>JAKELP010000023.1:17500-1217500 GCA_029929735.1 Mimosa pudica
GTTTTTGTGTTTTAGTGTCAAAAGTCTCAAGAAAGTGGTACTTTTGCTCAAAAAAGACCAAAAGTTTGTCGAATAATTCACCATAACTCGTTTTAAGCCCATTTGCGCGTTTTAGGGTTAAAAGCGGCACAAGTTTTGTTTTTGTGCATTTTAATCTCGTTTTTGCGTTTTAGTGTCAAAAGTCTCAAGAAAGTTGTGCTTTTGATCAAAAAACACCAAAAGTTTGTCCAATGTCTCACCAAAACTCGTTGTAGGCCCATCTACGCGTTTTAGGGTTAAAAGCGGCACAACTTTTGTTTTGACCATTTTGATCTCGTTTTTGCGTTTTAGTGTCAAGAATCTTAAGAAAGTGGTACTTTTGGTCAAAAAAGACCAAAAGTTTGTCGAATATTTCACCATAACTCGTTTTAAGCCCATTTGCGCGTTTTAGGGTTAAAAGCGGCACAAGTTTTGTTTTGGTGCTATTTAATCTCGTTTTTGCGTTTTAGTGTCAAATGTCTCAAGAAAGTGGTACTTTTGGTTTGTCAATTGTCTCACCATAACTCATTTTAAGCCAATCTGGGTGTTTTAGGGTTAAAAGCGGCACAACTTTTGTTTTTGTGCATTTTAATCTAGTTTTTGCGTTTTAGTGTTAAGAATCTCAAGAAAGTGGACATTTTGGTCAAAAGAAAAATCAAAATTTTGTCGAATGTATCACCATAACTCAGTTTAAGGCCATATGCGCATTTTACGGTTAAAAGCGGCACAAGTTTTTTTGACAATTTTAATCTTCTTTTTGTGTTTTAGTGTCAAAAATCTCAAGAAAGTGGTACTTTTGGTCAAAAAAGACCAAAAGTTTGTCGAATATTTCACCATTAGTCAATTCAACCCCATTTGAGCGTTTTAGGGTTAAAAGCGGCACAAGTTTTGTTTTTGTGCATTTTAATCTAGTTTTTGCGTTTTAGTGTCAAGAATCTCAAGAAAGTGGTACTTTTGGTCAAAAAAGACAAAAAGTTTCTCGAATGTATCACCATAACTCGTTTAAGGCCCATCAGCGCGTTTTATCGTTAAAAGCGGCAGAAGTTTTGTTTATGACCATTTTAATCTAAGTTTCGCGTTTTATTGTCAAAAGTCTCAAGAAAGTGGTACTTTTGGTCAAAAAAGACCAAAAGTTTGTTGAATATTTCACCATAACTCGTTTTAAGCCCCATTTGCCTGTTTTAGGGTTAAAAGCGGCACAAGTTTTGTTTTTGTGCATTTTAATCTCGCTTTTGCGTTTCAATGTCAACAGTCGCAAGAAAGTTCTACTTTTGGTCAAAAAAGACAAAAAGTTTGTGAATTGTCTCACCATAACTCATTTTAAGCCCATATGCGCGTTTTATAGTTAAAAGCGGCACAAGTTTTGTTTATGACAATTTTAATCTTTTTTTGTGTTTTAGTGTCAAGAGCCTCAAGTAAGTGGTACTTTCCCTCAAAAAAGACCAAAAGTTTGTCGAATATTTCACCATAACTCATTTCAAGCACATTTGCGCGTTTTAAGGTTAAAAGCGGCACAAATTTTGTTTTTGTGCATTTTAATCTAGTTTTTGCGTTTTAGTGTCAAAAGTCTCAAGAAAGTGGTACTTCTAGTCAAAAAACACCAAAGGTTTGTCCAATGTATCACCACAACTCGTTTTAGGCCCATCTACGCGTTTTAGGGTTAAAAGCGGCCCAAATTTTTTTTTGACCATTTTGATCTCGTTTTTGCGTTTTAGTGTCAAGAATCTTAAGAAAATGGTACTTTTCGTCAAAAAAGACCAAAAGTTTGTCGAATATTTCACCATAACTCGTTTTAAGCTCATTTGCGCGTTTTAGGGTTAAAAGCGGCACAAGTTTTGTTTTGGTGCTATTTAATCTCGTTTTTGCGTTTTAGTGTTAAAAGTCTCAAGAAAGTGGTACTTTTGGTTTGTCAATTGTCTCACCATAACTCGTTTTAAGCCAATCTGGGTGTTTTAGGGTTAAAAGCGGCACAAGTTTTGTTTTTGTGCATTTTAATCTAGTTTTTGCGTTTTAGTGGTAAGAATCTCAAGAAAGTGGAACTTTTGGTCAAAAGATAAATCAAAATTTTGTCAAATGTATCACCATAACTCGTTTTAAGCTCATATGCGCGTTTTACGGTTAAAAGCGGTACAAGTTTTTTTTTTACAATTTTAATCTCTTTTGTGTTTTAATGTCAAGAATCTCAAGAAAGTGGTACTTTTGGTCAAAAAAGAACAAAAGTTTGTCGAATATTTCACCATAAGTCATTTTAACCCCATTTGCGCGTTTTAGGGTTAAAAGCGGCACAAGTTTTGTTTTTGTGCATTTTAATCTAGTTTTTCGTTTTAGTGTCAAGAATCTCAAGAAAGTGGTACTTTTGGTCAAAAAAGACAAAAAGTTCCTCGAATGTATCACCATAACTCGTTTAAGGCCCATCAGCGCGTTTTATGGTTAAAAGCGGCAGAAGTTTTGTTTATGACCATTTTAATCTCGGTTTTGCGTTTTATTGTCAAAAGTCTCAAGAAAGTGGTACTTTTGGTCAAAAAGACCAAAAAATTGTCCAATATTTCACCATAACTCGTTTTAAGCCCCATAAACATTTCTATGTGAGGATAAGTAATTAAATTAGCTAGGGAAAACATATGGTCAAATCATAAAGATTTCTAAATTGCTTCAGGACAAGCAAGGAGTCATGTTTGGGGGAGTGATAAGCTCCTTAATTGCACACACATTTCATATGAATTTTCTCATTTATCACATGTTTTCGGTAAATAAATGGATAGAAACATAGCAATGCTCATAGTGTAGAGAAAATGATATGAAATAGACGTGTTTGAGATTATGAGTCAAAATTGGTTAATTTTTTATATATATGTGTTGAGGAATTCACCTTCCCTTTCTAGTTAATGTGAGTAGGAACAAATGGGCAAGCAAAGGAACATCAAAATTGTGGAAGAAATGAAGAAAAGAAGAGAAAAAGGAAATTTTGGCTCGCTGCATGTTAGCGCTCCGCGAAAACCCAGCCAACCTGCCAAAACGTTCGCTGTACGTTGGCTATCAGCGAACGTATAGCGAACCTACGAAGAAATTGAAACGATTCGTTTTGAGTAAAAAATCTGATCCATAATAGGCAAGACTTGAACCACCTGGGAGAGACTCGACTTGCGCAAGATCTAGGGCACAAAACACTTTCTTCTTGGGTCTTTTTGCCTTGGGTTTTGCTTGGGGATTGATGATTGAAGATTGGGAGTTTGGTGGAGAGAATTAAAGACATTTAAAGTTTCTCCCTTTTGGTTTCATCTTCATTTTCCTCTTCGTATCTGCTGAGCATTTATGACTCTTTACTCATTTTGGTATTGTAGTTTGTATTTGATTATGAGTAGCTAAATCCATTTATCTATGATTATTTCGAACCCTTGTCTGAAGCTACTCTTTAAAACTCCCATCCTTTTGTGATTAATGCATATATATGTGTTTATTTTACTCTTGCCCTTATGCCTCTAAGTGATTAATCAACATTAAGTTGACTTGTTCATTCGGCTTATGACTTGAGAGAGCTAGGCTAAATGTAGAATTTGAGTAAAATAGTGTGAGAACTTGAAGTTTGCATGACAAATGAAGTTTTTGTTAATAAGATAGACCTATACTTATCAGCCTCACATAGTGATGCTACCAAAATTTTGATAAAAATTCCGCAAGTGTACGGATCGTATTTTAGTAAAGTGGTAAATCAAGGTCGATCCCACAGAGACTCAAACAATTAATAACTAGGCATTAGATCTCCTATTTTCATTCAAGTTGAGTAAACAAGAAAATTTGATTTTAATTACCTAATAGCTAATAAAATAAATAAAACAAAATATTCACACAAAAGAAATTCACGAGTCAAAAGAACAACCTAGAGCCACTAATCCCTTATCTGCTTCTTAGATTTTATTCCCCACTAAATTAATTATGAATTAATCCAACTAGCTAATCTAGAGTACTAGTGTCTATAAATGCCTTTCGGTTTCCACCTATATCCTTGCCTAGCTTAATTACACAATGTCTTGCACTAATTTACTAAGCCAATTAATACCGGTACCGCTCTAATGTGACTATGTAGGGCTTCTAGGTATATGTCTATCCTAGTCGCAAATCAGATAAAAATCCAATCCTACACTATTTAATCCCATGGTCTATTTAAAATTCCCTCTTTCAAGTCCAATTCTAAATTCCCTAAACATGTCTAATGGTGATCAAGCACTAAACAAGTTAACCAATAATAGCAAAATTAAATAAACTAAATCAAATTAACCATGACTAAATAGTGGGAAATAAAATACTAAGTTACAAACAAGTTCATAGTACTCTAGGTTGTAAAAGAAATTAGCCACACATAGGGTTCAACATAAGAATTGGGTGAAAATCCAAAAACATACTACAAGTTCACAAAGGAGTAAGAATTGGACAAGATTGAGGAGCTGCTTCCTTCCTTTTGTGTGTTGATGTCAATGCATATGTGTGTGTGCCTTTGTAGTACGTCCCTGGTGCCTCCTTCTTTTCCTTGCGTCAATAACGTGTGATCTGCTTCCTCTCGTCTTCAATTTCTTCGTGAATCTCGTGTAGGCTATAGGAATTGGAAGAATTATGACCAAGCCTCCCTTTCTCCTCAATTGCATGTGTATATTTATAATAAAATAGTCCAACACCATATTGCCTTTGCCTTGCATGTTAAGTTTCTTTTCTTTCCTTTTCTTGTATGTCCCTTTCTCTTTATTTCCTTTTTCATTAAATATGCATTCATGAAGAGAAAGAAATAGGAAATAATCACAATGACTCAATCACATAATCTCATTAATAGGAAACTTCTCATCAAAATATTTCTTTTAATATATTAAGTTTCCTATTTCAATTAAATTTCATATTTTCCAAAAGAATCACTCATATACTCTCAAATTACTTTCTTTCCAATTCACATCAAAATCACTTAATTATTTAATTCATGACTCCCCAAATACAACAAAATATTTCCTAAAAACCACTAAATATGGGGAGTCATCACACCCCCACACTTGCATTAAATCTTGTCCTCAAGATTTCAAATTGTTAACACATTAGCACAAAAAATGAAATCAAGATTTTATCATCACAAAGTTGAAATCAATTCAAACTCTCAACAATTAAATCCTCTTAAAAATCTCTCTCACCATCCCCAAATGCAAGCAATAAGACAATCAATTTGATAGAGATAAATCACAAAAGCATGTCCCTCACCGGTCAAAGTGTTTACACTCTACTCTCAAAGTATATAGGGGTTGTGTTTCACTCAATTCCATCTATGTAATCCAGCTACCATAGGCTTGTTTATCATCTCGATATCCACTCTTATATCTCAATGCACACACAAATCAAAAGGACTTTTAAGGGTCGTAATGAAAAAGGTAGGATAATGAAATGAAAATGAGATAGAGGTATATTTGAAAAGTGCTAAACCATTTCAATTATAGTAAGGAATGAAGGAATCACATAACTTAACAAGCACATAGGGGTTGACTCTTTTGAACTCCACAATTCTTCGATTCTTTTGATTTTCATCTTCTTCTTTCTTTCTTTTTTTTTCTTCTTTTCTTTGTTTTTTTTTTCACACTTTGTGTGATTTTTTTTCTTCTCCTTTTCACCTTCACTTTTTTTTTTCTCCTTTCTTCAACACTTATATTTCCCCTTTTCCTTTTCTAATTCCTTCACCCCTTTCCATATGAATATAGTATAACACTTTTCAAAGCGTAAATGGAAGAAATAGATAAGAGATGAAAAATTGCATCAAAAGAATTCAAAGGCTAAAATATGCAATCTTTCTTTTTAAAAGAGAAGCAAGCTCAAAGGGGTTAAGCAATGGAAATAATGTAAAAGGGATGGCTTTTTGGCTAAACTAGCTATGAAACGAAGGCCTTAATCATTTTTGTGCATACAAGAGATTTGAGCGTCAAAAGACATTCAAGACAAGTTCTAGAGGGGAAATTACAATAGATGTACTCACTCATGAAAGAATAAAATTAAGGCTCAAATTCCTCACACAGGGCTTTTTGACATACTAGAGTAATTTATCTAAATCAAATAGCTTGCTTTTTCACTTACATTCAAAGAAGATGAGATCAAAGTCTAATCAAATCCAATTGTTTTAAGTCCAAATTGATCCCAAAATTGGCAAAAAGATTTTTTTTTTCAAAAATAATTTGACAAAATGAAAGCTTGAGGACAATCTTTAGAGAACAATGATACCCTCATACCCCCACACTTAAATGTCACATTGTCCCCAATGTGAACATGTAACATAAGTAGTGGAATTACAAAAATTATCCATAGCAAGTGTAAAGATGACAAATATTTCAACTTCCATATCAACCAAGCAAAGTACTCAAGAGGTACACAGTCAAGACTAATCATCACACACGCACATATCAATAAGCACCATCACTCATTACCAAAATAATTCTCAGTCAAATAATATTAAGAAAAAGTTAGAAGAATACTCCCCTTCCTCTTCTCGATTTCCACTCTTAGCTCCTAGTCCATCAAGATCAAGTTGAAGCATCCTTTGAGGTCAAAAGAAAAAAAATCCTACAAACTCAAAAAAAAACAAAGCATCAAATACCAAAACCTTGGGTTGCCTCCCAAGAAGCGCTAAGTTTAAAGTCTTCAGCCAGACTTTCCAAACAAATCCTTAGTCATAAGTATCAAAAACCATAATCACCTCATCTTCATTCCTTTTCAAACAGTATAAGTGATCAATTAAACCAATTACTTGTGCCTTTTCAATCATAGACAATTTCAAAGAACAAGCAATCACTGATTTCAAAGGAATTAGAATATGATCATACAAACAATTAGATGTATGTCTTTCTAAGATTAATGAGTATCCAATAAAATCAATTTGACTCTCATCAGTAAGAGTCACAACAGTAATAGGAGAATGATCCAAAGTAGTTATAGGAACACTCACATCAACATGTATATCAGAATCACAAACATTTGAATTCACATCTTCAACATCAATTAAACACCCATCAATTTCTTCTAAACAAGTTTCAGGCTCTATGACAACCTCTAAATCTTCTTTAACTTCATGGTCATCTCTATCCTCAATTATTGATTTTAACATTTTCAAACAATCTTCTAACCTTTTGAAACTATCCTCTTGCCATTTCAAACTATCCTCTAGCATTATCAAAAATTTACCGGCTAATCTTTCTAATCTGTCAAGCCTTTCTTCTAAACAAGAGTTTACACTATCCTCAAAATTGTTTACTTGAACTCTTGATCCAGAACTATTGTAATATTTCTCATTCCTTTCCAAAAAGATATCGGCTAATCTTTCTAATTTGTCTAACCTTTCAAAACAAGAATTCTCATAATCAATATTTTCTTGAACATGTGAAAAAGACATGAAGGGTGGGTCTATTGCATGTGAATAAGAATCAACATGTGGGTTCCAACACTCATCTTGCTCAAAATTCCAACTAGGCCTAGAAAAATTATCAACATAAGTTTGTTGCCTAGTGAAATCATCTCCTATACAATTTATGGTGGGCAAAAATGGACAATTTCCTGGTACATGATTATTTCCACAGTGATAACATCGATACCATTTATAATAATTAAGCTCCGAAAAGTCCATCTTTCTATTTTTCCAAAGAAAAAAAAAACTCAAACTAAAACTATTAAAGAATTTCTAATTCTAATTACTAATTGCCTTGAGTCCCCGGCAACGGCGCCAAAAACTTGATGCTACCAAAATTTTGATAAAAATTCCGCAAGTGTACGGATCGTATTTTAGTAAAGTGGTAAATCAAGGTCGATCCCACAGAGACTCAAACAATTAATAACTAGGCATTAGATCTCCTATTTTCATTCAAGTTGAGTAAACAAGAAAATTTGATTTTAATTACCTAATAGCTAATAAAATAAATAAAACAAAATATTCACACAAAAGAAATTCAAGAGTCAAAAGAACAACCTAGAGCCACTAATCCCTTATCTGCTTCTTAGATTTTATTCCCCACTAAATTAATTATGAATTAATCCAACTAGCTAATCTAGAGTACTAGTGTCTATAAATGCCTTTCGGTTTCCACCTATATCCTTGCCTAGCTTAATTACACAATGTCTTGCACTAATTTACTAAGCCAATTAATACCGGTACCGCTCTAATGTGACTATGTAGGGCTTCTAGGTATATGTCTATCCTAGTCGCAAATCAGATAAAAATCCAATCCTACACTATTTGATCCCATGGTCTATTTAAAATTCCCTCTTTCAAGTCCAATTCTAAATTCCCTAAACATGTCTAATGGTGATCAAGCACTAAACAAGTTAACCAATAATAGCAAAATTAAATAAACTAAATCAAATTAACCATGACTAAATAATGGGAAATAAAATACTAAGTTACAAACAAGTTCATAGTACTCTAGGTTGTAAAAGAAATTAGCCACACATAGGGTTCAACATAAGAATTGGGTGAAAATCCAAAAACATACTACAAGTTCACAAAGGAGTAAGAATTGGACAAGATTGAGGAGCTGCTTCCTTCCTTTTGTGTGTTGATGTCAATGCATATGTGTGTGTGCCTTTGTAGTACGTCCCTGGTGCCTCCTTCTTTTCCTTGCGTCAATAACGTGTGATCTGCTTCCTCTCGTCTTCAATTTCTTCGTGAATCTCGTGTAGGCTATAGGAATTGGAAGAATTATGACCAAGCCTCCCTTTCTCCTCAATTGCATGTGTATATTTATAATAAAATAGTCCAACACCATATTGCCTTTGCCTTGCATGTTAAGTTTCTTTTCTTTCCTTTTCTTGTATGTCCCTTTCTCTTTATTTCCTTTTTCATTAAATATGCATTCATGAAGAGAAAGAAATAGGAAATAATCACAATGACTCAATCACATAATCTCATTAATAGGAAACTTCTCATCAAAATATTTCTTTTAATATATTAAGTTTCCTATTTCAATTAAATTTCATATTTTCCAAAAGAATCACTCATATACTCTCAAATTACTTTCTTTCCAATTCACATCAAAATCACTTAATTATTTAATTCATGACTCCCCAAATACAACAAAATATTTCCTAAAAACCACTAAATATGGGGAGTCATCACATAGCCAGCCACATTTGGGTTGAAACATAGAAATTGGCTTTTATTAATTGTGACAAGAGATTGAATCTAATGAAATGTATTCATTTATCTCAAGATATTTGAATTCCTTTATACCATTATTTCAATTAGCTAAACATTTGAACCCCTAGCCCCATTACAAGCTTTAAAAGCCCTCTTGATTTTGATTTGATGTACCACAAGTTGAAACTAGAGAAGTCTGAAGAAAAGAGTGGAGAAATTTGAAAATGAAATTTTATACATGCATTCACTTATTGCAAGTGGCTTGATTAAAATCTGGATAATCTCTCTTAACTCCAACACACACACACACACACACACACACACACACACACAAGTTCAAAGATCTGGGAAAGTTTGTTTTAAGATTGAGATGCATACATCGTTACATATAGCACATACTTTCTAAGACCCAATAAAGAGAGCAACATGTGAGGATGGGTAGTTAAATCAAACTAGGGAAACATATGGTCAAATCATAAAGATTTCTAAATTGCTTCAGGACAAGCAAGGAGTCATGTTTGGGGGAGTGATAAGCTCCTTAATTGCACACATATTTGATATGAATTTTCTCATTGATCACATGTTTTTGGTAAATAAATGGATAGAAACATAGCAGTACTCATAGTGTAGAGAAAATGATATGAAATACACGTGTTTGAGATTATGAGTCGAAATTGGTTAATTTTTTATATATATGTGTTGAGGAATTCACCTTCCCTTTCTAGTTAATGTGAGTAGGAACAAATGGGCAAGCAAAGGAACATCAGAATTGTGGAAGAAATGAAGAAAAGAAGAGAAAAAGGAAATTTTGGTACGCTGGATGTTAGCCCTCAGCGAACGCACAGCCAACCTGCCAAAACGTTCGATGTACGTTGGCTATCAGCGAACGTATAGCGAACCTGCGAAGAAAATGAAACTCTTCGTTTTTGAATAAAAAATGTGATACATAATAGGCAGGACTTGAACCCCTGGGAAGAGTCTCGACATGGGCAAGATCAAGGGAACAAAACATACACTCTCTTCATGGGTCTCTTTGCCTTGGGTTTTGCTTGGGGATTGATTATTGAAGATAGGGAGTTTGGTGGAGAGAATTGAAGACATTTAAAGTTTCTCCCTTTTTGTTTCATCTTCATTTGCCTCTTCCTATCTTGTGAGCATTTATGACTCTTTACTCATTTTGGTATTGTAGTTTGTATTTGATAATGAGTAGCTAAATTCATTTATCTATTATTATTTCGAACCCTTGTCTGGAGCTACTCTGTAAAACTCCCATCCTTTTGTGATTAATGCATATATATGTGTTTATTTTACTCTTGCCCTAATGACTCTAAGTGATTGATCAACATTTAGTTGACATTTTCATTCGACTTATGACTTGAGAGAGATAGGCTAAATGTAGAACTTGAGTAAAATAGTGTGAGAACTTGAAGTTTGCATGACAAATGAATGTTTTTGTTAATAAGATAGACCTATACTTATCAGCCTCACATAGCCACAATTGGGTCAAAAAATAGAAATTGGCTTTTATTAATTGTGACAAGAGATTGAATCTAATGAAATGTATTCATTTATCTCAAGATATTTGAATTCCTTTATACCATTATTTCAATTAGCTAAACATTTGAACCCCTAGCCCCATTACAAGCTTTAAAAGCCCTCTCGATTTTGATTTGATGTGCCACAAGTTGAAACTAGAGAAGTGTGAAGAAAAGAGTGGAGAAATTTGAAAATGAAATTTTATACATGCATTGAATTGTTGCATGTGGCTCGATTAAAATCTGGATTATCTCTCTTAACTCCAACACACACACACACACAAACACAAGTTTAAAGATCTGGGAAAGTTTGTTTTAAGATTGAGATGCATACATCGTTACATATAGCACATACTTTGAAAGACCCAATTAAGAGAGCAACATGTGAGGATAAGTAATTAAATCAAACTACGGAAAACATAAGGTCAAATCATAAAGATTTCTAAATTGCTTCAAGACAATCAAGCAGTTATGTTTGGGGGAGTGATAAGCTCCTTACTTGCACACACATTTCATATGAATTTTCTCATTTATCACATGTTTTTGGTAAATAAATGGATAGAAACATAGCAATACTCATAGTGTAGACAAAATGATATGAAATACACGTGTTTGAGATTATGAGTTGAAATTGGTTAATTTTTTATATATATGTGTTCAGGAATTCACCTTCCCTTTCTAGTTAATATGAGTAGGAACAAATGGGCAAGCAATGGAACATCAAAATTGTGGAAGAAATGAAGAAAAGAAGAGAAAATGGAAATTTTTGTTCGCTGGATGTTTACCCTAAGCGAACGCACAGCCAACCTGCCAAAACGTTCGCTGTACGTTGGCTATCAGCGAACGTATAGCGAACCTTTGATGAAAATGAAACTCTTCGTTTTTTACTAAAATATCTGATACATAATTGGCTAGACTTGAACCACTTGGCAGAGTCTCGACTTGGGTAAGATCTAGGGCACAAAACACTCTCTTCTTGGGTCACTTTGCCTTGGGTTTTGCTTGAAGATTGATGATTGAAGATTGGGAGTTTGGTGGAGAGACTTAAAGACATTTAAAGTTTCTCCCTTTTGGTTTCATCTTCATTTCCCTCTTCCTATCTTGTGAGCATTTATGACTGTTTACTCATTTTGGTATTGTAGTTTGTATTTGTTTATGAGTAGCTAAATTCATTTATCTATGATTATTCTGAACCCTTGTCTGGAGCAACTCTGTAAAACTCCCATCCTTTTGTGATTAATGCATATATATGTGTTTATTTTACTCTTGCCCTAATGCCTCTAAGTGAGTGATCAACATTTAGTTGACTTGTTCATTCGACTTATGACTTGAGAGAGCTAGGCTAAATGTAGAACTTGAGTAAAATAGTGTGAGAACATGAAGTTTGCATGACAAATGATTGTTTTTGTTAATTAGATAGACCTATACTTATCAGCCTCACATAGCCACAATTGAGTCGAAACATAGAAATTGGCTTTTATTAATTGTGACAAGAAATTGAATCTAATGAAATGAATTCATTTATCTCAAGATATTTTAATTCCTTTATACCATTATTTCAATTAGCTAAACATTTGAACCCCTAGCCCCATTACAAGCTTTAAAAACTCTCTTGATTTTGATTTGATGTGCCACAAGTTGAAACTAGAGAAGTGCAAAGAAAAGATTGGAGAAATTTGAAATTGAAATTTTATACATGCATTGAATTATTGCAAGTGGCTGGATTAAAATCTGAATTATCTCTCTTAACTCCAACAAACACACACACACACACACAAGTTCAAAGATCTGGGAAAGTTTGTTTTAAGATTGAGATGCATACATCGTTACATATTGCACATACTTTCTAAGACCCAATTAAGAGAACAACATGTGAGGATACGTAATTAAATCAAACTAGGGAAAACATATGGTCAAATCATAAAGATTTCTAAATTGCTTCAGGACAAGCAAGGAGTCATGTTTGGGGAGTGATAAGCTCCTTAATTGCACACACATTTCATTTGAATTTTCTCATTTATCACATGTTTTTGATAAATAAATCGATAGAAACATAGCACTACTCATAGTGTAGAGAAAATGATATGAAATACAAGTGTTTGAGATTATGAGTCGAAATTGGTTAATTTTTTATATATATGTGTTGAGGAATTCACCTTCCCTTTCTAGTTAATGTGAGTAGGAACAAATGAGCAAGCAAAGGAACATCAAAATTGTGGAAGAAATGACGAAAAGAAGAGAAAAAGGAAATTTTGGTTCGCTGGATGTTTGCCCTAAGCGAACGCACAGCCAACCTGCCAAAACGTTCGTTGTACGTTGGCTATCAGCGAACCTATAGCGAACCTGCGAAGAAAATGAAACTCTTCGTTTTTTACAAACAAATATGATACATAATAAGTGTAAAGTGAAAGTAATGGATGCACAAGAGGGGGGGTGAATTGTGCTACAAAAATAGATGCTCAAATAAAACCAACACAAGATTTATACTGGTTCGGTCTACCTGACCTACGTCCAGTTCTCAACCACCCAGGCCGAGTTCCACTATATCTCAGGTTTTAAATCGGGTTCACCTGAAACCTTACAACCGCAAGTTTTGGACGGGATCACTTGCAACCTTACAACTACAAGTTTTACACAAGGCTCACTTGTAACCTTTCTAACTAGCTCCCCCTCACACCGAGCAAGGGGTTAACCTTTACACTTAAAGGATTTTTGTAACTAAGTTCTCTCAAAGAACGAATGGTGTTACACACTTAAGTACAATCAATGCTCTTATAACAGAAAGAGACTTAACAACAAAGAGTACAGAATATGTAGATGAAAAGGATCACTCGATGTGTTAAATGCTCTTTACTTTTCTGGGCAGCTTTGAATGCTTGAAGATGTTCTTAGTTTCTCGCTCTAACTTCTCTCAAGAATATTCAAAGATAATTGTTTTTTTTCATAAATGAAGTTTGAGCTCCTTTATATAGTCTTCAAGCAATCTGACTCTTGGTAGGTGGGAGAGCCGTTTGAATATGGCCGTTTAACCCATGTTACCGTTTGCCCAATAAATGCTTCATCAATGCTTAGCAGGGTTGACTTGCTTTATCTCTGAAAAGTAGTCCTGACACCTCTGCTCTGACAAAAGCATTCTGACACTGCAACTTCTGACATTCTAATTGCTTGCGGAAGCAGATTCTCATCCGGAAGCAATTCTACTTAGTGTGCTGCACTTTGAATGTTAGTTTAACAATATAAGCACATAGTCACATGCAGTGGGAGTGTACCTAGTCTAAGAGGTCTTCCTTGCATCAGGAAGCACTTCTACATCCGGAAGTAAATCCACTGGATGAAGGATTTTGTTCACTATTACTCACTCTCGCTCAGTGTTCATTCAATCCAACAGCCAGCGCTAGTCACTAAGCTATCGGAAGCACTTCTACTGGACGTTGCTCATTTTTACTGACGCTTAGGGTTATCTATTCCAACAGCCAGCGCCAGTCTAAGTCTAACAGGAAGCAAATTCACTTCCGGTTGAATCTTAACTTAGTCTTAGGATTTTGTATATCTAGTGCTCATGGACTAAGTTAATTCCTAAGTGAATTTCTTGCTGCCGCTGGGGATGAGACATTCATCCGCGAGCGCTAGTCCTAGTCTATCCGGAAGTAAGCTCACATCAGGTTGCTCTTTTACTTAGGATTCTATGTTCACCTATTGCTTTATAAGTTCTTTCATATTTTAGTCTTCATCAAAACTTAAGATTCTAACATTCTCCCCCTTTTTGATGATGACAAACTCAGTATTTATCGATTAAGTCCATATGAAAGGGTTAGCAGGAAAATAAAAGCAATAGATAAGAACAAGTAACTTGGACAAATATTATTGATAAACATAGATTACATGTTAGAGTATACAAGCAAAAACATATACAGGTAATCTACACTAAGCAAGAATGAGAGATGTATGAAAACAAAAAAATTTCTAAGTTAAAAAGGGTTGGAATGGGGGTTCATAGTTTGTGTTTCTTTTTCCTCTCCCTCTCCTTCTGTCTCTCTTCACTCTCCTTTTGGAGTTTGGCTAACTCGGCCTCATGCACATTCTGGTCAATCTGGGCGATGATCCGCTGAAGCTCTTCTTCCTCTCTTTCTCTTCTGAGTCTCTCTGATTCAATAGACTCCTCAAATGCCCTCTTCATGTTTTCTACTTCTTCATACCCAGGGAACCCTGTAGCATCATCGAAGTAGGTGATCACTCCATTGGGATAGTGAACAGCCCGGATTTTCACATTCCAAACAGGGTAGTTGGGATCCTCCTCAACTTCCTGGGCTTTCCTCTTTCCCTTGCCCTTACCCTTCCCTTTGCTCTTGCTAATTGGTGGAGTGGGCATGGCTCTTGCTCTGTCAGCATCGAGGCAGGCCATCTGACCAAAGGATAGTCTGTCCGTGTACCCATATTTCTCGAATTCCTCAGGAGTCATGTCTTCAATTTCCAACTTGACTTCCTTCAGAATTGGAACAGCTTGTACAACTGGGATTTCTTGTTCAACTTGGGCAGACGAGGTTTCTGGCTCAGGTTGGTCAGATGGAGTCTCTTCCTCACTCTCAGCAGATTCAGTGGAGGCAATAACCTTTTTGGAACGCTTCCTAGCTACGGCCTTCTTCCTTGTCTCACTGAATGTAACTGCTGGCTCAGATGGAGGAGGAGGGGCAGAAGTTTGCTCAGAAGTACGGATCTCAGATGATTGCCCAGAGGGTGAGGGGATTTTCTTAGCGATCACAATGGGAGGATGGTCGATCTTCTTCAGACCCCACTTCATCATTATCTCCTCAACAATATTTTTACTTGTCTTAGTTGGAGGAGGCTCTGATGAAGATGACTCAGGCTGTGAAGGATGTTCATTTGGCTCAAAGACTACCATATCCCATTGTGGTCCTTGCTCAGCCGTCCTCTGCTGCTGCATGAACCGTATGGCTTCTCCTCTTATTAGGCTCTCAGCACCACCCAGCCTTTGGGATTTCATGGCACGGCGAAGGGCAGCCGTGATGTCTTCATCAAGCCAGAGGGATGGCTGGCTGAGCACATCCCTTGTTTCCATGGTTAGGCGAAGAGCGGTCATCACATTTCTCCCCCTTTTGTCATCATCAACAAGGGCGAGGTCTAGGGATGGAGTGGATGAAGAGGAGGGTGGAGGTTCAGGGCCAAATCTCGTTGGGGGTGAAGGTTCAGGGGAGGATGTAGGTAAGGTGGTTTCGGGGGATGCGGGTTGGTTGGGGAACCAGGTAGGATCTACGAAGAGACCTTCGAATGGGTAGGTGGAGGAATATTCAGTGAAGGTAGTGGAAGAGTGTGGGGTAAATGGGGTAAATGGTAAGTGAGGATCCTCAGGGATTTGCTGAAGGCGGGGGTAATCTCGCAGATAGATATGGCTGAGGGGGTGAACGGCAGTTTTAAATCCAAGGTGTTCGGCTAAGGGGTTGGATGGTGTGCGAGTGGGTGAGGGAGGTGTAGATGGGGAGTTTAGAGGGGATTGGCGAGGAGAGTGTTGGGGTGAATCTTGGGTTTGCTGGTTATGGGTAGGTGAAGGTTGGGATTGGTGGTCATTGTTTGGTGATGGAGGGGATTGATGGTCATTTTGTGGAGGTGGCTGTGGTGGTTGAGTGTTAGGTGGAGGAGGAGGGGGAAGTTGAGGGTGACCTGAGGGAGGAGGAGGAGGAGGGTTTTGGGGAGGAGGAGGAGGTGGTGGTAGGTTACCTTGTTGAGGTTGAGGGATTTGGAGGTGTTGGAGAATGAGATCAAGTTTGGCATCCACCCTGGCTAGCTGTGTCTCGACCTGGCCAACTCTGTCCTCAAGCCGCTGGATCCGCTCCCCTTGTTGCTGGAACCCAGCATCACAATCATTCCTCAATGGGGCTACCAATGACTCAGAGAGTTGAAGGAGAATCTCTTCCCTCATCTCTTGAGCGAATGCCTTCACAGTCGCTGGCACTCTTGCAGCACGGCTTGGACCAGCATGGGAGTCCACTTCCTGATCCCCAGCACCAGATGTAGAGGGGGCTGAAGTTCCAGAGGCACTACCCGCTTGTGATCCGGAGCGAGTGGGCTTAGGGGCTCTTACATACTTAATGCCCATCTTCCCGATGTTGGTTGCTCCCACAGGTCTACACTTGACATTCTCTTCCTCCACAGCAGATGTGGCCTTGATCAGATGCTTCTCAAGGAGGAAGGCAATGATGGTGGGATAGGGAAGATAGCCAGACTTGTCATTAGTCAACCATCGCTGAAGCTCAAAGCAGATCAACTGGCCGGGGTTGATTGGCTGGTGGGAGAGAATTCTGGGGAACCACGGATTGTCGATCAGAGTGAACTCGTTGAAGTTACCCCCTTTGTGTGTCATCATTCGGGAGTAGACATAATACAAGAGTCTGTTTGAGTCAGACATCTTGGACACCTTTTTCCCTGTGGTGCCATACAACTTCTCGAGATCCTCCTTGCTGTACTTTAGTGACTCAGGGTATAGCCACTCATTCATGCTCTCGTCTGTGATCCCCATCAACTCATTCAATGTCCTCCAGGTGAACTTGAAGGTTCTCCCCCTTACAGTGGCAGTGAAGGAGAGTCTGTGGACTTGCTCTTTCCCATCAACCTTCTTGTACTTAACCTTGCCAGTGAGGGATTGACAGAAGACTCGCAGGACGTTGACGTTGTAGTCCTGGTTGATCCCTAGCTAAGGCATATATCTCTCCAGGAAAGGGCGCAAATGAGGAAACCCTAGTTCATCAATCTTGTTCAGATCGATGAACAAGCCATGGTTGAAGATTGGAATAGACGTCTCAAACTTGGCGGCAACTGGCTCTAATGCCCCATCTCTGTAAACAGTAGGGTCATCCTCTTCAACCCTTTGCCTCTTGGAAGAAGGTTCTTCAGCGAATTGAACCTTCTTCTTCTTTCCCTTCCTCTTGGCTTCCTTCGCTTGCTCATGCCCAGAGACGTCTGGCTGTTCTGCCACTCTATCAGAAGTTCCAGGCTGATCCTGGACATGTTCATCCTGCCCCTGGGTTTGCCCAGAAACTACATGGTGTTCATCACGTTGTTCATCACGATGCCCAGATTTCCCAGAATGTTCATGCCGAGATTTCCCAGATTTCGACTTGTGTTTCTTGGATGAGGAAGGTTTCTTTGTAACTGGGTTCGTTTCATGTGATCCGGCCATTTTTGTGTGGGTTGGTGGTAAGAAGAGATGAAATGCGAGAAAGTGTTTGAAGAAAATGAAGAACACAGATGAAGATGAAGAATGTATGCAGAGAATATGTGGGTGAAAAGTTTGTGAAAGTAAAAAGTGAAAGTGAAAAATGACATCCTATTTATAGGCAAAGTTACCAAGGGTAAAATGGTCATGTATTTTCAGATGAAACCAAACGCTTACACATTGGGTAACGTAAAAATTTTAATTGAAACGGCGCACCTTATGACATGTGTCGCTTCACCTTATCAGAGAAGGCACACCTTCTCATAGAGGGAGTTGAAACGTTTCTGAAGTGACGTGTCTCTTGGACTGGTGCTGGCGCTTTCTTGGTTTCATCATCCAGTGTCAGCGAATGATCATCCGGAAGTAGTTTTGCTTCCGGTTGCAAAATCTTAAGATTTAACATTGAGGACCTCTTATGAAAGTAAATTGGTCAACCCCCAGAGGCTTGGTGAAGATGTCAGCAAGCTGTTGTTGAGTGGGGACAAATTGCACTTTGACATCCTTCTTTTGAACATGGTCTCTGATGAAGTGATGTCTGACATCAATGTGCTTTGTCCTTGTGTGCTGAACTGGATTCTTGGCGAGGCTGATTGTGCTTGTGTTGTCACAGAGGATGGGTGCCTCAGGGAACTCCAAGCCAAGGTCTCTTAGTTGGTTCTTTAGCCACAGCACTTGAGCACAACAGCTTGCAGCCGCAATATATTCTGCCTCAGTGGATGACAAAGACACGCAGGTTTGCTTTTTGCTAGCCCAAGTCACCAGACAACCACCAAGGAAGGCGCATTGTCCACTGGTGCTCTTTCTATCAGTCTTATAACCTGCATGGTCAGAATCAGAGTAAGCCCACAAGAACTCTTGGTTACCTCTGGGATACCAAAGACCAAGTTCTTGTGTTCCCTCAAGGTATCTCAAAATACGTTTAACACATGTCAAGTGCGACTCCTTGGGGTTGGCTTGAAATCTAGCACACATGCCTACACTAAATTGAATGTCAGGCCTGCTTGCCGTTAAGTATAGGAGGGAACCAATCATTCCCCTGTACATGGGCAGGCTGACAAATTTACCCTTTGCGTCAGCATCGAGTGCGGCAGTGGTGCTCATAGGAGTGTCATACTCCTTGCATTCGTCCATCCCAAACTTTTTGAGTAGTTCTCTGCAGTACTTAGCTTGGGATATGAAGATTCCATTCTTCTTCTGTTTAATCTGCAGGCCTAGGAAGAATGTGAGTTCTCCCATCATAGACATTTCAAACTCACCCTGCATAGTCTTAGAAAAATCTTCACAAAGTTTTTCATTAGTTGCCCCAAATATAATATCATCAACGTAAATTTGGACAATTAACATATCTCTATCTTTGTGAAGGATAAACAGTGTATTATTAAGTTTGCCCCTTGAGAAACCCTTGCCCAGCAGAAAGCTGCTGAGTCTCTCATACCAAGCTCTAGGAGCTTGTTTCAGGCCACATAAAGCTTTCTTTAATCTATACACATGTTTGGGATATTTGTGATCCTCAAAGCCAGGAGGTTGTTCTACATACACCTCTTCTTTAATATAGCCATTAAGAAATGCACTCTTTACATCCATTTGATATAGCCTAAAGCCCTTCATGGATGCAAAGGCTAGAAGAATCCTTATTGCTTCAAGTCTAGCGACTGGAGCAAAGGTTTCTTCATAGTCAATGCCTTCTTCTTAGTTATATCCTTTGGCTACTAATCTGGTTTTGTTTCTTGTAATTTGACCTGTCTCATCCAGTTTGTTTTTGAAGACCCACTTGGTCCCTACTATAGATTGATGAGACGGCCTAGGGACTAGTTCCCAGACTTGACTTCTCTCAAATTGATTTAGCTCTTCCTGCATGGCGATAATCCAGTCGCAGTCCTCAAGAGCTTGTTCAACTGAAGTTGGTTCTATTTGAGATAGAAATGCACCAAACTCAACTTCATTTTGAACTTGTCTTCTGGTTCTGACACCAGAAGAAACATCACCAAGCACTTGATCAAGAGGATGATCTCTGTGATGCCTCCTAGCTGTTGGCAACTGTGCCTCATCAGGCACGGTCTGCACTCTAGGTTCATCACTGAGTCCATCTTCTTCCTTAGGATTGCTTGCTGGTGTTTCTTTTGGTGGTGAAGAAGATGATGGTAACTTTGGAAGATTCAGTATTTCATCATCTTCTGTGGATTGTCCCCATGTAGGAGTTTCATCGAATACAACATGCATTGATTCTTCTACAATTCTAGTTCTCATGTTGTATACCCTATATGCTTTGCTCCTAAGGGAATATCCTATGAATATACCTACATCAGCTTTTGGATCAAACTTACCCAGATTTACCTTTCCATTGTTGTGCACATAGCACTTTGATCCAAATATTCTCAGGTGGCTGATGTTGGGCTTCCTCCCTTTGTACAGCTCATAGGGAGTCTTATCCAGTCCCTTGCGAACATAGGCTCTGTTAGAGATATAGCAAGCAGTGCTCATAGCGTCCGCCCAGAACACTTGAGAAACCTCTTTCTCATTGAGCATGCTTCTAGCCATCTCTGTCAGAACCCTGTTCTTTCTCTCGACAACTCCGTTCTGTTGAGGGGTCCTAGGAGGTGAGAAGTTGTGTTCTATGCCATTTTGTTCACATAGCTCTGAGAAGCTATGGTTCTCAAATTCTCCTCCATGGTCTGTCCTTATGGCTGTGATTTTGAGCTCTCTCTCATTCTGCACTTTCTTAGCCAGGACAACAAAGGCATCAAAAGTATCTTGCTTAGAGGCAAGAAACATAGTCCAGGTGAACCTTGAATAGTCATCCACCACCACTAGAGCATATAGGTTTCCACCCAAGCTCTTCACTCTTGCTGGCCCAACCAAATCCATGTGGATTAGTTCCAAGGGCCTGCTGGTGGAGACTTTCTTCTTGGTTTTGAACGAGGACTTTGTTTGCTTTCCTCTTTGGCAGGATTCACAGATAAAATCATGCTTTACTTTAAATGATGGAATACCTATAGCTAGCTCCTTTTTAATTAGCATGTCGAGTTGAGTAAAATTAACATGAGCTAGTCTCTTATGCCAAAGCCAACTATTCTCATCATTAGATATTAAACATTTTTCTTCTAGTTGTTGGCACAAGTCTAAAGTATATAGGTTTCCATTTCTATTTGTCTTAAGTTTGCATTTTAAGTTGGCCTTATCTAAATTTAGATCCTGCTTATCAACTATTATGCACTCATGTGAATCAAAAATTACCCAATTTCCTTTGTTTGTGCTCTGGCTGACGCTTAGCAGGTTGTGACAGAGACCGTCCACTAGGTAGACGTCTTTTATTGGTCCGACCTCTCCAACTCCAGTGATCTTTCCACTTTGATTTCCTCCAAAAGTTACTGTGGCTCCATCTTTGATCACCAGAGATTTGAACTTGTCTCTGTCTCCAGTCATATGTCTCGAGCATCCGCTGTCAATATACCATTTCTTGTTCTTGGATGCTTTGAGACACACCTGGAAAAATCAAGTAAACTTAGGTACCCAATCTTTCTTGGGTCCTCGATCATTAGTTTTCAATGCCCTTGGTCTAGAGTCATCCTTGACCTTGGGCTTGTGATTATTCAGAGCCTCTGGCCTAGTGCTAGCTCTGGACTCTTGGGTTTTCCCTTTGGAATGATTCCAAGCTCGGGATCCTTGTCCTCTCTTAGTTTCCTTTGCAGGTGGAGGATCCTTTGTTGCCTTGGTTCCTTTAGGGACCCATTTGTAGGAGCTACTTGCTCCATGCTTCTTAGCATTACAGGTGGACGTGGAGTGTCCCTTCCTGTTGCAATAGTTACAGAAGTTGAAGGGTGAGGAACTATGACTAGTGGCTTTATGGAAGAACTTTAAGTAGGGCTTTACTTTTGGTTCCACCCACTTCTTCCCTCTAGGAGTATATCCTAAGCCAGTTTTATCCCTATATGCCCTTTGATTCATTAAAATTATATTTAACATTTCTGAGCCATTTGTAAACTTCTGCAGGGCATTTTGCAGCTTGTCTTTCTCAGCTGAGACTTTGCTGCAGTTAGGGCAACTCTCAAGTGTTGGGTCATTGGGTTCTGTTTGAGGAGAACCCTGTCCTTCCACTAACGGAAGTTTTCTAGCTTTCGCTAGCTCATCACTTAGTGAGCCCACCTTGGACTCAAGTGATTCCTTTTTAGCTTTCACCACTTTATATGCTCTACATAAGCGGAAAAATTCTACATGGACCTCATTATATGCTTCTTGAAGTTCAGGGAAGGTTACCTCACTATCCTCATGGATGGGATCAAATTCTGGAGATACTTCCTCATCTTCTTCTCTGGCAACAAGGCAGAGGTTGGCTACCTCTTCCTCATCACTTGCTTCATCATCCGAGCTATTCACCCAGATAGAAGATACAAAGGTCTTCCTTTTGTCTTTGCCTTTCGACTTCTGCAGGCTGGGACACTCAGCCTTGAAGTGACCAGGCTTCTTACATTCAAAGCACACAGGAGCCTTTTCCTTCTTGTAACCCCTCCTTTGGCTGGAGTCACCCTTTTGAAAGCCTCCTTTCTTTCTGAAGAACTTTCTGAACTTTTTCACCATCATAGCCATCTCCTCATCATCCATTTCCTCCTCATCATCCTCATCATCATCTTCAGTCTCCTTGTTGGGAGCAACAAGGGCAAGATTTTTGGCCTTGGATGAGGCTTGAAGAGCTCTCTGAGCTAGCAGTGTAGGCTCATATTCAGCCAGGGAGCCAAATAAAGCGGTGATGGAACTAGTTGATTCACCCTGGACTTCCTGTAAGATAGTCACTTTGGTGATCCAGTCACCTTTCAAGATCTTTAGAATCTTGCTCACTTGCTCCCTTTCAGGAATGTCCTTACCCAGCGAGGCCAAATTGTTGATGAGGTGAGTGAATCTGAGCTCCAGTTCTCTGATAGGCTCAGTGGGGCTAAGCATGGCGAACTTGTGGAATTCTTCCACTAGCATCTCAACACGTCTTGCTTTCACTCCCCTGGTTCCAGAGTGAGCAGCCTCAAGAGCCTCCCACATATCTTTAGCATTTTTGTGGTGACTGATCCTGTGGAACTCCTTGGGACTGAGAGCACATTGGATGTAGTGCATGGCCCTATAGTTCAGCTGGACTAGGGCATAGTCCTGAGGGGTGTAACTGCTTCTCGCCTTGGCAAAGCCATCATCATCTAAGGGAGTGTGATCCCCACGTTCGATTACATCCCAGAGTCTAATGTCACTTGACTTGATATAAGTCTCCATTCTAAACTTCCAGAATGGATAGTGTTACCCATCAAAGCCTGGAGGCTTGTTGGGCTGAATAGAGACGTCTGGTAGAGAGTAGTCAGTATCCATTACAAGATCTTTGCTTTCTGGATTCGTTGGAATCTAGTGAGAAAGACCTGCTCTGATACCAAATGAAAGTAATGGATGCACAAGAGGGGGGTGAATTGTGCTACAAAAATAGATGCTCAAATAAAACCAACACAAGATTTATACTGGTTCGGTCTACCTGACCTACGTCCAGTTCTCAACCACCCAGGCCGAGTTCCACTATATCTCAGGTTTTAAATCGGGTTCACCTGAAACCTTACAACCGCAAGTTTTGGACGGGATCACTTGCAACCTTACAACTACAAGTTTTACACAAGGCTCACTTGTAACCTTTCTAACTAGCTCCCCCTCACACCGAGCAAGGGGTTAACCTTTACACTTAAAGGATTTTTGTAACTAAGTTCTCTCAAAGAACGAATGGTGTTACACACTTAAGTACAATCAATGCTCTTATAACAGAAAGAGACTTAACAACAAAGAGTACAGAATATGTAGATGAAAAGGATCACTCGATGTGTTAAATGCTCTTTACTTTTCTGGGCAGCTTTGAATGCTTGAAGATGTTCTTAGTTTCTCGCTCTAACTTCTCTCAAGAATATTCAAAGATAATTGTTTTTTTTCATAAATGAAGTTTGAGCTCCTTTATATAGTCTTCAAGCAATCTGACTCTTGGTAGGTGGGAGAGCCGTTTGAATATGGCCGTTAACCCATGTTACCGTTTGCCCAATAAATGCTTCATCAATGCTTAGCAGCGTTGACTTGCTTTATCTCTGAAAAGTAGTCCTGACACCTCTGCTCTGACAAAAGCATTCTGACACTGCAACTTCTGACATTCTAATTGCTTGCGGAAGCAGATTCTCATCCGGAAGCAATTCTACTTAGTGTGCTGCACTTTGAATGTTAGTTTAACAATATAAGCACATAGTCACATGCAGTGGGAGTGTACCTAGTCTAAGAGGTCTTCCTTGCATCAGGAAGCACTTCTACATCCGGAAGTAAATCCACTGGATGAAGGATTTTGTTCACTATTACTCACTCTCGCTCAGTGTTCATTCAATCCAACAGTCAGCGCTAGTCACTAAGCTATCGGAAGCACTTCTACTGGACGTTGCTCATTTTTACTGACGCTTAGGGTTATCTATTCCAACAGCCAGCGCCAGTCTAAGTCTAACAGGAAGCAAATTCACTTCCGGTTGAATCTTAACTTAGTCTTAGGATTTTGTATATCTAGTGCTCATGGACTAAGTTAATTCCTAAGTGAATTTCTTGCTGCCGCTGGGGATGAGACATTCATCCGCGAGCGCTAGTCCTAGTCTATCCGGAAGTAAGCTCACATCCGGTTGCTCTTTTACTTAGGATTCTATGTTCACCTATTGCTTTCTAAGTTCTTTCATATTTTAGTCTTCATCAAAACTTAAGATTCTAACATAAAGTACCTCCTACTAATGTAAAATTAACCTTAACCTAACTCAACTGCTAATCAAAACAATTCAAATAATGAAATCTAACCATGTTAGTAAAAGATTCACCTAACATGGTTAGCAAAAGAAATTCTCTATTAATAAGATATTACATATCTAACTATGTTAGAAAAGAGAATCTTCTAACATAGTTAGCAAAAGAACCACCATCACCTAACAATCATACATTCAATACCATTACCTAAATCTAACCATTTTAGAAAAGAATCACCTAACATGGTTAGAAAAAGGAACTAACCAAACTACATAAAAGTCAACCATATTAGAGCGGGGCCCATCTAATATGGTTATACACACAGGAAACATAAAACCACTCAATACATCCTCCATCTATCATATCAACATATTAGGAAAATCAAGTTTCCTATTTACACCCATTCAAATTCTCATCACCTGGAAACAGAATATACATTAACCAAGTTTGACATATTAGTCAAGGTAGTTCCTGAACTATCACAATAGCAGGAACAATATCACATAACATCCAAAACTTTACATTAAGTCACAGTACAAGTAATACAGTTCACATATAATAAAATTCACTCAAAACAACATTCATATGCGCAGAAGCTGGTGCAGCCTAGTGAAATGGCGATATATGTCCCTAAAAAGGTCACCTCTGGCCTACTTACTATATCAGTATGGGCCAGACGGCCCCTTCCCCTTCCTCTGCGCCTCCCCCTGGGCATGATCACCTGTAAAAATAAAGGGAATGGGGTGAGACAAAACAATGTCTCAGTAATCACTACTTAACTCACTGTGACACTCAGAAGTGGGGTAGTGGAGTGTCTACAGGGTACCACAGTTCAAAACCTGCATACAACATATAACATGTACAAATATATATATATACAGAACAGATACATCCATCTCTCAATAGACAAAAATAAACGTGTGTGACACTGTGCCCGGTCTACAATCCGAAAAGCATAAAAAGGGACCACTCTAATCAATGTGAAAATCCCTGGTTCCTTTACAATCCGAGGAACCCGTACAATTAACATATCGATTTGCGCAAATCGATAGGTTACATCGGCCGACGGTACTAATAACCAGTGTCATGCAACATACAAAAGATTATACATAAATATGAATATATATAAAGTACAGTTCAGTTGAAAGGTACCCTATAGCCCACGTTTAAGTATAACATAATCTGAATCCATTTTATTTATATATATATATAAGTAGAAGAGGATGTTAGAAAATCCTCAACTACCATCACCCTCAGTATCACAGTCAGTTAAGCGTGATTACCTGCTAAACTTCACTGCAGCAGATATACGCAGATAACAGTTATCTTCAAAGTCCGCTTGAAAGATCACCGTCTACAATAATGCCACAATTTAAAAATGGGTCAAGACACTTTGCAAGTGACTTAACTCAACCTTTTAAATAACTTTTATTAACACTAAAAGTATAAAAATACTTCAATACCAAAACCACATCCATATCCTTTCCTCCTCCAACTTCTCTTTACCAAATCTTTACAATACCAATACTTTCAACCTTCATCATCTCTTGAAGAATTTATAACATTACCCACCATAACCAAACCATCCTTTAAAACATCTAAATCACTTTCAATCAATACTTTAACTATCCAACTTCCTTTCAAACTTCAATCTAGTCAACATTAGCATTCCAACATCAATAAACAACCTTTAATCTATCAAAACCACTTCAAATCAACACTTTAACTAACAAAATTCCTTACAAACACCAATCCCTCTAAAACCAACCTTTCAACATCACCAACAACTTCAACTAACACTACATAAATACCAATTTGTTCCAGAACATCATCTACTAGCATAGCCCTAACTTAAAGAGTCCAAAAATGTCCTATCAACTTCCAAACTCCTTCCTAAACACCAATTCAATCAAAATCAACTTTCCCACATCTTAATATAACCTTAACAAACATTTATTATCAACTAATTCATTCAAATCATCTTATATTAATAAAACCCCAATTCAAAGAGTCATAGAAAACTTCCAAAAGTCCCCAAAATCTTTTCCAACTTCAATAAACCTCAATACTCCCCAAACATCTTCAATTTAACAGTGAATAATCATAATAATAACTTGTCAATCCAAAAGTCCCAATTTTTCACAACATCCTAAAATCAAAGAGACCAAATTCCACAAAATTAACTTCACAAGAGGCAAAGATCAAGCTTACAGAGTTCAAGAACGCAGGAAGAAGCTTCACTATTGCCGGCCGCCGTCCAGAACTCGCCGGAATCAGCCCTCACGTGGCTGGCCGAACTGGAAAACAAGGAGTATGAAGGAATGAAGAGGTGGAGTTGAAAGGGAAGGCATAACTTGTAAAAACCCAAAGAAAATACCTTCCTACCTTTTACCACCGTCGGCCGCCGAAGAGATAAGGAAACTCGCCGGAAAATGTCCCAAAGTCGTCGGCCGAACTGAAAGGGAAGAGGAGCTAAGAAAATTGTGTTGTGAAGTTGAAGAAGGAAGAACAACATGAGAATACAAGAAAAATCACACCTTTTCTTTGACCCGGTGGTTCACGTCGCCGGAAACACCAAAGCCGCCGCCGGAACTCCGCCGACAAAACTGCTCGAGCTCGGCTTCAAACTGTCCGAGGAGAAGAGAAGAGAAGAAAATGAAAATGATTGAAGATCTTGGAGAGGGAGGGAGAGAGCCGAAGTGGTGATTTGGGGAAGAAGAGAAAAAGGAATTGGAATGGAGGGAGGGAGTCCGTCGCGAGTTTGGAAGAAGGGAGGGTGAGGTGTCGGGTTTTTGTTGATAAGGGAGGAGGGAGGGCGTGTTTGTTTAAGGGGAATAAGGGTGGTTTTTGATAATTAAAGCCTAAACTTGCCATAGTGTACTCATTTTGATTTAAAACCACTTAAACCAGCCTCCAATCTTCTTAAACTTCCAAATATTTTTAGCTTTACCATTCCCTCATATTTCAAACTCTTCATTTCTTAATTAATTATGTGCATATTAATTACTCAAAATTTCAAAAATCTCCAAAAATTCCTAAAAATTCCAAAATTCCTAATTTCTCCATTTATCATTCCAAAACACTCTTTAATCCTGTATTAAATTTTCAGGATGTTACAATAAGCAGGACTTGAACCATTTGGGAGAGTCTCGACATGGGCAAGATCTAGGGAACAAAACACTCTCTTTTTTGGTCTCTTTGCCTTGGGTTTTGCTTGGGGATTGATGATTGAAGATTGGGAGTTTGGTGGAGAGAATTAAAGACATTTAAAGTTTCTCCCTTTTGGTTTCATCTTCATTTCTCTCTTCCTATCTTGTGAGCATTTATGACTGTTTACTCATTTTGGTATTGTAGTTTGTATTTGTTTATGAGTAGCTAAATCCATTTATCTATGATTATTCCGAACCCTTGTCTGGAGCTACTCTGTAAAACTCTCATCCTTTTGTGATTAATGCGTATATATGTGTTTATTTTACTCTTGCCCTAATGCCTCTAAGTGATTGATCAACATTTAGTTGACTTGTTCATTCGACTTATGACTTGAGAGAGCTAGGCTAAATGTAGAACTTGAGTAAAATAGTGTGAGAACTTGAAGTTTGCATGACAAATGAATGTTTTTGTTAATAAGATAGACCTATACTTATCAGCCTCACATAGCCACAATTGGGTCGAAAAATAGAAATTGGCTTTTATTAATTGTGACAAGAGATTGAATCTAATGAAATGTATTCATTTATCTCAAGATATTTGAATTCCTTTATACCATTATTTCAATTAGCTAAACATTTGAACCCCTAGCCCCATTACAAGCTTTAAAAGCCCTATCGATTTTGATTTGATGTGCCACAAGTTGAAACTAGAGAAGTGTGAAGAAAAGAGTGGAGAAATTTGAAAATGAAATTTTATACATGCATTGAATTGTTGCATGTGGCTCGATTAAAATCTGGATTATCTCTCTTAACTCCAACACACCACACACACAAACACAAGTTCAAAGATCTGGGAAAGTTTGTTTTAAGATTGAGATGCTTACATCGTTACATATAGCACATACTTTGAAAGACCCAATTAAGAGAGCAACATGTGAGGATAAGTAATTAAATCAAACTACGAAAAACATAAGGTCAAATCATAAAGATTTCTAAATTGCTTCAAGACAATCAAACAGTTATGTTTGGGGGAGTGATAAGCTCCTTACTTGCACACACATTTCATATGAATTTTCTCATTTATCACATGTTTTTGGTAAATAAATGGATAGAAACATAGCAATACTCATAGTGTAGACAAAATGATATGAAATACACGTGTTTGAGATTATGAGTTGAAATTGGTTAATTTTTTATATATATGTGTTCAGGAATTCACTTTCCCTTTCTAGTTAATGTGAGTAGGAACAAATGGGCAAGCAATGGAACATCAAAATTGTGGAAGAAATGAAGAAAAGAAGAGAAAATGGAAATTTTGGTTCGCTGGATGTTTGCCCTAAGCGAACGCACAGCCAACCTGTCAAAACGTTCGCTGTACGTTGGCTATCAGCGAACGTATAGCGAACCTGTGATGAAAATGAAACTCTTCATTTTTTACTAAAATATCTGATACATAATTGGCTAGACTTGAACCACTTGGCAGAGTCTCGACTTGGGCAAGATCTAGGGCACAAAACACTCTCTTCTTGGGTCTCTTTGCCTTGGGTTTTGCTTGGTGATTGATGATTGAAGATTGGGAGTTTGGTGGAGAGACTTAAAGACATTTAAAGTTTCTCCCTTTTGGTTTCATCTTCATTTCCCTCTTCTTATCTTGTGAGCATTTATGACTGTTTACTCATTTTGGTATTGTAGTTTGTATTTGTTTATGAGTAGCTAAATCCATTTATCTATGATTATTCTGAACCCTTGTCTGGAGCTACTCTGTAAAACTCCCATCCTTTTGTGATTAATGCATATATATGTGTTTATTTTACTCTTGCCCTAATGCCTCTAAGTGAGTGATCAACATTTAGTTGACTTGTTCATTCGACTGCAGGCGCGCCAAAATTGGCTCACTTGGCGTTCCAGGGTTTCCGGTCCTTATCTCCCACCAACGAAGCCCAAAAATTGCGAAACGCGATTCCCTGGATGACCAACTCTGTTGCCCATGGGCCCACAAATTTTCAGGCCAATCTGAATGCGGCGGGGCCTCCAAACACACTATGTATCCGAACGGGCCTAAATCCGGCAAGCCTGAGATAGGGGTTTCGGCGGAAAATCTCGCGTATCTTTCTACAGGAGTCTGAAATCCGCGAAACTAGATCCTGGGGTTTTCTCTCTTAGCCATGGACAGACCCAAGAAATTTCGAACATATATGTCGTCGTCGCCACCGGCCCGACAGCGAGTACCTGATTTCTCCCGAAATTCAACAAGTCCAAAATCGTGGGTTAACCACTTGGATTCAGGGTCCTCTGGCCGCCCCGGCACAAAATTGCAAAACAACCCCAGTGGTTTTCGGCCTCTGTAGGGCATCGGCACGCCAAATTTCGCGCCAATCCGAGCTCGTTCGCTCGTTCAAAAAAATTATTCTCTTAGATCGCGTCGATTTCGACAAGTCTGGAATCCGGAGTTCAGAGTTCAACACCGCGGCACGCCTTCCTTCTACCTCTAAAAACTCCGAAAACATTTGTCGTGTGGGCGTCTGAGCTGAGGAGCGGCCGACCAATTTTCACTATGAAACGACTTCGAACTGCCTGCGAAACAATTGTATACTAGACGCACATCGATTTAGGCACATGTGGCGCTCGGGGTTCGTCTGCCCATTTCTCCCTCCGCTGATGTCCAAAAAATGTGAATCAAAGTTCGTTGGATGCCTATCAGAGTCGCGCAGCGGCCCGCCAATTTTCGCACAAATCCGAAACCGACAGCCCCTCCAAGAAAATTATTTCCCAGAGGATTACCAGAATCGGTTCTAATTCAGCAAGTCCGTAATTCGGACCCCGACGGTCAACAGCGCGTATCTCCATCGCCGTAAGCTCAAAATCCACAAAGCCAATTTTCTCGGATGTGCCATTTAGTCGGGGATGTGCCCACCATGTTTTGCGCCAATTCGCTCTTGATTAGGCCCCCGAAAAAATTATTTACTGCAGGCGCGCCAAAATTGGCTCACTTGGCGTTCCAGGGTTTCCGATCCGTATCTCCCACCAGCGAAGCCCAAAAATTGCGAAACGCGATTCCCTGGATGACCAACGCTGTTGGCCATTGGCCCACAAATTTTCAGGCCAATCCGAATGCGGCGGGGCCTCCAAACACACTATGTATCCGAACGGGCCTAAATCCGGCAAGCCTGAGATAGGGGTTTCGGCGGAAAATCTCGCGTATCTCTCTCTACAGGAGTCTGAAATCCGCGAAACTAGATCCTGGGGTTTTTTTCTTAGCCATGGACAGGCCCAAGAAATTTCGAACATATATGCCGTCGTCGCCACCGGCCCGACAGCGAGTACCTGATTTCTCCCGAAATTCAACAAGTCCAAAATCATGGGTTAACCACTTGGATTCAGGGTCCTCTGGCCGCCCCGACACAAAAATTGCAAAACCAACCCCAGTGGGTTTCGACCTCTGTTGGGCATCGGCACGCCAAATTTCTCGCCAATCCGAGCTCGTTCGCGCGTTCAAAAAAATTATTGTCTTAGACCACGTCAATTTCGACAAGTCTGGAATCCGGAGTTCGGAGTTCAACACCGCGACACGCTTTCCTTCTACCTCCAAAAACTCCGAAAAAAATTTTCGTGTGGGCGTCTGAGCTGAGGAGGGGCAGACCAATTTTCACTGTGAAACGACTTCGAACTGCCCTACAAAAAAATTGTATACTAGACGCGCCTCGATTTCGGCACATGTGGCGCTTGGGTTTGTCTACCCATTTCTCCCTCCGCTGATGTCCAAAAAATGCGAAATGAAGTTCGTTGGATGCCTATCAGAGTCACGCAGCGGCCCGCCAATTTTCGCACAAATCCGAAACCGACAGCCCCTCCAAAAAAATTATTTCCCAGAGGATTACCAGAATCGGTTCTAATTCAGCAAGTCCGTAATTCGGACCCCGACGGTCAACAGCGCGTATCTCCGTCGCCGTAAACTCAAAATCCACAAAGCCAATTTTCGCGGATGTGCCATTTAGTCGGAATAATTTTGGGGAATTAAGAGGTAAATGGTCAAACTCATACAAGTAAACACAATTGGTCCATTTAAAGGAATAGGTTAAAGGAAACACCACTCAACTTTAAATAAACAAATTAGTCACTTATAGAATTTTACCTACTTACATTCATGCACATAGATTAGGTAATGATCTAGTTCTTTAAGTGAGTTCAATAAATGGAATTAACTAGCGCTATGAAAATTCAACATCAATAGACTCAAAACCACACATCAATCCTCACACAACACAATTATATGAAGCACAATGAACTAAATCACCCAACAAACATGCTAGATAATAAAATCAACAAAGACTTAACATACATGATAATTTGGGAAGATGAATAGAACTAAATTAAAACCATATCAATACATGCAATTAAAATTCAACAACACATGGTCTAGAATCTCAACAAACGAAGTTCGAATATAAGAAGAACAAATACTCAAGAACACAAACGGAAATTCAAGACTACATAATTGGAACTAATAAAACTCCCCTAAAGTTGCTTTAATGTTTGCTTCATGTCATCCCATCATCCAAGAGAGCATCGGCGAACTTAGTTCTTCATGTTAAAGGAGAGAACACCCAAAGACGGCTGCACCTCAAGCTCCATGAAGAACCGGTGAAAGATGGTGGAGTGGAAGATAGGATGAGTGAAAGAGAGTGTGGAATGATGGTATAAGATTGTGGAATTCTGCCCCCAATTTCGTGCTCCCCTCATCCTTATATAATATGTCACCATAAACCATGCTTGGAGAGTAAGAATTTCCCAAATTAAGTACCCAAAACCAATAGGAAGAGTTTGGACCAAGAATTGCCTAAAAGAGATAATACATTCCTAAAATGGAAGGAAGATTGCTTGGAGAATAAACTTTGTTAGTATTTTCGTGCTCCCCATTATGTAGCAATAAAGATGACCAAAAACCATCCTAATTGACCTAGGATTTCCAAAATTGAATGCCAAAGCATATAGGAAAGGTTTGGGGCACAAAAGCTTCCTAAAAGATAAGGGAATCACTCTCAAAATAGGAAATAATGAAGGGACTAGTGATTAGCACGTTTTGTACACTCCTTATAGGACTGAGATTGCTTGTGGAAGTCATCTATCAAGATTAGGAAACAATTGGAGAAGAGTCATTCATTGATATAATTAGTTCTAATTGAAATAGGACTTTCCAAAAAATGTGTCTAGATCTTGTTCTCTTCAATATCTTCGTCCTTTGCTCCTAAAATAGGAAATTAGGAAATATGTGAAGTATATCAAATCTATAAAATATAAAATGCTTTAGTTAGTTGCCTAATATGCTCAATTATCATTAAAATGCAACTAACTCATCAAACCTAGACTCAAATAAAATGACATCTAGTTCCTATTATTTTTGACCAATTGACATGCTAATTTCACATGCTTAGTGGTATAAAAACATAAAATTTCTTGCACAATCAAGTGTCCGAAATCCGCAAAACCAATTCCTGTACATTCGCCTCTGAGTTACAGACGGGCCATGAAATTTTGATCAAATATGTCGTTACTGCCACCAAACACGACAACATGTACCCGAAATTCAATGAGTCCAAGATCGTGGATTAACACTAGCGTTCGGGAGCCTCCGACCGCCTCAGCACAAAAATTAGGAATACAACCCTAGTGGTTGCCAGTCTGAGTCAGGCATCGTCACACCGACTTTTGAGTCAACTTGACCTCATACGCACGTCCAAAAAAATTGTTCTCTCGTTCAGCAAGTCTGAAATTCAGATTTCATAGTTCAACATCGCAGCATGCCTTCAGTGTAAATCCAAAATCTTTAAACCAAATTTTGTCGCATGGATGCCCAAAGCGACACGGCCACCGACATTATTTAGAGGCACATGCACACTCACATTAAGTTATATTATAAATATATTTTAAACTATTTAAAGAAATAAAGTAGAGATTATATTAACATAGTTAGTTTATTTCCAACATAAAAGTTTTCCTAAATATAAGATCATTTTCTATTTTCACAACATTTCCTTATTTAACCTAATAAACCTTATCTGTATGTAATAAATAAACAAGAGGGGGAGTGACTATAAAGGTATTTGATTAGGGTGAATTGGTAATATCATGTGATAAAAACTTACTTAACTGACACCATTAATTATTTAATCAAATTAGAAAAATGATCTTATATTTAGGAACAGAGAGAGTATTTTTCAAATAAACTGCGTCCAATAATTAGAAACAACAAGAGACTATAAAACTTCCAGCTTTGGATGGCTCTCCTAATGGATTCCCTCAACAAGAGGCTGAGGAGGATGCGAATAATATTTGGTTGCGAAGCAAGTGCAAGGCACGATGTGACTCGGGGAGGTGAGTAGAGAGAGGAAGAGGACTGTGGAAGATTTGCACCACAATTGACATTCAACAACCCAGTAACTTTAAGACAAACAAATCACACAAAATTTAAAAAAACTCCATAGCCAACATAGATTTGTCAGTAACTTTAAGACAAACAAATCACACAAAATTTAAAAAAACTCCATAGCCAACATAGATTTGTCTTTATGGTAAAGAGATTGGCTCATGATCCAAAAGATTTTAACATGTGAGGATTTTGTTGGTAAATAATTTGTAACTAGCTGGCACTTTGAATCAAGATGTCTGTCAACTCTCTCAGACTTTTATATGTTAAAATAACTTACGAAATATCAATTTTTAAATATAGGCATTCCATGGTGTACGTCATCCATGAAGATGTTGAGGGAGTCAAAGGAGGTAGGAAATTGTTGTTGTTCCATGGAAGAAATTTATGTTTAATATTAAATCAAGTTAACTTTATTTAGAGGATGAAGGAAGCTAGATAAATTGCTTAATTTTAATCTGTGTGTGTCTGTGTGTTACATGTCAGGAAATTATTAGTGATATAAATTAGTTGAGAGGGTAAAATGATAGATATTACTTCTTCAAAATAAATTATTTTGCCGGATTGATCTCTTCTAATTATTAGTTAAATTGATCTTATATATTGAGGTTAAAATGGATTATAAATTGAATAATTAGATTGAAGAAGGGTAAATTGGATGGTAAAGAAAAAAAAATAAAGTGTTGCTAGGATTTTCAGAAGAAATGGGAACATAAATGGGAATAAGATTGGAAAATTATTTTGAGGTCCCCCACAAGGTACTTAATACTAGAAAAGTCCCAAAAGTTGAAATAATTAATGTAGGGTCCCAAGGGACCTCACCTTAATATATTTGAAAATTGAAAAGACACTTTTGCCCCTGCCCTTTTATTGATGGGAAAACCTGACAACTTAATGGGCAGCCGTGACAACTCGATGGGCATAACTTGACAACTGTATGGGCAAATGTGACAACTTGTTGGGTATGTGCTTTTAGTTAATTGCTCAAACTCTGTTAAGTTAATGGGAAAAACGTTGTCACATTGCCCATTCAGTTGTCAAGTTATGCTCATCGAGTTGTCACGGCTGCCCATTAAGTTGTCAGGTTTTTCCCATCAATAAAAGGGCAGGGGCAAAAGTGTCATTTCAATTTTCAAATATATTAAGGTGAGGTCCCTGGGACCCTACATTAATTATTTCAACTTTTGGGACTTTTCTAGTATTAAGTCCCTTGTGGGGGACCTCAAATTAATTTTCCCAATAAGATTTTTCTTTTAAAAAAAGGAAAGTATATAAGAAGTCCTACGGACAGCAAGTCAATTGTTAGAATATCTCAGGTCAAAACAAATTCTTGGAATATCTAATGGGAATTCTAATTAAGGAAGGAATGACAAACGGCAAGCTATAATAAAAAGAATGAATGCGGCGCAAATATAATGGCACATAGGAGTTCAGTTACAACAGAATATGTAAAAATAGAAGTGAGGAGTTGTGGGAGCGTAGAATATAATATAGGGGTGGAAGAAGATGAAGAATGGAGAGGATCGTCGTTGAAAAATATCCAAAGAAAGGATGTCAAGAATAATGGCAGAGAAGAAGTTGGGGGCAGGACGTGTGGTGGCGGTGGCTATGAGAACAACAAGACAAGCCAATACGCTGCAAAATGGGCTGTTGATAATCTTGTTCCTAGAGATCAATGCATGCTCCTAATCCATATCAGACAAAGGCCATCTTCTACTCCGACGACGAGTAACTCATCTTTCTCTCTTTCTCCGTCTCCACATCTTATTAATCAATGCTGACCGCCACATTACTCCCATGCTAAATAATTTTCAATTTCTGTGTTTCCTATTGCAAATGCAGCTGGAAATCTTGTAACCATCGCTTCCAACGATGATGTGGCAAGAGCATCCAGGCCACAAGCTGACACCGAATCTAGGGAGCTTTTTGCTCATTCCGTGTTTTCTGCAATAGAAAAAGCGTATGTTATGTTATTAATTATAATGATGGGTGATGGTTTCTCCCAGAGACAAATGTGAGAAAAATGTGTAAAAATAGTCACCTTAAATTTAAAAATGGGCACATATAACTCTGGTAAATTTAAGGGAAAAAAAACTATACAATGTAAACTAAAATGAGGCAAAATTAACTTCTCTGTTAAGCAGAGTTAAATAGACGTTTTCCAGACGTATCCTCAACATCAGTTAATGACATGTCATACATTTAAGGGTGCAATATGTTGATGAGGCCTTATTTTTTCAGATGGGACTTTATTTTTTTAGATTATTACGAAGAAGTAAGATGGATTTCAAATGATTTGGGGTTCTATTTGTTTCTTATCTAAATGATTTGGGGATTTAGGGTTGATTTCAAATGATTTAGGGTTTAATTGGATCCATTTCAGCTTTCATGATGAATTTTGGAATTGACATGTCATTTACTGATGGGGTAGCCCACGTATGTTTAACTCAGGCTAACAGACATGTTACTTTTGCCCCATTTCGGTTTACAATGTACGGTTTCGCCCCAATTCGGTTTACAGTATACAGTTTTGCCCCCTTCAATTTACCAGATTTATAAGTGCCCATTTTTAAATTTACAGTGGCTATTTTTGCATTTTTGCCCTTCTCCTAAATCTCTTTTCACTCCTAATCCCATAGCTACCATTAGATCAAAAATATGAATGGTTGATATATAGGAGTACTACTTTATGAAACTACTGCTAAAATATTTTATGCATTAAATCTATCTTATGTATAAAGGGAGGGCTAAAAGCAAGAATTTTAAGAAGCTACGTAAGCATGTTCTCTCTGTCTCTCCATCTATTTACATTCATGTAACCACTCAATCACTCCATCTATTTTTAGAAAAAAACTGCACATAAACACTTTTTTCTCTCCATCTATTTTAGCAAAAAAAACAAGCTGACATTTCATTATTTATTAAATCCTTTCCGATTTCTCCCTAAATTATAATCTCTCATGAATTATATCCTATAAATTCTTTTTTTCTCTTACAATGATTTAATCAGTATTATATCTTAACAACGCACTCACTCCATCTATTTTTTTACAAAATAAATCTGCACATAAGCCTAATTCGTCTCCATCAATTTTAAGTTAAAAAAACCTGACATTTGATTCTTTGGTGTTTGTTAAGATTTCTCCCTAATTTATAATATCTCCTTAAATATCTCCTATAATTTCTCTCCTTTTTCCTTAAAAGAAATAATCATTATTAAATCTTTTTTCATTACCTTCTAAATTATGTTTTTATCTTACTTCTCATAGTTTTCCTTTTTTTTTTAATTATAAACTATTTGGATACCCTACTATTTCTCTTACTATTCCTACTTTTGACACCAACTGAACGTAACTTATGAAACTACCCACACATCCGCTAACACTTTGCTCAAAAATAACTACTCACTAATACCACCTCTGCATTTAGTTACTCAATATTCTTTTCCAATTAATATAATAAATTAACTATATACAAAAGCGTGGAATGTACACTTTCTAATTTTTACCAAAACATTCTGATTACAAAATCATACTCTCAAAAAAACATTTGAAAAAAAAAACTATGAGAATGTTGGACAAAAAATTTCTCAAAAGTGGCATGTAGTTTGAAAAAAAAAACATGTGTAACATTTGATTCCTTAGTAACTCCTTTCCTATTTCTCAGTAACAATAATCTCTACTTAATTATCTCCTATGAATTCTCGTACTCACTCCATCTATTGTTTTTTAAAAAAAAAACTTCTCATAAACACATTCTCTCTCCATATATTTTAATTAGCAAAAAATGAAATTTGATTTATTAATTACTCCTGTCTGATTTATATCTTAAATTATAATCTCTAGTTAATTATCTCCTACTAATTCTCTCATTTTTTTCTCTCACAAATATTTAATCATTATTCAATCAATAATTAGATGATCACATATTTGCTTTAAAAAAATCCAATGAAGGAACCTAGCGGGTTAACGTTAGTGGTAAGTACTAATGTCCCTTAAACAAGTGATTGGGGTTCAATCTCTAGCCATAGTGAATGGAGCAAATTCACAGTCCAGCTGTCAAGCCCCTATATGACACTTCAAAATAGCGAGCGATAATTCCCACTTGTTGACAGGAGGGTGGGGATACCATAGTAAACAAAATAAAAATTCCTACGAAGTTAGCTTTTAAGATATAGATTACATGATAAACAAGTGAACCCGCGCATGTTTTGTAAATAATACAAGTTATATTCAATCCAAATCAAAATGTTGAAATTAGTTATTTGTATGTGAAGAATAATATTTTATCACGTTATATCTAAACCATTCATCATTTCTAAATCTAAGAACGCGAGAAGGATCTTTGAGAAAATCCTCGATCGATACAGGGCCTTCCTCCTCCATGTTTTATTCCAACAATATTAAATTGCAACAGGTACAATGCAAAGAAGTGTTGATGGAAGACACAGATATAGCTAAAGCGTTGATAGAAAGTGTGTCCAGGCATTCAGTTGAGCTGTTGGTACTTGGGGCACCATCAAGAAGTGGTATTGTGAGGTAATTGTTAATTTTTTGTTTCCCTCTCGTGTGACCACAAAAAAAAATGTAGCAAAAGAGATAGAAATGGGATGATGATGGGGAAACGTTAACAGCATGCTGTTTGTTTGATTGATGATGATGTTAACGACAGAAGATTTAGGACAAGCGATGTAGGGAGCCAAGTGTCGAAAGGGGCAGCGCCATTCTGCACAGTGTATATAGTTAGCAAAGGAAAAATAACATCGGTGCGAGCTGCTTCGGGTCCACCACCAGCAGCAAAAGCAACAGCTCGTAGTGCACTGGATACGGATAAGCTCGACGCCCAATTAGTTCGCAGCTTGATGCCACGATGTATGTATTCCATATCTCTCTCTATAGATTTGGATGGTTAATACATATTAATATTAATCCCATTGCTTGCATTAAGATAATATCTCCTTATAAAATGTTGCAGCTGCAGAGCGGCATGATGATGACATCAAGTGAGTTGTTTTTATTCCGTACGTTGTGAGATAAACGGGTTAGCAAGGGACTAACTACACATACACATGGACAGGTCGCCATTCACACGGGGTGGTAGATGGAGCCACAAACCACATGAATCCTCAATCCAAGACTCAGATATATCGTTTTTGAGCAGTGGAAGGCCTAGCACTGATGATCGCATCTATGATGAGGCCCACCATCCTAGAATGGCCCCTCGCCTTTCCGACACCTGTGATTTTGATGCTAGAACCTCTTCCGACTCTTCTTTCTCTGACACAAGGTCTATTCATGATATTAATTATTCTCATCATGACATCTCCTTCAGCTCCCAAGACAGTGCCAACTCTTCCTCTAGATTGTCCCACACGGTAACCCCTCTCTCTCCCTCTCTCTCTCTCTCTCTCTCTCACACACACACACACACACAGCTGCCAACCAGGAAGGTATTAATCACAAATTTCTTATCGCAACAATAGGATGATGTGGAAGCAGAGATGAAAAGACTGAAGCTCGAACTAAAGCAAACCATGGAAATGTACAGTTCAGCATGTAAGGAAGCTCTCACTGCAAGGCAGAAGGTAGCTCACATAGTTTACTTGTGTAGGGAGCATCATTGTCTATAGAACCTATTAACAGTTATATCATATCTGACAGGCGGGGGAGCTTCAACGATGGAAATTAGAAGAGCAAAAGAAATTAGAAGAGGCGAGGATGGCCGAAGAGGTAGCACTAGCAGTTGCAGAAAAAGAGAGAGCAAAGTGCAGGGCAGCCCTAGAGGCAGTAGAAGCATCTAAGAAAGCTGTGGGACTGGAAGCACAAAAAAGAACAGACGCAGAGAAGGAAGAATGTGAGCAGAAACAGAAAACGGAGGACATTTTTTCACAAGGCACCGTCAGGTACAGAAGATATAGTATTCAGGAAATCGAAGAGGCAACACAATGTTTTGCAGAGTCGCTGAAGATCGGAGAAGGAGGGTATGGGCCAGTATACAAGTGTGAGCTAGATTTGACGCCAGTGGCAGTCAAAGTATTAAGGCCAGACGCAGCTCAAGGAAGGTCACAGTTTCAGCAAGAGGTGGAGGTGTTGAGCTGCATAAGGCATCCAAACATGGTTCTGCTGTTGGGAGCATGCCCAGAGTATGGGTGTCTGGTGTACGAGTACATGGCCAACGGAAGTTTGGAGGACTGCCTCTTTCGAAAACATAACTCCCCACCTCTTCCCTGGCAGCTCAGATTCCGAATAGCTGCAGAGATAGCCACTGCCCTTCTCTTCCTCCACCAAACAAAGCCAGAGCCACTGGTTCACCGTGACCTGAAGCCCGCCAACATTTTGCTAGATCGTAACTTTGTCAGCAAGATCAGTGACGTGGGACTGGCTAGGCTTGTGCCTCCTTCCGTGGCCGACAATGTAACGCAATACCACATGACATCCACGGCAGGAACATTCTGTTACATAGACCCAGAGTACCAGCAAACCGGCATGCTGGGAATAAAATCTGACGTCTACTCCCTGGGGATCATGCTTCTACAGATGATAACGGCCAAGCCTCCCATGGGCTTAACTCATCATGTCGCACGAGCTATAGAAAATGGAACATTCAAGGACATGCTTGACCCTACTATTCAGGACTGGCCCCTACAGGAGGCCCTTCACTTTGCCAAGCTTTCCTTGCTTTGTGCCGAGATGAGGAGAAAGGACAGACCTGATCTCAAAAATGTTGTATTGCCTCAGCTTAATATCTTCAGAGACTTTGCCGAAAATAACATGCCCGCCCCTATCATGTTTGCTCGTACTCTAGGATTCACCCCCACCAGCACTTCTTACACCTCCACAGTTCAGGTATGCCCTCTTGTCCATCCTTCTCATTATAAGTAGAGTACATTCCTCACACACCACAGTATCTCACCAAACTTGTCCACTATGAACATTCTATATATATATATATATATATATATATATATATATATATATATATATATATATATATATAACAACCCATTTTGAACTTTCTCTCTTGTAGGATTTCTTGAATGAGTCGTCTCAATCACTCTCTGAAATCTCCGGATATGAAAGCCGCTCCAGCACATCCTCTTTAGGGAGAATATGAATTTGAATGTCCCTTCTATGAGAGGAGTATTGAGGAACTCAAGTGTTTGAAGTAGTCTATATTTAGAAGATACTGATACTTTTGGGCGACGAAAATAGATTGACGGCAACATCACAACGGGCAGAAACTTTTGAAGTTATTAGCAAGTTCCAAATTTCATGGCGTGCAAGAAGCTATGGATTCCAACGTTCATTAGCATCAAAGCCACAGTTCGCAGGATTTTGTTCAAACAGCTAGTTTTTGAATTGCTGACTTGCGCTTTTGTTCTTTCTATAGCGGTCGTTTGCATTCCAGTTTCTATGTTGTATGATTCCAAGTATCTAATTATTTTTACTTGTCTTATTCCACAAAACCAAAGAGTTAATTGCCACATTTTACAAAAGAAGAACTAATTAAAAGTGTACGGACTAAATTGAAACTCGATGCAAACATATGGGACCAAAAATATACTTTAGCCTTTTAAGATTGTTTCCAATTGCAACTTTCTTAAAATATTGTTCAACTTTTAAGTTAAATGGTTGGTCTTTGGTTGTATAACAAAAACATGAGGCAACTTTGATATAAAAAAAAATTGAAACTGAGATGATGAAATAAATTGTAGGGGAGTTTGAACAATAGTCGAGCCCTCAGCCAGATCGCCCAACATGAAAATCACATACACCAACTATATAAGCCAGAATTAATATAACCCGAAAGATGGGACAAAGATGGTAATCTCGAAATTGGCCAAGAGTTCTGGATATGAGAAGTTACAGGAGGTCTGCTCACGAGATCAATGAATTATGATTGCCAGAGTCGTGAAAAACATCATCACTTCGACACTTCCAACAGAACAAGGATTCTAACATTTTTCTCAATCAAACAAACCTAATAGCATCATCATTCTCATTCCTTGGCCCATCTGAAATTGAAATAAACGGGCCCTAACTTTGTATGTTTACAAAGGCCCAGAAAAGAATCCATCTCTTCTCTAAAAATGTAGAGGGATCATTTCTAATTAATTTTCCCATCAATTTATACATCTGAACTATGCCGCCAGAATTTAACAATCCACATTACTTACTCATCTCAAAAATGAGTACCTTGTGCTTTTCTCCTATAGACAATCTCAGTCATTCACACTATCTAATCTTGACCATTGATTTTATATTTTATTTTTTAAGAAAAAAATCCCAAGATCCACTCCACCATATTTTTCTCCCTCTTCCCCATATCTCTTCTCTCTCTTCTTTTATATTCCCTCTTCCCTCATTCACACCAAAGATGTGAAGAGAGAGAAGAGATATGGGGAAGAGGGAGAAAAATATGGAGGAGTGGATCTTGGGATTTTTTTAAAAAAAAATAAAATATAAAATCAATGGTTAAGATTAGATAGTGTGAATGGCTGAGATTGTCAATAGGAGAAAAGCACAAGGTACCCATTTTTTAGATGAGTAGGTAATGTGGACCGATCGTCATATACATATCTTCAACAGTTGATTGAATTGCTTTCTTGGGCAAATCTCAAGACTTCCTTACCACAGTTGGCGCACTGGCAGCAACAGACACTCCACTTGTAACGGCTCTTCAAATTAGTCTTTAGTCCAGAGAGTCTAGATTGCTTCAACTAGGAAAGATTTTTTTTTTAAGACCTGCAGCGTGACACGTCCACAGAAACCTCTCAAATAGAAACAACATTGGTGACCAAGTTGGATAAATAGTTAGCAGATATTTAGACTCCTTTAGGTATTCCCACCATCAGAACTGCTACATGCTTGATTTGGAAGGCCACTGTTGCCAAAATCTCCATCCAAACTCATTTGCTGCACCTCTTGAGGAGAGAGTATTTTAATGCAGCGAACACAGTTCACAAACTCCCTGAAATACCCAAAACAGTATATATGTGAAAATATATTTGCTTCACCCAGTCATCCAATTGAATTAGACTGCACTCTATTCCACATTCAAGTTTACCAGTTATCTACAGAATGCAATCGAAACTCTTTAGACAAATTAAGTTCTTACAAGATGAGGTATAGCTAGTTCAACAATGCCACAAGGAAATGAAGATTCCCATCTTTGCAGAAACTAAGAATCCATGCGCTCATGCAAGATTGAGATCATAAGTCCAATACCAAGCATGCTCTAAATGCACAACTGCTAAAAGTTTCTTTCATTCTTTCAATTATCTATTCATGATTACATGCAACTTGACCCCCTAAACAAGGCCGTCTCTAACTCTAATGCAGGGCTTATTCAAGAAAAGAGGCAAACTAAGAGAACATTGCCATCTTTTCCTCTATATACAATGGGGAAAACAATTATTAGATGTTGGAAGTCAATGTATCGATAAAGAACAAGCAAAATGCATAACTTCACGACGACAAATTGAAGTAGAAGTAGAAGAGGAATAGTAAAAATTACTCCCAAGGGTCGTCCCCCACTAGCAGAACATCATTTTCATGATCTACATAAACAAGTTTCCAGCCTATCCTTTGCCGATCCTCCAACTGTCCCTCTATGCCAAATCTGCGAGCCAAATCATGTTTAAGCTCCTCATAACCTGAATACCGGGTTATGTCTATAGACCTACCAACAGCTCCACGTTTGTATACCTACATGTACAAGGAATAACTTGGAATAAAGATTAAAAACAAATGCAAGAAAACATACACACTATCTTGGAATATTTTTTTCAATGAATAATAGTGATGGTGATTGTGATGATGTATGAAACCTTGGTGTATGTTCTCATCCGCTGAAACTGTGGTGGTGGTGGTGGTGGGGCCCATGTACCCCTATTTAAGAAGCTGCCATCATTTATTGTGGGATCAATTGAATTAAAGGTCATATCAGGGACTCCAAATGTCTGTGAAACAATTGATGAAGAAAGCTCCTGCTGAGCATCTCTGTTATCCTCATAGTTACCAAGCATACCACCTGAAAAGTTATTTGACAAATCCTTTCCCAGCCCTATCGTGCCTTTGGTCAAGAGAGGATCAGGATTCAGCGGAATTCCCAATTGACCATCAATATTATTGCCAAATGGAACATTGCTCCTAGCATCTTGTTGTATTTCCCCATCTTGATTATTGTCTCTAAATAATATTGACTGCAGATTGTGAGATAATGGGTTGCTATTTTGATGCATACAAGTGTCATTACGAGAAAGGCTAACTGATGTTGTAGAAGATGATGTATCCAAATAATCTGTCTGTGCAGCTCCACCATTTAAGTATACATGAGCGAAAAAATTCCCTTGGCTTTGACTTTTGGATATATTTAAAGAGGGCTTAACTTCAGACTTCGGAAGAAAATCTTTCACCAAGCTTGCATTTGATGACATGGTCTCCAAGGCACTTGGACTTAAGATTGTGGCTGCAGATTGAGCCATATCATCCCCTATCGTTGTGTTCCTATGGATACGGGAATCCATGCAAGGAAGAGTATTGGCACAGTTATTAGTGGAAGGTGAAGTGGAACAAGATGGAATGTCATCAGTAATCATAGACTGCCCTGCTACAGCTGCTCCAGTTAATATACTACTACCAGCCAAGGAGAGTTTATTGGCAGTAGGAGCAGCGAGAAGACCCACATGCCCAGACATATCAGACAGTATGCCAGGTTGCAGGTTTTGAAGATTTGCCTGCTGGGTTGGATGAGAGAACTGAACATTATTGGCCTGGCCATCATTCTTGATCACCTGAGGTGGAATAGAATTAGAATCAGGAAGTGAGTTTTGAAGTATTGGAGGAATTCCTAGCACTTGACTTGAAGTAAGGACCTTAGCGAAGTTCTTAGTTGGATCTAAGAGTTGCCTCTGCTCGTCTTGGATTTGATTGAGTTGAGTTGAATGCTGCAATAATGACTGTTGTGAGAAGAGTGTTTGCTGTTGCTGTTGAAGTTTCTGTAATAATTGAAGCTGAATCTGGTTGTCAGGCATCTGCAACTGTTGGTTGACATGATCGGGCATTGAGGACTGGATAAGATTCTGCTGTTGAGTCTGATCCATAACTGTTTGTTGCTGCTGTGGCTGTGACAGATTATGAGAAAGGTTTCTGTGCAGTTGATTGCTTTGGATGGATGGTTGCTGCTGGTGAAGAATATTGTTAGGCTGAACAATATTTTGAGTTTGCAGAAGTTGGCTCTGAACTTGACTCTGTGGTAGAGTTTGATTTCCTATATTCTGTATAGGTTGTTGAGTGATATCACCCAATTGTTGTGGTGGCTGCATGGCTGGTCCTAATGGACTAGACGAGGAAGGTATCTTTTGAAGATGATCAACTTGTTGTGGGATCTGAAGTAGCCTTTGAGGATTGACGGCTACATTGCTTGATTGACGAATCTGTGGAGCACAAAATCCCAGCTGACGGGCAATGTCTGCACCAGGAAGGTTTTGCAGAACAGATCCAGACAAGGAATGCATGTAATTTGGCTGAAATGAGCTAGACAAAGCAGGATTTTGCTGCATGTTCATCCATTGAACTAAGCTTAGGCCAGGGAGTGCTTGGGGATCTTTCATGCATATATCATCACCAAACCAAGGCAAAGTACGCTTAAAAAGGTTATCAAAATCAGACGGATCTTCATCTGCACAGTTCATCAATAGAAACTAAAAATGTATAGTCATGAAGACATGTCTGACTTGATTCAGAAAATGTCACCAATTGAACAGTTTGTCAGGAAGCATGAAGCCCAGGAATAAAATATCCAAGGAAACATAAGGGATTTTTGGACGAAAATCCACCATATTTTATTTTGATGTAAAATACATGTTGCAGCATAATTCATTATTTACCTGGCATTCCTGGTTGTCTTGGTCGTTTGGACCTGAAGAATGGAGGAGGGCAGATGAAAAATGGAGCTGTCACTGGTTCAATTTCCCAGATTGAAACCCTACTTCGTCTTTCTCCAGCAGTTGATTCATCCCAACCAACCTGAATAAATAAGTTTGTTAAAAACATAGATTATGCTAAACATAAAGACATATATAATGAAAATAGAGTAATTAGTACTCCCTCCGATCCTAAATATAAGACCTATTTACCTAATTTGATTAGATTAAGGATGTTGGTTAAGTTAGTTAAAATAACATGATATTAAAAATATACTCTAACCATCTACTTATACCTCCACCCTTTCTCTCTTAATGTCTAATACTAGGGAGCATTGAGAAGGATAATTTGGGGAAAACTTTGTAAGAATTAGAAATAAGTCTTATATTTAGGACCAAAGTCATCTCCTCAAATAATCTTATATTTACGACCGGAGGAAGTATCTTTTACCGATTGATGGTAAAGTCTTTCCCTCAACAATAAAATATACTGATATGATACCTGTAAATTTCGCCACTGTGAATTTTTCCATCTAACAGGATCCAGATCACAGATCCCCGTTATTGTGCCCATATATCTGAAATTCAATTGAATGCAATATTTGTTATAGAAGCATTTTCAGGTGTTCTATTTACTCCCAGCCTAATATGTAATCCAGAAACCTAAAATGATTAACTCAATGATAATGGGAAAAAAATTTAAAGCCGCCCATGTCATTATCACTAGCATTATTTGCAACATAGCATTACTACTTTCTACTCTATATATTGCTCATCTTGATAAGAAAAGAGTAAAATTAAGGAACCTTCTTGTCCCTGAGTCTTCAGTTTCAAACATCATTCGAAAGCGCATGCCAGGGGATATTTGATGGCTATACACTGCCTTGTAGTACTTTGCCAAAGGAATAACAAATTCTGAAGGGCTAGCCCTGTACACCAAAGAAGAAATCCTCAAAATTATAGTACAAAGAACACCAGTTCATTAGAATAAGTAGCTATTTCGTGAATTCTGCAATCTGATTGAGTACATGAACAGTAAACAAATCAAATATATGCATATAAATCAGGCTTCCTATACTTCAAAATCAACGAAATGCAAAAGATGACAACCTGGGGTTATAAAACACAGTGAAGGGGCTATTGTTTGAAGCTGCATGAGCTGCTGCAGCCAGAATTCCAATATGCATACTATCACTTGATAGCACCGAAGATGAAATATTAGTGGGTTGTCTGTTAACTCGCCTGATACCAAGAAGAAGCTGCTGCTTTTCATCTCTGCAAATGAAAAAGAAATCACAAAGGTGTTGGTGAATGACTAATCAAAAATTTTTGAATAGTGTTTCAAACCAATACTCAAACATATGATAAATTAAAAAAGGATCTAATTATTGTTCTTAGTTTTACCTTATAAACAAAACAGAGTCTCCAGCAAACAGCCTCTTCCCACTGACAAATAGACTCCATCCAGTTGTAAGTAAGTGACGCTTAGGTTGTCCTAGTTACAGGAAAAGACGGAAAAATGACCCAGAAAGTACAAAGCCTCGTGCTTAAAATTTTAAATGGCTGTACCAAAATAATACCACGGTATATATGACGAAAAGTCCAGACATTGTCGTGCAAATCCCTCGCCATAAGTTCTTGAGCAGGAGGTTGCATAGAGTAATCCTAGAAGGAAACAAGAACTATATCAAACTACGAAATGTTGGTCCAATGCATGAGGAAAAAATTAAAACCTACAAGAGCAGGGAAAATCTTCTCTGCTGCACGACGTGGGACAGAAAAACCTCCATGTGTACTTGTATCACTCGCTGTCAATTGCTTACAGAAGAACTCAGGCTGTGGCTTACTTGACTTGAGAGCAAGATCAGACCTTAACAATGCATCCTTGTCAAACTGCACGAGCAGTATGGAAAGGTAAGTGGGTTTGCAGACTATATAACAAGAAGGAAACAATTTATTTTACATAAAATGAAGTACTTGCGTGGCTATGCATTTATATTTGGCATATCAAAGCAGCTTAAGAGATTTTAGTAGGTCGTTAAAAGTAACACTTACAGAAGGAACTGGTTGAAGTGTCATCTGAGCATAAACTTCATCTGTTTCTGGGTCAGCCTGTAAAGACAAGGAGTAATTGGTGAAGAAAATAAAACAGAAATGAAAATATGTTTTTGGTGTGCATTATGAAGGCAAGAAACAATGGCATACATGCAAGGTGACATTGTGAAGGAGACAGAGTAACTTAGAAGGGAGGTTTGGATAGTTTGGGATTTGAGCATCCACATCCTTCTTTAAAGATGCTGCAACCTGAAACAAGAAGAAAGGAATCATTTCAAGAGGCGTGCACACCCTAAAAAGGATGGCGTATACACATAAATAAGCAGTGACATAGAGGGAGTACACATACAAGTTTGACATTAGGAATTTAGAAGCAGCTCAAACCAAAAAGGAGTGAGGAACGAAAAGGGTTGGAATAATGGGATGAGAAAATAGGATGAAGAGGAAGCAGGGAAGTGGGTTGGTGAAAAGAAAGGAAATAAAAGGAGGATGTGGGAACAAGAGGGGAAGTGGGAGCAGGAAAGGAAAGGCAAAAGAAGAGGGAGTAGGAGGAGGAGTAGGAAGAAGAATTGGAGGGCAAAAAAGAAAGGGCATGAGGGGGGGCATAGTGAAAGAAAAAGAGAAGGAAAAAGGGAGGAGCGGAAGAGGAGGAAAGAGAGGAACCTGTTCAGAGTGACCTTGAGGGAAGTAGACGACGTGAGTAGCGGGAGGGGGGAGGTTGGCGAGGGGGCCAGCACAGGCTTGCCAGAGCTCTGCATTTATGCTCTTCTTCTCAGCGGCTGCGGCCCATCATATTCATGCATGTGTTTGCATCAACAATCAACAATCAAAGACTAGAATAAAAGGCAGAAACAGAGAGATAGGTGGGTCACCTTCAAGAGGGTTGGGTGCAGCAGCGCCTCCGCTACCTCTACCCTCTACCTGCTTCATCCTGTGAAAGCGAAAGCTGGAGTTATCAAAGAGCGTCACCAACACGTGTTCCTCTTCCTTCGCTGCTTCATCAGATACAAATAAAAAATAATAAGTGTGCAGCTTTTGCCTTTTGGTCAGATCAGCATCAGTAGTAGTAAAGCACAAAAGAGCATATCCAGCACGCACTAGTCTGGGGAAGTCAACGCCCGCCCGCCCGGCGACTTGGCCGGAAAAGTGGCCCGCCCGGAAAGAAGGCGACAAGGGGAGCAACAAAACAGGAGGGGTTCCCCAGTTCCTCAGCGACCAAACATGAAGCTTTGCCCCTATCTTCCCCTACAATGCCCCCAAATTATGCTTCCTCTCCTCCTCTCTTCCTGCTTCTTCACATTGCTCTCTCTCTCTCTCTCTCTCTCTCTCTCTCCAACTGTCACTTACGCATAGATAGATTAGACTATAGGACATCTAGCTGTGGTCCTCTCGAGTCAAGAGAGTTAACAACTGTTTCATTTGTTTTTTCTTTATCACCATTCTTATTTCTTAATTTAATTTAATGGTTAATTTTTCTGCGCCCTTTTTTTTTACCAACATTCACCAGCACAGGCACAGCCCTCCTATACAATCTCAATTTAGTGTCATCTAAAATCATTTGAACTTTTTGAACTAGTTAAATAAAGAGATTACATAATTGACTAGAGACATTTACTACTAAAAATCTCTTTTATGAGATTTTAGTATTCATCTTTCATTTTTATTTTTTTGTCATTTCCCATATAAATAAACTCATTATTACAAAATTCATTTCCCATTCTTCTCGTCACTTTTTATGCGCCCATTCTTATCTTATTTTAGTGTTTCATTGTCAAGATGTTTTATATATCTCATATCTTGATAGCATTATTAACATAGAAGGGGGTGTATATAACAAAATTTATATGATAACAACTTCACTACTGGTAATTCATTGTCTTAATATATACTCTCTCTGGTCCTAAATATAAGACCTAATTAACTTTTTTTTGGATATGTTAAGGTTACAAAATATGTTATTAAATTATGACATAGTATTTGATATATTTTTAGATTAACCATTAATTTATTGGTCAAATAAACTAGTTTAAGGGGAAAAAATAGGTAAATCAATTTATAATTGACTTATTTTACTTTTTTAGGATTTTCCAAAAAAGTCAACTATGTCTTATATTTAGAACCAAAGGGAGTATGTATATATATATATATATATATATATATATATATGAATACAAAATTTTAAATGAATTTTAAAACGGGAAAGGAGGTGAACTTAACTCATCCTAAAAACTGTCTAAAGAAACTCATTCCTTATTATTGCATGCTTTGGCAATATTACTCTTTAATATTTAAACAAGATGTGAGTGAGAATTAAGAGAGGTAGTAAGAGTTTTCTAAAAAAAATATTTTAACTAAATCAAAATATATAAATAGGTCTTACGTTTCATTGGCAAAAAAGGCCTTACATTTTCAAAATAAAAGAAGTGAATAAACTTGAGGAAAATTAATTGCAAGACAAAATTAGGTGAGGTTTTATGATAAAACTGCAAGGTAGTGTATATTTCACACTTACAAGTCCGATAACTTCCCACGAGGAGAAAGTAAACTTGTCTTGGCCAAAAAAAAAAGAAAGTAAACTTGTCACAATGAAGGTTTGTTTTACCTGACTTAGTGATATAATGAGTTGTCTAAAACAGTTATATAAGCATGATTAGTTGCATTGTTTTTTTTCAAAAGGAGCCACAATTAGCCAGATAATAACTGATCAAATTATTCGTCATAAGGGTTAAACTTGTAATTCAATCAACGAGCATCAACTCCCGTGCGTTGCACAGAGGATTTTTGCTAAAAAAACACTTATGTATGATAATTTTATGTTTAATACTTAACATTCAAAATGATCTGAAGACTCATTTCTCAAAAAATAATACTTAGAACAAAGGTCAACAAAGATTAAAAAACAACTTCACAACCAAATCAAAATAATAGTTGCCCTTAACAATAATTGCATTGGAAACATTGGATTAAGGTTCCTAAAATCTCAATGTATATGTGGTAAGGATCAAACAATGGCCAATGGTGCTTAAACAAAAACACATTCAACCAATGCCCCTGCATGTCCAAACAATGAAGAAGTTCATGTTGATCATGAACATGATCAATATTTACAAAGTTGTTCAGTTTATTCATCATATACATAAGGAAAACAACAGGTTAATGGAGATGCAGGTATATAAAAGGATTGCACGAATGAACTGGTATTGATTAAAGATGGTTTTTACAACTTAAAAGTCATATAGAAAGGTATACCATTCCCTACTTCACTTAGTCATCATGAGCATCTATCCAAAAACAAATGTAATTATTGAAATGGACAGAAGATTGTGTGTATAGGAGTACATCAAAGATAATTGCCTCCAAGATAAATTATCACCTAAGAAATTCCTTATAGAAATAACCTAAGAAGTCTATATAATTGCCTCCAAGAATATAATGTAAATAAGAAGAGCTCCCCACATCCACTTATGGATCGATCACACCAATTCCCTCCAACCAATTTACCTCCTAAAGCACCATGCCCCTGTCCCTCACATGCTCATTCACCATATCAGCCAAGAACATTAAAACTTCTCAGAAAAACAAAAAGGAAAAACTTTAATGGCCTGTAAATTTTGTAGTAGATATAAATTTCCTTAAAACAGTAGTTCAACACCAAAATTTTGTAGTAGATATAAATTTTCTTGTATAGCAATGGCCTGTAAACTGGTACTGAGCAAGATTATTCAGTTTTTATATTGTGTTGAACAGACAAAGGAAAAAGACTGACTGAGTAAAAAAAGTAAATCATGTCATACATAATCATTCAATTACATCAAACTGTCAAACAAAGATTTGAAAATAAAGAAGAAAAACCTGAAGAAGAGCCTCTTCCGCCTCAACCAAAGAGTTATCACAAAATAGCCTTCAATCATCTTGACCTCAAAATTACGAAACACAAAAACTCCACGAAGAGTCAGTTTAAAAAAATTGAAGAATTACACTTCAATAAAAGACACTCAAAGAAAAATGACACTAAACAAACCTTGCATGCTATCTATATCATAGCAGATACGCAATTGCACAGGCAGAAGCAAAGCACACATGAGACAACTATAAAACTTGGAAGCTAAAATAGCAAAATCCCAACTAAGATAGAAACATCCCAACAAAAATAAACGAAGAACCTTAAATAGTGTATGACTTCCCTGCTAAACGAATGATCGATCTTGACGATAACCCGGGAATCATTGCTTAAGGGGTTAATGTCAACCAAAAATACTTGTTCCATCACTGTGAAAATTCATCGAACACCTGCAAAAGAAATGAATAAGGTTTTAGTTTCATGCTACTGTTTCTGTTACATGAAATCAGATTCGAAAGTACAAAAGGGAGGAGGATCGGATGTATTCTCAAAACATAGCAGTGGCTGAAAATGAGTAGGGTGTATCAGCGAAGCTAATATTGTTACAGAGAAGGAGTTTTAAAGGGAATGGGGAAGAAGATAAACAAAGGAACACTTCAATTTTAAAGGGAATGGGGCAATGTATGCAATGACTGAGACCTGATTTTGACTAATGGAACTTGAAATTCAAATTCAAATTCATTCAAAATTAAAGAAAAAGTAAAAAATAGGCGGGCAAACCAATTTGAGGTGTTGCAGAGGATTAAAAAAAACGGGTCGGATGGCTGAGACAACGAATCGGGCAATGAACAGTTCTCTGAGTCTATACCCGGACAATTACAATCGGGTAGTCCAATAAGAGGGAGAGAAAGGAGGGTTTTGCTATTATTTTAAAAATGATACAATTATAAAAAGACTGAAATAAAATTTCATGTGGCCATCCATGATTGGGTTGAGCGAAAATGCGCTCGCCCGCACATGGTTGCTGCACGCCTCATTTGTGTCCGCTTGGTTGCAAAGGAAAGTGAGGAGTGAAAGCAAAACCGAGGAAAAGCAGTGGTTTTATGGTAATTTACATATATGTTGTACCCACAAATTTTTTCTCAATTTCACATTTTTCTTGAGCCAATAAACTTTACTTTCACCATTACATTGGACTCGTTTGATTGGACTGAAAGTGTATAATGGAAATTATCATTTTCAATTACCACCTTCAATTTCATTTCCCAATTTCAATCAACCAAACAGACTCATCTTTCACCCTTCACTTCCCATTTTTCCACTTTCCTTTCTTACAACCAAATACACTCGGGCTCGAATGAATGGATAAAATTGAGATGATGGAAATGGGTGTAGGGGTAAAATATGGAAAGTAGAGGTAATTATGGGAAGTAAAGTTTGTGAGTCACAGGAAAAATGTGAGAGGGAAAGATAACACTTCTGGGCACAAAGATATATTTAAATTACCAAAAACCCATCACTTTCATCCATTTTTATTTCTCTTCTCACTTTCCATTGAAAACCAAACTGACTCTTAGTTCCTTATGTTTGCATCAAACTTCAATTTAGTCTTTTATGTTTGGAAAGTACACTTTTAGTCATTTTATGTTAACACTGTTGGTTTTACTTAAAGATAACAATGAATGAGTTATTGAATTTAAAGGATACTTTCATAAGTAAATGGAGGCTAAAATGACAGATTTAAAAAATATAAGAATAATTACCTTAAAATATTTTAATTTATGCATATTTTATCGATATTTAATCTTGTATTAACAATTTAAATTTTTAAGTTTGCACTTTCTGTTAAGTGAAATTAACGGTGTTAACAAAAAATTACTAAAATAATAATTTCCAAACATAAAGAATTAAATTAAAATTTGATACACATAAGGGACCAAAAGTATATTTTAGCATTTCTTTATATACAACTTATAATTTATAAGAAAGACACTTAAAATTTGAGTATGTGTAAAACTTGACCAAAGTTTAAATTAAAAAAAAATCTCTGGCATTTCATATATTGACCATTAACTCCTGTGCTGCTAAGAGTTTAAAAGTTTTTGTTGTTTATAATTTTACGTTTTTTTTATGCATCATATTATTCTAAAAATAATATTTTGATTGAAGGAATTCCCATAAGTACTCATTACTCATTATAAGCATCAACAATAACAACAAAACCTAATTTCACAAGATAGAGTTAACTACATGGATCATAAATTGTCATTATTGTTTATCCATGTTCATGAGATTCAACAAGATTTACGTTGGTTGTCGGAGATTAACACAACTCACCTCATTTATCTGGTTTGGGACCAACTATAACATAGACGGAGTTTACTTTACTATTGGCCCAAGAATTATGGACTCAATCCTATGAAATTCATGAAGGTAGTAAAATTTTTGGACGCGACTATTAAAGTCAACATTCTAAGTAACCAAAATTTTAAGAGTCAACATACAAAGGTTTACGGTGTTGACAAAATTGCTAACATTTTAATGGTTTGTCAGGCATTAGCACTAAGAAATAGTTTTTTATTGTCAAACCCTTATATATAGTAATTCTATAGATAAATTTACACATTTTCCTTTTATTATAGTACTACCTCTGGTCCTAAATATAAGACATATTTACCTAATTTCATTAGATTAAGAATGTTAAATTAGTTAAAATGACATGATATTACCAATATACCCTAACTATCCACCTTCACCCTCACTCTCTCTCCTTCTTCTTGTCTATCATTAGGGAGCATTGACTCCACTCTCCCTCTCTTCTTGTCTATTAAGGGAGCATTGATAAAGATATTTTAGAGAAAAATTGATAAAAGTTAAAAATAAGTCTTATATTTAGAACCAAACTCATCTCCTCCAATATGTTTTATATTTAGGACGGGAGGGGAGGGAGTATTTGTTTTGCATGGACTTCCAATAACGATAAGATGCTTCTTTCGTATCTAGTACACTAAACCACTCTTTAAACATGTTTTTATCGCAACCCCAATCCAATCATTCTCCTCTCTCATGCGCCTATATAAGACAAGTCATTTTCTGCAGCATCCCTGCAAATACAAGTTAAGCGGGGGAGGGACAGTCAAAGCTCATAGTTGGACTTTTGGGCGCACTCCTTTTTATTTTCGTAGAAATGGGGATTATTACACACTTTTACTTACTTTTGGAGGGGGAACCCCCCGGGGGGGTTTAAATTGCCATTATAATGATCAGCATCGTAACTTTGCTCCCTTTTAACTTGTTTATAATAAAATTAGTGCAACACTATGGTACCATATGGACGCAAACAATTAAAAATAGATTAAGTAAACTTATAAGTAATTTGAGAAATGGGCGGATGACGCGATGAAAGCCGTCCAAGGCAGAGGGGCCGATGTATTCAATACTCCCTCCGGTCCCTAATGTAAGAGCTAGCCGCCAAAAAAACGCTTCTTAAGAAAACATGTGAATGTTAGTTGGATGTCTGGAGTTAATGCTTATTTTCCAAAATTGCCCATATTTATTATGGTACTTTTAAGAGAGAGAAATACATAAACATTAATAAATATGAAAGAGAGTTAGGGGTAAAGTAGGAAAAAATGCATTAAATGAGGAGAGAATGTGGGGTGAGCTCTTACATTAGAGATCAAAACCATTCAAATTTTGGGCTCTTACATTAGGGACCGGAGGGAGTACTATATAGTAGCGTCAGACAGGTTGGAGATCGAGATTCAACTAAATATGATTTGAAAGCTGTCAATCATAAAGCACTACAAAGAAAAAACCTGCGAATTTTGGGATGAAGAATTTAGAATTTTACAAGTATATAATTATAAGGATTTAACCATGGGAAAACTCAACGAATGGGAACTTGGTATAACTGACCTGAACCCACTTTTAGCAACCCACTTTTAGCAACATGATGTAGCTCACACGAGCATTAAATTTTCAGTTACTCAAAAAAAAAAAAATTCGTATAACAGCGATAAGGACAAATGTGGGAGGAGATAAGGCAAAGGGCAATACTGAATAAAATAGCACATGCTTTCTCCCAAGATATGGATCCCACCTCATTCACTTCCATTTTCCCAATCATTGGTGCCTCGTCTTCAGCCCTTTTTCAAACTTTTTGTGTCTTTTCTCTTCCTTTTCCTTTTTATATATAGCCTCTGTTTAAAAATACGTCCATTATCCTTATAAGAGTGATACTGTATCAGTTGCCAAAATCAGGAGACTAATGAATATTATTGATATCTGATAAAAAAAAAAAGGAGACTTATGCATTGAAAAGACCTTGATCTTACTAAGAAACCATCGTCTTATTTGAGCTTATGAAGAGAAATTGTCAAGATTTGATGTGGTATTGAGCCTTTTCCATTGGAATGATGATGCCAAGATGAACACGCAACCAACCCGTGATGCAAAAATGGAGCACTTGATATATCATTCTCACCTTTTGAATTTCGACTCCAGCAAACAAATATGGGCAATATTGGAAAAGAAGCATTAACTTCAGACACTCAACTAACATCCACATGTCTTTTTAAGAATCGTTTTTTTGGCAGCTAACCCTTATATTAGGGAGTGGAGGGAGTATGTGTGATGATGAAGGTGAATATAATATAACTAATAAATATGGGCAATATTGAAAAAGAAGCATTAACTCCAGACACTCAACTAACATCCACATGTCTTTTTAAGAATCGTTTTTTTGGCAGCTAACCCTTATATTAGGGAGTGGAGGGAGTATGTGTGATGATGAAGGTGAATATAATATAACTAATAAATATGAGCAATATTGGAAAAGAAGCATTAACTCCAGACACTCAACTAACATCCACATGTCTTTTTAAGAATCGTTTTTTTGGCAGCTAGCCCTTATATTAGGGAGTGGAGGGAGTATGTGTGATGATGAAGGTGAATATAATATAACTAATAAGAGAATAGGATGTTTTGTTTCGGCAAACATGGAAGCCCAAAAAGACATAGAATTGGGATGAGATGACTACCAATCAGCCCCTTAAATTTGCCCTCAGATGGTACTGTGAAGTGATTTCACTCATGATTACTCCCTCCGATCCTAAATATAAGACCTAATTGACTTTTATAGAAAATCCTATAAAAAAGCAAAATAAATTAATTATAAATTGATTTACCTAATTTTTTCCCTTAGATTAGTTTATTTTACCTATAAACTAATGTATAATCTAAAAATATATCAAATATGACATGATTTAATAACCTAGTTCGCAACCTTAACCTCTAAAAAAAAGTCAATTAGATCTTATATTTAAGACAAGAAGTAGTATAATATTCTTCTTTTATTTAATGGCAGCATCCCAATTTATTTATTTTTTTCACCAATCACCAACATTTTTATGGAAGTGTCCATCAAGATTTGAATCTAGTTCCGTTGAACCAATCAAGTGAACACGTTGATTCTACTTCATATTCCAATTTTCAGCTAGTTCGTTGCAACCAAACAAGGCATTACTAAAATGAAAAGTCTATAATAAAGCGTACGAATTTTCATCCACTGCATTTTTAAAAACGAGTGTCATCTCTTCATTAGGGCCATGTTGATCTGCCCTTTAGTGTTGGGCTTGCCCTTTTTCACCCTGGCCCCTACTTTACGAACCATTCCCAATCGGAAGAGGAGCTAATAGAACAGAAATGATAAAGCCAGCAGAGAGCACCAACACAATGGCGGCCGTAGATTCTACGAGAGGCATAAGGGATTCATTTTAATCAGCCGTTCAAAAAGACTTATGACTGGTGATTCATCACTTTCCGTAACTATTGGTACAGGAACAGGACAGAGAAAGCAGAGAGCAGAAGACAATCATAATAACATTCAAAAGCTAACTTCACGTGTTCAATCTATCCTCAAGAGCGGCATCACTAGATAAAATTGTTAAAATCAGTGAATCACTAAAAAAACCATCACAATCGTCAGTCAGCGTCCTTCGAGACATGGGTGGGTTTGGTCATATTAAGTCCTCACTCTAATCTGAAATAGGGTAGAGATGAAAACTCTACACTGAATCATCCCCCGCCCCCAATTTCTTGATGGGAGTGTAAAAAAATGAGAAGAAAAGGGGAGGGATTTTTTTATAAAAATGAAATGAACAGCAAGGGACATTTTAACAAATCTTTTTCTCTAAAATTGGAGGGTTTTGGAGGGAAAGGCTACCCTATCTATCATGTCCCTGTATTATTCTGTCTAAAACTCCACACCACTCATCATACATTAACCTTCTCGTTTATACTTCAAGTCTACTCTGCATCCAGCTTTCTAATGAGATCCCCTTCCTTACCAAACAGTGAATTGTCAAAATCCTTACTTTTCCTCAACTCCAACCAAGCCAAACAAAATATATCAAAATCTCTCATCTTCCACTCCACTCCACTAGCCTTTTTCCCCCCATTTAAATCATTCCTATATCAATATGCCGATGCAAACAGATCGCCTAAGTTGAACTTTATGCCATCAAAGCAAAAGAATTGCCGCTAGTATATCATAACACACCATTCTGACAAGCCACCAGTACTATTAGCATGTTAAAAGAAAATAGAGTTAATATGATATTTGATCCTGAAATTTGTGCTCATTTTGGTATTGAACCCTTAAGTTTCAAGCACGGGGATTTATCCTTCAAGTTGCATCTTGCTCAAAACAATAGTCCCATATGTAACTAAACAACCTGGAAGCACCAAAGCTTCTTATTTTAAGGCGAAAACCAAATGAAGGTCAACTTCATGGATTATTGATTATATAAACCCCAAAAGAAAAAACAGCGCTGAAAATCTCAGAAAGCATAACATTCAGAAAATGATGAAGACACCAACCATTACCATTTACCGGACCATAGGTCTGCTAAAAATTGTGAACTTAGACCACTGAATGACAAAACTTACACTCATGGGACTACCTCAGCCTATATCAAGCAATTAATCAAATTGATTAGAGAAGGGACAGCATCCTCCATATTTGGATAAAGAAAAAAAGTCGGAAACCTTTATAATTTGGCATCACATACAAGTACAACCGCGACCAAGGCGAGTGAGGGCTAAAATGAAGTGACTGAAAGTTCTCGTGAATATAAGTGAGGCAGGATTGGTTACAGAAATATATGAAGGGACAGAATACATGAAATTGCAGGGAGTATTGTATTTATTAATAATAATAATAATAATAATAATGTTGAAGGTGTCAGTCCATCATAGCATAGCATATGGCATGTCCGGGAAGAGAAAGCGGAGTACAGGATGGGGAATGAAAGAAAGAAAGAAAGAAAGATGATGGATTAGACGGGAGTGAGGAGCTGGGAGAGATGGGGCTTGGGTTCGGAGTTCATACCGATGATGATGACCAGGGGGATGAAGCCGTAGTGGGTGATGACCTTGGCCTTCTTCATGGCCCACGTGCTCCATTCCTTCACGCACTCAGCCGCGGATCGCTCCTCCGAACCCTTCTTTCCTTTCGTCGCCTTCATGCTCACCCTTGCTTTCGGCGCCATTCCTCCTCCTCCTCTTCACTCTGCCCCAAACCCTATTTTTACACACATATATATACCCCACATCCTTCCCCTTCCTTCTTAGTTTACTTCCCTACATAAATTATTCCCTCCCCTTCACAAATTACAATTACAATTACAATTACAATTAGAATAATGTTTAGTCCATTTCTTATTACTCCTTTTCTACTAGACTAAATAGTACTATAACACGTTTTAGAGACTTAATATATTACCTCTGGTCCTAAATTTAGGACCTAATTGATTTTTTTTTTGGAGAGATTAAGGTTGCGAAATATGTTATTAAATGATGACATATTTGATATATTTTTAGATTATCCATTAGTTTATAGGTAAAATAAACTAGTTTAAGTGAAAAAATTAGGTAAATCGATTTATAATTAACTTATTTTTTTTTTTTTAGGATTTTACAGAAAAAGTCAATTAAGTCTTATATTTAGGACCGGAGGGAGTATATTAGTACAAAATATTATAAAATATTCTCTTCCTAAATATAACATCACTTTCCCTAATTTTATTAAATAAAGAATGCTAGTTAAGTTGGTTATTAACTCATGATATTACTAATCTACCATAATCATATATCTTTATTCTTGTATATCTATAACTATTAGAGACCATCTATCATCCAGCCTCGTAAAAATGTTCATAGTTCATGCTTAGCTAATATTCCCTCTTGTCCCTAATATAAGAGCCCGAAATTTGAATGATTTTGGTCCTAATGTAAGAGTTCACCCCACTTTGTCTGAACATTTATTGCAATTTTTCCAATTCTACCCCTAATCAATTTGGGTTGAATGGAGGAGAGATGAAAGAATAAATGAAAGCATTGAGAATGTAAACAGTCTTCTTCTTCTTCCAAAATCTTCTCTCTCTTTAATTTCTCCACTTATCACATTTATTATGCAACTCTCTCTCTCTCCACTTTTTCCAATATACATTATTATCTCTCTCTCCTAGTACAAAGGGTAGAAATGGAAAAAAGTATTAATTATAGACAGCCAACTAACAATTAGATGTTTTCTTAATAAACGGGTTTTTAGCGGCTGACTCTTACATTAGGGACCGGATGGAGTAGTAAGTTTTGAATCCAATAAAAAAAAATCAATGGTTGGAGTAAAAACATTATTCACAGCAAACTAATTCCATACTAGATGGAGCACTAAACTTCTACCAACAAAAGACATTAATTAGAAACATAAATTTTTGTTTTTAAGGTTTAGGGTTTAGGGAGCACTAAACTTCTACCAACAAAAGACATTAATTAGAAACATAAATTTTTGTGAGCCTTAATCAATAGAACAAGATGCTTAATCTCCCTATACCCACATTTAAAGCAAGTCTCATAAGAGAAGTCAAACCACTATTCATTCACTAGCTGTAGGAACAGCTGAGAAAGATACAAGCATTGTGCATTACCAAAACCCCAACACCATTGCAAGATTTTAAAATGCCAAGGAATCTAAGCCTTCTTTCTATTGCTAAAATCAGAGAAAAAGCTCTTGAGACATGCCTATGGTTCTACATTGATTCCAAATAGCTTATAAAACAAAATGGTTGGCCCTAAACAATGTAAGAAGAGAAAATTATTGAAAATATTATGTGAAAACTCTAAGCAATATCTATTTGTTAACTTCACAATTTTAAACTCTTAATCTATGATTAAAATATAAAAATGCTTAAATAAAATATTTGTTCAATTATTGTTATATTTTTAAATGTGTTATTTTTTACCCTCAATTAATTATGAAATAATCTTTTCACTTTAAGTGAAAATGTGTTAAAAAAATGAATAAAAGTGTAGTTTTCAAATATAAGGATTAAATTGAAATTTGATGCAGAGATAAATGACTAACACTATATTTTATTTTAATGAAGAAAATAATAATAATAAAGGTAAAAGAATGAGTTAGCATTGGAGACAGGACAGGGCATTGCAAGATCATGTCCCAGAACAGAATAGAATAAAATATAAATGAATGAAATGAAGTGGGCAACATTGCAACAATAATAAGAATAATAAGAAGGGATAATTAATTAGAGGTCCCTCACAAGGGAGTTAATACTGGAAAAGTCCCAAAAGTTGAAAATATTAATGTAGGGTCCCGAGGGACCTCACATTAATATATTTGAAAAGTGAAAAGACAGTTTTACCCCTAACCTTAAAAAAAAATTACCCCCCACCCCCACCCTCCTTCCTCACCCAACCCCACCCTCCTCCCTCACACCCTCTGCCCCCCCGCCCCACCCTCCTCCCTCAGCCGAGCTGGAGGGGGGGCGGCTGGAGGGCGTGGGGAGGAGGGAGGGTGTGGGTGGGGGTGGGGTGGGGGTGGGGGAGGAGGTGTGGGGTGGGGGGCGTGAGGGAGGAGAAGGGGTGGGGGGGCGTGGAGGGTGGGAGGGAGGAGGGAGGGGGGCGTGAGGGAGGGGAGGGAGGGGGTGGGGGTGGGGGTGGGGGGAGGAGGGAGGAGGGTGGAGGGCTGAGGGAGGAGGGTGGGGTGGGGGGGCAGAGGGTGTGAGGGAGGAGGGTGGGGGTGGGGGGTAATTTTTTTTTAAGGCTAGGGGTAAAACTGTCTTTTCACTTTTCAAATATATTAATGTGAGGTCCCTTGGGACCCTACATTAATATTTTCAACTTTTGGGACTTTTCCAGTATTAACTCCCTTGTGAGGGACCTCTAATTAAATTTCCCTAATAAGAAATGAGGAAAAAGATGTTTATTACTATTATTAATGAATGAATGAATTATTTAATTATTTAATATTATGTTATTGGTGGGAGAAAGAGGAAAGGGAAGTGGCATGTATTGTATTTAAGAAAAGAAAGGGGTTGCCGTCAAAATGAAAACCTGAGAAGGAAGGAAGGAAGGGAGGGGAGGAGGAGGTTTGTTGGTGTCTCCCCTCGGAATCAAAGGGAGGGAGGGAGGGAGGCGCACACGCGGAAAAGGAGAAAAGGTAAACATTCCAATTCCAATTCCATTTCCATTTCCATTTCCATTTCCATTTCCATGCAGGGAATTAGGGATCATCTTCATGCACGCCTCTCTTCTATTCTATTCTATGCATCTCATTCTTCATTATCTGCCAATAGTATGATTTGATTTGATTTTCCTTATTCGAATACCGGCTCTCCAGCACCAACATTTTCCGAATGACACTATGTATGTATGTATGTATGTATGTATGTATGTATGTATGTATGTATGTATGTATGTATGTATGTATGTATGTATGTATGTGTGCGTGTGTGTGAGTTAGATTCACAATTCCTTGGTCTGAAGTGTCTTTCTTTTGTTTATATTTGATATGATGTGCATGATGCCCTCCATCCATGATCCATGATCCATGATCCACCCATGGGCTGATGAGATCGCCCCTATTCTGAATTGAAATGAAATGAATGTGTTGTGGCAGGCAGCAGGTAGGGTCCGTCCCTCCGTAATCCGCAATCCGCAATCCGCACCCTGAGAATGGATTACGAAGGGAGCGGGTGGATTTGGGAGGGGGTGCCCTACAGCCCCCATCTCTTCGGGGGGCTCATGCTCACAGCCGCCCTCCTCGGACTCTCCTCCACTTATTTTCCCTCCCTGCCCCACTCCCTGTCCTCTGGTTGGGAGTCCTCCGCAGAAGGAGAGCCGCCAAGAAGGAGAAGGAGAAGCGCGTTCGCGTCTACATGGATGGCTGCTTCGATCTCATGCATTATGGCCATGCCAATGCCCTCCGCCAGGCTAAGGCTCTCGGCGATGAGCTCATTGTGGGCCTTGTCAGTGATGAGGAGATTCTCGCCAATAAAGGCCCCCCTGTTTTGTCTATGGACGAGAGGCTCGCCCTTGTCAGTGGATTGAAGTGGGTGGATGAAGTCATCACTGATGCCCCCTATGCAATCACTGCCCAATTCATGAATCGTCTCTTTCATGAATACAAAGTTGACTATATCATCCACGGTGATGATCCTTGCTTGCTTCCCGATGGAACAGATGCTTATGCCGTCGCAAAGAAAGCTGGCCGCTATAAGCAAATCAAACGCACATGAAGGTGTTTCCAGCACAGATATCGTAGGTACTGACTTTCTCTACCCATGAATTTGTACACCATTCTAACTCACGTCATTCTCTTGCACTAAACTAATCCCAGTGGATCATTTCTGTGCTCATCCTATTTATTTCTCCTGTTATTGTTTCTTTGCAGGCAGAATACTTTCTTCTCTGAGAGATTCAAAAGTTTGTCATGATCATAATGGCACTGATGCAAGACCTGAAGAAGAAAGTCAGCCGAAGGGTGCTCACTTAGCCCATTTCTTGCCGACCTCCCGACGCATTGTCCAGTTTTCAAATGGCAAGGTATATGTTTCTTTTGTGGTTTAACTGTTTTCGTCTGTAATTACTGATCAAACAATATATACACACACATTAACTGAATTTTAGTTCCTTTTCTGATATTGTATACCCAGCTTTTACATAAATGTATATATGGTTTATCCAATCTAATAAATGTCAATTATTTACTTTTTGGTCTTGATGGTTTTTGAATTTTGTATGTGTTGTTTGCATGGTGATAGTGGAAAGTTTCTAACCCAACTACTGATTCGTTTACATCTCCACTGTGTATACCTTCGAAAAATTCATATTTAATCATTTCGCTAGTGTATTTCTGCATTCCAACCAATCTTGGGCCGTTTATAAATTTTAGGTACATCAGTTGAATTGTGATTTTCATTGGGTGGCGGTTCTTTTTGGCAACAGACTAACCGTTACATTTTCTCTCCCCACTTTGTCTTCTTCACAAATCTTCTTCAAACAAAAATTCCTGGGATTGTATTTACATCATCGCCATTATCAATGGATACTCCAACATTTTTTTTTCTTTCCAAATTTCCGTCTCTCTCAATTTTTGTCTTATTTATACTATACAAGAGTGTACCCTTATTTCTGTAAACTGTTTCTGTTCACTCTAGTCTTTTTATCTTGCAACATATTCTCCATTGTTACTGGTTTGTGTTTCAGTTTTCAATTCTTGGGTCTGTTTTGTTTTTATTTTATATATCCACTTTCATCTTAACAATTTCCGGGTCTAAATTAAGGGTCTTACACGTTTCTATTCCATATTTTCTTTTGACAACAACTATCATTTTATTCCACAACCCCATGCACATCTCTTCCTAGGGACAAGTTTGTGGCATCTAGTCATCATCACCATTGTTTGTCATCAACAAATTTACACCATCAACAAATTTATCCTCAAAGATCTCTGGTTCCTTCTCTCTAACTTCTATTTCACTTTTATTATTACTGTCATTTCATTTTATAATTTACTTATTTATTTACTTCATTATTTATATTTTCCTCATTAGTTTAATGTTATTTTATTTGTTATTTTATTATTTTGTTCTTTCCATATATTATATATTATTTGTGTCAAAATCTTTAAAAATTATTTATATCACTTGATTTTCTGTAAGAGATGCTCCACCTATATATATAGGTGGTCCCAAGCCCAGATAAAGGAGTAGGGTTGTATTAGGTTTCGGCAACCAACGTAAAATTTTGTCGAATCTTATGAGCATGGATCCACGCATGACTATTGATCGTACAATATAGCGTCGTGTGATCCATGTAGTCGACCCCACATAGTGGGATAAGGCTTTGTTGTTGTTGTTGTTTGCATGGGCAGATCTTTGAGTTATATTACTTTCCTCACCATTTAAGAGTTTGTCGGGTCCTGAATGAATAGACCAAAATTAAAATGCTTCTTTCTCCCATTTTGGGACTCTACTCTGTTATTTAACTTCAAGTCTTGGAGAACTGGGCAAGAATTTAACTAGATTATATTTGAGAAACTGCTAATACAGATCAGAACAGAATTTGGAGTGGAATTAAGCTTCAATGAATGTTTATGTGTGTTCTTTAATACATTCAGAGATATATCATTTGACTTAAGATATGTACGGAATTTTATGATATTGTTTTTATATGAATGGATGTAAATTATATATTTTGGACCTTGTGGTTGGTAAGTCCTTGCAGAGGTGTGACTTCTGAAACTTGCAAGAGCAGTGTCCTCTTACAGTATAGTTTTTTTTTTTTTTTTTTTTTTGGGGGGGGGGGGGTGGGTTTCCATCAAAAATAATTATTGACTCATTCTTCCTTATCTTATTATAGGGGCCTGGACTTAATGCTCGTATTGTTTACATTGATGGAGCATTCGATCTCTTCCATGCGGGGCATGTTGAGGTAAACAAATTTATACGTGGGGTTAATTTAGTACTACCTCCGGTCCTAAATATAGGACCTAGATAACTTTTTTTTGGAGAGGTTAAGGTTGCAAAATAGCCTATTAAATGATGACATATTTGATATATTTTTAGATTATCCATTAGTTTATAGGTAAAATAAGCTAGTTTAAGGAAAAAAATTAGGTAAATCAATTTATAATTAACTTATTTTGCTTTTTTTTTTTTAGGATTTTTCAAAAAAGTCAATTAGGTCTTATATTTAGGACCGGAGGGAGTATTATTGCAGTCAAAAAGAACTTTTATGAGGATGCAAATTATATTTTGAAAGTAAAATTTGATTGACTCCCATTATGTAGTGTATGCTTCTTTGATCGTTATTTCATCTACATACAGATTCTTAAGAAAGCTAGGGAGCTTGGAGATTTTCTTCTAGTTGGTGTGCACACTGATGAGACAGTGAGGTATTCAGTTTGTTATTATGCAAAACTTGATTTTATGGGATTTATTTTGGTGTTATCATGAAGAGTTGATTGATTGGACATTAATAACTTTCTTGCAGTGAACATAGGGGGAGCCACTATCCAATTATGCAATTACATGAACGTAGTCTCAGTGTGCTGGCTTGTCGTTATGTAGATGAAGTCATTATTGGTGCACCTTGGGAAATTACAAATGACATGGTAGGTTTCCTGATATCACATTTTCTGAAGCACATCGAAGGATTTCTCATGAATCATCATGGAAAATCTTATTGGGAATTATTCCTGTATGTACACTTGAATTGTTAGCTAGAGGGAGGTGAATGGAAAGGTTTCATCTTGATAAGTTTTGTTATGATGGGTCAAACTTTTGTGAGTAAATGATCAGATTATGGTTGAGGACTTGGAAGTTGGATCTATGATATTCCTCCCAGATGTGTTTTGTCATGAATTCAGTTAATTATATTAGTCTATCTCTTGTTTGCTTTGATATTTGAGCTAGCAACTATTTAATCTTTTCTCCAGGCGTTCCTTACCATCTGATCTCATTGTCTAGGATAATTTGTATTTTGTTTCTATATCATTCATATATTTCAGTTTTATGAAGTTACATTTTTTTGGAAACAGATTACAACTTTCAATATCTCCCTAGTTGTTCATGGCACTGTCGCAGAGAAGTCACAAAGTGTAAGCTTATTTACCATTTTAAGCTCATATGTGACAAAACACCGATTTTCATTTGACATGATATAGAATTGTTGCCTTGCAGTATGATATTGATCCGTATGAGCTACCAAAGATGAAGGGAATATTCCGGTTACTTGATAGTCCAAAGGAAGTGACCACTACTTCAGTGGCTGAAAGGATAATGGCCAATCATGAAGCTTACAAGGTGATTTTAATTTTATTTGCTTTATCAATATTCGAGCAACATTCATATTTTCAGATCTATGATACTTCTTGACCCATGATACTGACTGATGACAACCCCCCAATGCGAAAAGCTGTTCTGACACCAAATATTCGTGCTTCCACTGTTTGTGCCGCAGAAACGCAATGCTAAGAAGACTACAAGTGAGAAGAAATACTATGAAGAGAAAAAATATGTTTCCGGAGACTAGCTGTATATATAAATTGTTGCAACTTAGTTTGGTGCTGCACTTTGACTTGTCTTTATCACAGTTCGTGTCCTATGGATAAAGAAGGAATGATCTTTTTTGAAGGACGAACTCAGAGGATGACACTGCAGGAACAGCTCCTCGCTAGAACATTGGTGAACCATCATGTTTTTCCATTTTATTTATTAGTAGCTTCCATGGTGGTATAGCTCCCTCCCATTTCTGTAGAATATGGAATTTTTTTTTTTGCTGTCTTACATATGGGGGTGGACCCCAACCAGAGTCTGTCCATTTGAAGTCTAAACACAAAAATGATCAGTACAATTTTTTTTGTAATATTGTTTTTAATGTAATATGGTTCTTCCCTGCTAATTTGATTTTCAAATATGAGCAGTCATTGTAAGAATTGCACCAATAAGCTGTGACACAAAGTAATGCATTATGGCCGAAGACAGTTAGATTTATTTATTTTGGGAAATGTGTAGACTTAGTATGCAACAATGGCGGTACAAATTGCTCAAAAAAATAAATAATTCTGTTGTGCAAACATGCTATTAATAAAATAAAAAATGGCGTAGATATAGGGAGTTCGTTGACAAGTTGTAAATCCTTAAAAAGTTTTGAATTGTGCCCCAAAGTTTATATTACATAGGGTAAAGGTGCAAATCAAGTCAAACATACAAACATTTGATGTGATTTAGTTTTAGTAATTTTAAGGTTACTTTGGTCCTTTTCTTTTGTTAAATATTATCCGGTAATTTGAAGCCAATACTATTGGGACCCAATAGATCTAGACTTGGAGGATAGAAGTGTTCCTCACATGGTAGGGTCGTCTCTTCGAACAAAAGTGCTTTCTAAGATTTCAACAGATGTTCTCATCAACAGGATGTAAACTCACTTTCCATTTCGAACGATTGCTCGTTGATAGGGTATTTTGGTCTTTTCATGATTATATTTGATGATCCATTGTACACTCCATATGCCACATGTCATTTATGTGGACCTCATTTTGATCAATATCACATTTGCACCATATCGCATTTTGCTTGTTAGAGGGTGGCGGCGGTGAAAGAGGTGGAGAGGGGCCGACGGTGAGTTTGGGGAGAGGAATAGTCGAGGACAAAAGGGAGGGGTGGGAACTTTTTATTATTAACTGTGGGTTTCTATCTCTTCAAAATATATATCGGTAAAGTCTCAAAGAACTCTACTTTAATTTCTCCAATTGGTGAGACATTTTCTTTATTATGTCCCTTGTAGAGCCGGGAAAACAGGCTAACCCGACCCGACCCACATTAGAAGCGGGCTAGCCCGACCCAACCCGATTCTAATGCGGGTTGAAATATCTTAACCCGACCCATATATACTAAGAGGCGGGCCAGCCCGACCCGACCCGAATTGCAAACTATATTATTTTTTAAAAAAATTAAAATTGAACATTAAAATAGTAAAGTAAGCACAAAAATTTGTTACAACATCATTTACCAACAAAGTAAATGAATAATTTTATTTGTCTTTTTTTTTAATAAAACTGGATACCACTATATATATATTACAAGATATAATATGTACAAATTTCAAGTCACTCGATCAAGATCTACCCATTCAAAGTTAGGTGTTATCTATCTTGAAAGTCATAAACTATTTTGAATTTGTTCACATTATTGTTTTGAAATTTATCTGTCTAAATTTTAAAACTATTATGTGAATAAATTCAAAATAGTTTATGATTTTCAAAGATCCATAACATGTCATTATTTTCTAATCAACAAACTATATATTTTTTAATCTCCAACTTTTTCTTTTTTGTTGTTGCCCAACAACAAAGCTAAAATATCTATAACATATTACAATGTCAAAAGACTTTTTTTGCATTCCTTTACGAAAGAGCATATATCCATGATTTCGGCGATGCTTTCTTCCTCATATGTTTAATATATACTTAAACTCATATATTCACGTTACACACTCCAAAACAAAAATTTGAAACCTCACACACATAAAAAAAAGCCTAAAAACATTGAAATTGAAAATGAAAAGAAAGAAGACGTGAAAGAATGAAAGAAGGAGGATGAGTTTTAGAAGAAAAAGCAGATAATTTTCATTACCCAAAAAAAGGCAGATAATTTTTTTTAAAAAAAAAAAAAGTAAGCGGGCTAGCCCGCCAACCCGACAGGTTGGCCGACATAACCCGATATAAACGGGCTAGCAACCCGACCCGACCCGATATAAGCGGGTTCCAATTTCTTTGGCCCAACCCGCATTTTTTAAGGCGGGTTGGGTTGAGCCCGGCGGACCAGGTTGAAAATTCCCAGCTCTAGTCCCTTGCATGGGACCTTTAATTACTTTCCCCGATTTTTTAATTGATGTAAACAACTTTCAACTGAGATATATTCCAGTTAAATATATTTAGAGCAGTTTTTTTTACACGAAAATAATTTATTCCACGATACAGAAAAATATAGATAACAAGGGTCAAGAATCTAGGAGCCAACAGAGTTTTCCGAATTAAGCATAGGGATCAGGAATAAGTAATAGGATAATAGAGGAGTAACTCAACATGGGATAGAGATTAGCATCAAGGAATTGAGCATACTGTTGCACTGCTATGTCTCTATGTGGTACGACTGCTGCAAGAAAGTCATAAGGTGAAGGCTTACTGGTATCTACAAGGGGCCCCCATCTGTATCCAGGACGCTCAGGCAATCTAATTGTAACTGGTAAATGACTCATGTTGAAGGCGACATAAATTTCTCCCTTCACCGAGTCAATCTGGGTGCAAGTTTATAAACCAACTTAAAGCATAAGTCAGACATTCATGGAAACATAATGAGGGTAAATATATTCTTCTGCCAGGATTTTTGGTGGGCAAACAAGTTCAAACCTCACGACAATTCCATGAATGGACAAGTACAATGCATTTATCAAGCAAAAGATTGGCTAACATGGGGTATGAGCAAAAACAGAATTATACCATGGTAAAAGCCACAAAACGGCTAGTTTCAGACCAGTCAGGTAATCCAGGAAAATGACCGTGCCATTGCAGCCTCTCTGAGGTAGGGAAGTCTTCTAAGCCCAGCGACTCACATTCCCTGAAGAATCAGAGTCAGGAAAATGAGATGGAGAAATCCAAAATGAAAAAAGAATCTTACTTGCGAAACTTGGTCATAAGTTGGCAAAATCTGAAAAAGTCTGATGAAGATTCTTCCTTTTTATCCCATCGGAAGTAATTAAGCTGCAAAAAAGTAGAAAATGAACCCATAGAAATAAAATATAGCCAAATTTGCAGTTTTCCAGTAGACAGAGAATCACATAGTTATCGTGACAATATGTATTGTTGTTCCCCCCTTTTGTATGTCCATATTCATCGCCCATATATATCATCGGAACTCCCTGCCAAAATTTGTTCCAATGTTAGTAAACAATAGTCATCATCCAGAAGCATAAATGCATAATAATGTTAGCTCACCCATTTTAAAAGAAGGCAAGCAGTGATAAGTTAGCAGGTTTAACAAAAAAACATTAAAAATCCAAGTGCAAGAGTCTAAATAGATATAATTAACAAATTAATTACAGGTGCACCATGACTCGTTTAAAGTAGCTCAACCTGGGAAACCATAAGAGAAAGGAAGAAATTGCGAATTTGTCTTTTTCTTAATTTCTTCACTTTTGCATTGGCAAATTCCCCCTCCTACAATTTAACAAGAGATGAAATTTTATTAGGGAAAGAAGAACGTACATGTATAAAGTAGAAAAGAAATTCTCCAATCAAGAAAATACAAAAACAAACTTACAACAAAAACAACAAAAAATAACACTATGAAGCCTAACGATATAAACCAATCGTACACCCTCTTTGCATATTATATAAGGAGTTTGACCTTAAAGCTGTGTGCTGAGAACCAAAGGGAAGCTGTCCACATGTAGTTCATCCTACTAAAAATCTAAAGGAGAAGATACGTCCCCGAAGATGCATGCATTTTATGCACAGAAGTATTGGTTACAGTGTTGATAAAACAAAGATACCATTTTGGGACTTAGATATGCTTTAGATCTATGGGTATCAGCTTAGCTCAAACTAATCCAGAAACAGGCAGAATTCAACAGCTGTAGTAAATCAAGTAAAAATATCAGGCAGGACTGGCTTTCTTTGTTATGTGCTTTTTTTATCTGAATTCTTTGTTATGTACTTAATGCCACTCAATTACCAAACTTGACTTAACCTGAATCATATATACAAAAGCATAATGAATTAATGTAGAATCGGAAGGTTGAACACTTCGTTGTCATGGTCAAAAAGCCGGATTCCAATTGTACATAGGCTTGAAGGATTGGATGAAAAATAATATGAAAAAAAAAATTGACAGATTTTAATGAAGACAACCTTATAATGAATGTCCATATCAGCAAAACTTTGAGTATGAAGAATCATTGAATGCAATATGCAAGTATCTATAAGGCATTATAGATAAAATGAACAGTGTTGTTTCATGAAAAAAAAAAATAACGTTAAACAGTGCTTTAGACAGTGACATTACGAATATAATTTATGTTCAAGTCAGCGAAACAACATGCCACCTAGCATAAGAGGAAAGCAGAAACACAACAGGGTTTGCTTGATGCAAACCAGAGAGTTCCTCTTAACATCTACCTCACCACAATTCCAGCTATTGTTATGATTTTCGCCATCATTATTGTTTTCTCCATTGGGCAAGTTATGCTTGTTGTTATAGGTCACCAAGTCTGCTAAAGTGAACCCATCATGAGCACATATAAAGTTGATACTGTTCCATGGTTTTCTTCCACCTCCCTGAGTCAAAATACAGTTAACATTAACATTACAAAAGCCCACATTAAGAAATACACAATGGCATTAACATTAAGGTCGCCTTAGATCACAACAACCAAAATTAAATAATGTGAGAAATCACTGACAAGCTAGCTTGGATAATTTTTTGTCAATAAGAAAAAGAACAGGACCTATATCAGGGAGCTTTATTACACAAGGAACTAGTACAGACTGTACAGTCACAAGATTCAACCGGAAAACCTGGTATAAATTAGGACTCCCACAAAGGCATTCTGCAAATGCTCCAGCAAAACCATCTGTACCTTTGATAAATTGACGCACTGTATCCCTGTACTGCATACGACAAAATAACTTATATAAATGGTCCTCCCTCTTCATGACAAATATATGTCCATATTAATACTCTGGGTAATGACATACTTTTTAAGTTTGGCAAGTAATGTGACATCAAAGAGAAACACTGATATTGCAAGAAAAGACTCTTGTTAGAGACCTATCAAAATGTATATAACCACTTTGGATGGAGGTAAGAAGCCCACAGAAATTGGTAAACTTTAGAATTTTAACTAGCATATAGAGGATGATGAGATTACTACTCCCAGAATATAATGGTGAGGAAGAAAAGGAAAGAATGTGCATTCATTAGACAGCACCAGGGTTAAGCAACAATTTAGGCATGGTCAATAGATTACCTTTCCATTCCATTCTGACCAAATACCCCAGTGAGGGAATGTGCCAACTTGGTACAGGCCACCAGTATCCCAGGCTTCAGCTATAAGCTACCAAGAAGAAATAAGGAAACTCAGTTTCCTTGTTTGACAATAGTTGGTGTGTACATAAAGCTAGTTGGTATAAATCAATGAAAACCAATCCAAAATAAATGATAATGATATAATCAACCAGTCAAAACATTTTAATAAAAAGATAATAAAATCATGTATTAGTGCAGATCGTGGTTCCCTTGCCATATGCCAATGAATTCAATCAGGGCAAGTCAAGGTTGCACTCCGTCTCTTACTTGTAACTCTTCCAACTACAGAAGGTGATGCACTAACAAGAGTCTTTGCAATTGAAGCCTCTAACCTCGAAATAGTCTGGCTTGCCCCCATAAACCATCTTTAAGTATTTAATTAGCCTGATCTATCTAACGAAAATATACTTCTCGGCCTGTTCTCATAGATACACTCTTGTCTTGGTGAATATTATAAACTTCAAGAGTTCAAGTATTGAATTTAATCATACTAGAACTAAATAGGCAAACTGTATTATTTATTACATGCACTCCTATATTGCATCTACAGGTAGTATAGTTGGCATTCTACAAGTAGGCAAGCCACAAGCCCAATAATTTGTATTTGCTATCAACATTCCTCTTCCTCCCCACCCGAAGAAAACAATTTTCAATTTTTAAAAAACAAATTCACCAATTCCATGAATTTCTTCAATGACATGTAAATAACTAGAAAATGAGACTGAGACCTCATCTTAGTACATATTTGTTCTTGAATGAATATAAACCAAGCCTTGCAACTGAATGATAGAATAATTAAGAAAACCTTCACTCTGCGAAGTATTGGATCATTGCTTATCAGGTCAATCAAAGGTGGGTTACTAAGAGGGGTTCCTGTTGTCAGCAAGTCACTTTCTGTTGAAGCACCGAAAACATTGACTCCATCCCAGAGACTGATGACAAATAGAGGAGAGGAGAATAAGAACAGCAAGAAGCATCACTCTCCGGTAAAATCTGAATCTGAATAATAATGCATTATATGGTATAACCTGGTACATCTGGTCAAAATTGAAGCAAGATCAAAGCGAAAGCCATCCACATGCATTTCTGTTGCCCAATATCTGTCGCAACAAGGGAAAAAGTGAGACCCTCAACCAATATGATAACAAACAATAACCCAAAGGAAAAACACTTTAAAGAAAACTAGTCAGAATGTGAATTAACAACAGATTATCTAATATAATAAACATAAAAAAAAAGTATAAAAACAAAAAACAAAACTTAAATTTGCTGATTAAGAAAGAAATACAACCCAACATAGGCTTTTAGTTTCGTTGGTTGTGTGTGATCCTTTGATTGGAATCAATGTAAAATTGTAGCAAGCTGATTAAGGCTTAGACCATTAATATGAGAGCGCGACAAGCAATCTCTTTTAGCTTATCTTAAGATATTGCATATTAGAAATTGACTGGAATCTAAATTGTAACTATTCAAATCCTGAAACTAGAATTACCACATTTTGTAGTTTTTACACATTCCTTTTTAATGTCTAAACAAATTGTGTTAAGTTTAGGGTTAATTAATAACTTCATTAATCATATACTTGAAACTTATATTTAGGTCCTAGTCCGGATTGAATTAGAGATGCATAAAGCATCTTGCCTTTCTTAGGATATACTCCCTCCGGTCCTTATTATAAGTCACCAACCGCCCAAATTGTACAAAGCAAGGAATGGAAGTTAATGGAATTTGCATAATTAAATTGCCCCTCCCACCTTTATCACTATGGCCCACTACCATTTTTCTCTCTTCATTGATCCTCTATCTTTATGAGGGAAACAAAAGTGAAGTGGAGGAAAAGTCAATTCAATTCAAAAAATCTCTTTTTCCAATGATGAGGGTATATGGGAAAAAATTTAATAAATGAGTTAGTTAATGACGGTTAGTGACTTATATTGAGGACCAAAATTTAGAGGCGGTTAGTGACTTATAATAAGGACCAAAGGGAGTAACTTCATTTATCATATACTTGAAACTTATATTTAGTTCCTAGTCCTGATTGAATTAGAGATACATAAAGCATCTTGCCTTTCTTAGGATGGCAGATTTTAAATTGAATGAAAGAAGCGTTCTAATTTTGTTCCTGGGTTCTCTGTTCACGTTCTGCATTAAATAATAAGGTTTGGAAGGCTGAAATTGATATGCCAATTATGTCGGTGTGAAATTATCAGGAATCTTGGTAATGTCAATGGATATCAATTTGTCTTTTCAAACACTACTAATTCTGACAATTATTATTACAATTTACATGTATGCCTTAAGCAGACCCCTGTATGTTGCCATTGCCTAACATTAAAAGTCATCAATCTTCTATTAACCTAGTAGGAAAAAGTTTTCCAAAGATAAACGAAACACGATATTTGTGATAAAAGAAGTTTAAAAGTAATATAATATAGAGAAACTGACTTTGTAAAATCAAACAGCTGACAATCTTAAAAACATACCTTAAACAGTCCACTATAAATTCCCGTACAACAGGATGGTTGCAATTGAACGTGTTCCCACATCCTGAATAATTATAGAACTCCCCCTTGCAGAAAATAAGTACTGTTCTAAATATCACATGCCAAAAAACAGTGGATAGTGGAAGTTAAAACATATATGACCATCATTTACGAGACTTTGACAGAGGAATAGGCACAGTTTAAATGAGCTCTGCTTACCAAGAATAAACATTAAACCTGCCTTGCCAGACGAAGCTCAGTGTTAATATATTACAGAAATGAAACCTGTGTAGTTAGCTATATACTTTAATTTTCTATCTTTTTATTGTGCAGTGGTAGAAGGGCCGAGATGGCTCAACGGTAAGCTTGCTTGCCGTGAGGCCTGAGGTCGTGGGTTCGAATCAGCCTTTCTGCATAAAATAGGGGTAAGGCTGCCTAGTATATTCTCTTCCTTAGCATACTGACCAAGTGGGGACTAGAACTAGGTTACCCCCTTTTTTATTGTGAAGTGCCAGTGTCACACATACACATACATATCCCTAGAAAGAAGGGCACTGAAGAAAAGAAGCTGCTGCATTAGAAATAAAGGGAAGGACAGAAGTATAGGCTGAAATTCGAGGAATGTGGAAAGGAGTTTTGGCAGAATAGGAAGCAAACATGCGCTTGTAACAAAAGAAAAGACAGTTGAACATTGGAATTTCCTTGTTCACTGAAAGGAGAATAATATATTCGGCTTTTTACCTTTTAGCTCAATGAATGGTGCATAATTTGCAACCGAGCCATTGCCAGACTGGAAAGAGAAGAGATTTTCTTCTAGCTACTGGATTTTGACAGCACTCTCTAACTAATAATTGTTCTTTAAAAGTAGTTTCTTTAATGCTTTAAGTATTTTATCACCATCATACACTTTCATTCTCTAAAAAATATCAAAAGTTCTCTGTATGACGAATTAATCCAAGCATGCACATCATTCATCCCAAAACAGACTATAAATTTTATGATCCAGCAAAAATGTTGAAGGATCAGGGCATGTATAGGCCCATACAAGGCCAACAAGCTACTGGATTATTCTGCATTCTTATTCGCATCTGTTTCCCTTTCTCTCATATATTTTATCTTATTTTTATAATTGTATCTTCAGTTTTAGGCTGCAGCATCCATTCAAATAAGTTAGGAAGATTATATAGAATTTTAGAAGTATAAGCTACCATTCAGGTGTAGCTACCCTGCTTGATATATTTCTAGCTTCAGCATTGAATTTAATGAGGGGCAAAATCCTCCAATTCATTTATAAGGAAGAACGTTCAGTATAAATTATGGAAAGAAAAACAGCATGTCATCTCAAACTTAGAAGTAGAATGAACATCCAAGAAAACAGAACAGCGGAGATCGCCCTCGTGTGCTTTGTAATGAGTCAAATTGACTTATCATGCATGAATTATACATTTCAGCTTCTCATGAGATTCAAAAACTTCCAACAATCACATTAATCAAGCAGGAAAATAATGATGGGTATACCTTAGGGGCAAGCATATAATAAATACTATTGTCAATCCCACGGAAAGAAATTATGGGACCCTTCTCATTTCCTTCGGCCGTGTGATTGAACACCACATCCATCACAACCTGGTTGCAAGATTTGCATCAAAAAAGTGAAAACATAATCAAATAAAGAAATACACTGCAAATACAAAAGAAACAAAGTCATGTAATCTATGGTCACCTCCATTCCTCGTTTATGTGCCTCTTTGATAAGGAACTTAATCTCATTGATCCCATCCCGGCCACAATTTCGTACACCAGCAGATGAGTATCGTATCATTGGTGAGAAGTAATTGACAGTTGAATAACCCCAAAAGTTCACCCTAAAAGAAGAAAGGCACTAATCATAGATCTGAAATGGTGGTAAACCATTCATAAGAGATCACTAATTTACTAAATTATGCTGCATTTTGAAGGAAAGTTTTAACATTGTACAATGCAGGATGCAATTGCATGTTTGAAATGAAGGAAAGGGCTAGGTTAAATTCCTTTAGCAAAAGCTAATGGTTTGGCCAAAACTCACACCTAACACTTTGACTTTTCAGAACAATAGTTAATGATAAAGATTGTAACAATTTCTTCAACAAATATCAAATTATGAGTTACATTCATCAACAGGCCGTTCAAGAAAAAGTAGGAAATTATGATGGATAGTAATTGTTTCAAGAATTCTCTTACTTGTGGTCCCCGAGTGAAGAATTGTAGCTGAAGTATTCCAACTCATTGAATTCATGGCATGGCATTAACTCTATACAATTGACTCCAAGTTCCTGCAAAAGGATGTATAGCGATTGAAAATACATGATGAATAATAAGCTCATGGTTTGTGTGAATATCTACGCTTTGTGCCATAATGAACATCTACCCTTGAATTGCATGAGATAAATATCTGATTGACTCATTTCTGCATATCTAAAAGACGTTGTTCTAGTTTCACCCCTTTTGAAAACATTTTACATGGGTCATCAGCACAGTAATGGAGGTTTTATAAAGTAGTAACTAGTAAGGAAGTGACCTTTAGGTGGTCAAGTTTCTCCACTACACCAAGGTATGTGCCTGGGAATTCAGCGCCACTTGACTCGTGCTTTGTGAACCCGCGCACATGCATTTCATATATGATAAGATCCTTTTGTGGATATTGCAGAGGTAAATCTCCTTCCCAATCAAACTGCACGTTTCAGATAAATATAAGAACCATTATGGCTATCCCATTCCATTTTACTCATTTGAGATATTATGAAAGAATGGAAGGTTAAAATGTAGGATTGAAAAAGTTAAACAAAAAATAGAGGGAAAAGGCAGAATGAAGTACGTGATGATGAGAAGAAGGTATGATAGCAGCCATGGGAGGCCAGCAGTTAGCGTGGGGGCCTAAAACACCGAATTCTGCTCTGCTTATAACTGCCTAGAGAAGAGAGAGAGAGTTATTTGAGAGGTGGTTATGATAGGATAACATAAATAGGTGTACAAGTAGAGGGGAGGGGCACTAACTTTGGCATAAGGGTCTAACAATAGGCGAGAAGAGTCGTAGAAGTGGCCTTGTTGGGGTAAAAAGTGGCCATCAAGTTTGTAGGCATAGAGCATGTCTGTGAAATCGCCTCTGAGGAAGACATGCCAGACGTCCCCAGTTTTGTTGAGGAGAGGATGAAGAGGAATGTGCTCCGTCACTGTGTTCTGTAAAAGAGACATTGCGTTGCAGCATTAATTAATATTTTAATTTTAATATTAAAACTAATAGTAATTAGCAATAGCAATAACAATCGAAGAAGAAGAGGCGTGACATGACATGGTGCAAATGAGGGAGGGAGATGAGGCAGAGGGTGGCGGAGGAAGCGTGGGCGGAGCGGATGGAGAAATTGACGCCGCCGTCGCGGAGGGTGGCCCCGAAGGGCAAGGGGAGGCCTCTGGACACGTGGAAGCCGGAGGAGGAGGAGGAGGGGGGCTGCTCCATGCTCATCCTCCCTTTGCATTCGCCTTCGCCTTCGCCTTTGCATTTGGGGATTGCGAAGCGGGAGGGGTGAGAGAGGGAAAGGGGAGGGAAGGCAGTGAAGAGGAAGGCGGGAGAAGAGTGAAGGAGCGCCATCCAATCCACACACTTCACTTCATTTCACTCCACTCCACTGGGCTTCACATATTCCCAGCTTCACTCACCTCCCGCTTCGCGCTCTTCATTCCCGCCGCCTTGTAATTCCATGGCCATCGCCAAATCTTACTCTTCATCTTCTCATCACTACAAATACACACAAAAATATAAGCACATATTTGATTACATAATCTCTCTCTTAATGGGGTCCACCATATACTTATTTATTTGTGTGTATTTATGGTGATGAGAAAGTGATTAGATGAGCATCAAATCATCACTCATCACTCATTACTCATCACCCGTGCCTTCTCTTCTCATCACTTTCTTTCTCGTTATCAAAACGCCAACGTTTTGTTTAACTAACCCACCTGCCTCTTCCCCCTTCACAGGCTTCACCATTTTCACAGAAACAAACCACTCAAATAGTTAAGTTAAAGCTTGGGTGTTTCATGGTGTTTGGTGGTCAATGCTTTAATGGTTTCATACGAGACTTTTCTCTAATTCTCAATTTCTCTATTTCTATCTATTTCATTACACTTTTATATTTATTATATATTTAGATTTTGAGATTTAGATATGTATTTTGCTATCTATGTTTGAGAATATCCTGTGGATGTTTTGGATTTAATAGGTTGATTATGATTTTTTTGACCCGATTAGACCACGTCGTGTAATTATGTCATGATAATTGTCACGTCACTTCTCACTTGTCACGTCACGTCACTTGCCACATCACCACCGCATTACCACCACAGATATAAAAGATTTACGGTTTAAATTTAGCACTAAATTACTAGTAAAAGTTCACCCAACATAAATAACAATTACGTATACTCAAGTATTAGTATCTAAAGTAGGAAGCCAAATTTGCATAATGTATAGATAGTATATATATATTACTAACATTTTCATGCTGTATAAGATAGAAACTTGAGACAATAACCTTAGAAGAAACATTTACTACCATTTTAATTCATGAAGCACAAGAAATTCCTAGAAACTCCTAACATAGATTAGCATCTTTACTCAAAGCCAAAAAAATTTCATGGTAGAAAACTAATTTTGAAGGAGGAAATCACATTGTGAAGAAGGAAATACACTAAAAAAAGGATATACCTTAAATTATTAGAAATTTCTAAAGCCTAAACTAAAAGCTAATTCTCGGAATGGTGGGACCACAGTTTGTCTATCAAAGTGAGTGAATTGCCTAATTACAAGGGATGAGAGAAAGGACAATCTTATCATTTTATCGTGAACTTCCATATTTTGAATAAGTAACATTAACTCTTTTTCAGTTTTTTGTTTTATTAAAAAAAATTTGTCCCCATTTTGAACTTACTCATTAATGAATAAAAAAAATAAAGCATGATAATTGAAGCAAAATAAATAAATAAACAAAAGGCTGATAAAATATGAGTGATAAAAGTAGAAAGGTAGTAGTAGATTGGCACTAACAGTAGCGGGCAGCGAGCCTCCACCAAAGTCTACTCCCTCCAGGCTCCATCCATCCTTCCATCTTCATTTTCCTCTGCCCATCCTCATTCATCATTCCAACCTCATCATGGGCTCTGATCTCTCCGCCGACATCCTTAACTCAACAAAGCCCAGCCCTTTAGCCACCCAAGACGACGAAGACGAAGACCAGAACACCGATTCTTCTTCTCCTCCTCCCTCCCTGAAGCCCTCTTATTTGGTCATCTTCATCCCCCTCGCTCTCGTCTCCTGCATCGCTTTGGCCGCCTTCTCCTCGGCCTCCTCTCCCCCCGCCTCCTCCTTGGCTCGACCCCTCCGGAAGCTGAACCACCCGGTGGTCCTCTTGATCTCCTCCGACGGGTTCCGCTTCGGGTACCAATACAAGGCCCCCACCCCCAACATGCAGCGCCTCATCTCCAACGGCACCGAGGCCCACCCGGGCCTCATCCCCGTCTTCCCCTCCCTCACCTTCCCCAACCACTACTCCATCGTCACCGGCCTCTACCCTCCCCACCACGGCATCATCAACAACTTCTTCCTCGACCCCCTCTCCGGCGACCAATTCACCATGTCCAGCCACCAGCCCAAGTGGTGGCTCGGCCAGCCCCTCTGGGACACCGCCGTCTCCCATGGCCTCAAGGCCGCCACCTACTTCTGGCCTGGCTCTGAGGTCGTCAAAGGTTCTTGGACCTGCCCAAAACACTACTGTTTCCATTACAATGCTTCTGTTCCGTTTGAGCACCGAGTGGATGCTGTCCTGAACTATTTTGATTTGCCTCCCCCTCACATTCCCTCTTTTATGACGCTCTATTTTGAGGACCCCGACCATCAGGGCCACCAGGTTGGTCCCGACGACCCTCAGATCACTCAGGCCGTTGCTCGCATTGATGCCATGATAGGGAGGTTGATTCGTGGGCTGGAACAGAGGGGTGTTTTTGAGGATGTTCATATTATTATGGTGGGCGATCATGGCATGGTTGGCACCTGTGACAAGAAGCTCTTATTCTTAGATGATTTGGCCCCCTGGATTGACGTTCCCAAAGCTTGGGTTCACTCCTACACTCCATTGCTCGCCATTCGTCCCCCGCCTGGCACTGCCCCCTCCCTTGTTGTCTCTAAGATGAATGAAGGTTTGCTATCTGGCAAAGTTGAAAATGGCAGGCATTTGAGGGTGTATCTTAAGGAGGATCTGCCTCCCCGCCTTCATTATGCTGCCAGCGATAGGATTCCGCCCATCATTGGTTTGCTCGAAGAAGGCTTCAAGGTTGAGCAGAAAAGAACAGAGCGCAGAGAGTGTGGTGGTTCACATGGCTACGACAATTCTGTTTTCTCCATGAGGACCATTTTTGTTGGACATGGTCCTCAATTTGCGAGAGGCAGGAAAATCCCATCGTTTGAGAATGTTCAGATTTATAATTTGATCACTTCTATTCTCAACATTGAGGGTGCACCAAATAATGGTTCCGCCTCTTTCGCCGACTCTGTTCTTTTACCTCATCCATGACAGTTTACTGGCTAGAACAAACATCTGATTGAGAAGCTAAGCTGCATGCTTACACATTATATTGGATGGATGGATGCTCAGAATCACAAGTCAGAATTATGAACATGACGGGGCATTTCCAAGGGAAGAGACCTGATTTTTAGGCCTGAGAGCCTTGTATGTAGAGTTAGAAGCTGAATTGCATCAATTTCTAGCTGCTCAAATAGTGGCCAAGCTTGTCTCCAATTTGTATGAGTATGTAAGTATTGTAGTCTCCCAAAAATTTTTATTTCGTTAGGACAGAGTGAGATTACTAGTTGGATGTCAAACTCTCTCATGCTCCATTTTATGATTTTTCTTCTGTCAAAGATCTTCTTAAATCCTAATGGCAGATTATGCTTTTTTTTGTTGGGCCTTGATATCCATTTTTTTACTATGATTAGTATTTTCCTGCTAGATGGTCGTGTTAATAGCTTCATCTGTACATCATTGCAGTTCTAAATTTAGTAGATCCTGGCAGCCTAATTTTCAACTTTAATATTGTATGCATAAGGCGTTGTGAACTTGAGATCTGGAGAAGGGATAACTTATCTGCAATTTAGCAATAATAATGATTTTCATCAGGGATGGAAAGAGCTAAGGTTCTCCCTTTATGAAGTCTCCTTTTATTCTAACTTCATACAACAATATGCACTAATAAAAATATGCGCTTGATTCAGCAGCCAGTTCCTTATTTAGGAATAGAATCATATGGACCGTTTTAACTGAGGAAGAATGACAACATTATAAGCAACATGACATGAAGAAAGTGTTGTAAAATATCGTCATTTGGTCCTTTGAATATAACAGAATATGATGCACCTTTTCGCATTTACTGCCTTCTCGTTAGTTTGCAAGTTATAGTAGGTCTTTTCTTGGAGGTTGATGCGTTAGTACCTGTATAGAATGTACGGAGAAGTGTGCTTATTCAAGATGTAGGGAAGTGATTATCGGCCGAGTTGAGCCATTGGGCCTGGGGTATGTGGAGAGCATATCAAAGGATCTCATTTTGGTCAATTATTTTGACCCTCGTAATTTGAGTTTTAACTTGGGATCATCCAATTTTCATCAGTAATACAAGATGAGATTCTTTCACGGAACTGCCAGCAACGATTTATACCCCGTTCCTTCCCCATTCCCTGAATCTGTCATAATTAGCATCAGCCACCACATAAAATCCTGTTCAATAGATGGTGATTGATGTATTTTTCCAGTCAGTCCTGCCTACTTAGCTTAAAGATGTGGCTTTACTCATCCTTTTAATAGGACCGGTATACTAGTTGTCACCAGCATTGGAGCTAATGGCACATCTTGTTAGCTGCAAGACAAATATTTGTTTGAATTGTGAAGGTTGATATCAATGATGTGATTGTCTGATTAATCCAACGATCATGAGGGAGATATGCCACCTTGCACATATGACCATTACATACTGCTTCTAAGCTTTTTTCTAGAGTTGGTGTTGTATTGTTTTCATTTTTAACAAGTATTTTACCCGTGCAACAGGAGGTATATATTTTTTTATAAAAAAATCATATATTATGACTATATGAAGGTGATTAAATGTCCAAACACTATGAGTATATTTCATTATCCTTGATGTGTTATTAGATAGTTGGTTATGTGAATCTCTTTTTTTTTTTTGATACATGAATTTTAGGAAGGGGTTTAGGCTCAACCCAATCCAAGGGCAGGGCACCTAACTCATGATCCACTGGGGCCTGTCCCTGTGGGCTCTGGTTATGTGAATCTCTTTTCCTATGGAATAGTTATCATTGCAATTAATTTACTAATGCCAGACAAATTTTGTTTAAAGTGTCTGATTATTTACCTTTAGTATCACGTTGTTTCTCCTTCTTTTCTGTTATTGTTCTGATTGAATAGTCAGATAATTTGCGTAAAGGGTTTTAAAAAATGATATAGGTTTAAATGTAAATACTACCTCCAGTCCTAAATATAGGACCTAATTGACTTTTTTTTTTGTGGAGATAATAAGGTTGTGAAATGGGTTATTAAATGATGACATATTTGATATATTTTTAAATTATCCATTAGTTTATAGGTAAAATAAACTAGTTTAAGGGAAAAAATTAGACAAATCAATTTATAATTAACTTATTTTGCTTTTTTAAGGATTTTCTAGAAAAAGTCAATTAGATCTTATATTTAGGACCGGGGGGAGTATATTTTAATTTTTTGAAATGTTTTAAGCCCATACAAATTGGTTAGGTTGCTTTTTGAAATGTTTTAAAAAATATACATTTATACTTCATGTAATATTTTCAACTTAGATGAGAATTAAACTCACCTGCGTAACCCCCCCCCCACACACACACACAAAAACCAAGTTTCCCTTAAAGACCTCCCTCATTTGAAAGCTAACTTGGACTAAATTTTTATTGTAGTTTAACTTTTCAAATAATTTCATTTTAGATTACATGTAATATTTTTAACTTTGGTAAAGATCAAACTCACCCATGTAAAAACAAAAGAAGAGTCAAATCCCCCAAACTAACCAAATTTCCCTTATGCACCTCCCATCTAAAAGTTCATTTGTGCTAAAAAAAATTTTCAGTTAATTTTTCCAAGTAATTTCAAATTAAATTACATGTAATTAATTCAATGATCATGAGGAGAGATATGCCACCTTGCACATATGACCATTACATGCCGCCTCTAGGCCTTTTTTCTAAAGTTGGTGATGTATTGCTTATAAAAAATGAGTTGGTGATGTATTGTTTTCATTTTTAATTGTCCAAAATATATTCCAGACTTTTCTACATCCTCGTTGTAGCGCATGAAGCCTTGTGAGATAGTGATGATAAGTGGTGAGAGTGAAGGAATAACTTAACATCATATGAGAGAGACGAGTAGAGAACAAAAAGTTTTGAAATTGTAAATAGCCGCAGTGTTAGTTTACACGAAACGTCAGAAATGGAAGATACCTTCATTATTTTTGTATTTAGGGGTATTGCAGTTGACTAATCAATGACTCCCGCGACATTTGCTACATTAAAGGGTCTTCATTATTGTTTTTGCTTGAATGTTGGGAGTGCAAACCATACTCAAGGCTCTTCATTATATTTTGGAGGAAATTCACATGTTAATCCAATTTGCACCCTATAAAATAAGAATAGATAGGGGCAAAATAAGATTAAAGGAAAATGTGTCGCACGACTTGAAGACATTGTGCACTATCTTCTTCATCTTTCTTCTTGTACTCCACATCCATTCCCACCAATAATCTTGAGGATTATATTCAACAGGGCCTCTACAACAAGGGCTGTCCAACTGAGATGTAATTTGGATCACATTTCTTCATTACTAATCTTCACTCTCTCCTCCCCAACCCCAAGCCCTGTTTTTCAAAACAAAGACAATTTTCCTTAGCATTCAAATTTTCAAATGAGGTAAGTAATAATAATAAATAATAAGAAAAAGTATTATAACTTACGATAAGCTGGAAATGACTCCAACTCCAAGCATGTCTCACGCATTATTTATACATCTCTCATTATTGAACAATCCTCCTCCTTATTTACAACTAAACATAAAATTGAAAGCACTTATATAACTTAGGGCTCGTTTGCTTGGAAGGAAGTTGAGAATTGGAATTGGAAAATTATAATTTACATATATCTCAGGTTCACACCTTTCTCTCTTCACCTCACACTTTTTCTGGGCCCACAAACTTTACTTTAATCATTTCCTCTACTTTCCACCTTTTACCCCGCTCATTTCCAATTTCATTTCTATCATCTCAATTCCATCCATCCAAACTGACTTTTAATTGTTATAGAAATCAATTGATAGTATACAATAGGACATGGAAACCCCTAGTTATAGATTCCACACGCTATGAATCTCGTCTCTAGTGAGGCGTAAAAAAGGAATCTAATCTCTACATAATGTAACTTAATAATGGTCATGTAGCTGTGGCATAATTTGATAAATGCAAAATTTGTGCGCACATTTTTGTCCCAAAAAATTGAATTTATCATTGCAAAGTTGGTTACTGTAATATTTTTGGTCCCTACATTTTACCTTTGTTTTTATTTTTGTTCCTTAAGATTTAAACTGAAAGTTTCAGGAGATGAGATGTTAAAATTCAAAAAGTCAAATTATTGTGATAAGAAGTTAATTACTTGAAGAATAAATAAATCAAGATTAAAATTTTTGGGTAGATATTTATCTGGAATGCATGATAAAATGAGTGATAAAAACATGAGATGGTGAATGCAAGTGATGGATGGGACGGGAAAGAGGTTGTATAATATAAAAGGAAAGCAAAATCATGGGAGAAAAGAAGAAAATAAAACGTGTATTGTCGGTGCGCATTTGCATTTGCTGATTTGCTCCCCCGATTGCGTTACGTCCCATGTGCCCTCCACCCGTGAATTAATTAAGAAATGGATTCCTCTATCCCAATGTTTTTCATAGATCGGTCTCATAGTAGCAACGTGCGAAATTTAAAAGAGAAGTTACTTGTGAATGCATGCATACATACATGGATGGATAAGAAAAGGGATGAACATGTACATAACAAAGATTAGAGGGAGAGGGGAGAAAAGGTTAGACCCAGCCCTGTTTGTAGCGGTCGAAGAGGTTCTCGGTTTGGGCGTTCTTGAAGGCGCTACAAGCAATGACATAGACCCATATGAGGACCACCACAGCCACTATGAGTATGACGTTGGCCTTCCTCCACTCCTTCCTCACGTTCCCTAGCAGCCCTGCCTTGCATGCGTTGCAGTTATAGCACAGCTGGTTCTGATCGTTGCTCCACATGTAGCAGTCCGGGTCTGCAGTCGGGTTCGCCGGGTTCACCCACGTTATCGGGCTCATATAGCTGTACCCGCACACCGTCGGCGGCTTGCAACATCCTGCCTGCACATTATCAATTCTCTTCACATATATTTACTCAACCAAATCACACCACTAATCCCACCCCCACCACCAACGTAACGTACAGAGCCCCAAGGCTGGTCCTGGCCCCAGCAACGCTCCATTCTATTCTATTTTATTCCCCAAAATAATGACAAAAATGTTATTTAAGGTCTATTTTTATATTACCATGATTAATTGTTCCTTTTCCTCGTCCCTCCATTTCAAATTCAAAGAGATGCGTCTACTGTCGTTTATCGATAATTCCTACTAGCTAGAGCCTAGAGCCATCAAAATCTTTTTATAAAATGGTCCTCTGCCGCTAGAGGAAGGTCACATTATGATTAAGGGGTGTCCCCTGTCCTAACCTCTCCATTATCGCTGCTAATAATGAAGCCATCCCGACTTCCACGTGTGTGGCCTGGATGAACTTGAGATAGAAAAGTAGGCCCCACAAGAAGCTTCACGGACCCTGACACTCACTGACCTCTGTTATGGATCAGGATCCTTCCCTGCCAATGCCACTTCCACTTCCACTCACTACACTATCCTAATTTCTTTGTCTAATTGTACTTGACATGCCAGATCAAGACACATAAAATAAGATAAGATGAAATAAATGCCACCGACTTAGACTAAAGCATCGACTCTAAATTGTTAATGCTAGCAAACAAACAGATGCGGTGTTGACAAAAGTGAAGGAAGAAGCTGCTAGTCCTTGTGTTGACAATATAATGTAAGAAGAGAGGAAGATACCTGTAAAGGAGAGAGGTGGGAGGAGAAGAACTGGGCGGGGGTGAGGTACTGCTGGGCGAGCTTGATGCATACGTCGGACTCGGAGAGACAAGATCTGATGTTGGACCAGCTGGCGGAGGAGGTGAGGTGGTTGCGGAGCCAGGAGGAGAAGCCGTCGAGCCTGGACTCGCGGAAGGCGGCGCCGGGGACGGGGTAGGAGCCGTCGGGGCGGGTGACGACGAAGGCGAAGATGAGGAGGAAGAGGAGGAGGGCGATGAGGAGGGCCATGGAGAAGAGGTAGAGGGCGAGGAGGCCCTGCTTGTTCTAGTAGGCCCCCACGAAGCCCGCGAGGGAGACGAGGAGGGCCAGGAGGCCCAGGATGACGATGGGCCACCTGAAGTTCCTGATGCACTCGTTGTCGGGGTTCTGTGCCACCCATATGCCCGCCGCTATTATGGGGATGGACGCCACAAACGCTATGAAGTTCACCACCGCCGTTATGTTGTTGCTCACTCCCATTTTTCCTTTCCTCTCCTTTCTTTTGCTGGAGGCACGAGTCACCACTTTCTCGCTCACCCCTTGTGGTTTTTCACTTTTCAGTGTGTATTCATACGTGTCTATGGAAATTCCATTCTCTATATTTTACTTTTTACAACTCTATTCTTCCATCATCTTCATTATTCATTATTGTCATTATTTACTTAATCATTAAACTTGTTTCACACGCCAAATCATAGCATGAAAAAGTCCCCTTTTTTGACGCAAATTTACCTTTATGCCTTCCCACATAATCATACACATGATCATATTTTATGGATTAAGAGGCAAAAGTTGATTTCAAAGTGGTGCATATATAGTATCCTCGTCAATTTTAATAGATTTAATTGTTAATTTTGATATGATTACGACATATCTATCACCTACCATTTCAAAGTGGAATATATGTTAATGTAATGAAAATTTTAGAAATTTTAGAATAATTAATTTTGCATAATTTTTTTATGAAAAGTCAATATAATCTTAATATAAGATGGAATATATGTTAATGTAATGAAAATTAAAAATAGAATTAAAATCAGGTTGACCACGAAAAGCAAATGGTACAAATTGGCATTCACCTACCACAAAGGATCGGAGCTCAACATTTGACCACTCCACAAAAAGGCTTCTCCACTCTCACCTATCCCCGTTGCCAAATCTGCTCCTACCTTGAATTGTAATTAGAGCCCATGGATTCCTCTCAAACCATGTGCGCCAAAACCCCCCTCCTCCCTCATATATAACTAACCACCTTCTCTCTCAGAACATATATTGCTCCTCTTGTGGCATTTTCTATTTCACTTCTCATAATCACAACAATGGCTCTCAACGTTAACTTCTCTCCATCATTCCTCTCCCTGGCTGCCTTCATCCTCCCCCTCATCATGGTGCTATCATTATACATGAAGCAATCCAAAAGGCATAGCTCCAAGAATAAAGTCCCTCCAGGCCCTCTCTCCGTGCCTATCTTTGGCAATTGGCTTCAAGTTGGCAATGATCTCAACCACCGTCTTCTAGCTTCCATGTCCCAAACCTACGGCCCCGTCTTCCTCCTAAAACTCGGCTCCAAGAACCTGGTGGTAGTCTCTGACCCCGAACTCGCCACCCAAGTCCTTCACTCCCAAGGCGTTGAGTTCGGTTCTCGCCCCCGAAATGTGGTGTTTGATATCTTCACTGGCAATGGCCAAGACATGGTCTTCACCGTCTATGGCGATCACTGGCGCAAAATGAGAAGGGTCATGACCCTCCCATTCTTCACCAACAAGGTAGTCCACCAGTACAGTGACATGTGGGAACAAGAGATGGACTTGGTCGTCACCGACCTTAAAACAAACGACAATATCAATGTGAGAAGGCAGGGGATAGTGATCAGAAAGCGCCTGCAGCTGATGCTGTACAATATCATGTACAGGATGATGTTTGACGCCAAGTTTGAGTCTCAAGACGATCCCTTGTTCATTCAGGCCACCGCTTTCAACTCTGAAAGAAGCCGTCTCGCTCAGAGCTTTGACTATAATTACGGAGACTTCATCCCTCTCCTCAGACCCTTCTTGAGGGGCTACCTCAACAAGTGCAGGGACTTGCAGACCAGGAGGCTTGCCTTTTTCAACAATCACTACGTTCAGCAAAGAAGGTAAATAAACTCATCACGTTGTTAGTTCACTAAACCACCTACCCTTGTCGTAATTGACTACTAAGTCATATTTAAGGAGATTAAGGAGACTAAATAATCAATTGACTTTCATGTTACGTTCATGACAGTAGGAGCTCAGCGCGCTACTTTCGTGCTTGCCATTTCTTAACATGTAATGACGTGATATTCAATATCCATGCTTTACGGTTATTCATCATTGTGTTGGTTTTTGACAGAAAAATAATGGCTGCCAACGGGGAAAAGCACGAAATAAGCTGCGCAATAGACCATATAATAGATGCAGAGAAGAAGGGAGAGATAAGTGAAGAGAATGTGTTGTACATTGTGGAGAACATTAACGTGGCGGCAATAGAGACGACGTTATGGTCGATGGAGTGGGCAATAGCAGAGCTGGTGAAACATCCAAGGGTTCAGAACAATATACGTGAGGAGATGTCAAGAGTGCTGAAAGGAGAGGAAGTGACAGAGTCAAACCTGCAAGAGCTACCATATCTACAAGCAGTAGTGAAGGAGACACTGAGGCTGCACACACCAATTCCTCTGTTGGTGCCACACATGAACCTTGAGGAGGCAGATTTGGGAGGGTATAAGATACCGAAGGAGTCAAAGGTGGTGGTGAATGCGTGGTGGCTGGCGAACAATCCGGCATGGTGGGAGAAGCCGGAGGAGTTCAGGCCTGAGAGGTTCATGGAGGAAGAGTGTGGGACTAATGCGGTGGCTGCTGGGAAGGTTGATTTTAGGTACTTACCATTTGGAGTGGGAAGGAGGAGTTGCCCTGGCATCATCCTTGCATTGCCAATATTGGGACTAGTCATTGCAAAACTGGTGTCCAATTTTGAGATGGAGACTCCAAAAGGGACACACATTGATGTGTCTGAGAAAGGAGGACAATTCAGTCTGCACATTGCCAACCACTCAACTGTTGTCTTCCATCCTATCAACGTCTTATCATGATCACCATTTTCTCCAACGGTAACTGCTCATGTAAGCTAACGAGAAGTTTTCAGATCATTGCTACTCCTACATGGGGTTTAATTTTTTGGATTGTTTTGGCGGGCACTCGCTGTATCACTGTATTGTTATATGCTTTCTTTTAATGTTTTCTCGTATCTTCATAAAAGGTTAACGGCACTGCCTACATATACAACACGTTTTAAAGCACACGCTACAGCTTGACGTTGTGCCTTGTATATTGAGTTTTGATCATCATTTGATGGAAACCCTTGAAAAAAAGATAACCACACATTTGAAGAAGTAGTACATGTATGGGCTGTTCCAATTTCTTGTGGAGGTATAGTTAAAACTAAAATAGAGCCTCATGCATGCATTGCACGGATTATATAATAGAAAGGATAGGAGATCGAAAAGCTCACTTTATATTATCAAACGTTTTTAAACATAAAATTCATGTTGTTGATTCATCAATGATTTATATCAAATAATAGAACTTAGTGAAATCCTAGCTAGAAGATGCATGAACCCTTTGTCACATGGGTTATTACCTAAACATGATATTCTTTTTGGATCTCATACATATAAAATAGTGTTAGAACACATTTATTATAAAAAGAAATATTATTATAAATAGTGAAGGACTACGAGAAAATTAAGATACTAAATAATTTGATTTGATTGGTACTTCAGTTAAAATCTTCGTGTACCCTACAATATCAAATAATCTCTTTTTTTTTTTTGATCAAATCAAATAATCTCATTGATTGTTGATTGATTGGGGAACATACACTAGTAGCAAACAAAGTAAAAAAGTTCAATCTCTAAATAATACAGGACACTGACAATATTTTTTTAATTATATTATTGAACAAAGGCTTGCATTTTTATTTCATTATTTGTTATTTATCATAAAGTAAATATAATTTTTTTGTTGGTACAACTTTAACACTGATGCCAACAAAAATTGTAGATTAAAGTTCCGAAAGTGTACAAGCTGCGATCACACATACATAGGCTCAAAACAATTGATTAATAGGTTCTCAGTAGTCATTAATTCTCATTTCTTCTTGAAGGCAGCTTCCTCCCTCCTCTTTAATTCCTTTTCTTCCAATATGTAGGTTCCAATGTTCGATGTGATCATTCAATTATTTTTCCTTTTTTTCAATCAAAATATGCAATCCAGGCCAATTATAAATTAAAGGAAATAATGAAATATGATGTGAACCAATTTATTTTCCATTTCTTTTACTTTCCTATTTAAATTAAATGAAAGATATTATTTTAATAGAAAGCACCAATTAATGTCTCAATTAAGTAACTTTTCTTGTGATTTACCATAAAATCTACTAATTTTATGAATTAATGACTTTCCGACACGTGAAAATACCTCTAAAAATCTACTAAATATTGGAGTAATCAAACACATATACAAACATATGCATACGAGGTTAAGTCTAATACCTTAATTATCCAAATGTGATGGGAGGTGTACTGGTGTTGTCACTCTTGTCATTGACAAAGTGAATATAATTTAAGGGAGAAAAAGGACACCCCCAAGTATATTTTGAGAGATCCCTATGTTATTCTTCTTTAATTCGTTGTTTTTGTACCATGCGCTTCCTAAAGAGAGCAAAGAAAACCTATATTCAAGATTATATTCAAGATTGAGAGGTGAGTGTGAAAAGGGTAGGTGAGGAAGGAAGGAGGTGGAAGGAGAGATGAATTCCGTTGAAAAAGTGGGTCAAATGTGGACCTTGGAGAAGAAGTAAGCAATTCAAAGAGATTAACACGTACGGAAAGGTGAATGATGCGCAATTTCTTTTGATTATTTGAGCACGTAAAGACCAATCACTGCATCAACCCTCATGAATTGATAACATATATATAGAGATTACTTTCCACGCAAATGAGAATATCTGAATATGAGTGTTGATTAAGGAAACCTAACACCACTTCTTAAGGCTACAATAACCTTTAATTTTCATAACATTCTTTGTGTCAACTTTTTCTTTATGGGAGTAAATAAACTAGACGTTAATTAGGTGAATAGAGTTTATATTTTATAGAAGGTGTTAGAATCTTAAGTTTTGATGAAAACTAAAATATGAAAGAATGAATCAAGGACTTAGAAAGCAATAGGTTAACATAGAATCTCAAGTAAGAGTGCAACCGGATGTGGATTTACTTCCGGATAGACTAGGACTAGCGCTCGCGGATGAATGACTCATCCCCCAGCGAGAGCAAGTAATTCACTAGGGAAATAACTTAGTCCATAAGCACTAGATATACAAAACCTCAAGACTAAGCTAGGATTCAACCGGAAGTGATTTTGCTTCCTGTTGTATTTAGACTGGCGCTGGCTGTTGGAATAGATGACACTAAGCGTCAGTGAACATAAGCCACGTCCAGTAGAATTGATTCCGATAGCTTAGTGACTAGCGCTGACTGTTGGATTGAAGGACACTGAGCGAGAGTGAGTAAAAGTGATTATAACCCTTCATCCAGTGGTAGTGCTTCCGGATGTAGAAGTGCTTCCGGATCCAAGGAAGTCATTTTAGACTAAGTAAACACCCACTGCATGTGACTATGTGCTTATATTGTTAAACTAACATTCAAAGTGCAGCACACTAAGTAGAATTGCTTCCGGATGTGAACTTTCTTCCGCAAGCAATCAGAATGTCAGAATGTTTAGAAGTGCAGTGTCAGAATGCTTTTGTCAGAGCAGAGTTGTCAGGACTACTTTTCAGAGATAAAGCAAGTCAACCCTGCTATGCATTGATGAAGCATTAATTGGGCAAACGGTAACAAGGGAAAAACGGCCATATTCAAACGGCTAACCCACCTACCAAGAGTCAGAATGTTTGAAGACTATATAAAGGAGCTCAACTTCATTTATGAAGCTAATGAATTATATTTGACATTCTTGAGAGAAGTTAGAGCGAGAAACTAAGAAAATCTTCAAGTATTCAAAGCTGCCCAGAAAAGAGAAAGAGCATTTAACCCATTGAGTGATCTTTTCATCTACATATCTTGTACTCTTTGTAGTTAAGTCTCTTCGTGTTAAAAGAGCATTGATTGTACTTAAGTGTGTAACACTATCTGTTCTTAAAGAGAACTTAATTAGAAAATCCTTTATTTGTAAAGGTTGAACCCTTGCTGGTTGTAAGGGGGAGCTAGTTAGAAAGGTTGCAAGTGAGCCTGAGTAAAACTTGTGGTTGTAAGGTTGCAAGTGATCCCGTTCAAAACTTGCGGTTGTAAAGGTTCCAGGTGCACCCGTTGTAAAACCTGGGGATAGTGGAACTCGGCCTGGGTGGTTGAGAACTGGACGTAGGTCAGGAAGACCGAACCAGTATAAACTCTTGTGTTGTTTTTATTTGAGCTTTTATTTTTATAGCACCATTCACCCCCTCTTGTGCATCCATTACTTTCAGAAGGAAGATAAAAATATTCAGAAATATTATATCCATGTTCCATGTTAATTAATCCAGAAGATTATTCTAAAATATTCTAATGTCTTCGAAAAATATAATAGAAATATATTATATATATTATCAAAAATTCATTACAACTAGTATAAACCCCGCGCAACGCGCGGGTATACAAAAAAATCATAAAATTTGTAGTATAATTTGTTAAGTTTCTTGAACATATCCAAAAAAAGTTTAATTGTTCTTTTACTAAGAACTGGAATGAGAATTTATTTTAGGACAATTAAACACAAATTATTAATATTTATTTTCTCTAAGTTTTTTAATTATATCACTATGGTATAAAGTTAGACTTAATGGATACTTGTGTTTGATAGACTTGTCAAGATAAATACAAAGGAATTGGTATCAATATTTTCCTTTTTATTTAAGCTTATGCCAACATTTGTTGATTTCTTCATTATAAGAAATATATATTTAAGTAAATTTAGATTATATATATTATTTTTAATTTGGATAACAATAAAATTCCCAACCCCCAATAATTTAACTTTTTTGAACATATAAAAAAAGTTAAATTGTTCTATTACTAAGAATAAATTATTAACATTTATTTTCTCTAAGTTTTTGTACTCATTATTTCCCATATTCCATTTTTGCTATTATGTAAAACTCTTGTAACAATGTGACTACAACTGTCCAAAATCTCAATACTACAATTTTTCAAAGGTAAAATACTAGTATTATGTAAAACTCTTGTAACAATGTAACCACAAACTTTTAATCCACCGCTTCAAATTAGTATAATCTATCGTCACAATAAGCTAAGTATTTAAAGTGTATAAAAATGATTGAAGAGGCAAACTTCATTCCCACCTCCTCCATTTCCCTTGGCCCCAAAAAATCCAAATTTCCCCTAGACACCTCCCCTACATGGAAGATAACTTGAACTAAATTTATCATGCAGTTGAACTTTCCAAAAACTTATATTGCAATTGAACTTATGTTGATTATTATGGAATATCTTATATTGTCATTATATGAAGGTATTTGGATATTAAAGGTCAAAATGATTATACTAATCGATTTTTGACCTATTATTCGATTATCATTATGTAAATCCTCATTCCCATTTGATATTTAAGATTAGTATGAATGATTTGTTTTCGAAAAATATATTTTAGATTACATATACTTCTTCCAGTGGTAAATATAAAACTTATTTACTTAACTATATTAAATGAAGGAAATTTGTTAAATTAGTTAAAATAACATAATATTATCAATTTATCGCGACTATCTACTTTTGCCAGCACTGTGCCTCTATTTTTTGGTTGTCAGGCATTGAAAAGGGGGGTCATTAGAGGGAAAGGTGAAAAATATAGTGATATATGATGGTAATTTGAGACATTTTAATGAAATATTTGACACTTATCTTTGGGAAAATGACAAATAAATACCTCCGAATGTTCAAAAGAGCAAGTAAAGAACTCAAACTTCTAAAATTACAAGTAAGAAACTTAAATAAAAAGTAACAATTAAAACATATATTAATAACCGGAGCATAGCGTAGGCCAAAAAAAAAATAATTGGAGCATAGCAATTACAATTGACTGGTTCTTTAATTGTCCTTTGGAATTCAGAGTTCCTTACTTATCATTTTGGACGTTTGAGTTTCGTACTTGTCCTTTTATACATTATAGGTATTTATTTGTCATTTTTCCCATATCTTTCAAGGTGTTTTATAATTAATGTTGAATATTAAGATCATTTTCTCGACCGATTTAAAGAGATAATCCATGTTATTAATAATTAATTAATGGACAACTCAGGTTTTATTGTTTTCTAGTTCAATTTAAAAGACTATGTCAGGAAGAGATTTTAAAATATTAACTTAATTACTGTGTACAGTATAATGAAATCAATTGGTTGGGGGTAACAAAATATTTAAGGTAAAAAGATTGAAGAGTTTTGTAAAATTATTGAAAATGACGAAAGAAATACTATTGAATTTTTACACATTTATTAAGAAATGTGGGTACATAAGACATTAATATTTTTGTTATCAATCAGTTGTATTTGTGTTGCAAATCAATTACTACAATCTTTTACTGACCCAAATATATCATTTTAGAATGCCTAAAAATGATATTTAATGTGTTATCCAACGCCTAACAATATAACTTCCATTAAGTTATTATCAATAAAATAGATTACATGTAATAATATAAAAATGAAGGGAGAGTCAAATTCCATCCCAACTCCCTTCCAACACCAGCTAATAAAAAATAAATCAAATTTCTTTAGGGAACCCCCCTCATCCGAAGTTTACTTGAACTTAATTTTTAATAGTTGATCTTTCCAAATAATTTCAATTTAAATTGCATTAGATTCTTTTAACTTGACTAAAATCAAACTCACTCATGTTAAAAGCAAAAAAGAAGAGTCAAAATTTATCTTAATCGCCCCCTTTCAAATCTTCTAATGAGATGATATTTTCATTTTCTAAAGGGAATCTTCTTGTTTTTAATGCCATAAGTTATAAAAAATATGTACTACTTTATAAAAAAAGTTTATTGGCCAAAAAATTTGTTTCTAACTATAAGTCCAGATCTTCAGCAAAAAGAAATAGATTGATAATCCTCCATATTATTTATGCTCAAGTTTTCAACTAAAACATATGAATGTAACCATAACACAGCCCATTAACATAGTAACTAAGTTATGTATTCAACTTATTATTATTAGCCTTTTTTTTTTTGATAAAATATTATTAGGCTTTGTTAACATAATATTGTTTGTTAATCAACAACTAATGTGTTTTAATGAATATTTGTTTTACGAATCCCACTAATTTGATCGAACTTTTCCAATAACTTTAAACTCAACAAATGGATACTGCAGTCATGTGTTTAATTACATACTGCATGTATCGTGACAAAACTCAGTCAATGGTTTTAATAATATGAAATACGATTACACCCAATAACCATACTTGGTTCTTCTCCAAATGTCCAGTGCTTATGTTCATGATACTTGCCACCTATGACAAATGGATTATAATTTTGTTCTCTATGCTAATAAAGCATTATCAAATACATGGGAGGTTTGTATTATGTTATCTTGACTTTTTTTTTCAATTTTGGTGTCAGGCAGACACAACTTGTAAAAATAAAATGCAGAAAGATTATTGAGACTGATAAGCCAATGTTCAAAGAATCTGATTAACTCTCACTGCAGGGGCACTAAACCAATTAATGGGTATGGAGTGGAAATTCAAAACGAAGCATCTCACTCTTAATGACACTTCGGGGAGGGGAAATCAAAACGCACCATGTATAGTGAAAGCAAGATGGTATCCAATAGCTGTTAATCCAATAATAATCTAGTTTGGTGTGAAAGCAAAAGAGATTAAATTGTGATTCAGAAAATATTTTCTATGGTTTGAGGGGGAGAGAACTTTAGAGGAACCACATATTAAACCTGATTCAAGTGTGAAAGCAAAAGGAATAAAGGGAATATTCCACACAAGTAATTACTATATATATTTGATATTTGTAGCTAACTATTTACCTTTGCAAAGTGTTTTTTTACGTGATAGATTATTAGATCCGAGTTAGAGTTGTTTATTGCGAGACTCTTGCTATATTCTGAATGATGACATATATTTATCCTTGGAGTTAGTAGCCCAGCTCAAGATATTGACATTTTTTGTATATATTATCCTTGGAGTTATTAGCGCAGTTCAAAGAAAGAAGCGCAGTGAGGGGGACAATATCACAAAATTTAAAACGCGATGTGTTTTCCTCTTGTTTTCTTGTCTGATATAGAGGAACAGTAGATAAGCTTTCTTGTTATTCATGCCAAAACGAAATAAACAAATAATAAAGAGAAAGAGAAAGTGTAGCGAACTAGCAAGGCATGCTCCTTTCTCTGTTTATGGCGGGAACAGATTAAATAAAAAGATATGGGCAGTGAAAGTGAATGGACTGATAACGAAATATGACAGTATACATGATAGTTGGTTTAATTTTGTTGGGGGTATATATGTAGAAGGTAAGATATTAGTAATGGCCATTGGGCATATTCTTCATGGACTCGAACCTGGCAGCCTTTTCCCCAAACTTGGTGCCTCCATAGAGCTTGAGATAGTCTCCAAAAGTGTAGCCACTCGGGTACATCAGCATGGGAGCGGGGGATATAATGGCCTCACCAACTGGATTATAGAAGGTGGCTATGGATAATCTGCTTCCATTCTTGTCAGGCATGACCCTGTGAAGCACACTCTTGTAGATGCCATTGCTCAGCACTTCCACTTGGTCTCCTATGTTCACAAATATTGCATTATTCTTGGACGGAGGAATCTGCACCCATTTGCCATCTCTGAAGAACTCAAGTCCAGGCACTTGATCGTCCTGAAGCAGCAGGATTATGCCTCCTGCATCTGTATGCTCTCTCAGTCCTCTAACCGCTTCTGGCTTTGGACACTGAGGGTACATTGCCACCTTTGTCCCCACTCTTGGACCCTCATCACTTTCCCCCGAGAATGCCTTCTTTATATGATCGTTCTCCAATCCCAGATTCTCACTCATCAGCTCAGATAATGTCTCTGCCACCTTCATCAGCTGTCCTATATAGTCATCCACTGCTTTGCTGCATGCACATTATTTCATCAGTTTCTTGTTTAGTTTGACAGTGAGTCCTATATAAATATGGAGCTCTAAATGAGAAAACAATAGGATGTTGAGTGAAGTTAATTACCAGAGGTCATCGGAGACGTTGGGGATGTCCTTAATGTTGGAGGTCGGACGGTGCCAGATGAAGAAGGTGGTTTCCCAGTCTGCATCAGAGAGAGGAATTGAATTGCCATTCAGGCTCTTTGCAATCTCAGACTGGTAGAACCTTTCTTTCAGGTATTCATCGTAGTATGTGTTCACCAGTTGCTTCACCCTCTCCATCAACTGTGCCTCAATGCCATGGTTCTCCATCTGCATATATACATATACACACATACAAGCAACGCTTTGGATCAGCTTCATACACACATGTTGATAATTTAAATCAATTAAAAGAGCGGATGTAACACAAGAGTTGTTGCGCAAAGTAGTTTACCACAAAGAAGCCTCGTTTCTCACAGGCATCGTGCAGCAGATTCATGGCTTGGCCACGCTGCTCACCACAGAACTTACTGAAATCTATCACAGGCACGTCCATGATGATATGCTATATAATTTTTGTATAGATCACAACAAATTGATTTTTGGTTGGTGTGTGGATTTGTGAGAGAGGATATAGGGTATATATAGGGCAAGGCATGGCTAGTTAATAATTCTAAAATCCAGTGAGTCAAAAATAAATAGGAAGATAGAGGAAGGCACACAAGTGGTGGGGTATTGATATAGCTTGAGTAATGAGTAGGATAGCGTGGAGATGGAAGAGGTCTACGTTCAATCAACTGTAGGTAATCAAGTGGTAATGGAAAATAAAGGGTCAAAAGGACATTTCCCTTGGAAAGCAAGTATAGGTAATTCCAAAGGTGAGGTGAAAACTTGAACTGTACGTACACCACTGAATAAAGTCCAACTAGGAACTTACTCGTATTATATTGATAGTTGTTGAAATAATGAAATAGAGTGAGAGAGAAGTTTGGTATAAGAAGTTAAACAAAAGACATAAAGGATGGAAACAAGGGGCAGAAGTGAAGATATATATGAAGCAGTGGGCGGTGGTTTAGCCGCATATACCTTTCCTACAACATCATGATTGATGACTCACACCCTTCCCTATCAATCCTACTAAACCCCATCACCATCACCCCCTCATTATGATCTGTTCTTATTTATTTATCAATTCTCTTCCCCTGTCTTCTTTAGCTTCTCTGCAACTTATGGGAACAGTACACACATTTATTGTCAACTTGACTCCTTTTACAATATTTTTGTAGGGGACTTTCCGCACATGGAAATGGAATCTCCTCCTTTCAGAACCAGGTTTTAGCCCATTCTATAGTTTTCTTTTTATCATTGTACTATCTTATAATTGGGTAAAGACTTTTTAAAACACAAGAAGGTTACCTAAGCAATACCGGTACAAAGAGGTTTCCTTTCGATTAAATACCCTGGATGGATGTATTATTTTGTAGATTTGTTGACCAATTTTAACAATGAGGTCAACGGGGTAAGTGGACACGGTAGTAACGGTTAACAAAGGTACAGAATAATACTTCCAAAGTGTTTAAGATCTAAAATCAAAACTTTTAGGGCATTTGAAAACCTTCAATCTGATCAACATCATCACCTATTCAACAATAACTTAATCCGACGTGACAAACATTGTTATGTCACGTTAAATTTGATTATAAAAGTTACGGGAAAAAACTTTCATCATTTTTATTTCATTTAAGATAAAATAACTTCTTGATACCAATAGCTCACCGGGTAAAACTTCCTGAATACTTAAGAGTTTAACCACTCTTAAATTCAAGCTCTTTTTATGTAGTGACAAATCCTTGGATTTTTATGTTTTTAGTGTGCTAAATTGAAGTTATTAAAATTTCAAAGATGTAATGTTGAATTAAAATGCATTGATTATAATTGAATTTAATTAAAAATTATTGTGTGTAAAAAGGGTCAAATAAGGGCATAACCGTCACATTTAATTGTTCATCTTAAATAATTAATTTTTGGAATGAAAGGTATTATGTTGTTGTAAATTTTCCCATGCAGAAAATGAGGAAAATGGGCTGAAATCGCTATTCTGGGCATTTGGCGGAAATTACATAATCGGCATAGAATCCTAAAAAGCTTCATATCAGTCTTGGGAAAATTATAGAAACTTACTCAATACTTCCAGACTTTGCAGAATGGTCCCTGTTGCGAACTGATGCGAACAGAAACAATTTTGCTATTGCTTTTGACTGTTTTAGACTCAATTTAGACTCAAAATTAAACCCAAACATTAAGTCTATGTCCCCATCTATATTAGGTGCAAAAAATAGGTTAGAAACTTAAGTTTTGGGGGTTGGGTCCTCCCCAAACCCTAACTCCATCTCATCTTCTTCATCCTCTTCTCTTCACTTCTCATCTCATTTCTTCAATTCTCCACTTTCCTTCCTCCATCCATGCCTCAATAAAGGTTCCTACTTATTTTTGGACTTGATGAGAATAGTGACTTGAGCTTTGGTCTACAAAGGGGAGTCTCAATTTCTTAACTTTCTTTGTATTTATGATTTCCTAGTTTAGGTTTATTATTTATGCTTAAAGATAGACTGGATTTGATTGTTATTGTGGGTACTTGTGATTTTGATTTGTAATGATAGATTTGGACTCATCAATATACATGGTCATGTATATGTTCTTTATGGTTCATTTGATATCTCTATTTATTCATGGTATTGGTAGATAATTTGATTGAATTGAACTATAATTGAACCTAATGCATTACAAATTATTAATCACACTCTGAGGTAATTAATAATGACTAATTAAATGGGTTCATGAAATTATGTGTTAGATTTGCCGGTTGGTGAGGTTTGGTATTTTAGGAAACTTAGAGAAAGTAATTAGGTTAAATTGATTGCATGAGTAACATTGGATTCAATCCTTGAGTTTTATTTCATTATGTGGGTTCCAATAGTGACTTAAAATCTTAGGAGTAATTAAGTGGCAATTTGGAGTTCCGGTAGTAGGATTAATAGTTCCTTGCAAGAGATATGTACAATTGCACTAAAGAGTTTAACAATGCCTAATATGATGGGGTTCCAACAATTAGGTATTTGACTCATAGGTCCTTGAGGTTTGGTAAATTAGGAATTTAGTGCATTTAACTCCCCAAAATCTATACACTAGAAAGCTATGATAGCCATTGAAATTCATTTTCAAGAGCACTTCACTTCCATTCCACCCTTTTAATAAATATACCAAAAATATTTATTTGTTTTCCATCCTTTATTCAATCTTTAAAAAGCAACAAAAATATATTTCATTTACCTAAATTCATCTTACATTGCATTTAGTTTATAAGAATAGTTAAATTAAACAAGACTCATTGAGAAAGACTCAGATTGCACCATATTGTTATACCCTTGCATCCGATTTAAAAATTTCTTTTTCAATTGACCAAGGGTGATATATGAAAAAAAATTTCTTTTTTTTTTAGGTAAAAAAAAAGGTGATATATACGTTTGTTCATGTCGCATATCATTTGTAGTTTTTTTTTTTGGGTGGGTAATCATTTGTAGTTTTTAATCATGCCCCTATCATATGCATGCTTGATCAACTTTTTGCTTTAGTTACCTTATTATATAACCTAAAATTCACCCCATATACATATAGATGAGGTTTTACTGTATTTATTTCACTCTCAAGTATTTATGGATGAGTTATATGAAGGTTTATTTATGATATATATATATATATATATATATATATATATATATATATATATATATATATATATATTGTCCTAGGATCAATAATACTCCCCCTTCCTAAATATAAGACCTAATTTACTTTTTTGAAAAATCCTAAAAAAGCAAAACATAAGTCAATTATAAATTGATTTACCTAATTTTCCCCTTAAAGTAGTTTATTTAACCTATAAACTAATGAATAATCTAAAAATATATCAAATATGTCATAATTTAATAACATATTTTGTAACCTTAACATCTCCAAAAAAAGTCAATTAGGTCCTATATTTAGGACCGGAGGGAATAGTACATAACTATTTGAAGGTTTAACAATGATACCCTACTTCGGAACTACTTCACTGGTTCTTCATGGCTGCCTACATGCTGGTGCTCAGACAAGGATTGATGTTGTCTCTCTACTATCAGTTTTAATTCTTAGTTTATGGTTTAATTTTAAATATGCTTTATATGATCTGGATATTAGTGAACCTTTGTAATAGTTAGATTTTAATTAATGTCATTTTGCCTTTTATAAAAAAAACAATGATACCCAACTTTTACCATGAGATCAACAATGAGATTTTCCTTAAGCGTGAAAAGTCTAAAATGTCCTTATGACGACATTTTATTTTATTTATAATGGCATTTTCAACTTTTCACATTTGATCTTATTGTCTTATTAAGTAAAATCTTATTGTTGATCTCATGGTAAAAGTTGGGTATAATTGTTAAGCATTGAAATAATTATGTACTATTGTTGATCTTAGAGCACGAGATATATATCATAAATGGACATTCGCCCTTCTCAAAATTGAAAAGTTTTGTGGCACAACGTAGCATATAATCTTTTAAAATTTAGTTAATTTCGCATTATTAATTCAAGAAAGTCTTCTCACCCAAACTATTCATCGACCTAACTTTGATTATTAAAAAAAATCAGTATATAAGCAACTTGATTAAATAAAAGTATGAGCGAAATTGCTCCACAATTTTTATAAAGTTCATTCAAAATACTTTAAGGGCCAAGTGATTTAATGTACGCCAAGTGAAGCAAATTAAAGTAGATAGACCTTTGAGTCCAAATAAGTGCCTGATTCACCCTTTTGGCAAATCGGACCAAGTTATCATTTGTTTTCCACATCATGGTTACCTTTCAACCTTCATTAATATAATAATATATATTGTATTGTTTTCCCTCCTTAGCGTAATATAAGAGTCCAAAATTTGAGTGATTTTGATATAGGACTCATTTTACATTCTTTTATCATTTGATTACTTTTTCCTACTTTATTAATAATTCTCTTTTATATTTATTAATCCTTACATTTTTTAGGTAAAATTGAAAAAGAAAAAATATATTTCAGAAACCCAACTAAATTTTATATGTTTTTTTAAGAAACATGTTTTAGATGGTTTCAACGGAGGCAGTATTTATTGGTCAAAAAAAAACAACGGAGGCAGTATTTAATAACATATATTGGAACATCATCAATGACGTTCATCTTGAATTCTTTATGCCAGAAGTTGACATGCAGCTGTAGTAAGTGACTGAATTAGTTTATTTAAAGGGTTAAACCAACTTTTGGTCCCTATAGTTTGTTGTGATTTGGGTTTTAGTCCCTAAAGTTTAAAAGTGGAGGTTTTGGTCCTTATAGTTTACATTCATTTTGGTTTTAGTCCCTATACTTTCAAAGAAGAGGTTTTAGTCCTTGAAGTTTCATTTTGTTCAAACAAATAGTCCCTATAGCTTGAGAAGGATTAAATTGTGATAAATAAGCTGACATGTCAGCCTTAATTATGATGATGTGGTAAGTTGACATGGAAAAATTATAAATATACAAATAAAAACCATTATTTTTTTTTAAAAAAGGAAAATCTATTTTTAAAAACGCTTATTATGTATCTTCACCCGCCGCTCCCTCTCAGCCTCTTTCGCCGCCGCCGCCGCCCATTAACTGAAGGTAGGATTTGAGGGAGCAAAGGTGTTTTTCCATGCCAAGGGTGGTGGGCTGAGATCTGGTGGGTAGACTTATGGATTAAAGATTCAATTTGCCCATAAGCTTTGGGGAGAAGAGAGCCATGTTTACCAGTAGCAGTGGTGTCTCAAGGTATGCTATGGGCCTATGGCTAATGGCTGCCTCCTACGCTATTTATTTCTGTGTATGTCAATATACAATAAAGAGTGAAAGGAAGATTTCGGTCTTTGTGGGGAGTTTGATTTGGATGCATTCTACGGATTTCAGACTTTATATATTTCATTATTTATATATAAGCTATGGAAATAGATTGAATGCCTGCGAGAGATGAAGAAGCTATCTGGAAATTTTGATTCTGTGAATTACAGTAACTTCCATAATTGACGCCGTAGAAGAAGAAGCTATCTGGAAAGCTTTTTGTTTTTTTTTAAATAGATTTTCCTTTTTTAAAAAAAATAATGGTTTTTATTTGTATATTTATAATTTTTTCCACGTCAGCTTACCACATCATCATAATTAAAGCTGACATGTCAGCTTATTTATCACCATTTAATCATTCTCAAACTATAGGGACCATTTATTTGAACAAAATGAAACTTCAAGGACTAAAACCTCTTCTTTGAAAGTATAGGGACTACAACCAAAATGAATGTAAACTACAAGGACCAAAACCTCCACTTTTAAACTTCAGGGACTAAAACCCAAATCACACCAAACTATAGGGACCAAAAGTTGGTTTAACCCTTATTTAAATGATTTTATGCTCTATAACATAAATTTTACTCCTTGGAGCAGCCGAGAACTTTTCCTTAAGAGTCTGTTCGGTTGCCAAGGGAAATGAAGTGGGAAAGTGAAATGTAAGGAAAATGTTGGTGTTTTGGTAATTTAGATATATCTCTGGACCCACAATTTTTCTCTCTTCATCTCACACTTCTCTTGGGGCCCACAAGCTTTTTTCCCATCATTACATCTACTTTCCATATTTTACCCCTACACTCATTTCCAATTTCATTACCTCAATTCTATCCATACAAACGGGCCCTAAGTGATTGTCCCGTTTCATTGAGTAATGAATAGTGATGCTACCAAATTTTTGATACAAATATCCGCAAGCGTACGGATCGTAATTTAGTAAAGTGACAAATCAAGGTCGATCCCATAGAGACTCAGACAATTAATAACTAGGCATTAGGTCTTCTATTTTCATTCAAGTTAAGTAAATACAAAAAAATTGATTTTAATTACCTAACATCTAAGAAAATAAAATAAAACAAATATTCACAAAAATGAAATTTACGAGTCAAAAGAACAACCTAGAGTTACTAATCCCTTATTTGCTTCCTAGAATTTATTCCCACTAAATTAATTATGAGTTAATTGAACTAGCTAATCTAGAGTACTAGTGTCTATAAATGCCTTCCGGTCCACCTATATCCTTGTCTAACTTAATTATGTAATGTCTTATTATAATTTACTAAGCCTAATTTATCCCGGTACCGCTCTAATGTGACTATGTAGGTCTTCTAGGTATATTCCTATCCTAGTCGCAAATCAGATTAAAATCCAATCTTACACTATTTAATCCCATGGTCTATTTAAAATTCCCTCTTCCGAGTCCAATCCTAAATTCTCTAAACATGTATAATGGTGATCAAGCACTAAACAAGTTAATCAATAATAGCAAGATTAAATAAACTAGATAAAATTAACCATGACTAAATAGTGGGAAATAAAATATCTAAGTTACAAACAAGTTAATAGTACTCTAGGGTGTAAAAGAAAACTAGTCACACATGAAGTTATAATCAATCCCAACAAACATTAGAATTAAATCTAAAATCATATTGACCAAGAACACAAGAAGATTTGACAATAGCTACCAACTTCAACTATGCTTCAGTAGTTCCTTGGGTGCCCACTAAAAGACAAAACGTCTCAAGCTTCTTCTTTCTTCTATTTGTGCGCAAGTCCTTGCGTATGTAAGTTATAATTCACTGATTCCCCAAACTGCTGCAGCCTTCTTGCTTTTCCTTTCTCCTTTTTGGCGTCAATCCTTTCGAGTGTGTGTTTAGGCTTTAGGAAATTGGAAGAATTGTAAACAGCCTCTTCTTCACAAGCTTCTCTCTTCCCTTTTATAATGGTTGATCTCCTTAATTAATTAGGAAAGATCCAGCCCAAGTCCAAGACTCATTCTTTCCTTTTTCTTTTGTTTCCAAATCTTCATTGTCCTATTATAATAGAAAGAAAGGAAATAGGAAATAATCATCATAGCTCAATCATATAATCTCAATAATAAGAAACTTCCCTTTAAAATTTTTTCTTTTATTATTTCAAGTTTCCAATTTCAATTCCCAAATAATATTTTAAATTAATATATTTCCAATTCACATCAAAATCTCTTATTTATTTAATTAATGACTCCCTAAATACAACAAAATATTTCTAAAAATCACTAAATATGGGGAGTCATCAAATAGCATGTAAAAGTCAAAGTACATAACCCGTCCCCTTTTCACTCCAAAATTACGTATATTTTGCTGACAAAATTTTAAAAGTATCCCAATTGTCGAATAATAGTACTCCACCCGTTCATAAATATAAGAGTAGTTGACTTTTTTTTTAGAATTCTAAGAAAGTTAAATAAGGTAATTAAAAATTGATTTTCCTAAATTTGTTCTTTAAAATACTTTATTTGACTTATAAAGTAACATCTGATCTAATAATATACAAAAGATGATATGATTATGTGGTTTATTTCACTTTCTTAATATTCTCTACTAAAGTCAACCAACTCTTATATCTAGGAGCAAAGAGAGTAGTAAATTATTCACGACTTCTTAATAATTGGACTTGGGAATAATTTTACTGCCAAAAATGTTTTTACGAATAGTTTTATTTTTTGTCAAAATTTTTACATATAGTTTTTTTACCAAAATTTACGTATAGTTAATAATTTGCATCAAGTTTATGAAAATTGTCAATTTTACTCATAATACATCAACATTTACGAATGGGGGGATTTGCAGTTTAGTCCCTGGTAAGGGAAATTAATACTGGAAGGTCCCAATACATTCCAAAATAATTATAAAGTCCCAGGGGCCCTTTCCTGCAATTGTTTGCTTAACTTCAATGACCATTTTGCCCTCATTAAAGATGGTTGCCATCTCACTGGTCCCTACAGGGGGACTATGCTTTCATCTTATGAGGGCAAAATGGTCATTGAAGATAAGCAAACAATTGCAGGAAAGGGCCCCTGGGACTTTATAATTATTTTGGAATGTATTGGGATCTTCCAGTATTAATTTCCCTTACCAGGGACTAAACTGCAAATTTCCCAATACGAATGCTTTGACAATAATTAATGGATGAAAATGGTCATTTGCTTATGGGCTAGAAAAAAGAAGTGGTGGTGGTCCAACATATGATTGCAGTATGGGCTTTGGATGTTGTTATAGTAGCACGTCAATAAAGATACCTTTGTTTAAATTGTATACCTTTCTATTCTTATTCCAATGCAAATGCATAAACAATACAAACACGTGAAATTTAGTCTTACACATCTAAAGCATTTTCCGTATAGATCATGATCTCATGGATCATAAAATTTTCTGATGACTTTAAATAAAATGTGCCACCTAAACTGAGTATTTGTTTTCACCGAAACTTATTGCTTTTATTATTATTTAAACTAATGATATTTATTACAATGACATCCCCTAAATAATGCTCTGAATTAACAACTAATAAATCCCTTTTATTCAGCAATAGTGACTTCTCAAAGATATCTAAATACATCTCAAATCAATTAAATTTGTGGAGTCATCAAAGAGATGAATGAAAACTTACTTATTATTGATCAATGTAATACATGTATAATGAATTGTACAATAATATCCAGTTATCTAAATATATTAATAATTCTACATATTTAAATAGGGATATCGATCGGGTCTAGCTTATTTAAACAATAATAAAAATAATAATCACAGTTAAATATTCTAAATAATATATATCTTGAAAATACTATCAACAATTTAACCACTATACAAAGTATTCTCGCAACAAATGGCTAGTGCTGCAATCACAACTTTCAGTGAAGTAAATGACAATGTATTCATATTTGTCCAGCTATTGTGAAGCCTTTTTGTGTTTACATTCATTTCTGTTTCTCTAAACTTCTTTCATACTCTGTCTACATAACAGAACAGATCCACACAAAGAAAGCAGTGAATACATAGTATATGTAGGGCCACTGTATTTTAATTCGAATGTCCTATTCTGTGTAAGGTAGTGTCCGTAATTCATTTAAAATGCGATCTTATTTCCTCCATTCCCATCTCCTTCGAAGTTCTTATGTATGCTTGGCTATTGGGAATCATAATTCCTAAACATATGACATATTTAGGGAGGTTATGTGAGTTTAATGTTTAATATATAAGACATCTTTTTAATTTATCATATCATCCATATTAATACTCCTAAATAATACTACCTCCGGTCCTAAATATAAGACCTAATTGACTTTTTTGGAAAATCCTAAAAAAGCAAAATATAAGTCAATTATAAATTGATTTACCTAATTGTTTTCTTAAACTAGTTTATTTAACCTATAAACTAATGACTAATCTAAAAATATATCAAATATGTCATAATTTAATAACATATTTTGTAACCTTAACATCTCCAAAAAAAAGTCATCTAGGTCTTATATTTAAGACCGGAGGGAATGTAAAAGAGTAAGAGAGAGGTGAGAATAAAAGTGAGTAGTTAAAATGTTTTGGTAACATATAATTTTAACACGCTTAATTTATACGTATGTCAATCGATCTAATCATACTAATTTAATACTCCCTCCGTTCCTAAATATAAGATCACTTTAGCAATTTTGAAGAGATTAAGGAAGATATTCCAATGGGTTAGGAATACATGAAATTTCCAAAATACCCCTCACCTAAGTTTTAAAAATATCCTCTCACCTTCAAACCACTATTTTTTGGGTGAAGGGAGTGTAAGGATAATTTGGGGAAAACTTGAGTCAAATTAGAAAGTGATCTTATATTTAGGAACAAGTTCTCCTCCATAAAGTGATCTTATATTTAGGAATGGAGGGAGTAGTTCTTATATTTAATAACAAAAGAATATATATTAATAGCCTTTTAATTTGTTAAAGTATAGAAGTGAAGGTCATCGATATCAAATGTGATTAATTATATGTTCGTTCGATTTAAGTAATGCTGATATCATATAAAGTAAATTGAAATAAAAAAAATATCATATAAAGTAAATTATATTGTTGGTGATTCCCCTTCAAATTAGTCACAAATGCATTATGGAGTGTTGCATTAGTTGTAATTAATAAGTTGATTTCCTTCTCAAAAAGATGTTCTATACAACTAACCAGTTACTAATATGGATGCAGACTACTTGCAAGGTGCAAACAAATATATTTCAGAAATCTGGTGAGCAATAAAAACAATGCGGTCCCTTGTGAGTACACACACGCAAAGCATAAATGAGTCATTGACATAGTACATGGCACTAACGTGTCAGATATATACAAATTCATATAATTTAAGGGGGGAAATTTATTTTTAGAGTGGCCAAGAAGTTCCATGAATCTAGGTATCTGTGGGCGAAATAGCGCAGCGTTGTTAATAAGTTGCTTTGGCAGCTTCTGTTGGTCATTTCAGACAAAATCTGCTTCGTATCTTTTGGTGGCTTATCTATTTGATCACAACGCCATTCCAACTCATGGAAGACCCAAATGTTTTATTCACGATCTTCCTCTTTTCCGTCATCATAAATTTTCTTATTGAATTTGGTAGAAACCAAGGTATTCTAAATTATTTGAAGAGAAATAGAAATAAATATAACTAAAAAGTGGCATGATATAGTATACACTATTCTTATTCTGTGTCAGCTGTTTTCCCTTAAGATCAATTTTATCATTGAATTCACCTAGAGGTTGTAATGAAATCATATACTTATTATAATGGTTAACACCTTGCGACTGCACTTTGCTTGTGGAGTTTGCGTAGCCATATAATATAAATCAAAATCTAGCGGATAGTTTTGTGCTTTTTTGTAGTGTGCGGGTGTTTGCAATGTGGTCCTAACTAAAAGTTCATGCACATAGCTAGATCCTAGCACACCCTTGTCGGAGTATAATATGTATATGGCGTTAATATTATATATTCGACAAGCCAAGGAGAAAAGAATTTGTGTTTTTGTGGCAAGTATTCCTGCAAGTTGCATTAGGATATCAATACGCGTCTCATCTTTCTTATGTCTCTCTATTTTCTAACCAATAATTTCTTTTTCTTTTTCCGAATTTTTAGCGATGAAGAAAGCCAACATGCAATATATACTAAATATATATGGATACAAAGAATGGTTTGTGACGATAGTTAGTTGAGCTGGTAAGTGATGAGCTACAGCCCCCGTAAGGATGAGAACACATGTTCGAATCTCGGGAAGCTCTCATTGGAAGAGGGAACAACTTTGCTTATATAGGCAATATTCCTACCCATCGAATCCGGATTAGTTGGTTGTCGATAGACGTGATTATTGAATGGTGTTTAACAAAAAACAGAGAGAGAATGGTTTGTGACGTTGGCGTGGCAACTCCAATCACGGTTGAAGATATTGGCATTTATATTTGTTCCGTGAAAAGGAAATACAAATGCGGTATTATCCCCACTCTATTTGTCCCCTAGCTAGTTCTTGTTTTTTATGGCCTACTCTGAGTAATTGTATTTACATATATTACTTAATTGACCGTGCATATAATATGCAAATTAATGCTCTATCCACATTTTTTAATCCTCTCTCTTCTATTAAGCATATATACCCATCTTATGAACAAGTAATAATAAATTAATAAATACACACACAAAAAATATGTACCATGCAGCCTACGAACTAGCTACTTAAACTCATCTTTAATGGGGAAAAAATAACCTCTATGTGTAATAATATGGGGATCAGCTTGATTCTCACAGCAAAGATGAGTAGAAGATGCCCTTTTATTTAGAATCGTCTAGATTTGAATCTCAACGGTTCAAAATCAATATTTTTAAATTTGTGTTTTAAATAAGTAATTTATTTTTTAACAAAATGATCATTATCTTTATTTTGGATTTGTTATAACAATTGAATTAATTATTTTTTAGTAAAAACAAACTTAAAATTATTATTAAATTTGGACCGTCTATACCCAATTTATATACACGGTTCAGAATGGAAGAGTGTCCTATATTTATCTTTATCTTTGCGACGAGAACCGAAATTGGTTCCATATATGTATGGCATCAACACAAACCCATAATTGTTCTTCTGGGTTGTTTATTATTATTTGTGTTATACTGATGTGCTTTATGTTTTTATCCTATCGTTTTTAGTATCTACATTCCAATACAAAATCATGGTCAAGTTTTATATTTATGGAATTTTTGAGTTATGCATATGTCGTTATACTACCTCCGGTCCTAAATATAAGACCTAATTGACTTTTTTTGGAGAGGTTAAGGTTGCGAAATATGTTATTAAATAATAACATATTTGATATATTTTTAGATAATACATTAGTTTATAGGTAAAATAAACTAATCTAAGGAAAAAATTAGGTAAATCAATTTATAATTAAGTTATTTTGCTTTTTTATAAGATTTTCTAAAAAAGTCAATTAGGTCTTATATTTAGGACCGGAGGGAGTAGTATTTATGGGATTTCTGACACACAATTGGATTATAATCTCTTTCTTTCAAACCCTTTTAGGGTAGATGTCCGTCATTCCTCCTTTGTGAGTGAATCTAGTGGCATAACCTTCATCAATTTGATGTTGATGACCTTTTCTATAAGAGACATTGCATTAGAAGAATTTTCCATTAGATATACTACTTCTTGTTCATGCTCTTGCATTGGAATGGACAAATTATGTTTGTGTTTCAATGTTTCCATTCATAAATGTAGTATTACTAGTGTCTCTATGTAATTGTGCCTTGAATTAATATAATTGTCATTTTATCAAAAAAAAAAACAAACCCATAATTAATTATGATACTCTTGTCTCGCCACTATTCTTGAGTTGAAACTGAAATAAAAGCAATGAAGCTACAGTGGGCTCTTGTGCTTTCCTTCATGACTCCTCACACACTTTTCTTTTGGATGACATTATCACACTTGATTAACCGGAAAACTTCCCTTAATTAAATTGTTACCCCGTAAACTGTCATCATGTCAAACAAGTACATAAAGAAAATCTGTGCCAATAGCAGAACTACGCTTCACCCACATTCCCGTAAGAAAAGGGGATAATTAATTAGAGGTCCCTTATAAGGGAGTTAATACTGGAAAAATCCCAAAAGTTTAAAATATTAATGTAGGGTCCCAAGGGACCTCACATTAATATATTTGAAAAGTGAAAAGACAATTTTGCCCCTAGCCTTAAAAAAAATTTACCTCCTCCCTCACCCACCCCCTCCCCCCTCCTCCTCCCCCACCCACCCCCTCCCCTCCAGCCGCCCCCCACCCCCACCCCCTCCCCCCTCCCTCCTCGCACCCCCACCCAGGGGGTGGGGGTGCGAGGAGGGAGGGGGGAGGGGGTGGGGGTGGGGGGCCGAACTGGGAGGGGGGAGGGGGTGGGGGTGGGGGGCGGCTGGAGGGGAGGGGGTGGGTGGGGGAGGAGGAGGGGGGAGGGGGTGGGTGAGGGAGGAGGTAAATTTTTTTTAAGGCTAGGGGCAAAATTGTCTTTTCACTTTTCAAATATATTAATGTGAGGTCCCTTGAGACCCTACATTAATATTTTCAACTTTTGGGATTTTTCCAGCATTAACTCCCTTGCGAGGGAACTCTAATTAAATTTCCCTAAGAAAAGCGACGGAAAATTTGAACTCATCATCATTTTTTGACGTACGTATTAAATTTGTATAAATGACTAGCTAGGTTAATCGATTTGCTTTATGCAAATCTTTGCGGCGGAGTCTCCTTGAGAAAGAATACACTATATATAATTAAACATACTCCAATATATTAGGGGCGGCAATTCCTGTAGATAGGTAGCTAAGTATACGGGTGGGTTTGAAGAGTCGAACTTAGAAAAGCTAGCTATAGCTTGGTATTTGAACTATGCTATGGAAATGATTGGCATAGGACGAGCCATATAGGTAGGTCATCAGGACATAATTAACAAATAAAAGGACATTTAACCAAGTAATTAATTGAGGGATAAGGAAGCCTTATTTTGCTCACAACAGGGTAATTTGATTCGGCGCTCATCACTCATATTGCTCGTCGCCTTCTCATCATCACAAATACATACAAATATATAAGTACATGGTGGACCCCAAAACTTTTCTCCTATTGGGCCCCATCATGTGATTATTTATTTGTGTGTATTTGTGGTAATGAAAAAGTGACGAGCAACTCGAGTGATGAGTACCGAATTAAAACCCTTTACAACGTACTACCTTGTTATTGTTTGAATCAATTGCTTTAATTGGAGAGGGTAGATAGTGTGGTGTGGTGTGGTAGTTTTCTTGAAAATGAAACTGCACAAATTGACCAATCATGCATTATATTTCGCGCATGTTCCACATTCACGTATATTTTAATCACTCTTTGCTATTCATCGTCCCAGACTCCCATCTCAGCCACTTGTCTCTTCCAATGCGTAACCTGGTGGCAACGTCAGGTTTCTATTAAAACAATAACTAATCATTATTAATTTAATTATATGAACCGTTTAAGTTAATGAAGATCAATCGAGTGTCCATATTTCATTAGTCATTTTCATATATATTCTTTCCGGTATGCAATATAAGAGCATAACTACCAAAAAACACTTCTTAACGAAACATGTAAAAATTAGTTGAATGTCTGAAGTTAATTCATATTCTCCAATATTACCATATTTATTATGATATTATTAGGAAGAGAAAAATATAAGCATTAATAAATGTAAAAGAAACTTAGAGGAAAAGTAGGGAAAATGTATTAAATGAAAAGAGAATATAAGAGTGAACTCGTATGTTTGGATCAAAATCGTTCAAATTGTGTACTCTTATATTACGGACTCAAGGGAGTATTATTGATGTAGTAAGCAGAATAAATAGCATTTGATAAAAAAATCAGCATCTCCAAATCACTACTACAAATTAAGCCTATACCAGCGCAGCTTTACATGCGCTCATAAATGCAGAGCAAACAACGCATGTACAAAGAGTCTCTACATGCGCTTTAAGCGCATGTACATATCTCCTTCTCTACATGCATTCAAAGCGCATGTAGATGGCAACGTCTACATGCGCTTTAAGCGCATGTAGAGGCTTTTTATTTGTGAAAGAGCCTCTACATGCGCTTAAAGCGCATGTAGAGGCTCTACTGAAGGGCAAAACATTAAAACTTGCATAAGAGATCCTCCTCAAAGCTCATAAGGTGTTCCTGCACGTTAACTTAGTGTTTCAAAGCTCCATTACAACTTTTTAGAGTAATGATATTGCTTAAACACCCTCTACATGCGCTTAAAGCGCATGTATAGGCTCTACTGAAGGGCAAAACATTAAAACATGCATAAGAGATCCTCCTCAGAGCTCATAAGGTGTTTCTGCACGCTAACTTAGTGTAGCAAAGCTCCATTACAACTTTTTAGTGTAATGATATTGCTTAAACACCCTCTACATGCGCTTAAAGCGCATGTAGAGGCTCTACTGAAGGGCAAAACATTAAAACTTGCATAAGAGATCCTCCTCAGAGCTCATAAGGTGTTCCCGCACGTTAACTTAGTGTTTCAAAGCTCCATTACAACTTTTTAGAGTAATGATATTGCTTAAACACCCTCTACATGCGCTTAAAGCGCATGTATAGGCTCTACTGAAGGGCAAAACATTAAAACATGCATAAGAGATCCTCCTCAGAGCTCATAAGGTGTTCCTGCACGCTAACTTAGTGTAGCAAAGCTCCATTACAACTTTTTAGAGTAATGATATTGCTTAAACACCCTCTACATGCGCTTAAAGCGCATGTAGAGGCTCTACTGAAGGGCAAAACATTAAAACTTGCATAAGAGATCCTCCTCAGAGCTCATAAGGTGTTCCTGCACGTTAATTTAGTGTTTCAAAGCTCCATTACAACTTTTTAGAGTAATGATATTGCTTAAACACCCTCTAAATGCTCTTAAAGCGCATGTATAGGCTCTACTGAAGGGCAAAACATTAAAACATGCATAAGAGATCCTCCTCAGAGCTCATAAGGTGTTCCTGCACGCTAACTTAGTGTAGCAAAGCTCCATTACAACATTTTGGTGTAATGATATTGCTTAAACACCCTCTACATGCGCTTAAAGCGCATGTAGAGACTCTACTGAAGGGCAAAACATTAAATCTGGCATAAGAGATCCTCCTCATAGCTCATAAGGTGTTCCTGCACGTTAACTTAGTGTTTCAAAGCTCCATTAAAACATTTTGGTGTTAAGATATTGCTTAAACACTCTCTACATGCGCTTAAAGCGCATGTAGAGGGTTTTTATTTGTGAAACAGCCTGTACATGCGCTAAAGCGCATGTATAGAACTCTAACTCATAAGGTGTTCCTGCACGTTAACTTATTGTTTCAAAGCTCCATTAGAACATTTTGGTGTTAAGATATTGCTTAAACACTCTCTACATGCGCTTAAAGCGCATGTAGAGGCTCTACTGAAGGGCAAAACATTAAATCATGCATAAGAGATCCTCCTCAGAGCTCATAAGGTGTTCCTGCACGCTAACTTAGTGTTGCAAAGCTCCATTACAACTTGTTGGTGTAATGATATTGCTTGAACACCCTCTACATGCGCTTTAAGCGCATGTAGAGGCTTTTTATTTGAGAAAAAGCCTGTACATGCGCTTTAAGCGCATGTAGAGGCTCTACTAACACCCTCTACATGCGCTTAAAGCGCATGTAGAGGCAAAATTATTCTAAAAACTTGTTTAAGTGCTTGAATTATACAATATAAATAATTTTGATGAAGAAAGTTGATTCAATTTATAAAATGATGAAAAACCTGATAATTCTTAGATAATTAATTTTTAAAACATTATATAACTCAGTGCTCAATTTCCCTGATTAATCAGATTATTCAATCTAAACGCTATGATTTAAAATAATATTCAACAGAAACAATGTCACAAATGGGAGATGTTAATATTATTTTGATGTGAACTATATATATATATATATATATATATATATATATATATATATACACACACATATATAGAACAAAAATTCTGTCTAAGTTCTATGATGTGTTATTGTTTTTTTTAAAATTAATATTATCCCCTTTACATGCGCTTAAAGCGCATGTAAAGGGGTTTTTTTACAAATTTCCCGCGCCTTTGTCTTATGAGTTCCCTCCCTATATCTGATCACTCTATAGCGCGCTCACAGAGTATGTAGTAGCATTCCTCATTCCTCCGACTAAGTTCTAAAAAACCTAATCACCTAATCACCCTAATCACCCACTCTCAATTCTCTTTCTCATTCTCAAGTTCCTCATTCCTTCGCCATTCCTTCGTCACTGTCTCCAAATCCCTAATCCCTAATCCCTTGTACAATTCTCGTTGAACATTCCTTCGCCATTCCTTCATCACTGTCTTCGTCATTACTTCGCCATTCCTTCACCTTGAACAAACATGAAACCCAAATCTCCACCGTCTCCAACCTCACTTCCTTCCACCATCACCGGCCTTCCACTGTCGGCCACCATCGCCGACCATCAGTTCTGTCGCCGGCCATCCTTGAAGTGAAAATCGAAAGCTTCTTTTAGGGTTTGTTACCATTTTCTTATGAATCCATTGATTTTTCCCTCCTCTTTTTGTGGATTTCTCTGGTATTGCTTTGAATTGCAGAAATTTCGAATTTAATGGCCCTGTTTTGGCTAATATTTGCTAAGAGGTTTAAGGGGTTTAGTGTGAGGGTTGGCGCCTTGGTTTGGCGGCACGAGCCTCAGTTTTAACCACTCACTAATCACTATCACTAATCACTAATCAGAGAGGTAACGATAGGAAATACAGGTTAAAACTGATGAGGAGATAGTTTTAGGAAATACAGGGCCTTATATTTTTTAGGTCTGCTTTTGGTACTACAGGTTGGGGGCTTGGACATGAGGAGATAGTTCATACTTTGAGTTATTAAGTGACAAAATAATGTTCCATGACTTTGAATAGTGTACTGTTAACAGATTGTTGACATCAATGCATGAAAAAACAAAAATTGTGCTCAGAGTTTGTGATTTCGTTTGACTTGAAAAAACAAAAATTGTGCTCAGATTGTTGACATCAATACAAATAATCTATTAGTTATTTTAAACATTGTCATTTCCAGAGGAGTTTCTTTCTGCTATAGCTTTTCTCTCTGATTTCTTACTACTTTTTGCTCTTGCTCTTTCTCTGCTAGGTCCATATAGAGATTTTTATATTGAAATAGGATAAGTAGTGTACTTTGCATATTTATTTCAATTAATCATCTGTTGTAAATTTTAACATAAAATTCAGCATTATGTACTAAATGAGAATGGCTATGATGAAGGTATAATGATTAAAGATGGTGGTTTATGATATATGATTGCATATCATCATTACTGCTGTGAATAATAAAACAAAATATGCAAGGGACTAATGAAATGGAGTTGTGCTACCTGGTGGCCTTGATGTGGATTACTTGGCACTTGGCAGGTCCTTTGAATGTTTTGCTAGGCCTATTTCTCCTGCTTCTCTTAATCTGGAATGATTAAATAGGCTTAAAAAATCCAAATAGACACAAACAAGTATGCTGATCAAGAATACTCTGGTGCTTTTTATAATCTTTTGAATTGAGTTGTCATATTTTCTAGAAGTTAAGTTCATGTATTTTTGTTTCAAGAAGTTAAGTTCATGTATTTTTCGTGAATCTTACTTTTGCCTTATGTTTCTTCATCCAAGTTGTTTGCAATTTTTCCCTTTTAATTATTTTATCACTAACACTAATTTCCTAAACACTTTCCAATAATAACTAATTCAATGTATTTTTGGGTTGATTTGCTCTGAAGGTTTCAAAGAATGGGCTGTGGCATGCTGTGGAAGTGGACCTTTTAGGGGATTTGTTATTACTAAGGTTTATTCATCTCTTTAGTTTCTCTTTTCCCTTTGTTGCTTCCTCCCATTCCCTCCATCTTGTATCCCAACTCCTACATTTTTATTTCTTTATCTAATTCTGGTTTTACATTAGTTTTTCTTTTACTGACATTCTTAACATGATTTTAGGTGCAAGAAGCTGCTGATTGCTTGGGTGCTGACTGTGTACCACATTACGTTGATATGAAGCAGATGGAGAGCCTAGAAGTAGAAACAATCTTCCAGCAATCCAAGGCAAGAACTTATAATTTACATGTGTGCACCTGCACATCATTTGTTGACTACTTTAGCAACTACTTTAGGTTTTGACTGAATGGGTTCCTAAGAGGACTGTTATATTAGCTCATGTTGTGAATTTGGAAATCTAACATTGGGAAGGAAAAATACTATGTTTTGCTATGTTTCCAAGTAAGCTAAATCGTTTTGCTATGCATACTATGTTTTGCTATGTTTCCAAGTAAGCTAAATCTAACATTTGGAAATCTAACATGCCAAATTTGTTTATTTAGGTGAATGATGTAAAGTTTATTGTTGATCTGAATTATAATGCCAATTTTTTTTAATTTAGTTAAGCTTCACATAAACCATCATACACATCTTCAGCCACAGAGAGGTTTTTAACACAGCAGCAAAAAAGGTAAGTTAATTCTTACTATATTAGTTAACAAAATTAATGCTTTGTGTGATGTTGTTTTGGTATGCATTTCTTCAAAAATTGTTTTCAACCTTTGTTCATAATGTTGATGAGTTTAATAATCATGCACAGGTGATTGGAAGAATTCTATCTAGGAGGAAAGCACTAGTTGATGGGAAAACTCTAGTTCTCTAGAATTCCAAGAATTAAGGTATGTAACACGAGTAAATCTTACCTTTTCTCATTATGTTTTGATGATTATTTATTATTTCAATGAAGTTGTTTGATTGTCTAGAGTGATGTTTTTGCTTTTCTAGAATTCCAAGAATTAAGGTATGTAACATGAATTAAGGCTCCTTTTTTGTCTAGAGTGATTGTCTAGGTATGTTTATTTCGCCATTATTTTGGCAAAAGGTTTAGACAATGTGTTTTCCATGCATAGCAGCTGCATAGAATGTAATTTACCATCTCACTGCTACTCTCCTTTAGTAGGTCATGGACCGAAAATGGATGCGTTGTGACCGAACTTCAAGTGAATATATAAATGGAGTAAAGGAGTTTGTTGAATTTGCAGCTGCTCATGCATGCGATGTTAACAACATTGTGTGCCCTTGTATCCGCTGTTTGAATGGAAAGCGTGTCGATCCCATAGGCCTGTTGAATCATTTAATATGTAATGGGATTGATCAATCTTATACAAGATGGACAAAGCACGGTGAGACCGATGAGGTTGAATGTCGTGATCGTGAACATGATGTTAGTAGTGCTTCGAATGATGTCATTGATCAGAGTGACGAGGATTATCTTGAAGAAATGGTGAGGGTTGTGGGTGAGGAGAACCCAGAAATATTTGAAGAGTTGAAGAGTGATGCAGAGACACCGTTGTATGTCGGATGTAAATACTCAAGATTGCGCGCAGTGGTTAAATTGTACAACTTAAAGGCTCGTTATGGTTGGAGTGATGCAAGTTTCACGGCACTGCTTACCTTTCTGCGGGATGTTTTGCCAAAGGATAATGTACTCCCTTCAAAAACATACGATGCAAAGCAAATTCTTCTCGCTACCGGTTTGAAATATGAGAAGATACATGCATGTCCCAATGATTGCATCTTATACCGGAATGAGTATGCGTCGTTGGATAAGTGTCCGAAGTGCAAAGTCTCTCGATATGGGGAGAATGGCAAAAGTCCTGCCAAGGTCTTGTGGTACTTTCCGATAATTCCAAGACTGAAGCGCATGTATAGTAATAAGGACACAGCGAAACGTTTGACATGGCACGAGGATGAGAGGATCAAAGACAACAAGCTTAGACACCCTGCGGATAGCCCCCAATGGAAGAAAATTGATTACATGTACCCAGAGTTTAGTGAAGATCCAAGAAACCTGCGATTTGCACTGGCAAGTGATGGAATCAATCCGCATGGGGTTCAACGTACTACTTACAGCACATGGCCTGTTATTCTGATGAATTACAACCTCCCCCGAAATTTGATTATGAAACGCAAGTTTATGATGCTTTCGATGCTTATTGGTGGGCCCAGTCAGCCCGGCAATGATATAGATGTGTACTTGGCTCCATTAATAGAAAACTTGAATCATTTGTGGCACACAGGTGAAAATGTGTTTGATGCTTACAGTGAAGAAAAATTTACGTTGAGAGCCCTGTTGTTTGGAACAATAAATGATTTCCCAGCTTATGGTAATTTGTCTGGATATAAGGTCAAAGGGTATGGTGCATGCCCTATATGTGAAACTGGTACCCATTCAATTCGGCTGGCTCGGTGTAAGAAAAATGTTTACATGGGGCATCGAAGGTTCTTACCGAGAAACCATCCTTGGAGAATATGGAAAAAGGCTTTCAATGGTAACTCAGAAGAAAGTACTTCACTTCCGATTTTAACAGGGGATGAATTGTTTGAGAAGGTAGAAGTGTTGGAGAACAATTTTGGCAAGCCTAACGCTACAAATGTGGCAGAGAGTGGTTGGAAGAAGAGGTCCATATTCTTCGAACTCCCGTATTGGAAGTCATTATATGTTCGGCATTTTCTTGATGTGATGCATGTGGAGAAAAATATATTTGATAACTTAATTGGCACGATCTAGAATGTTAGGGGAATGACTAAGGATAGTGTTAAATCGAGATTAGACATGCAAGAGATGGGGATCAGGAAAGAGTTAGCACCTGTTCAAAAGTTAAACTTCACATATTTACCTCCAGCGGCCTACACCCTTTCTAGAAAGGAGAAAAAAGTGTTCTTTGAGTTTCTCAATGGAATCAAAGTGCCAGAAGGTTATTCCTCAAATGTTAAGAATCTTGTGTCCATGAAAGAGCTGAAGTTGAAAAACCTCAAAACACATGATTGTCACGTCATACTGCAAAATTTCTTACCAGTTGGCATACGAAACATTTTGCCGAAGAAATTGCGGGGCACGATCACTAAGTTGTGTTTGTTTTTTAAGGCCATTTGTAGTAAAGTTGTTGATGTCGAAATGTTGCGTGATTTGCAAAAGCAGATTGTGCTCATCTTGTGTGAACTCGAAATGTACTCCCCCCCTTCGTTTTTTGATGTTATGGTTCATCTTGCAATACATTTGGTCAGGGAGGTTCAATTGTGTGGCCCAGTATATTTGAGATGGATGTACCCGGTTGAGCGTTTCATGAAAGTGTTGAAGGGGTATGTCAAAAATAGATATCGACCGGAGGGTTGTGTCGCTGAGAGGTACATCGTGGACGAATCAATTGATTTGTGTGCTGATTACTTATCTAGTGTTGAACCTGTTGGTATGTCAAAGTCTCGTCATGATGGTCGATCAAAGGGAAACGGGATTGGTGCAAGCATATTAGTTAACATTTCAAATGTTGACAGAGAGTTAGCTCATTTACATGTTCTCCACAATAGTAGCGAGGTAGAACCTTTTGTTGAAGAGCACAAAAATCTTCTTCGACTCGCACACGGTGATAGAAATGAAAGTTTGATCACAAGAGAGCATAACAAACATTTCATTGATTGGTTTGATGGACGGATTCGCCGTCAGTTAGAGCTAGACGATGGGTCAGTGTGTGAGAAATTGTACTGGTTGTCACGGAGACCGTCTTTAAAAGCATTTTCTTATACGAGCTATGCAATCAATGGTTACACATTCTACACTAAAGCCCATGATGATAAGAGCCGAATGCAGAATAGTGGAGTCACAGTGGTTGGTGAGGGATGGCATGTATCCAGTGCAAAAGATACAAATCCAATATATGCGGAGATGGCATATTTTGGGGTGATTGAAAGCATCTTGGAGTTGGATTACTCTGGTTTAAGATTCCCTGTCTTCAAATGTCAATGGGTTAACAACTCTGGTGGACGGCGGATCGATGAGTTTGGATTTGTGTCGGTTGACCTTTCCAAAACTGGATATAAGGACGACCCCTACATTTTACCATCTCTTGTTACACAGGTGTTTTTCATTGCAGATCCTTCGAAGAAGAATTGGTCGATAGTCATGCAATCGAACAGAAATCATGTTGATCCTGTTGATGATGAAAGTACTGAAATAGATATGAATTATTTGATTGAGAACGAACCTTCATTCTTCACATCAATCTTACAAGAATTTGATGAGCCAGAAAATGGTCTTAACGATGAACCTTTTTATTTAAGACTTGATCATAGAGAAGGCATTTTCATTAACACACCCAAAAAGCGAAAGCGAGTAGCTGTTATTCGTTATCAGCAGAGAAAAAGAATACGGGCCACAAAAAAATGATTTCACATGTATGCAATTTTTTGTTTTATTATCATTTTATCATTGTATTCATATTATTGAATTTTTCTGGTTTTTCTTTCTTACAGGATAATGGAGGGACAGGATCATGACCGGGAAGAGGTGACACAACCCAATGAGGGACAAGATGAGCATATTGCAGACTACAATAATGAGAGGGAGAAAGCAAAGAAATTGGTGAAATGTGGTAGGACGGTGATGAAAGAAGTTATTTCACAAAGACATAAGGGGATTAAGTTCAAAGTAACATGGAATGAGGAGAATCAACCAATTGGAAGAGAAAGTAAGTTATTGATCGCCTATATGGGAGTGGTTGTTCGGAACACCGTCCCAATCACATTAAAAGATTGGAGATATTTGTCCCCTGACATACCAAAAGCTATTTGGAGAGAAATTTTGGTAAGCAACTTTTCTTGCAATTATGTTTAATACAATCTTTTTTTGAATGAGTTATTATGATTACAAGTTTATCCTTCATTTGTTACAGACTGCCTTTGACTTATCGGACTGTGAGGATGCCAAAGGTTATGTGCTGAAGAAAGCAGCGTCAATGGCCCGATGGTGGCGATCCCATCTAGGCATATACTTTTTGCGCAATGTTGAAGGTGATATTGTTCCCAAGCGACCAGTAGATTTCTATGATGTGATTACGCAGCAGCAATGGGATGAGTTTGTTGAGATACGATGCTCAGAGGAGTTTCGCGCCGTTAGCGAAAAGAATAGCCAGTCAGCAGGAAGCAATCTATACCCGTATATGCGTGGTAGAAATAAGTATGCTGATTTAGAGCATGAAATGGTACGTTAACATCTTCATTAATGATATAAATGAATGTTCCTATAATTAATTCATGTTAACCTATTTTTCGGTTACAGTTGACTGCTGACCCTAATCGTAAAGTAGATCGCTGCGACTTGTGGTTGGAAGGTCATACAAAGAAGGACGGGACTATACACCATGATTCCGTCAAAGCGGCTCGTGATCGAGCAGTAAGTCATTTTCTTTGTTATATTCTCAGTTTCTTATACTGCTTGGTACATAACCAACAATTATCATTTCCTTCCTACAGATTGAACTAAAGCAAGCTGCATCAGGAGAAATCCCGTCCCATGGCCAAGATGACTTGCTTGGCCGAACACTTGGCCTCCCAGAAAGTACAGGTCGTGTCAGGGGCAAAGGGCTTGGTGTTTTGCCCTCACAGTTTTTTAAGGACAAGCTGAAAAGCCACCAAACGTCCACGATTGAGAAGCAGTACAAGGTCTTGTGGGAATTGTATGCAGACTTGCAAGAACAAGTTAATGAGATTCGATCAGGGCGAGGTCAGGGATCAGGCCATCAATCTCATGCTCTATCGGCTCATGAAAGCCCGGTCATGGAGAACTATAGTTGTACAATGGAAAGTGTCCCCATTCCAGAGGTAATCGTTATGCTTTTCACTTTTAAATATTAATGTTCTTATGAATTGTTACTTCATAATTGAAGGTGTTTCATTCATTTGTAGGGTGAGTCTTATTGTCAACTATATTCTGATCTGTCCTTAAATACCCTGGTTGCTCTGGCTTATGTCTTCAATGATGGGAGCAAAACATTGCACAATTCGCCTCTCCCTGCAGGCACGGTGAGGGTGTCCATCCACATCTCTCTTAGAAATAATTCACCGTTGTCGTATCCCATTGATGGAATGAACGTGGTCGTTGACGCAATAGGCTCTTTTGTGGCATGGCCCAAAAAGTGGATGGTTCCTTAATCAGAGGTGATTACTTAGTTAGTTATACTTAATATATAATAGATAAAGAGATTTAATTAGTATGTCTAATTGCTTATTTACTATGTTTTACAGCCCGAAAAAGGACAAAGGAAGGAATTGGGGAAAACAGACCGCCATGATGTCCAGCCACGTTCTGCTATTCCGACTAAACCTCGGAAAAAGAGTTTGAAGGTAACTATTTACTAATGGATTCACATTAGCTAGCACTCATTTTGTAGAAAGAATTATTGACATATTTCTTGAACAGCCAACTCCTACTCCTCGTGACACCCAACCGCATCAGCCGACTCTTACTCGTGTCACCCAACCACATCCCTCTGAATCATTCCGTGTTAAACTAAAGAACTTGACAAAACAACTACCTGATTTTCAACAAATTGAAGTTAAATTGACAAGGACAATTTATTACAAGAGTGTCAGTGAGCACCTAGGTAGTGAAGTAATTATGGATGTGGTTAATCAGGAATGGATTAGTGCGTCATCGATCAACATATGGATCAAGTATGTAATGTTGAATTTATTTTTATGTTATTGTGGTTTCTTACATTGTCATTTAGTATTTAAATTACAATAATTGTATGTGTTGATATGTTTTTTTGTATAGGTATTTGCATGATGAAATAATTGTGCCAGGGGAAAATGTCAATTTCGCATTCATAGATCCAAATACAACCTCAATGGTGACTGAAACAACTACCTATTGGGATGAAGGTGACGTGAAAGCACGTCTGGGGAGCTCTTCTTCAGATAAAACATTGTTTCTAGCCCCAGTGAATGTAGGGTAAGTTCTTACTCGTCATTAATAATTTTTTTTATTTTCCCAAATTTTACATGTATATAACTGTTAATCACATTTTAGGAATCATTGGGTTCTCCTTGCATTCAATCCCGTTGCACCAAAGCCTGTGGTGTACTATCTGGATCCTATTAGGTCGGGTAAACCTGAAAATAGACCTTCGTATATGATGTTTATCAATGGGTAATGATTTAACCTTACTAAATTATGTTAACTCATTTATAAATGTCACTCTTACTAATTTTGTTTGTCTCGACTTTAGTGTGATCACTTCTTGTAGGTCTAGTAAAAAAATGAAATACTCCAAAGCATATGACTGGCTCAAAATTCAGGTTAATTATACATGCTAAAACAATGATTTGAATTATGGACTGTAATCATATAAAAGTCTTTTGACACATTTGTGGTTTTTTGTTGTAGTGCCCATTCCAACCGAATGATAATGATTGCGGGTATTATGTCATGAAATTTATGAAAGATATTGTCACTCATGATCAACTGGTGGTCCCAGAAAAGGTAAGTTCTGAAATTTTCCATTAATCTAAAACTCTTTTAATTTGTTCACATATTTGCTTGTATGTGTGGATTACTTTTAACTAACTTAAATTTAATTGCTACTTACATGTTTCTGTCCATCCAGTATTATGAAGACTGTCGTTTCGACAGCCTCTCCAAGGCGCAAGTTGGAGAGCCTTTACCAGCGCCCCCCTCTACATGCGTTTTATAAGCGTATGTAGAGGCCAAAATAAGCGCATGTAGAGGGGGCAATCTGTGGTAGTGAATTTAATGTTTCTCTGAATTAAGATTTGTGATTTTTTTTTCAAAAAATGAAGATTTATGATTGATTCCATGTTTTGGGGCATACGAGAGTGGGGGAAAAGTCCGTGATATGGTCAAGACTCAAGACAGAAAACATGAAATATGATCTTGTCTGTATTGAATATCAGCCTTCTACATGTCTTGCTCGCATTTATATGATCTTGTCTGTATTGAATATGAAATATTTCTGTCGTCTTTCATGTACTCTCCCTTTCTTTTTTTTATAATAATAGAAGGGAAACCCTTAAACAGCTACTAGCCTACATCAGTAGGCATATTACAATCCTTCTCAAATAGACATGCTAATTCTATTGAATTAGACATTACAATATAAAAACCAGTAGATAAGCTAAGGGAGTCTTTAGTCAGAAAATCAGCAACTTTGTTTGCACTCCTAGGAATATTCAGCAGCTCAACTTCCCAGTCCCGGGCCAATAAATCCCTGATTTCTAAAAGCAAATTCACACATGGAGAGAAACAAACATCAATTCCTTTAATAAGCTCAATAGCTTTAGCCGCATCAGATTGAACTTTGAGTTTACGAACTCCCCAGTTCCAACACAATTTCAATCCCGACAGGATAGCCCAGATTTCTGCAATTAGGCTATTACCATCAGTTAATCTTTGCTTGGAACCCATAATAAAACGTCCTAATTCATCTCTAAGAACTCCACCACAGCCACCACCAAATTTTAAGCTAAAAGCTCCATCCACATTAAGTTTAAGGTATCCTTGCGGTGGATTCTTCCAAGCCTCATTCTGTGACTAGACGCACATTGCATTCATACAAGTTCCTTTAATCATAATATTCACTCTATCCATATTTTTCAAGATTGCTCTAACTCTAATGAGGAGACTCTCATTAGTTTCTTCCTTTTGTTCAAATATCTTGAGGTTCCTTCTCTTCCAAAGTAACCAACATATGGTTATGAATAGCTCACTCCATCCATCTCTCCTCCAAGTACCCGAATTAAAAATATTAGTTCTTAGCCATTGGGGCAGGTGAAGGACACCGATTTGCGGGTCGGTATAGTGTGTCTTGGGTCTAGTCCTTCAAGAAATTTTAGAACCTCAAGGTAAGCGAAAGTTACCTCGGGTATCGTTCTCAAGGAGTCTTGTTTAATCTAACTATCCTAGTAAACTATATGCAATGCAAGACGGATTTAGGTAAATAAAATATATTTTTGTTGATTTTTAAATATGAGAATGAATGGTGCAAAACAAATAAATATTTTTGGTATTTTTAGTAAAAGGGATGAAATGGAAGTGAATTGCTCTTGGAAATGATTTTCAATGACTATCGTAGCTTTCTAAGAATTTTTGGGGAGTTTAATGCACTAATTTCCTAATTTACCAAACCTCGTGAACCCATGAGTCCAATTAATTACCAAGTCTCATGAACCCATTCAAATAGACATTATTAATTACCCTATAGTGTGATTAGTGCTTTGTAATGCATTAGGTTCAATTATAATTCAGTTCAATCAAACTATCTATCAATACCATGAATAAATAGAATGATATCAAATAAACCATAAAGAACATATACATAACCATGTATATTGATGAGTACAAATCTCTCATTACAAACCAAAATCACAAATACCCACAATAACAACCAAATCCAGTCCAATCTCAAAACATAAATAGTAACCTAAACCTAGGCAATCAAAAATATAAAGAGAAAGGAAAGGAATTGGAACTCCCCTTTGAAGAACCAAAGATCAAGCCACTTCCCATCAACTCCAAGAGCAAGGAGGAACTTTATTGAGGCATGGAAGGTGAAAAGAAAATGTGAGGAAAATGAGAGTGGGATGGAGGAAGAGATGGAGAAGATGAGAGAACTAGGGTTTTAGGGGAGCACCCAACCTCCAAAACTTGAGTTTCTAACCTAATTTTTGCATCTAATATCAATGGGGACTTGGACTTCATGTATGAGTTTGAGTTTGGGTCCAAATTGGTGCTCAAAAGGGCCAAAAACCAGCAAAAATCGAATATGGACTGTGTTGTTCGTAGGAGGGGCTGTTCTGCAATTTCTGGAAGTATTGGGTCTGGTTTTGTAATTTTCCCAGGACAGTTCTGCAGTTTTTTCAGAATTTTGGGCCATTTCTGTAATTTTCAAAAATGTTCAGAACTCCATTTCAGCCCATTTTCTGCAAGGAAAAATTTATAACAACATAATACCTTTCATCTCAAAAATTAATCACTTAAGATAAACAATTAAAAGTGACGATTATGCCCTTATTTGACCCTTTTTACTCACAATCATTTTTAATTCAATTAAATTATAATCAATGCATTTTAATTCAATATTACATCTTCAAAATGTTAATAACTTCAATTTAGCACACTAAAAACATACAAATCCAAGGATTTGTCAGCAGGTTCATACAGAAAAAATTATTCTGTCCATTCCTATCGATAAGACTTTTCCACAACAGTTTAGAGTCCTTGCAATCCCTAAGAACATGAAGTAAGTCCTCAGTAATATCTAAACAGTAGTGGCAATGATCTTCAAGCATAAGTTTCTGCGCTTCCCCTCAGCATTTGTTAATAACATTTCTTGAATAGCAAGCCAAGCAAATGTTTTACACATTTGCATTATATTCAGCTTCCATATTCTTTGCCAAATAGGGTCATTTCTGGTATGATTCTTCGTTAAAATCTCATATGATGATTTAACTGTGAGCTCTCCAGAATTCTCATGATTCCAAGAAACTGTTTGATTAATATAATCAATAGAGGTGTCATTCATAACCTCATTCCAGTTATTACGAATGCCAAGCCAGGTATTAGACCCTGGTCTTTTGTGATCAATGATCGGGACCAAGTCATTCCCACATTTGTATTTCGACCTGATCACCTTCATCCAAAGATCATCTCTTCTATTCATCAGTTTCCAACCAAGTTTCATCATGTAAGCTTTATTCTGCACTTTCATCTTCCTCAGGCTGAGACCGCCCTCTAATTTGGGTTTACAAACCGAATCTCAGGCCACTAGATGAGGTTTCCTCTTATTTTGTGAGGAGCCCCAAAGAAAATCACGATTGCATTTCTCCATCCTGTTACATGCTTCTTGAGGAAGGTAGGAAGTCTGCATCATATGCTCCGGTATAGCAGAAGTTACAGCAGATATCAGAGTAGTTCTACCAGTCAAAGAAAGAGAGTTCATCTTCCACCCTTGGAGTCTGGACTTGACTTTAACTATCACAGTGTGGAAACTCTCATTTTTGACTTTATTGTGATGGAGGGCAACTCTTAAATATTTCCCCAAGTCTGCAGCAGTTTGAAATCTCAGGGATCCACTTAGCTTTTGTCTACGATTGTGGTTAACATTCTTCGAAAAGAAGACTCTAGTTTTGGAAGTATTAACTTTTAGCCCCGAACTGCGGCAAAATTCCTCTAAGAAATTATTAATCTCCTCAGCCTGACACAAGGAAGCTTCTGCAAAGAGAATAATATCATCTGCAAAGAACAAGTGAGATATGGGTGGTCCATTTTTGCACAGTTTAATCGGCTTCCAATTACCTCCTGACATACGCTCTTGAATAAGATGCGCAAGTCTCTCCATACAAATGACAAATAGATAAGGAGAAATAGGATCTCCCTGTCTCACCCTCTGCTAGGCATAAAAGTGCTAGTTCATTCGCCATTCAGTAAGATTTGCATTGACGGAGTCAAAATACATTGATATATAATATCCACCAAATGTCACGGAAACCCGAGTTGATAAAGGCTACCAAGAAGAAAGTTCCAATTAACCCGATCATAAGCTTTCTCCAGGTCAGTTTTAATTGTCATATAACCTTTCTTCCCTTTCATGGATCTCATAGAGTGAATGACCTCCTGAGCAACAATAATGTTATCTGTACTATGTCTACCCGGAACAAAGCTGCACTGGTTAGGAGATATAATATATGACATGGTGGCTTTAAGCCTATTAGCAATAGTTTTCGTGATCACTTTATAGATTACATTACAAAGACTAATAGGTCTTAAATCTTTCATTTCTTTAGGGCTATCTTTTTTCGGGATTAACACTAATAAAGTATTATTTATGGTACTAATAGAAGATGGATTAGACCATAAATACTTAATAAAATCACATACTGACCTCCCAACATGCTCCCATTGGCTCTGATAGAAGAGGGCATTTAGGCCGTCTGGACTTGGTGATTTGATAGCATCTATATTAAACATAGCTTCCTTAATCTCCATGTCAGTAATCTCTCCTCCAAGTCTCCTTAGAGTCTCTTCATCAATTTTAGGATAAGAACAGCTACAAAACAGAGTGTTTCTTAACTTCTCCTCCTCAGTAAACAAATTTGTAAAATAATTCTTTGCTTCATTCATGATCTCCTTTCCTTCATACACCCAATTCCCATCACTACTTCTTATTGCTCCAATAAAATTCTGCTTTCGGCGCCCATTAGCTCGAGTGTGGAAATATCTAGTATTATGGTCTCCTTGGATATGCCACTCTCCTCTAGCTTTTTGAGCCCAAACAGAGAATCCTGAGTAAGAGTCATTTCTAATTCATTCCAAATCTCCTTCTGTAAATCTCTGAGATCCTGAGTAAGACCACTCCTTGCTTCAGTTCTGTTAATACCTTCAAGTCTCCGCATAAGCTTCCTAATTCTTTCACGCGTAAACCTAAAAAGTTGTTTATTCCAAGTTTTGCAGGCATTAGTAAAGGTTGTTACCATTTCATTCCAATCTGAGCGGAAGTTCCACTGGTTCTCCACGAACTTACCAAATTGATCATGAAGCACCCAAGCTGCTAAAAAACGAAAGGGTTTATCTATGCTCAAACTACCTCCCATTCGATTCAATTGTAAAAGAAGTGGTCTATGATCCGATTTATATTTGGCTAGGTGAGTAACGGTGGCATTCAGGAAGGCTTCCAACCAATCATGCGAAGCCAGGAAACGATCAATTTTACTTTCATAGTTTGTTCGACCTCAAGTAAACCTTGGGCCCATATAGCCCAAATCATTAAGCCCACTTTCATCAACAAAGCTACAGAAATCAGAATTAGGTCCAATACTCTGACTAGCAGACCTCCTTTCCTCAGCCTTTAAAAGTGCATTAAAATCACCTCCAACGCACCAAGCACCCTGCGTTGAATTAGATCAAAAACTCTCCCTTTCTACTATAAGAGCTAAACTGTCAAAAAACGCTTTTTAAGAAAACATGTGAATGTCAGTTGAGGGTTTGAAGTTAATGTTTCTTTTCCAATATTATATTGCCTATATTTATTACGATACTTTTAAGAGAGAGAAATACATAAACATTAATAAATATGAAAGAGAGTTAGGGGTAAAGTAGAAAAAAATGTATTAAATGAGAAGAGAATGTGAGATGAGCTCTCATATTTTAGACTAAAATCATTCAAATTTCGGGCTCTTATATTATGTATCGGAGGGAGTATTTATAAGAGTCCGACCCTTAAAACACATTTATTAAAAAAACATCTAAAAATTATTAAATCTATTTGGAATAATTTTTTTAAGGGTGAAGGTGCAAAAATTATTATATTAAACTTTACCCGAAATTGTGTTTCTAATATTAAATTTCGCGATGTGCAAAAATAGTACCAACTTAGAGTCCAAGTGCAAATATAGTATTTTTATTTGAGGGAAATAAAATTTCGATATGATAAAGACTCTTATGAATGGGAGCATAAGAGTCTTTTCATATCTAAAATTTAATAACCACCCTATTGGACTTAGGATCCAAGTCTGCACTTGATAAGACGAACTATTTTATTGAAAATTGAAAAAAAAATCTTCATGTTTCTATTTTTGGCGCTTCACGGTTAAATAGGAAACTAAAACACTTTTTAATTTATGATATTTGATTGAGGGGACTGAAAAATCAATCCCAAATAAATGAGAGAAAAGTAAACAGGTAGGCTTGCCTAAATGAAGCAAGGAGATTCTCTTCTCTACCTTTCTCTCATCCATCCTCTGATCTCCTTCACTCAAATATTTTTTATTTTTGGGGTCAACTTTTTCTGATTGTATCACTATATTCTACGTAAAATTAGTAATGTTGTAATATTTTATGAACAAAAAATAGTTTAATTTTTTTATATTTTATATGATTTTTTGAAGATTTAATGTTTTAACTTCAAAAATATAGAATTTTAATCATTGAATATTTGAAAAATCATATAAAATTGAAAACTAATTCATTTTCTGCCAATAAATATTTAAATGTCACTAACTTTATATAAAATCTAATTATTAAATTAAACAAAAAAAAGTTAACCCTAAAAATAAAAATATTTGGATAAATAGAGGTGAGAAAGATAGAATATATGATCTCCTCCGATCCCCCGTTGCGAGAGAACGCAGTTGCCTACATAGTCACTTTACCCTATAAATAGGGTATTTTATTCCTCGGCAAAACCATTCAGTTCAATGGTTACTTCTCGTTTTTCCGAGTGGTGCATCTATTGTGCCAATCATATTATTAAACCACATACATGTGAGTACTACACTTTTATATATTTTCTTCTTCTTTTTTTTTTTTTGCTAAATACACTTTTATTTTTCTTACAAACCATTGACTAATTGTGGAATGATATGTGCTTGTTTAACACACTCTCAAACCTAGATTTTAAAATCAAGACAGACAAAAAGATAATATTGTCATATATCTGTGTTATATATGAGAATTTTAATATGTAAACAAAAATTTGTGATCCATGTGAAGAGATATAAAGAAGGCTAGGAGAGAGCGCTTCCACAGCCACAAAAGGGTGATATATGAAGAGAAAAGATCCGAATATAATTGGGACCCCCTCACGTTGCAGGCAGTAAACAAGACCAGACTGTTTGGTTGAAACGTCAATATATCCTAAAAGCGCCTTTAATGCGACATTTCATATTCACACATCATCCTTCGATCACACACATTTCTCTATATACTCCTTTATATCTCTATATGTCTATATCTCATTCTTCTCACTACGTGATCTCATCATTCTAATTAATTTCCTTTTCCTTCTCTTGCTGTCATTCAAAGCAAGCTTAAATTAAGATTTGTTGCCCATCTGATCACCTGCAAGCATGTTTTAGCTTCCGGTAGCTAGCTACTAATTAGGCCCTTATCTTTTTAATATATCCGTACCTCGTGATTATTTTAATAGACAACAGCCTACCACAACTCTTAATTTATAAAAGAAACATGTGCTATATATATATATATATATATATATATATATATATAAAGAAATTTTAAGTTTTACGCATGGGGAAAAGTAATTTATACTAACACAACACCTGTTTTAATCACACGTTACAGAAAATGTTTTTATATTGTACTTCCTACTTGGGATTTCTCTATGCCTCCTTTAGGTATAGTGATAGATAGATTGTATTTGGATGGACGTTAATTATAAAAATAGGATAGTGAATGAGTTTGTTCAAAGAAATATGTACTTCTAAAATCAATGCATATATAATTTATTGTATGTATTTGTGTAAATTATCTGATACAGAACTGCTACTTGAATTTCTCTGTGTCTCATTGTTTAGGTGAAAATAGATAGAAAGTAGTTAGAATAATGATATACTACATTAAATAAAGCCTTATCTTCCTACCCTTATCTTCATAGTACTTCACGCACACATTTTATATATACGGTAAAAGTGTCCAGAAACGTACAATGTCTTCTTTCTATACTCACACAAATTAACCTTACACTTTGTCAATCATATGTGACCATCATTCTACTTTAAATTTGGGTTTTAAGTTACATTTCATTAAAGATGACCTGCTAAAATAGGGGGAAAAAGAAGCAAGCTAAGCTATGGTTGCTGAGTCCGAGTTCTGACGGGTTCGTATGGATACTTTAAAAAGTTGTTTGGACTTTCGCTATGCTTCAACACCAAGACAACGTGTGGTTGAGACTTGAAGGGTATTTTACTCCTTCCAGTCCTAAATATAAAATCACTTTTAAATTTCAATTTTTTCATAAATATAAATAACTTTCTAATTTTTCTCAATTTTTTCCTAATAAATTAAACTCCCATAATGTTTATTTAGTAAGAGTGAGAGAGTGAGAATAAAAGTATATGGTTATGGTAGATTCACTACTACAAAATAGGCCTATCGTGCCGCCACAATTGTGTCGTTTTATAATTGAAACGGCACGAGAAGTTTTACATACAGTTATTGTGACATTTTGCTTGATAAACGGCACAAAATGTCAAAGCTAACGCGCCGCCACCAATATTAATAACTAACTTAACTAGGATCTTTATAGCGCCCGAAAAATTAGGTTAAATTATGTGGAAAAATGGAGCCGCCACCAAAATTTTTAAAAAAGGATATTTTGGAAAACCTTTTAAAATACGAATAAATAAAAATAGGGTTCGGGAGTCGATTGTGCGTGGGGAAGGTGTTAGGCACCCCACAGCACCCGTTCAAGAAAACGGTTACCCTAAGTTACTTATTTAAAAATAAATATGACCTTAATTTTAATTTTATTTTAAATTACCAAGAGAAATCAATATATACAAATAAAAATAAACAAGAAATCAATATATACAAATAAAAATAAAAATAAACAAAAAAAAAAGAAAGAAACAAAAATATTTTTTACATTTTTGGACTTAACCTAGGATTTGACCTAGGGCCTACGTACCCTTAAGGGATCAAAGCCCACGTAGTTCGGGTAGAAATGCGTGTCACTTGGTTTGTGTTTTTTAAGGAAAACATTTGTTTAAATTTAAGAAGAAGAAAAATATATTATTTTTGGTTTGTTTTTTTTATATTATGAAAATGCATATTTATTTATTTTTTAAAGAGGAAACACTTCACAACTTTGATTGAATCGCCTGAGGAGATAATCTCTCTCGGAGAAACAATCGACTTTCAACCTGAGAAGATAATTCAATCTTTCACGGATGAAAATCATTCAACCTATGTCCCTCTTTTATGAAAACCATTTTATTTTTTATTTATATAAAAAAAAGAAAAAAGATTTCATAATTTGAAAATAAAATCGAAACAAAATCATATATCAAGCAAAGATAAAATATTGCAAAAAAATATATACATGTATATAAAAAAATTATTTTCAAAGAAAAAAAAAGAATAACAAATAAATAAGAATAATCCTCTCTTATCTCAATCATTTGCTAGGTGAAGAGACAATCAAGTTGCCTTAGAGGGTTATATCACCTTTGCCTTAATGAGATTAGAGAGAGATTATGAATGCCTCCGTCTACAATAGACTTTCATCGGCATAAGAAAACAAAGGTAAGAAGAAGAAGAAGAAGAAGAAGAAGAAGAAGGGATGTCACAACAAATCACTCTCCACTCACTTTCTCTCTATGTTTCCCCAAGAAATATAAGAAGTATGTTATAGATGTATACTTTTCTAATACATCTCTTTTCTTTACTCTCAACCTAGCCTTTTTCTCTCTTTCAAAAACCACCCAAAAAATGATCATCACTAAACCTAGCATCTCCCAAAAAAAAATCCCTTATATGCTCTCTTGCTCTCACTTATATAGGCCACCAACCATAGGGTTTCATCTTAAATGTCCATTTATTATTTTTTGATTTATGCTCACCAATCATTCTCTCCATATCATGTTAATTTCCTTTTTCCTTTTTATGATGGTTGCACATGTATCAATTCCATTATGAAACTTGATTGGCCAATAAAAATTTTCCTTTTTACTCAAATTCCCTTTCAAATCAAATTCTAATTGATGGGGAATCATTCTTTTATGACACAATCACCACAATTATTTCCAATTTCCTCACTTAGTTGTCAATCTTTGTTTGACCCTTACACAATTTGACTTGTGCTTGCCTCACAAGAAAGAATCAATAGAGCATATCTTGTTTTATTATATTTTTTGTTTTTATATTATTTATTTTTTTTATTTTTTATTTTTTATTTTTTTTATTTTTAATTTGGTGGGCCCGGACAAAATAGGGAGTTTACATTTATTATAATCAAATTAGAGAAAATGATTTTGTATTTAGAAACAGATAAAGTACTTCATGTGGTCCTTAATATAAGAGCTCAAAATTGAATAGTTTTGGTCCCTGATATAAGAGCTCATCTCACATTCTATCCTCATTTAATGTGTTTTTCCTACTTTGCCTCTAACTCTCTTTGATATTGATTAATGCTTAAGTATTTCTCTCTCTTAAAAGTATCATAATAAATATGGGCAATATTAGAAAAGAAGCATTAACTCTATAAACCTAACTATCATTCACATGTTTCTTAAGAAGCGTTTTTTTGGCGGCTAGCTCTTATATTAGGGACTGGAGGGAGTACTATTTAATATAATAATCAAAGTGAAAAGCATACTGCTATGTCTTAAAATAATTAAACGTTTAGAATTACGACCATATGGTGCACGCCTACGTACGGGTCTTGTGTAGTCATTCGTATTATCGTATATAAACAAATTGAGTTTGTTTTGAAAGGAAACGCGGACAATTGCATTGGAAATGATCCCCAAACTCAAAACATCGTTTGACTTTCATTGACTTGGAAGCTTCTTCCTTAATTCATTAATTTCTGCTCTTTCGGGTACATTTGGATAGGAGAAGGGAAAGTGAGGAATTAGAAATGAGAAGTTTTTTGGTAATTTAGATGTATCTAGCAGGGGCCCACAAGTTTTCTCTCTTCATCTCACACTTTTCTTAGACCTCACAAACTTTAATTCTCATCATTATCTCTACTTTCCATTTTACCCTTTCAGTTTCCATTTCTTCACTCAACTTCCACTCCGTTATTTAAAGTTGGGGTGGCAGTAATTTTTCAGTATAAATTGAAGTCAATTTGGTTATAAATTGAACGTGTTTTCAACTTTGTGTAATAAATTTATTAGAAACATTTAAATTAATTAATGAACTATTTTGAGGATCATGCATGATACAACCCGTACTATTTGTAGTTTCCACAATTTGACCTAATGTAAACGATCATAAAGTGTATAGTTACCGTGTGCTCTTCTCACAAATAATAGAGCTGCTTAGATATTGAGAACTAAATTGTCAAGGTCAAAGTTGAATTGATCGTTTTCATCATATGGGTGTGTTTCAGCCTTAATGAGAGAAATCAAAGTTGAAGTTGAAGCATTGTGTCACTTATATTTCACCTTGTAACCAACTCAAATGGTTACTTTTTGACGTTGACAAATTGCAAGATTTGTATTGGTTTTAATGCTAAATTTGAAGCAATGTTGATAGAGATATATCTTTTTGTCCAATTGTACTTAATTATTATATTAGATCTTTAGACAAAATTAGCATAAAGATAGAATTAATTGTCGAATTGTTAGTTAATTAGAAATAATTAATTTCTGGGACATTTGATCCTTTTTTATGGTATTTTTACTAATAGGAACATTGAAAACCATTGGGTTAATTGGATCCAAAGTTGGCACAAGTGACCAAGACCTAAAGCTCGCGAAAGAGGGGACCATAAAGCAAAAAAAAAAAACAAAAGAAAGAAAGGCACACCACATGAGAAATTCCTAGCCCCACCAATCTCCCTCACCATCTTCTCTCATATCCACCTCCATGCATCCTCTTCATTTTTTTCTCCGATAAATAGTCCAATATGTTCATTCAAATTCCCCATCAATGAAATTTTTCGCAGGTATATATAGCTGAATTTTCAAAGCGCGCAATTTAGACAAGCAATTTCCTTTCGAATTGTTTTGTTGGTTATTATTTTATATTGTATAAATTCTATTTTTATGCTCACTCACAAAAAAAAGGAGAAAATATCAATTGAATGTTTTTATTATAAAGATTTTGTTAACAAACACTAAAAATTTGTAATGAAATTTTTGGGATGGAATTTAGAATACATACAATTTTTAACTAATATAATCTTCGTGTTACGTTTTCAATTATTAAATTTCATTAAAGCTAATCCCTTATTTTCTCGATTCTCTGTTTAGGAGAAAACTAAAAAGGCTAATGAAGTGGGGATTCATGTCGTCAGAGAGTATCGTACCATTTTTGAGTGTCTTGATCATGCATTGGTTTAATTTATGAATTCCAGGTCCAGAAAACTCGTGAGGAAAAACAATTAAAGAAACCATGTTGAAAACCACTAACAATATTTAATGGCTAGACGGCCACCTTTCCAGCCATAATGAATTCAATTTTCTCTCTGGAATCAAGTATGTACAGTAATATGCTTTTTTATCAAACCCGAAACAAATAAAAGAGGCTTGCTTTATAATAATGCCAAAAGCAAGGAGTGGAATCTTTATCCAATCAGTTGTTTTCTTTTCAACAGCTGTCCCTATTGTCATCGCAAGAAACATCTCTCAGCTCGGCATTTAATTTGCTGATTCAATTTTATAATAATGAAAACCAAATCAGGTTTTAGGCACGCTAAGCATATTTTTAATTATTTTTAATTTTTTATTATATTAATGACAAAACATAAAATAGTTAGGGCAACAGTAGAGGGAACTTCTTTCTCCAGATCTATGTCAAGTCTGTTTCCTCCTCGATCCAAGTAAAGCTGCTCCGATCCACCGTGCAAGAAAAAGATTAATTACGATTAAGGATCTTAATGAGTTGTTATACATTGGTTTAATTAAGTGTCAATCAAAATATTTCTGTCCGAACAGAAAGAAAACTTAACAGCGATGAGATGAAGAGAAATAAGACTTTATATATATAGGTTTGTATTATATATGAATACAAATATTGTAGTTACAATAGTTTATGGGCCAGGGATGACGCTGAACATAAACTAGCTAATATTATTGGGCGGATGGATTTGATGATGAATGGACATCAAATTGAAGAGCTTGAAAATATGTTTGTCTAAATCATTTGAAGTAGTAGTTCGTGGTCATTAGAGAGCGAGGAACAAACTAAAGATATATAGAGAAGGGTACAATATATGTAGATGGATTCGAATTAGTGAAAAAGGTGGATGGAGGGTTGGTTGAAGGTGAGTAATTAAGTGACTGTGATGATTGGACCAACAAGAAGGTATTTTGCTGCTGGCGGAGATTATTGTCGTTCTTAGTGTTTGGGGCAGCAAGAGTGAGCTCCAGATCAAGTGGCGATGCATTATTAGTGGAGGATTTCAACTCATCATCTTGTTGAGAATAATGGTCATTGATATTATTCTCGGTAATTGGTCTATGATCTGACGATGATTTGTGGGGCTCCTCTATCTTATGAAGCCCATCAACTGCCTGCAAATCAATCTCCATGTTGTCCACTACTGATGATGAATCGCCAGCCTTATTGGCATGATGGCCTGAATGAGTGCTCTCAACCTGCTACCACATTTAATGTATAGAATTGATTACGAGGAATATGAGAATAATGGATCAATTAAATGGAAGGAGGATATATGTGATCGATATATACCAGATCGAAGAGACTGGAGCGGCGCTTCTTGGTGTGAAGGGAGGAAAGACGGAGGAAGTATTTCTGAGCATGGCTGGCGACTTGAGTGGGGGTTCTGCTGCTCACATACTTCCTTGAGATTCCTCTCCAGTCCCCCTTTCCCAGCTTCTCCAGCCCTACCAGGAATGCCCTATGCTCCTCTTCTGTCCATGCCACTCCTGTTCATGTACATATGTTGACTTCTTTCATTACATTATATTCATTCGCTGTATCATACATACCATCCTAATAATTAAGGATATTTTAAGACTCGAGTACAGTGGACATTTATTTATGTACCTTTTTTGCGGTCTTGAACTCGGCCGAGGAGACCGTCGGAGAGATAGCCGAGGGAGGTTCTTTCGGAGATTTCTTCAATGGTTAACCTGTTGGTGGTGGTGGTGGAAGAGAAAGAGGAAGAGGAAGGAGACGAGGAGGAGGAGGGCAAGGAGTCCATGCTGAAGCTTTTTTTTATGGCACTGGCAGCACTAGATGAATAAGAAGGATTAGAGGATATGTCCAGTTGAACACCAAAGAGTCTAAGTCCTACAAAAGCGCCCCTCATGGATGATGATGATGGTGATGATGATGAAGAGCAAGTCCTTGAATTGTGGCCTATGTTCCCACAATGTGAGCACTTTCTCGCCATTTCCCCCACAGGTGTTCCTTTAATTTACTCTCAGATTTTGGAAGAGGAAGACGAAGAAGAAGAAGCAGAATAAAGAGAACAGGAGTGAGAGTTAGACAGAGAAAGAAAGAGCAGGAATGAGGGATATGTTTGGTGGTATATATGATGATGGGGCTGGGATGTGGGGTTCCTGAAATTTGACGCACACCAGCACAACCTCATTGGATGGACATTGTTTATTGTTGGATATTTTTTTCCTTTCTTTATTTCATTAATTCTTCGTATACAAACAAATATATATATCCCCACGTACGATCCATACCTTATCTTATTTAGACTATTTGTGTCCTCTGGGATTATACGGGCTATATCTCTCCACCAAACCATTCCTATACATATTTGATAGATTCCATATAACTCATCAACAACCTTAGCTTCCACACACCCACCCACACAAATACACTTTGTAATTAAATTATATTTGTATATGCTTCCTACTTCACAAGGCCTTTGATTATTTCACCTTCATTCATTCATTCAAAAATTCATACATGATATATACATTAAAATTGAAAGTGGACAAAATCTATCATATGTCTAAGTATGCTGTCTTTTTTCAAAATAACTAAAACTCATTCATTGAATATATATGTCACCGTTATATATACCTTTAATTTGATATATATCTAGTTATTTAACCAGGTACATATTCTATAATAACCCTTAATGCATGTAAAAAATTATAGATATATATATAGATGTGTATTTTGAATTTCATACATGCATGTATTCAACATACGTACGGTAGAGAAATTAAAGTCAGAATCCACCCTGCATTCCAATGTTATTAGGAGGAGGAAGGTCTAAGTATGACTAATTCGCTAAGAAGAAGAAACATGATTGGAGAAAGAATGCTTTGAAAGTGTTGTAGAAGCGACATAAGACACTGTGAATGGAAATTACTAGGTCTAGGGCTATTAAAGAAGGCGTGAAGAGGACGAGAGAAGAGAATGACAAATTCAGGGCTCCCCCCCTCTCTCTCTCACCCAATTTGGATTTGAAATTGAATGTGTCAAATTTACAATTGTCGTTTTGTGTTGAGTCATTTGGTATTAAGAGATGCTGTTCAAAGTCAGAACCCCATCGATTACTTTTACTTTCTGCAACCCAACAAACTCTTTCTTCTACGTACGGATTCTCTCTTTTCCACATTATTATTTTTACCAAACTCTTTCTTTCAAACCTTCATGTGCGACTCTTATGTATCTTTATTATCATTGCCCCAGTTGTTATCATTGGTTTGTCAAGTTATATTATCTTTTTACTCGTCTTTTCTAGTTAGTTCCCCTAACATTTGCTAATTAATCACCAAAAACACATAGAACAAGTAAAGAAACAAATAAAGAACTCCAAGGGCCAAGGTAGGGCATCATCAAATCACATGCATGAGTTTTTGAAGATACCTTGCCACATATAACATGTAGATATATGCTCCATCTGGAGTTAAATATAGGACCTTTCAAACTAATTTGACTAAATTAAAGATATTAGGTATGACAATTAATTAGTATATTAAAGATATTCTCTCTCTCATATCTTTTTTTTTTTTGCCAAAACTCTCTCTCATATCTTACAAGATTATAGTTGGAAGAGTATTGAAATTGATAATTTGAGAGTAGAAATTGACAATTAAAATTATGTCTTATCTTTAAGACCAATATTTGTTTCCCTAACATGTCCTTTACAATAGGACCAGAGGGAGTTTAACTTCAAAGATGAAAGGATAAAGTAGTGAAGAGGCACGTGTGCGCGCGTGAGGAGATCAATGAAACTCAGATATATACACCATATAGGTTTTGGACATAGACGCGTAACTCATTTATTTAATTTATCTGTCCCGTTTAACAATTCTAATGTTTCAACTATTATTCAGGTGAAAATACTATGTATTTTATTAATGAAATTAAATAAAACTAATATAGAAATAATTAAGGGGAAATGACAAAAAAGTACCTGGCTATCTACTAATTTTTTTTGCTCAGAAAGTACCTACTAAATTTTAAAATCTCAAATAGAAGAATTTTACTAATTGAGTATATGATATGAGTATATATATGATGTTATGACACTACCTCCCTTTCAAAATAATCGCATCATTTTTATTTAATTTGCAGTTGCTAATGCCCATACTCAAACTAATTGAGTATGGGCATTAGCAACTGCAAATTAAACCAGCTTCTTGGAATTTTGAAATTTAGAAGCTAAGGCAATATTTTGTCATTGTCCTAATAATAATTAATGCCTCGTTAAAGATTACACACACATATATATTGAAAAATTACAAAAAAAAATCCTTCGAAATGATGTGATTGTTTTGAAAGGGAGGTAGTGTCATATCATCATATACACATATCATATACTCCCCTTGCCGATAAAAAAAGGTAGATAATATACTGCCTTCATCCCTAAAATATAATTTAAGTTTCACTATTATATTGTGAATATGTGTCATAAAGTATAAGCTTTGTTTTTTATTTATCCCAACATTTATTGTGTTTTTTCTAGTAACCTTTATTTATCTTTCCCCAAACATTACCTTTCATATTTATTGTCTCTTATTTGCCAACTCTATTTCATTGTCTCATTTCATCTTTACGAATAACAATGGTATAATTGGGAAAAAAGTTACATTTTTGACATATTATGGCTTTTAACTACTTCTTTTGAAATTTTCTTGTTAAAGACAAAGTAATTATTTGAAACTTATAATATATAATAAGACGGAGGGGAGTACACATGTACACAGTATGTCGACCAATTATATCTGTATTTTGCTAACAACTTGAAGTTCAAGAGATGATATGATAGTTTAGTGTTTGAATTTCTCTATGTAGCAGAAAACCAATTCATTGGGTCAGATTTACAGACTCGATCGTTTGGCATTATCATAGAAAAGAATCTTGTTGATGGAGCCCTTGATGAGATCCGATCCTATGTATGAATTATGATCATGATGTACTCTTTCTTTTTCTACTATAATTTCTTTACTCTTTTCATTTTCATTTTTTTGGGTTTCCAACCTTTCTTTACCTGCTTACTACATATGTGTGTATTCTGCTCATCATCTCCATGCCTTTGAAGTCTCAAGTATAAAATAGTACTCTTGCACCGCAAGATATCAATAACAATCTCTCAATTTTGGACTTATTTATATAGGTAGAGTATATGTATCCCTACTAATTATTTCTACACAATTTAATTACCTATACTATAGTTTTTTTATAAAAGTTGATAGAGCTCAAAATACTAAAATTGCCAGCTGCACACACTAAATCAAAAGATTAAAACTATTGTATGTTCCCATAAAAGTTAAGCGTTTGAATGTTGATCAAACTTTTCACCATCTTTGGGAAGTACAAATTTAAAGATATCTTTTATACACACACACACACACATGTCAACAAGTCCCACAAAGGGGGTTAAGTTTAAATTAGAGGTTTTACAAGGCCTTGAATTCCTAAATTATAATAGCTAATATTTTCTGTGGATTTGAGTTATCCAGATGACTCACATAGTCACATATAAACTATTGCGTCCGCATCTGGTTAATTATTGCTTTTGATTACTGGCTAAAAAAATTATTGCAGTTATTTTTAACCACATGACTCGCATCTGGTTCATTGTGTCCAATGTCCCCCAAAATTGTATGTGTTCGTTACGCCCTTCATGCCAAGTGCTCTCTGCATATTGAATATAAGTCATTCACTATTTTAGAGAAAGTACACAATTAATCCATTCAATTCACAGATCAGTAATTTGTGTGCCAAGAGCTTGGTTAAACAATTCATAAATTATGCATAATTATGTCTGCACTTAGCTTAGCTTGGCTTGCCAAAATTGGGCTATATATGTAGCGCTATAGCTATATAAAACAGTCATAGTTAGTGGCACAAGATGGTGATATAATCAGTGATTGGAAGTGGCACTGATGGCTTTCAAACGTGGTACGTGGAAAATTAAAGGTAAAGAACGGGCTTGGTTAGTTCACAGGTCATTATCAATTTAAAGGATATGTATATCTAAATCATATTAATATACATAAACTGGTGATTAGTCTCCCATATGCTTTTTTGATCATATCAATCAGTATTAATATATTAGGGATAATCATAGCAACTTAAAGCCACTTAAGCTGAAAAGATAGATTACATCACAAAAACTCAGTGCAATAATGCTTATTATTTTAATGAATTGCCCAATGTACAAGCACTTGCCTTCCAACTCAAAACATGATTCCAGGCCATTGAGCTCTTAACAGCGTTGCAAATAATATTCCACTTTTTTTTAAAATCCCAACCCAAAGGTACTACTTGGTGGAAGTGAAAGATCAATACACGGATCACGATGTAGATAACCAATAGTTAACTAATTAATTAGCATATATGTACATTATGTTTGTTAAATTGGAACGATCATGGAGTTTTATAATGCCTAAGTGGCTTTCTAATTTTGCAAGGAGGTATCGTCCCAAAGGAGTCGCTTTCTTTAAAGTCAAAAGCAAGATATGGGAAATTACATATATATGCAAATAGATATAATCTTTATGCAGATGAGGAGACACGTACGGTTTTGTATTCGACAGCCCTTTAATCAATTTCCTGTGCATTTCATACAAGTGTGTGTGTGTTGAATCACATCAAATCAGCATATATAGTCTGTGTAAGTGTGCGATTATTATGTATGGCTATCAATTCATATCTGGCTAATATGAATATATATTTCTTATGTGAAGAAAAGATGAAATATATATATATATATATATATATATATATATATATATATATATATATATATATTTCATCTTTTCTTTATAAGAAATATATATTCATATTAGCCAGATATGAGCGTTACAGTAGGATAAATAATTGATAGCCATACATAATAATCGCACACTTACACAGACTATATATGCTGATCTGATGTGATTCAACACACACACACTTGTATGAAATGCACAGGAAATTGATTAAAGGGTATATATATATATATATATATATATATATATATATATATATATATATATATATGCTAGCGAGATACTGTGGAAAATTAGCAAGCGTATATGTTGTCCAATATTCTTTTGCCAATTCCAACCATCGTACTGCTCACGACAAATTGACGGAGTTTAATCTGAAGAATTGTTGATTTATTTCTACACGTACCCCGATCCGCAGAACGAAATTAGTAATCAAATATACAGAGAATATTTATATTTAATTACATACGAAACACGTATGGTGTGAAAGGAAAGATCATTTACCCAATTGACTATATATCCAAGTAAACGCAAAATTGTTCAAAAGTTTCTAATATTCCACGAGTCTAGCTCAACGTCTAGAATTGTCTGTATTTGTTCCTCCTCTGTTCAATGGCTCACCATTTTCTTGTTCCCCTTCTTTTACTTACATCAACATCTATATATCAATACATATATGTAAAAAGTTATGCTATTTTCAAATCAAAAATAAATATTACGATTCATTTTTCAAATTTTTGAATAATAAAATAATCTTAATTTTTTGTTTCTAAATTAAATGTCACGCGCGAAACCACTGTAATGAAATAATTAATTTGAAATTTCTACAGTGTTTTCTTGATTGATTAATGTATAATGTGCCTGAACAGATTTAAGGTCAAATGTATAAGAGCGTCCCTTTTTCGGCCAAATTATGTACATCAACCAATGCTTTTTTAAGTACTCTAATATATACAACATTTTTCTCAAATATCAAGTTAGACTAAATTAGACTTTTAGTCATTCATGCATGTTTACATCAAATTTCATTTTAATCCTTTCTATATATATATATATATATATATATATATATATATATATATATATATAAATACAATTTTAGTCTTTTTTTTGTAATACCGTTAATTTCACCTAACGAAAAATGGTGATCAACAAATTCAAAAAGGAGAATTTAATAATTAAATATTAATAAAAGTGATCAAATTTTAAAATATAATTATAATTATGCTAAAAATATTAATGTAAGCATATTTTATAAACATTTAATTATAGATGAGTCATCATTTTCCATTAAGTGAAAGTGTGAAACTAACCATGTTAACTAAAAAAGATTAAAATTGTATTGATAAAAAAATATAAATGATTAAAATGAAACTTGACACAAATATATAGAATTAAAAATATTCTTTAACCTTGGCCAAAAAAATATACTTTAACCTATCAAGTTATAACATATTTGAATAACTGAAAAAAAATGTGAATTATTTAACTCATTTAGGGATTAAAGGTATTTTTAGACAAGAGCTTGCTCATTTTATTATTTTTTTTTTGCAAGTGGACAACTTAAGTGTAAACTTTTTAAGTGTGTCAAATGAGTAAGGGTCTACATGTACATTTAAGTGACATGACGAATGGTGTTAAGTGCTTTGTTTAAAGTGCAAATATGGCCAAATTACTTCTCGGAAATATAAGCCCACAAAACTTCTAAGATAAGTATGATCCTTCCTAAAAACTTCTGGGACAATGGTGACATTTAACCCAAACACAAATAGATGGAAAACTTGAGTGTTACTTCTTTTTTATAAAGAACAACCCACTAGGTAAAATCTACTCTACATTATAAAAAGTAAATAAATAGGTGTTATTCTTTCTGTACAAAAAGAAAACACATTACTATACTAACACATGCTAGCTAATTTCATTGTTCTATTTACGATCCCTTCCCCAAAATTTAGAAAACAACAGATATATTTCAGTAGTACTCATATCTAAACTGTTTTGAGCAAAACTTGAAAAAATGCCACATTAATAAAGAAAACTCTGAAAGAACCCCAACTATGTATTTGCTTAGATTTCTATATAACTTCTGCTAACTCAAGCACTTTTCAAATTGTAGTCCTCTGCATATTGCTATGGCAGTCCACTATTGCTCTGTTTGTTCTTTATCATCTGCACCCTTGCCTCAAGAAATGGATATGTGAGAAGCAATCACATGGGAATGTCATCTTCCTCCAGCATCCGAAGCACCTATATATGTGTGTGTGAGAATGAAAATTAGAGGTGATTGTAATTAAGATGTAGCATCAGTATTTCTTCGAAGAAAATAGACCATATTAAGAATCAAATTCTATATATAAGCATGTTCCAAATAATGACTACTTATCAAATGGTTTTTCGGCTTATTTGTTTCCCCAACTTCTTTCACTATATGGACTGCAAATACTTCTATAGCAAGCTGTACAAATTTGTCAAAGGATATCACTCGTGGCAATATAAGCCACAAATCTCCCCACACCCTTCTGCAGGGTGATTACTTAAAATATTATTCTTTTCTGTGTACCATAACTTAGTAATGGATATCTGGCTTAACTCATTCCAAACAATCCATTCAAGAACATAAACAAAAGTCAAGTTCATCATTTCAATAGAATTAAGGTTTTAGTGGGGTCCAGTGGAGGAGTGGCGGCGGCGGAAGCAGAGGTTACAATTCACATGTTACTTTTGACTACTACCTCTGTTCCTAAATATAAGATCACTTTGGGGAAGTAGATAAGTTCCTAAATATAAGATCACTTCCTATTTTATCTCAAGTTTTGCCCAACATACCCTTATACTTCCTCTTTTCATTGAAAACCCCTCCTCCTTTTAAAGTTTTTTCCATAAAGTAATTGGTTCTGGACAAACTTTTGGCCAAATCACATGTTTTTTGTACCATTAATCCTTACTAATGATTTATGCTGGTATCCCTGCATATTATTCAAGATTTGGTTAGCCTCATAGTATTTGAAAACCAAGCTCACATTATTTCTTCTTGGAATACCATCTGAGATACTGGTAGATATGCATTCTTTCTTTTCTACAGTACTCTAGATCAGGAATGTTGATGAGAGATCCATGAGTGTTTTAATATGCATAATTTGGATATGCGAGTTGCTTCAGGGTAGGATTGATTTCATGTATTCATTAATAATGGATTTATAAGATATATGAAGTAAATAAACGAAAATGTTCAGACCTGGGACATTCTAAGCCTAAAATGAGGGTCTTGCCGTAGACACATTGAACAGCATAACATCATGCGACGAACCTCCTGATCTGTATAGCAGTTTTTCAACCTTGGATCAACCAGTTCATGAATGGCATCTCTTTCAAGTAATGGTCGTGCCTATCCAAATAATTGAACCACATGAGCTGTGAAGAGAAGTGTTGTTTGGCTTAATGCCGTTTTTTTTCAAGAAAAAGATAGGCATGCAAGTACCAGGTTCTTGGGAAAGGGATTGAAATCACATTACTAAATTTATTCGTGATCATTAGAACATTGAACCAACATTGTCATAAATTATACGTTGCCTCCTTAAAATCGCTTAGTCATAAAGCTCTTACCCATTCAGTGAGGCATTGCTGACCTCTAGGCCGATTTATATCAATAGCTTTCCATCCTGTAATAAGTTCCAGCAGCACTACCCCAAAGGAATAGACATCAGCTTTTTCAGTAATTTGGCCACTTTGAGCATATTCTGGGGCCAAATACCTAAGAAAAGTGCAGTCATTATATCGTTATGTCAAGTTATTCAGAAGGGGAAGCAATAGACAAAAAGGAAATTGTACTAAAATTTACCCAAATGTTCCAATCACCCTAGTTTCAACACCTATATCTCCATCTGGCTGCCATCTAGCAAGTCCAAAATCTCCCACCTAAAATCCACAAGTGACAGAAACTTGAAACATTTCTTATTATGAAACAAGCCTACAAGGAAGAATTATAAACATATTCAAAGGCAATTTAAGTAAGAACTTGGACAAAGTCATAACTGGAGAGCAGAATATATTATGGTCAATGACAAAAGAAAAGGTTTGCACATTTAAAAATGTGGTTTGAGACATACTAGAGCTTCAAAATCATGAGTTAGGAGGATATTATTAGGCCGCATATCTCTGTGCACAATACAGCCCACTCGACATTCTTCATGAAGGTATCTCAAACCTCGAGCAGCCCCTACTGCAACCTTTTGCCTTTCAGACCATCCCAATACATTCTTGTTTCTCCCTGTTAATTTCAAGATGACTTTTAATTAAGGAAAGCACCTTGCAACTCTGAAAACAACTGTAGTTTACATTATTATGTGGATCATTTGTTTGATTCAAATCCACAGAACGATGAGCATTGGAAACATATTGTTATTAGGGTCATGGTAAAATACTGTCAATCAAAGTTCTATGAAATTTCCAGCTTTAGCTAGACAATGTCTTGACCATTAATTTTTCAGACAAGTTAAAGACAATTGGCAGACCAGAAGCTGGGAACGAATTGTAAAAATTAATTTGGAGAAAATGATAGAGAATTCCCATAAACTACTGTAATGCTAGCAGGGATAACAACATTTTAGCAGTATTATCTATAAACTGTGAAAACATATAAAGGAGTAAAAGTAATTTACCATAGAGATGAAAATCTAAAGACCCATTGCAGATATATTCATAAACTAGCAATCTTCTCCCATCCTCCACACAAAATCCGATCAGCATGACAACATTACGGTGTTGTGCACAGCTTAAGACATCAAATTCTGAGCAAAATTCTTTATCGCCTTGAGTACTGGCCAGTTTATATTGCTTCACAGCAATAACCTGTCCATCAGGTAGAACACCACGGTGCACTGAACCAAACCCCCCTTCAGCTAAGAAATTTTCTTGTGAAAACCCCCCTGTGGCAAGTTGTAGCTCAACATATGTAAACCACCTTGGAGGATTGCCAAATACTGGTCCCTTGTGCTGACAAATAGAGCATAATGGAGGAGGGTCAAGGGGTGCATTCCTTGACAGGGGAATTGCTTCTCTAACACTTTTGCTCAAGTTCACATCAATTTTACTACGAAGCGATCCTAGTCCAGGTTCTTGATCCAAGTTGGAAACTCTCTGAAGCAAGGTTTCATAGGTAGACACCAAAGCTTTGTTATCACTAGATCGGTGTATACTGCCACTGTGTTTTGAAAATTCTCCATCAGTGCTCATTACATTTGCAGCCCACGGCTCAAAATATGAACTTTTAGATGATAAACTCAGCTGCTCACTCTCAGAGTCCGATTCACTCTCCAAGTTTTTAACTTCATCATGAGGAAAGGTTTCTCTCCTTTGTCTCCCATACATATCAGAGAGGAAAAATGGCGACGTTCCAGGATCTGAGCTTGATATTGATGATGTTCCAATGTCAGTTGCAGTTAATGGTGACCCATGTTCTGGACTACTTGCAGGAGTAACAGCAGGACCTCGAATCATATCCAGATAATCAGACTTTCCCTTTAAGTTTTCTGGATATTTATTCAGCTCTGGCGACAGTAGAAAACCCCCTTCAAGTTCCACCTTTGGTGAACTGATCAAATTCAAACGAAGAACCTTTGCCCGAGATCTCTTCATGATGACAATATTGCAATGCAACTCCTCCATGCAGTATTTTTGTTCATGTTTCAATTTTCTGCAATTGTGGAAGAGTGACAAAATCATTTTAAGTCCCAAGTAATTGTCCAATTTAAGCCACGATAAAATTACCAACAAATGCCATTTTTCTTTGGATAAGATAGCCCCTCAGAGCGGCTATTTGGTGGGTGTAACCTAAAGGTAAATAACTCTATGAAGAGTTCCCTTTTTGAAATTTCCCCCGATATAAAATTTTCAGCAAGAATGCGGTCACTAGTATATATGTAAGATGCAAAGTCAAGTAATTGTTTACTTGTCTAATATAACCCAGCTTGATTGAGCTCTCTTAGCTTCAGCAGCCACTCCTCCACATAGAGATCCAGAAATAATCTTTATTCTGATCTTTATCTGCACAAACAATTGAGAGGTGAGAAACAGTTAAAAAAGAATGCGTGTTTGGAAATCATTGAAGAATCATGGCTCAACCTTTTCTGGGTCATAAAAGTCATGGAGTTGGAGCATCAGTTCAGAACATGAACTGGCAATTATTTCCTTCTGTTCGAAGCAGTTTGGGATCTCCAGTGACTGGTTGTACAATCAGTGGTAAATCTCGAAATGCCCCACATCCTTTTACCTGATAATACATAGATTATATTATAATTATAAATTATAAGTAATCCTAATTGTTGTTCAACTTTGCTCTTATCATTTCCTCATTGCAGTCTAATTTTCCTGCTCAGATGTGCATCTGGTCCGAAATAGGGCAACTATCTTTTAACCCATGCAATATCCTATGTACACTACACATGTTTTTCCTATATAATTAGCAGATCATGGGACTCATTTCATAGAATGATCTATTCGAGCCTTTGTACTTATAATCTACCAGATGGAAGCTAATATATAACAAGGCCGGGAGATACAAAAAATAATGTTTCAGCAAACGTGTAAAATACATATGCAGATTAGAACCTGAGAACATTTTTTAGCATTCACCCCCTGAGTATGCTATCTGAGCAGCTAAAGGGATAATATAATGCTACATGACAATTAAAAGAGGAGGAAAGAAAGGGAAAAGAGAAATTGAGGCATGGTCAGGAAGGGGAGATAAATTGAAAGATATAGAAAATGATAAAGAGGGGAAAAAGTACTTGTGGAGAGAGCAGGAATGAGGACCAAAAGCTTAATGCAATCTGCAGGCTGAACAACATGAGTGAGAGCCCACACTAAAGCAGTCCTTGAAATCTCCTTGGACGCTCTGACGGCCACCACCACCACTTTTCCGGTGACATCTGAAGAACCCTTCTCAGTGGGGATCATCTCAATTTCTCAACTTGCCTGTGACACCAGTTTCACATTCTCATCACCCACCCTGCGAAAGTGTTCACGCCAAAGCCACCAACCAAATCAGGAAAACGGTTGCAGCTTTTGGTTAGCCAGAAGAAAACGTTAAGGCTTTGAAAAGAGCAAGTGAAAACGAGGAAATCCACACCTCCCAACAAGCTCTTGCCACATGCAATGCGAGAAGCGTTGAAACAAACCGAAACTTTCACACTATATCACTTCGGACCCTCTTTCACCATATTCATTCTTCAAGCAGTTAATGTATGATGGTGATGATGAGTGCGAGGGAGAAACGCTTACAGAGAAACAGAGGAAGAGAAAAAAACAGAGGGGGTCATCCCAAGCTAATAATGATACAAGGAAATGGACAGATCAAGTGAGAAGGGTCACATTAATTAACTACCCTCATTTCGTTGCTCTGCTTTCAAACCCATTTGATCCAAGGTACCACATTTTTAGAACCAGAAAATGAGAAGGTAAAAGAAGAAAAAGACAAAAGCTCCTCTCTTTCCCCCCCCCCCCCCCCCCCCCCATTTCGCTGTGCTGTATATCTTGTCATGTGTCGCTTGTACCAAGAGAAATGAATATTAAAAGCAGGAGCAGGTAGGAGTATTACTATTATAAACAACTGCTCACATATAATTGACTTAAAAATCACTCTAAAGATGGTTTTTAACTTCTTATACTGCCACTATAGTATATAATAAGGCATGGAAATGTCCTTGGAAGTTTCAGATTGCAGATGAGATAGCGGGAGGGTGGCATATAAAATTATCTACAGAGACGTGAAGAGGGAAGGGGACAGTTTCAAATGTCAAGTGTGAATTGTTTATTCACCATTTATTTTTTTATGGAGTTGGAGAAAAGCTTTCCTTATTTAATGGTGAATAGGGTGATGGGGAACTCATGCAAACAAAAACAAAGGATGGCGTACTTTTCACAAATTTTGTTTGCTTTGGGAGAAGGAACAAGCCATAAAACTGACAAGAGGAAACGGCAATTATTGACTAATTAAAACAAAAAGGAACATAGGAATCAATCACAATTATTGCTGCCTCATGCTTGTTTACTTTTACTGAAAAAGAAAGCCACTCTCTTTTCTTGCTTGCCGCTGTACCAATGCTTTCCCTTCCTTTGCTTATTTCTTTCTCTTCTTTTTACAACGCATTTCTTCAAAATTAACGAGTATTTCCGTTGTTAAATAAAATTAACTGAAAAATAGCACGTTAAGCTGAATAATATCATATCATATGTGATATATAGAATTTATGAAGTTTCATTATTTTAGAATTATGATGAATGTAGCTCAACCAAGGTGAAGAATTAGATTGTGATGCGCTTATTATTGTATTTATTTTCAATTAAATCAAAGCAAGTGGCACTATTTTCAAATCATGAACAGCAGTGCTCAACCCTTTTTTTGTGTAAAACATGCAGATTTTCGATCAATCAGAAATAAGTTTGAGACTCGTTTACGAAAAACGCAGCATATAGTTCTACTATAATAACAGTATGAGAAATATAGAGAAATGGTTTTTTTGGCGGGGGAGGGGACAAAAAAATACATATGGGTGGACACGCACAAGCTAATTAAATCGAGTTTTCGTACACGTAAGTTATTTGATCTGTGCAAACAAACTGATTCTAAACGTTTCTTTTTTAAAGTTTGATGCTTTATCATGACGTTCATTCATCATCAAATGTTCGTGCCACTGGCCAAAATTAATTAAATATAATTTTTTTATATAATAATTCGAACTTATGTACGTTGTCGTATATTCAAAGAGAGTGACACAAATTATTTTTCTTTCTATAGATAATGGCAGGTCATCATATAGCAGCTTGCAGGTACATTTATTTCTTATTCATCCCGATGAGTCGCTATATTAAAGTAGGACTGGCTCTATAATTAAATGCTGGAATTGTAAAATTAAGAAAGAAAGAAAGAGAGGAGAATGATATATTGATGAGAACCAGAATGGAGAGAAACAAGCACACACATGTAACCTAACCAAGATACCCCTCCTTTGCTCCACATAGACACGTGCATGTCTGTACTTGTTTATTGCATTTGCATATAACTCGTCCATGAAAAATTAATTATAAAGACTGGTGCAAACAACTTAAATTAGGTGGTGATGGTGGTGCATATGGGACCATTAAGTTATATCTGATTAGTTCTTCCTAATTCATTATAACTAGTTGCTCACACCACTTCATTTTATTATTGTAGCTAGCTAACTCTACCTACTACTTTTTGGCACTTCCTTAAACATTGAGGTCATTGATTTATCAGAAGTCATGCACCACCATGCATATTCACTTCGTTTTAATTTTGAAGATAATCCAGAATTATTTTTAGGGCGAAAAGTGATATTTGCCTTGGCAGAGAAAGCGTGCAATAATGTGTATATCTTTTTTTGAACTCAAATGCAATAATGTGTATATCATATGTCTTGGAAGTATGTTTTGGTCTAATTTTCCCAAAAAATGTGCAAGCTAAAGTGTATCATATTTGACATTTACTATTACAAACTCATGTTGGTTGTTCAATAGTTGATGACATTGATAATTAATACTTTAATTGTAAAGTGCAAAATGATACACCTTTCATACATTTTAATTGGACTAAAAAATATTAAAACAAATATGAAACTACTTGCACATTTTCAGGTCAAATTTGATCTTTAAGGATTTAACCCTTATCCATGTCACATATGGTTTAGAGATTATATCTCTCAATCTCCTTAATTAATTTCCTTATCTTTCTATATACTTGACTTAAAAAAAAATACCCAAATGATTTGTTATATGTTTCTTATTACAAATAAATAACCATTCCATGTACAACTTTACCCTTTTATTTTCTATGCGTTAATTTTTTTTTATGTGGCACATTTTGAGTCTCAAAGAACCCGGTCTACTTGATTTGTATTCCTTTTTGAGTTAGAGAAGCTGGTTTACCTCGACGTGTACTTCTTTTTTTAGCCTCGTCTGCCTGACTTGTAATCTTTCTCAAATTATAGAGGCTAATTTGCCTAACTTGTACTTTTTTGAGTCAGAATTCAGTTTACCTGGCTTATACTTCTCTTTGAGTCAAAAACATGTTATTTATACTTTTTTTATCTTATTTTTTCACCTCACTAATCAAATGACTTTAATATCATGTTGAATTTTGGATCAAGGACACACATGTGGATCTTGTTGTTTCACCACACAAAAGGTTAATCCAATATGGTGGGACTCAACCAACAATTATATAGTCTTAATCCACCTTATGGTGGAGATACACTTTAACCCCTCAAAATTTTGAAGGGTGAAGTTTGAGAAGACGCAAGAGTTTTTTAAAAAATTCATGGTGGTCTTCAACTCATGGCGAAGACAGGAAGAAAATATATACACATACGGTAGAAGTAGATAGATTTGGACTCGATGGATTCAAGAACGTTTTGGCCAAAATGAATTTACAAGTTTTAAATTTTTTAAAAAACGCAATATAATAATATTGATGTAAATATTATGCAAAGATTGAAAAATGTAAATAAAATAATAAGCATATATTTATCAATTTATAAATTTAGAATGAACTCAATATCACCCAGAAACAAACAATGAATTTGTTATAAATGAGTTAAAAATAAAAAAGAATGAAATAAAATTGTAAGGATATACTGTAATCAAATCTCCCTACACATAGTGTATTTAATTAACTATACCTGTGTGCAACAAAACCATCCTCCTCATCCATTGGAGATATTTGAAGCTTCTCCAACTCTGTTCAGCCTTCCAAGTTCCAATGGTACACCATGCACATATGACACACCCATTTTGTTGCGAGTAGCTTTATTAGCTAAGCATCTAAATAAAGGCGGCGACGGCGTTGAACTTCACGTCACTGCACTTCACCTCTTTATGGCTTCCCTCCCTCCCCCTCTAACTGTAAGCGTAAGCTATGCTCTCTCTTCCACCTTCAAATCTCCTTCATTTGTCGCCCTCGCTACCCTTTCTTCTTCTTCTTCTTCCTCCTCATTTTCTTCCACCACCAACACCAGCACTAACAGTCTTTCTCGCCCTCGGAATGGCTCTACCACTCCTACCCCTGCCCCTGTCCCTGTACTCAACAACGTTGACCTGATGCGCTTGTGCGAAGAGGGTCAGCTCCAGCAAGTGTTACATCTCCTGGCCCAAGGTGCTGCCGCTGACCATGCCCTTTTTCTTGCGCTCTTGAATCTCTGTGAGAATACCGCCTCCCTTCACTCTGCAAAAAAGGTTCACCAATTCCTGAGCCGCTCCCCCTTTCGCGCCGACTTGGAGTTGAATCACAGGCTGATCACCATGTACGCCCGATGCGGCTCTATGTCCCATGCGCGCAGGGTGTTTGATAAAATGCCTCACACTCATATCACCTCCTGGCATCTCTTGCTTCATGCCTATACCTCCAATGGCCTTGCCAATGACGCTTTATTGTGCTTTCAGAAGATGAAGCAGCAGCAAGGCATAAGGCCTGATGGGGAGTCTTTTGCATTGCTCTTCACTGCATGTGCTCAGGCTGATGAAGCTGTGCAACCAGGGCTCCACCATTTCCATTCTATGCAGAATGAGTATGGCATTGTTCCTGGCATTGAACATTATTTAGGGGTTGTTCATATTCTGGGAAATGCTGGTTATTTGAATGAAGCCAAGGATTTTATTGAGACAATGCCGCTTGAGCCCACACTGGAGGCTTGGCAGGCTCTTGCAAACCTTGCACGAATTCATGGAGATCTTGATCTTGAAGATCATGCACAAGAGATGTTGCTAGCTCTTGATCCTTCAAGAGAAAAATCCATTCCTTATAAACCTCCCATGCCTCCGAGAAAGAGGCTTTCTGAAGTCAACATGCTTGAGGAGCGGAATAGAGTCACTGAATATCGGCATAACATAACTTATAGGGAGGAGGCAAATGAGAAATTGAGAGGCTTGGGTGGGCAAATAAGGGAAGCAGGTTATGTTCCAGATACTAGATACGTTCTGCATGACATCGATGAGGAAGCAAAAGAGAAGGCCTTGCAGTACCATAGTGAACGTCTGGCAATTGCTTATGGTCTCATCAGTACACCCCCAAGGACTACCCTTAGGATCATCAAGAATCTCCGTATTTGTGGTGATTGCCACAATGCCATCAAAATCATGTCCAAGATTGTTGGAAGAGAGCTCATTGTGAGGGATAATAAGCGATTCCATCATTTCAAAGATGGCCAGTGCTCCTGCGGGGATTATTGGTAGTGATTGTGTTAAGTAGGCAAAGTATGGCCGTACATACTCAGTCCAGTCCTCATCTGTAATGCTTTCTTTTCTTCTGTATGCCAAAACCAATACGTATATCGATCCTTCAATCAACCGAGGTATCTTTGTCTTGTACATTTCTCGTTGGACTAGCTAGGGGAGTTGTCACAACAAGTTTTTGGATAAGGTACCCGCTGTAGATATATCTTTGTTTATAAATTCATTTGTTAGTTGAAACGGCTTAAGATATTGAGGAGCATGCGCAACATCTTGCCAATTTTCATCTAACATGTGACAAAGGATATATATATATATATATATAGTCATTTTTCCTTCACATCAATACCCTCCAGTCTTCTGATAAAAAAAATTCCCTCCATTCACAAGCTTAATGTTAAATCACATTCATAACCGTATCTTGTGAATAAAATGGTCAAGAATATATAAGAACGACAATGATAAATAGGGGGACTGCGTGCAAAAATTCCATTATAGTAAACGAGTATAAAAATGATCAGCATAAAATTTCTAATACTCTCTTTATTCTTGCACATTGCCGGTGTAGTTTATCTTTACGCTGTTATGTACATGATACATGTTCAATCTTCCCGAGAAACGTGGTTCCTCAGGAAATGATGAAATCAATGAGATCTTCCCTGCCAACCGATAATTATCTAACAGGGAATACAAAAATACACGTAAGCCCTATTTGGAGATGGCATATAGTCTCTACTAGTGAACTTTTACTGGTGATGATGGGATGGTGGGCTAATTCTTTTGTTGGTCAGCACTTCAACTGCAGGATCTCTTGATGGAACTCTGAGCCATGACTTCATACTATCATAAACTGTAAATCCAACGGCCACAGATGGGACAACCTGAATCATACAAAGCAAGCAATAATTAATCATCAAGTTCCATAGAGTTGGTTTCTTAAATAAAAAGGTTTTAGCTTTCCCACCTTTAAGTAGTTAATGCTCAGACCTGAAAATAGTTGCTTCCAACCTTGGTGCTCAGCAATCATGAAAAGGGTTTTCAGAGTGCCCTTCAGTTGTGCATTATCGGATGCCCGGAGTTTTTGAACCTAGCCATATATGGTCGATATAAGCAACATTAATTTCTACACATTTTGTATTCCCACGTCCTCATCCCACCCATGGGTTTGGTAAGGCTGACTGAATTAAAAAACTTTCTTTTAACAGTTGCCTTTTTCTGGTGCAAGGCAGTGACAATATATATATATATATATATATATATATATATATATATATATATATATATATATATATATATATATATATATTCTTTTAACAGTTGCCTTTTTTCTGGTGCAAGGCAGTGACAATATATGTGTGTGTGTGTGTAATATGAGGAGGGATGACTACATGACATATTATAAATATTAGTTAACAATTTGTTTTTAGATAATAATAATGATCAGCTCTAGTGTTTGTTATGATATAGTATTAGTATACATGTCACACCCCTAATCATGCTATGTGATATCTATAAACCAATTTCTGAAGAATGAAGACATAAATGAAATGAGTTACCTGCATTTGCCTGCGAACAACTTCTAGGGGATATGTGAAGGTCTGCCCCAATAAACCTGCTACAGATCCACATGCAAGTTTGGCCACAACACTGTGTCTGTGCTCCTCGGGGACATGGCGTTTCATTTCCTCATAGAAGTAGAATTTCAAACCCGCATATGGGAATATGCCAACCAATGTTGGAGCTGTTGTTGGCATGAATTGAATTCAGAAATTTGCGCAATGTGAACCCAACATATAAACACAACCATACTGGTAATAGGAGTATGAGCAGATTTTATAAGCTTACCCACTCCCCGGTAGAGAGCTCTAATGCCCCCCGCTGTGTAAGTTTTTGCAAAACAGTCTAGCATCCCTCTGTAAACTTGACCATTATTAACATTAACCATCCCAGGAGCATTGATGTTTGTTGTACTTACAACCTGCAGGATGAGATTCAGCTTGGTTCACACTTATATAGCCAGAAAAAATGGTGTCAAATGAGTATCAAGTGAGGAGTGGAAGATTGATTTTTGAAAGGCATTAAACAAGTTGGGTGTATTGTTGTATAACAGGAAATGTGAAGAGAAATAGTGAAAGGCAGGGAGGCAGAAGAAATGGAACCTGATAGGCTAATTTAGTGCGAACTAAGTCAAGGGGATAAGTAAAGAGAACAGCCGTGCCTCCAGAGAGCGAGCCGGCGAGAAGGTCAAGGGTGGGGCCTGTGAGACATGAGGAAAGAGTGCATGATCCATCGGCGGTACTGCTCGTAGGACATGTAATGAAGGGCTGCGTAGGGAATGATCCTTGCAATACTGGCTCCGTTTCCTCTGAACATGAATTTATTTGCAGGCAAGCAAGCAAGCAAGCAGAGGTTTAGTGAAGTGAGCGGAGGCATGAAGGGATTGGGGATATGTGTGTGTGTGTATGAATGAATGATTCACATTCACATTCACATTCACATTCAGCTCACCTGTAGAATCCCAGAAAGCCCTCCGTGGTAGCAATCCTTTTTGCTGATCCATAGAGGCCTGTGCTCTGAAACTCAGCTCCTCGGGTCTGCATGGAATGATGATGTAGATATGGAATATGGTGTGTTGAAGAGGGAGGAAAAATAATAGTGCAGAAGGTGAAGGTAATTGAGAAAGAATAGAAGGGTAGTTGGTTGAGCCTGAGGTGACCTGGAAGAGAATTTTGACGCGGTCAAGGGGAGCGACGAGGGTCTTGGCAAGGCCGCCAGCAACGCCGCCAGCCACAAGCTCCTTCGCGAAGAGGGGCGTTCCCTCCAACACCTTCTCCATCTACCATCTACGATCTACGATCTACGCTACTTTCTTTTCCTTCCTTCCTTCCTTCCTTTCACGCGAGAGCCCTTCTTTATATTTATTTATACTCTCTTTACTTTTCAACACCAATCACTCACACAAACTCATCTCACTCCCTCATTCTCCATTTTGGATGCCTGGCTGGCTGCAATATTCGCCAAAATAAGCACCATCGCCTCCCTAATTACTAATTCCTTCCTTCAATTGCACAACCAATCACACCCTATCGCAAATCTTGGCATATTATTATTCTTTAACAAACAATTGGAGCTATTTGTATTACGTACTACGGAGTATATGAAAAATCTTTATTAACATGGCTAACGGCCTTAAGTTGACCTTTGTGGACTACCAACTTGGCTCCCTCTGCTGATAAAAAAAAACTTGGCTCCCTCAGTTACAGAGATGCAACCAAATAATTGGGCCTGCTCTGCTCCACTCTTATCTAAATGTATTTAGTAAAAACATATCTGTTACTGTTATAGTGACTGATCAGGGATGAAATGAACCCATAAGGCTGGAAAGTTAATATCCTAACTGTCGCAGATTCAGCATGGAATGTGACCTGCTGTTCAGTGAAAATCGTGATACGCCTTATATTTTAACACTGTATATATTTATTGTGAGCATCCACGTTTTTTGCCAAAAAATGTGCAGATTCATGCCAATGTTTTTGGTGTATCAAGTATTCAACCATGACAAGTCGTGCAAAGAAACGTGACTTCAGGCTATGCTTAAGATCACGATCACTTTATATTTGTTGTAAAAACAAAGGAAGGAAGTAAATTTCACCAATAAAAAATATTAAATTGATAGTGTACAATCACAGGTTAAATTTCATGCAACAAACATATCCATTATTTTTTAATACACTATTTAATTATGAGGTGTTCATATGATCATATCCTTGGCAGCTGTATTTTTTACAACATGCTTGGCTTAGGAAGAAAGAAAAATGTGTGGAGCTGGAGAGCCTTTGTGGAAGAAGTAGGCGTACCACGCGTGGGCAAGCTCATATGATGTGGTCTATTCTGTCATGCCCATTCCATTATTCTATTCCCATACCTCATCATAAAATAATAGCTTCCAAATCCCAACGACATGCATGATTGACTTCATAAAATATAATAATCATTTCTAATAGGAAGGAACAGCCTTCCACTTCCACTAACAAGGATGAAGATCAAAGTCAAAATTGCTATAAGGGAACATGAAGGGTCTTAGAAAATGCATCTTGACTCAGCAACGGAGCACTCTCAACGCATTCAGAGGAGTACTCGGAACCAATAGCACCGTCTGCCACCAATTTCTCAATTAGGCTCAAAAACATTTCCCTCCAACTCCTCCCCGCTGCTCCACTCATGAACTTGTGCCTTCACTTCTATCTTCTCTGGAACTCAAAATCCGATCCCCCAGAGCATAATTCTTCCTTGGCATAACAAAATAACCTCCCTCCACCCTCAATGTCCTCACCTGTCCCATCTCCAATGCGACGAAAATCACATAAGAGCCAATTCCATGTGGAATGAGTTTTGGATTTAGCCAGATAGCATGAAAAGCTTAAATCAGTCTTTGCCTTAAACAATTATACAAGGAAAAAGCTTAAATTAGTCTTTGGATTTAGCCAGATAGCATGAAAAGCTTAAATCAGCATAACTAAGGCAAATTTGATGAGTAACCAACCAAATTCTAAGCCAAAGGCTGCTAATCAGATCAGCAACACCCACATTCTAGTATCAGCTAGCCACTGTTGTTTCCCTCACTGAACAAGGAAAAAAGCAATATTCGATATCCTAACATATTGTTTTAATACAATATATAAGAAGAAAAATTTTCCAATTGTCACACAAGTTCACCCAGGAAAGAGTCCCTTCCAATAAGTCTTTGAGATATTGAGAACCACTGCTCAACTCTGCCGTGAATCATCCTTACACTTGTGTATCGGACTGCCACAACAAGCCTCTCTTTCTCTTTCTTCAGTGATAGCCACATTTCATTTTAGGGGGATTATGAAGGGATCGGGATATCAAAATCAAGTCTTCAACCTCATAATTCCTTGTTGAAACACAAGGCTCCAGATCCACCAACAAGCTTCTGAATTCTGATCTAGTATCATGCCTATTTTAGCACTCACAATCCATTAAACCATAGCATAACTTTTTCCTCACTTCCAATCCATAATTACATCAGGAAACAATATGCCAGACACTTTTTGCCATTATTTAGTTTGTATCATAGGTTTGAAACAATGATTCCGCCGGCAAGCTATTTTCTGGCCAAGCTTGCTGTAACAATTCAATGTACTGAAAAGAATTGGTAAAAACTTTAAAGAGCCTCTCAGTAAACATTCCAACTAGTTAACCGGCCCATGCATCCTCAACTATATGCAACGTATCTTTAACTAAAGTCTTAAAAACAAAAGGTCATTTTCACATAACCAAGATATGCTCATATACCACCATGTTCCTTTTTATAAGTCTAACAATAAAAGTTATTTCTAAATATAAGTTCACTACTTGTCACTTATGATTCTTTTTATCTAATTCTTGTTGGAAAGAGGAAGAAAGAAAGAGGGAGATGTTAGAATAATGGGAGAAGGCCCAAAATGATACATAACTATTGGCCAAGGAACACAAATAGTACATAACTATTCCAAGGTACAAAAATGATACCAACTTTTACCATGTGATCAAAAATGATATTTTCACTAATAAGACAATAATATTAGACATGAAATGTCCAAAATGCCCTTATATTTAAATTAACTTTTACCGTACGACGATTAATTTATAAGGGCATTTTGGACTTTTCATGTCTAATATTATTGTCATATTAGTGAAAATATCATTTTTGATCACATGGTAAAAGTTGAGTATCATTTTTGTACCTTGGAATAGTTATGTACTATTTTTGTTCCTTGACGAATAGTTATGTATCATTTTTGGGCCTTTGCCCTAGAATAATTTATAAATGTAGAGAAGTAAAGAAATTTTGAATAATTATAGTTTTAGAAAATTTTATTAATTCAAGACATATTTAATCATCTAACAATTCTTGATATGTGAAAATTAATCAAAGTTGACGAAAAATAGAGTGGTATATAAATTGCACGCAAGTGAAGATGAGTCACACCAGCTCAAATCCACGTTAGCCTATAAATTTTTGAACAGGTTGTTTTGATCTAACTTCCCCTAATGTTACATTTGCTTATGAATTTTTACAAATTTCATAACCTCAAAGACATGAACGTTTGGATTTGGACAAAATATTGTTCATCTGATACGCGTTACTGTTTCAATTTTGTTTAAAAATAAGCTCACTATATCACTTTGCTTTCTTATGTCAAAAAAATAATAAAAACAAATTGGATAACACAACAACAAACGTGCACAACTAATTGATGTCTGGGAATTGGATAAATATTTCGGAAAATAAGTTTGAAGTCTTGTAAAGGATACATAATTAAAGGTCAAATTAAACTTAGGTTTTTAGGATCTGATTTGTATTAAACAACATTTTGGTCTCTTTGTAATAATATTTTGGCCTTAACAACTTGCTATTGATGCTCATTAACTTTTTATTAGCATTTTTATTAGCAAGGCCAAAATGTTGTTATGAAGAGGGAAAAACGTTATTACTACCCAAATTTTCTAAAACTTTTTTGGATAATGCTCAAATTTGTTACACGAAGATAAAATGTTACAGAGAGGCAAAATTTTTTATTTGGACAATTACATATTGTTATGACTGAATTAAAATACAACATAATAAGATTTGTGAGTAGTGTTCATTAATTTGTTAGGTTAGGCTAAAACCTTATGGAGAACTAAAAGTTATTACTTCAAGCCCAAAATTTTTACACCTCATTTGTGAGACTCAAAAGTTGTTACACAAGGTTAAAACATTGTTACATAGAGGTCAAAAGTTGTTATTAAGGTAAATGGACAAAAGGATAATTTTGTTTTGGGACTTAATACAAATGAGGTCCTTAGTGGTCTAACTTTAATTTGGTCATTTGTGTGGGGGTTCTCCATGAAATCCCAAATTAATTTTCCCTAAATCTTTTTGTTCAAATACACATCTTGCCATATTGCAATTTCTTTATGAGAAATAAAATAATTAAGCATATTCTTTGCCTTGCTTTTGACATAAAATTAATTGGGTTAAAGTCCATTTTTACCCCTGAGCTAACCTTTAAATAGTGTTGAGTGTCTAGAAATAACCAAAAGAGCATTTTAGCTTCAGAAGTAATCAATCTTAACAAATTACCCCAATATTAAAAACATTAAGCTTGATTGTTAAACCCTCTTTTTACTCATTGATGCTAACGTACCCTAACTATCACCATATATATGTCATCATTTAAATATCTATTTTTTACTCGGAAATATCCACTTCATAGTAAACTTGTTTGGGACATTATTCAAAATTAAATATGTCCAGAAACTTTAACCCTTTATTTATTTTATATATTAACTTTTAAACAAAAAATTGTCCATTATTTTAATTCTCTTTAATCAATGTTTATTGTGTTTTGGTGAGGGGTTTTCAGCCCAATGCATGCTACTTCATCGACTATGATTATATTTAAATGAATTATGGTGATGAAATGTGGGACGTAATGAATTATTGGAAGCAATGTGGAGTGTCATGTATTATTTAACAATTACATTTAACTTCAAATAATACTATGAACAAATTTGCTACAATTTAGATACTTCGAGGTAAAAATGTCTATTGGCGGTTACTTCTTGTGCGAAAACGGAACTTTGAATGATGATGCGTATATAGTGACAGATACACTTCAACATCAGTACATCAAAATAAAAGAGAATTTAAAGATTAAACTTATTGTTTTTAACATTAGAGGTAAATATATTATGATTTGATTATTACTTTTGAAACAAAAATGTTTCTTTAATTACTTTTAGATACGCAAGACTCTAGTGTGGTTATTTCCAAGGTTCGAAAAACCAGATCGGAGGTCGACCCGGTCGGAGTAAAGGGTCAGAGGGTCAAGGGTTTAATCGGGGGTCGACTCGGGTCGAACCGGTTACATTAAAATAATACTTCTTCCGGTCCTAAATATAAGACCTAATTGACTTTTTTAGAAAATCCTATAAAAAAGCAAAATAAGTTAACTATAAATTGATTTACCTAATTTTTTTACCTTAGATTAGTTTATTTTACCTTTTTTTTTGATCAAAAGATTAGTTTATTTTACCTATAAACTAATGTATATATAAAAATATATTAAATATGTCATGATTTAATAAGATTTTTTATATTTGATATATGTGTATTTAAAATAATTGTGGCAGAAATAGACTTTTAAAGATATAATGGGCCTAAGCCCAAGTACATTAAAAAAACCCTAATTATCATCTCCCTTCCCTAGCTTGCCACATTACTCGTCTTCCTTAGCTTCTCCCTCGGTCGACACGCAGTGACGCAGATATGATGAAATCGTTCTCCTTCTTCTTCCTTCTTTTCTTCTTTTCAATCAACATGTTGTTTTCTCCTATTTTCCATGTCTAATCCCATCATTAGTCTTCTTCTTCACCACCTTTTCTTCTCATCTAGTTTTTTTGGCGAGACCCATTCAGCCCTATTAAGCCGTCGGGTCCCGGTTGGCCTATTAGATAAGCGAAAAAAAAATTTAAACAAAAAAGATACACCCGGCCACCGGTAAACCACCGGTTTACAGGTTCAACCGGCCGGTCTCATCCGGTTTTAAAATCATTACTTATTTCTAAAGAAAAATGACCTTTAATCTAAAAATTGTCGAGCACCATGAGGTCTTAATATAAGTTTAACCCCCTCCAACATGCATGTCATTACCGCTGTGATTGATAATGTGAAAGTAATTACTCTGTACCATCATCTTTCTTTGTAAAAACAAATAAATCATCATTACTACTCAAAAGGTGAAATGAAATTGATATAGGCACTCGCAATAATATATACATGACTAAAAAAAAAGTAATTACTTTGTTCTATTTTGACATGGCAGTATAAAAGAACAAATTAAATATGCAACTTGTCACATATCGTAGTCTTAAATTAATTTTTAATTATAATTGTGACATGACTTAGCTAGGCATTCAAAACAATATGTAGGCGACTGATGAGAAAAGATTTTCAAAGAAATATAGAAAAGATAGTAAAGATTATTGAGTTATAAATTAGAATCATTAATTTATAACATGTTTGACATCACCCTCAACCATTTCTCAAACAAAGTTACCAGATTTGTTTTTTAAAAATCTTAGACCATTTCGCTGTTTAACCTATGAATGCCTAGCCACTCAAAGAAAGCAACAAGTACATAATAATTTAAATGTGATCAAGTGCTTATATTGAAATGCGTGGCTGTCACCCAAGAGGGTGAATTGGGTAACAGAATAAAAGTTAAAATTCTCTTTAAAAACTGACTGCTTGTGCTTGGTGAAGGAGATGACACATTATGTTTTGCACAAGTATGGTGGTGTGGTGCTGGAAATAAGAATGTTAAAGACAAACTAAGCACACACAAATTTATCCTGGTTCGGTCACTTCCAGACCTACATCCAGTCCCCAGGCTCCACCTGAGATTTTCAATCCACTAAACTTCTTGTTTAAACCAGGTACAAGAAAGCCTTTACACTTTAGGTTTTACGAACACGGGTTCACCTAACAACCCACAGGTTTTGCAACGGGCTCACCTGTAAACCTTTACAACCACAAGTTTTACAGCAGGATCACTTGCAACCTTTCAACCACAAGTTTTGCGGGCTAACTTGCAACCTATGGAGATTTAGAAAACCTCTAAATGTTCCCCCTCACTTTTGTAAGATAACAATACTGTTCTTCAAGCACAAGCTTTAGAACAGTCTCTATCATTAGAGGATTTTATAATATGTTCACTCTATGAACTGATTGTGATAAACACTTAAGTACAAATGATTCTCTCTAAGAATAGATGTTACTCACTTAAGTACAAATGAATTACTCTCTAAGAATGTTACAACTTTAAAATCAGAGAGTAGAAGATGAGAGGAATGCAGAATACAATGTCTCAGACAATAGGCTCTGTTCTTCTAACCTCTCTTCTGAATGTAGATGTTCCTTTTATACTCGGCCTCAAACATTCAGGCTTGGGCGGCAGATAGAATATGTCCGTTTGAAAATAGCCGTTAATCCCATGTTACCGTTGAGAAGTACATCTTCATTAATGCTTAGCAGGTTGACTTGCTTTATCTCTGAAAAGCAACTCTGACAACTCTGCTCTGACAAAAGCATTCTGACCTCTGAGTATGTGACGTTGACTCTTGTACTCTTGCTGACGGATGATCATCGTTCATCCGGAAGCGGCAATCTTGCTCTGCAAGTGTTAGTCTCTGAATCCCAGTGACAAGAGTATTTGCATCCGCCGGAAGCTCATTTGCATCCGGAAGTAAAACTAAGTTCTGCACATACTTGTTAGTCCAACAGAGTAGTATATATAATCAAGTGTAGTAAGAACTATACATGCTGTGGGAAGTTTGTTTGCTATGGGAAGCAATCTTACTTAGACTATGTTCTGACTTAGTGTATTGTCTACTGACACTATGGGATGTCTATTCCAATAGTCAGCGTAAGTCTAGTTATTTTACTCTAAGTCTTCCGGAAGCGATTCTGCATCCAGTTGTATTCTAACTTAGGATTTGATTTTAGTCTAATTCTTCCTAAGTGATTTAGTGTGTCATTTACTCATGCTATGGGATGTGTAGTACAACAACACATAATCACATGCAGTTGGAGTTCAATCGTCTAAGGAAGCTCTCTTACTTCCGGAAACAATTTCACATCCGGAAGTACTCCTACTAGACGTTGAGTGTGGCTTTGTATTATACTCACTGACGCTCAGTGTTACCTAAGCCAACAGCCAGCGCTAGTCACTAAGCAATCGGAAGCATTCCTGCATCCGGTTGCGTCCTAACTTAGTCTCAAGGATTTTATACTCTTAATGTTCCTACACTGAGTTATGACTTAGTGTATTACTTGTTGCCGCTGGGGGATGAGACGTTCATCCGCGAGCGCTAGTCCTAGTCCATCCGGAAGTAAATCCACATCCGGTTGTACTCTTACTTGTGGTTCTAGTTTACCCTAATTTTGTCTAAGTGTCTAACTTATTCTTTCATATTTTAGTCTTCATCAAAACTTAACATTCTAACATATATTGTCATTGTGATTGAGTTGATAGTATATATCAAAGGCAATATAGTCGTGGTTTGCATATCGCTGTCGACAACTTTAAGTAGAAAAGGAGCAAATTGTAGGTGTGTTTTTTTTATATTGCAGTAATAAATTGTGTCATTTCGGAGATTTAAAGGAAGACAATATACAGAAAAAAACAATGTTAGCACAAATGTATTTGTCACACAGCTATATAAATCAATATAAAAATTAAAAAGAAATTGACCATTGAGGTAATAAGTCACATTGATTGATAGCCATCACACAGGAAAAAAATGAATGATTTTGACTATGGATCCATCTTTTATTCGAACGAATGACACGTTCTCAATTCAATTAAGGATTAATATTTTTTTAAGCTATTGATTAAGCTAAAAGCAAAGGATGCCATCAAATGACACTTAAGCTTAATTATAGGCTCAATAAAACGTTTGTTATTATATTCCTTGTTGAGCACATACAATTTCAAATGCCCGGTTTGGTGAGAATGTTCTACGTCAACCCGGATGCAAGAACAACGTGTCCAATTCAACCATCTTCTCGTCCATCTTAACTTAATTGGCATCTTATTAGTAAATGTTGTCCATTTGCTTTGCAATATGTTGTTGGCTCATTCATCGTATAACTATGATGTTTTATGTCCAACAAATATTTTTTTGGTTACCCAAGGGTATCATACCCGCGTGTCAAGTGAGACCAATCTCTCGCTCTTCTGAAGTCCCATATAGGGGGTAGACAGCTGATCTATGAATTTACTCCATTTGCAAGAGTTAGGGATCAAACCCCCAACCACTTGTTTAAGAGACGAGAGTTACTTACCACTCGCCAACCATCCATTTCCAAAATCACAATGGTGAAACCTAAAATAATGCCACTAAAGTAAAAATTTTGTTGATAGATAATTTGTGTTTACATTTGAAAACATTTCCTGAACCGGATATACATGTTTTAACTCTAAAAGGGTTTATAAACCAATTCACATGTACTTTTAATGCTGTTGCATGTTTTATGATGTCTTCATTTCATGAATTCTAATGAACCAATATGATACTCTTTATTTATGTAATTAATATTTTCGTTTTTTATAAAAAAAGATGACCACGTAGGCAAAAAGAGAAAAAAAAGGGGCAAGGAGATGATTATTAGGGGGGCATGATTAATGATTGGAGTCAAATGAAAGGCAAGCAACCAAACATTTTTTAACTTCTAAGGTCCCTCCAGTGACCTGTCCATCTCTAAAATGTGAGCTATTAACAAAATGTTTAAGTTGGGCAAAAAAAACAAAATGTTTAATACTAATATTACTATGAGTATATGACAACAAAAATAAAGGTCACATTATTGCCAATGACACGTGTACACGTTTTATGAAACATACCAACGCAGTCCTAGTCAAACCGACAATGATGGCCTCGTTTTTATTTTGACTAAAGTGGAAGTTCAGTCAATTTACTGACGTTATCACTCACCAAAAAATTACACTTTTAAAAAAACTAACCCTTATATTTAGCCTCAACAAATTTTTTGCCAACTACTCCTACTATTTAACCTTAAACTAACGCTACCAATTTCTTTTAAAAATCATTTCTGAAATTTGTTCGAAGTTGTTATTAAACTTTTTAAATATAAAAAACACCGAAATGCAATATCACTTATTGACTCCTATTCTAATTATTCAAGTTAGTTGGCTTTTTTAGAAAAAACTTTGGATATAAAATACAATTTAAATCATTTATATTTATATTTTTCCTCAAAACAAAGTTATTTTACCTGTAAAATATCATATAATATAATTATATGTTTCATATATTAAGATTTCCGCTTGAATATGTTTTTTTTCATAGAAAGGAATATAATTATATTTTTTTAAAAAAAACACCAATTGAGAGTTGATATATAAAAAAGGAAGAAGACATTATGAATTGACTTATTTTTGAAAACTGTACACACCATTGTTGGCGATTTAAATTGAATTAATTAATTAAAGGATAAGAAATGGAGATGGGGAAAGGGAAAAGAAGTATAAAAGGCATTACAGGTTGGAGGGTGGGGGTATATTTGTTGAAGGTGGAGAGAGAAGGAAGGGAAGGGGCTTTGGCATTTGGGAGGTTGGCGAGAGGTGCGGCCATCAGCCATGGGCATGGGCACGGCGAACCCAAATGATTTCGTTTCGCTTGACATGGACCACATGGACATGGAAGACACCATCTATCTCGCCGGAAAGGTAAGCTTCCATTCTTTATTTCCTTCGTTCGTTATTCCTCCCTCCCATCATCAAATTTCCAATTGATTGGATTGTATTGATGGTGCATCATCAAATTTCAGTTCCAACTTCCAACTCTTGTTTCTAGCTGCTTCCTGCTGCATTCCAATTGCAATACTCAACCATCCATCCCTATAACACTACATCACTCTATCAATATTCAGATCCATTTTGGGATCCTACCAACAACACCAACAATAACCCTTTCACTTTAATTCCCCCTTACATTCCACTCATCATTCAAACCATAATTCTTCCTTTCTTTATCTTCTTTTTCTTTATCTCCCTTCCACTTACCATCCCATCGATCGATCCTCCATTTTGGCTTCTTTCTATCTCTCTGCCCTCCCCTCATTTTTTAACTCACCATCTATCTCATCGCCCTCTTCTTTTCTTTCCACTCCTCTTACACTCTTTTCTCTTACAATGCTATAGAATAGAAATATCCCTTATATGCCCGATTGTTTTTTTTTTTTTTGTTCTACACTTTCTTCGTTTTTTCCTTCCCTTTCTTTCTTTGTTTTCCTCAGGGGCCTTTCATTCTCTTTCTTAATGTGCTGCCGTGTATTGTCAGGCTATCCAATTCATTTATGTAATCCATGTTGCTAATTCCATCAGATGAAGTCATTCTACACCTTTTGTAAACAAGTCATTCTTTCCCTGTTATTCACATCTTGTATTTGTTTTCTTTTCAGACCATACAATGATTACACTCTGCTAGCATTTTTTTTCATTTTTCTTTTCCAAAAGTTATATTATTATGCTGCCGCTTCTTTGTGTGAGTTGTTCAAAAAGGAGTAGGGGCACATGGGGAGCATATCTAGGAATAAATTATCTTCAAAAGATGCAGCTATAAGTGCCATGCCATTACACATATTGAAGTTCTTTTATCAGTAAAGAAAAAGGAGTAGTTCATAAGTATTTGCGACCAAATTAAAGGTCCTAGTGAAACACCAACCCCCACCAGCCTTTCTCAGTTTTGTTCAGTTCCAAACTAAATTCATAATGCTGCCAATGCCCCCTTTTCAGTTTTTAGAACTAAATCCGAAAGGTTTTCTCCAATAGAAATTTCAAAAATCAAAAATCCAAGAAATCGTAACAGCAGTAGTACATAACTTCACATGGTTTACCCCCCCCCCCCCCCCCCCCCCAAAAAAAAAAAACAAAAGAAAAGAAAAGCATCAAACAAACTGTGCAAATATTTTTTTTAGGAGTTGAATTTAATCAAATCTGTTTGATCCAATTTGCCAAATTGATAAGTTTGGTTTGAGATTGACCTCCCAACCAAACAGAACTGAATAACAAAAATCTAAAACTTAAATGGACTGCAGAAGAATGATGTTCTATGATTTGTTGAGGTGAAAGTTCCATTTCACGTCCAAAGTTCAAGCTTTGATTTCTCTGGCCCTTTCTAGATAGATCGTGGCTGTGTTTGTGTTATACTTATTTTGGATTTTCTCACTACAGGAACATCATATTCAAACTGGTTGTGGCTCTGTGTCCGTCATTGTCTATGGGGATCAGGACAAGCCAGCTCTAATTACTTATCCAGATTTAGCACTAAATCGTAAGTGCATTTGTGATATTTTCTCATATCCATTGCTTATCTTTGAAATGTCAATACTCAGCTTTTATTATTTTAGATGTCCTAAAGCTTGTTTACATTGTCCTTAGACTAGATCAACAATATCATGTGTGTCTTTTTCTCTTGTTTTGATCTGAAATTTTGTAATTGTCTTTTTCTTTGGTCAGATATGTCATGTTTCCAAGGATTATTTTTCTGTCCTGAGGCAGCTTCTTTGTTGCTTCACAACTTTTGCATATATCATATAAGTCCTCCAGGGCACGAGGTTTGTAAGTGGATTGATTAGAATGTATCTTTTATTGCATTATTGCTTGAATACTATTATTCACATAATGCCTCCTCTGGAACTTTTACAAGAGTTCTTGCAGTTGGGAGCTGCAGCAATTTGTCCTGATGATCCGGTGCCTTCTGTAGATGACTTAGCTGATCAAATTGTTGAGATTCTCAACTATTTTGGGTATGTAAAATAGGTTATCATGTTTTTTCTTAGATTCCATTTGTTTTGAACACTCCAATTAGGCTTGTGTACTCAAATAATATGAATAGCAATCTCTAACTGTGCTTCTCTCACCTTATCAGTGGTCCTTTGATCAAGAGGGAGAATGGCATATCTTCATGCAAATTGAGTATTTCCCCAATTTTTTTACTAATGCCAATAACTATTATCTTGTTCAGGCTTGGTGCAGTGATGTGTATGGGCGTAACAGCTGGCGCATATATCCTTACTCTATTTGCAGTATGTACCTTTTATAAATGTTGAATAAAGGTTTTTATATGAAGTCAATTTTGTTAAATAGATTTGTTCTTTGATAATTTATTGCAGATGAAATACAGGGAACATGTGCTTGGCTTAATTCTTGTATCCCCCTTGTGCAAAGCACCTTCTTGGACTGAATGGTTTTATAACAAGGTGTCTTTTCTAGACCTTCTGACCTTTCTTTGCATTGAAAAATCTAGTTACGGTATTTAATATCACACGTTATTTTAGGTCACATCAAATTTGCTATATTTCTATGGCATGTGTAATATGCTGAAGGAGTGTTTGCTCCAGCGATACTTCAGCAAGGTATTGCATTCCCAGAATTTTAGCCTTTTTCATGCTTTTCTCTTCCATCATCATTTTGTATTTTATTCTATACTTGATGCGTTTTCCTTTGGGGTCTTATAGGAACTTCGTGGTAATGCTGAAATTCCAGAATCAGAGATAGTTCAAGCTTGCAGAACAGTGAGTGATAAGCTGATTATTTCTTTCCTCGACATTGTCCTGTAGGCTGTAGCTGATACCTGATTTCTTTTCTTTCTTCCCTTAGATTGGGGGCACTTGCCTCACATTGCTTAGGGTTTTGAATGCTTTTGATGCTTTGTTTTCAGTTGTTGGATGAGAGAAAGAGCACCAACGTATTGCGGTTCCTTCATGCAATTAATCGGTAATTTCTATTGTAGAATTGCTTCATCAACGTCAAAATTGTTTGCATTCTGTCCTCTCTGTACATTGGCATATTTATGTGTTTCAACTCTGATTTGCCAATTTTCAGGAGACCAGACCTTACAAGAGGACTGAAGGGGCTACGGTGCCGTACACTAATTTTTGTCGGGGACAGTTCTCCTTTCCATTCTGAGGCTTTGTACATGACTTCAAAACTTGATAGGAGATACAGTGCCCTTGTGGAGGTATGAAGTGCCATGTAATGTGCTAGGGTGTATATGACATGCATATAACTTCTGTAATCAAGTTTAAAAATTGCTTAATTGGTTAACATGCTGATGAGCAGCCTTGACATCAAGACGATTGCATGCTTACAGTGGCAAAAGTTGGATGCTTAGAAAACAGAGAGGGGGGGGCACAGAGAGGGGGGGGGGGGGGGGGGGGCTAGAGAGGCATATACAGGGCAGTGTGAGCCTGCTCTGCTTAGTGCATGACATCTGATAGTATTGGTATTGCTTCGTCATGATATGATACAAAACTTTGGTTGATTTTGCAGGTCCAAGCTTGTGGTTCAATGGTGACAGAGGAACAGCCACATGCAATGCTAATTCCATTGGAGTATTTTTTCATGGGGTATGGGTTGTATAGGCCAAGCCAGTTAAGTGGAAGCCCTCGGAGTCCTCTCAGTCCGTCATGCATCTCACCGGAGCTTCTTTCTCCAGAAAGCATGGGATTAAAATTAAAGCCTATAAAGACAAGAGTTTCTCTTCAAGTTTGATCACTTGTGTAATTTAAATCCCTTGTTTTGGTATTTTAAGAGGGTATAGAAGAGGCTCAAAAAGTTGGAGGATTTTGTAGATATAAAGGGGAGTCAGGAATTGTTGGAGGAAAACACACACACACACACACACACACTTGAATATAGAGAGACTACTTGTATTCATTCATTTGTAGACAGTCATAAAGGAATCATTAAGTTGTCTCTTTAATTTCCAGGCGAACTCAATGTGTGTAAAAGGTGACATGCAATCAATAATTGAGAGGATAGGGCTGGGGCCTCCGTAATGGCCGAAAAAGGAGAAAGGATAAAATTAAAACGTTTTTTATTTAAAAAAAAGTAGGGGAAAAAGAAAGACATGGTTCCCATAGTGCCATAATAGGAATCTCCTCTCTTAATCGATGTACAGCCACAGCTGTCATTTTGAATTTCTTAGTCACTTGTTTGGCTGCTTCATGTTGTACTAAGTATTTCTTACAGCTCATAATGAAACAGAACATGTGCATCCCCCCAACATTTCAAACTACCGTACCATTATCCAAAAATTAATTAAAATGTACCGAAAATAGTTAACAAATTTGAGGAGCAAATGCAATAGTAATTAAGTGCAAATGTGTACGAGCACCAATCAATTTACAAGTGGTGCATATTTATTATTTCCGTTAAATGGATAAGCGCCTTTAGAATTAAATGATGTTCCAAGAGTCAGGATTTCAGGATTAGTTTGATGATATTTTCAGTTATATGAGTTGCTTATTTTCGATTAAGCTGTTTGATTGATTCTTTGTTGTGGATGTGAATTTTAGTTATATATGAGACTCATAATGATCACGCATTTTGATTTTAAATCCACACTTAATGGAGTATTAGTTAGATTTTTTAATCGAAATAATCAGCAAATTCAAATTCATTAGTGCACAAATATGTGTGTGTGTGTGTCTGTGTGTGTGTAACATGTTAGTTGAAACAATTTTTTCGATAATTTTACATTGTCATTTTATCTCTAATCATGTCTTATTTTAGTCTTGACCATGTCGTGTAAAGTGCACCTTGTTTGTAAGGAAGCCTCAATGGTGTGAAGAAGCAAAAGACATTTGATATAACTATCCATAATAAAAATATTGGAGCGCTGTTGAACAGTCATGAAACTATATATTCTTCCAAATAGACACCATACAAGGAACGTTTGACTGCTACTAAAATTGAAAATTGTTCAACATAAGTCAAATATTTGAGAGTAAAATTGGCAATACAATTTTTCCCGGATGTGCAAGTGTTTGACAAGGTACAATACACATGTATACAGAGTCCATGTTTCTAACTTCAACTACATATTTTGATGACTGTACATACATATAAATAAGCAAGTTAGATGGTCATTTAAGCTTCAATCATTTGGCGGACAGGGGTTCTATCTATCTGAGGGGAAGGAAGGTCTGTAAATTCAGACAAGATGGCTCTAAATTCATCACCCGTAAGAGTCTCCCTCTCCATTAGGACATCCACTAATTTATCAATAGCCTCTCGGTTGTTCCTTATGTGATTTTTAGCAATCTCATATGCAGTCTCTATGATTTGCTTCACACAATGATCAATGTCTTCTGCTAATTTCTCAGACATGGAGTTCCTAGCCATCATCCTGAGCACCACATCACCACTTCGCACGGAAGGATCAATCAAAGCCCAAGGGCCTATCTCTGACATGCCATATGTTGTAACCATTTGTCTTGCTATTTGAGTGACTTGTTGCAAGTCCTCAGCCGCACCTGTGGTTACTTCTGATTCACCAAAAATGACTTCCTCTGCTGCTCTACCTGCTAGCCCTGCAACTATTCTTGCAAATAGTTGTTGCTTGGAGATGAGGGCTGGATCCTCACCAGGCATGAACCATGTTAATCCTCTGGCTTGACCTCTGGGAACTAGAGTCACCTTTTGTACTGGGTCGTGACCTTGTGTCAATGTCCTGTATATATTATAGGTTCATGATGAGTGTTTATTGTTTATGGAGAAAGAAATTCAGTTAAGCTTACTGAAGAGATCCTATTTCAAGTAACTTCTTTATGCTTGTATAACTACATTACAGTATTATATTAACAAAGTATCTTTCAGCACTTGTTATTTTGCTATTATCAGTTGTAAAAATGAGTATGAAGGGCTGACTCAACTCAACAGTAAACTTGCTTATCTTCTGCATAAAAATAGAGGTAAGACTGCCAAGTAAAAATATGTATGTGCACTAGTATACTAACCAATGATATCAATACTGGTCAGTTTTTTATAAGCTGTTATAATGTTTATTAATATTATGACTTGTAAATTTTCATGTAGTTACTTTTACATGTTGCAAGTTCGTGATGAGTGTGCATCATATTTTGGTTATTTCAAATGAAGCCACTTCACTGAAATTCTCCCCTTTATTTGATTATCTAGAAATGGACGAAGATGGGAACATTTGAGTTGATATATACTTACGCACAGATAGCATGGCCAACTTCGTGGTAAGCGACGAGAATCTTGTTCTTGCCATCAGTCATTTTGGTTCCTTCCATGCCAGCCACTATACGGTCTATAGAGTCATCAATCTCTTGCATGCTGATCTTCTCCTTCCCTCTCCTTCCAGCAAGTATGGCTGCTTCATTCATTAGGTTTGCTAGGTCTGCACCACTGAATCCTGAAGTCCTCATCGCAATCACACTCAGACTCACTTCCTTGTCTAGCTTCTTGTTGTTGCTATGAACTTTCAATATTTCTTCTTCCCCTCCCATCTCTGGCATTCCAACGCTCACCTATTCCAACAATCCCAAAACCGATCATTTCAAAATTAAGTGAAACCCACTTCAAGCCCACGTAATTTTGACAAGTCTTGAATTTGGTTCCCATGCTTTATTCATCATCCAAATAAAAAATTGGTTCCTATATCTAATTAAATAAGGAGTTGGACGTTAACTTTGCTAATATGGCATTGACTATCTTAAGTAGGCTGCAATAAACTATTGATCAAGACTAACATGACTTATATTCAAGGGCCAAAATAAAATTAGCTGAACTTTCAGGTCCAAGTGATGCATTAAAGTTGGAATCCCAAGACCATTCTATTGAAATATCAAACTACATTTAACATGCTACGATTATGGAAGAAGTTGAATATGGAACCAAAGAAATGTACCTGCCTATCAAACCTGCCAGGTCTAAGCAATGCAGAATCCAGAATCTCCGGTCGGTTAGTAGCAGCGATAACAATGACCCCAGTGTTGCCAGTGAAGCCATCCATTTCAGTGAGCAACTGATTCAGTGTCTGTTCTCTTTCATCATTGCCTCCTCCAATGCCTGTCCCTCTCTGCCTCCCCACAGTATCAATCTCATCAATGAATATCAAACATGGAGAATTGGCTTTTGCCTTGTTGAACAAGTCTCTGACACGTGAAGCACCAATCCCCACAAACATCTCAATGAACTCAGAGCCTGACACAGACAAGAAAGGAACTCCAGCTTCTCCTGCAATGGCCTTAGCCAACAATGTCTTGCCTGTTCCTGGTGGTCCTACCAGCAGAATCCCTTTGGGAATCTTTGCACCAACGGCAGTAAACTTATCTGGGATTCTCAGAAACTCAACGATCTCTTCAAAATCTTGTTTTGCTTCATCAACTCCAGCCACATCATCAAATGTCACCCCTGTATTTGGTTCCATCTCAAACTTTGCCTTGCTCCTGCAAGTCAATCACAACAAATGAAATTTCTACGTCTTCTTTAGAGTTCTACAAGCCTGACTAGGTGTAATTCAATTCATGACATGACCAAATTAAATTCCTTTTACCACAGTTCCTTCAGTCCTTAATTAATATAGAAAATTTTAGGGAATGTCATTTTGTTGGTACCTATATTTCTCTCTCATTATAATGTGTTCTACCATTCAAGACATGACCTGCTCCGAAGCAGTTTTTTACGTAAAACAAGGTTGTGTGAATTTTTTTTTTTTCCAAACACCCATAAAAACGTGACCAATGAACAAGAAACTATTATCTTGAGAGATAAGGAGAAGCTTGACTGATCATCTTTTAAGAAAATTTATTCTCCCCAATTCAAACACACTCTAAGACTTGAATATATAGGACGTTGACTTGTATATTTGTATGTTTATGCATGTGAGTGCCTTTGAATTGGTGGCATAAAAAGAAGTAACTTTACTTATTGGGTCATACCTTGAAAGTCCAAAGGGCAAGTTGGGGCCAGCAGGATTATTGGTGGAAGTCCTAAAGAATAGAGAAGCAAGCAATAGTAAAGGAAATCCAAAGTTGGCAAGAAAATCAAACAGTGGCAGCCAGCAGTTCAATTGCACAGGATGAGCAGCCACGTCCACGTTTGTGTCTTCCATTTTTGCGAGCAACCCCTGAGGCGGCCCAGGCAGCAACTGAACCTTCACCCTCTGAATCTTGTCCAAGCTCCTATTATATATCTCGGCGATCGCCACCGTGCCATTTTCAAAAAGGTCAACTTTCTTCACATCACCTTCGTCCAAGTGCTTGAGGAACCTTGAGTACGATATTCTGTTTGAAGTGGACGCATCTGGGCTTTCCGGTTCTGCTCTTGCATGCCTACTGCATAATCCCAGAGAAGTAGTGGTGTATAGCAGAAGCTTTCTCTTGCTCAGCTTGAGGTCTGAAACATGCTGACTTTCTTTGTTGTTCCACTGTGAGATGGAGGAACGAGTGAGATCCCTTGAGGAGTCTCGAGAGCTGCAGATTATAGAGGGTGGAATAGGGAGAGATAGAGAAGTTGGCATTATATTTTTCCAAGTGCAACACTTGTGCATGAGAAGTCCAGCGAAAAATGTTCATGGAGGGAAGGGAGAGAAGTTGGTTATATAATGTAGTAGTTGTACAAGGAATGGAGTTGGAGGCTTCTAGTGCTTTTATTTTGACTTGGCAGTTTGTTTGTCATGTTTTTGGTTCTTCCGCTTCTACGAGGGTCTAGATTCGAGCTTTACTTTGTTCTTTTCCCATTTTTAGAGTTTTCTAGCGTTAATTGTGCTTCAGCTGTGTTCTCAGTCTGTACATGAAATGACTGATTTCATCCCTCTTTCCTACACACTCACAACCACACACGTGGAGGAATATGGAGTGAGTGTAAGGTATTTCAGCTCGAGATTTTTTTAAAGGAAAAAAAAAACTTTTTTCCGGTGGCAGTATCAATTTTGATTGAGATGGAGCCTAGACTTGTGTATGGTATCGGACAACATAGTTCGCACTTCGCAGCTTTCTTCAGCATTGGGAATATTATTTCATAGAACATTGGACACGTTTCATGCTCATTTAAAAAGAATTATTTTGCGACATACGCCACAAAAAGAGGAAGGTGAAGGACCTAATGGCAAAACTACAAAGTGTAAAAAATAGCATATTTTAAATCAAGGGTAAAGGAGCAAATCTGGCCCCCAAGTAACCACCAAGGAGCGCTGAGTACCCTAAACTAAACACAGGCCCGGATCTGTACCCCAAGTAACCAAGATGTTAAAATACCCCGGTTGGACGGGCAACAACGTTTGACCTTTACTTTGCCTGTGTGGATGCCACGCGAGCATCTGCTTTGCCACCTGGCGCCTTGTCATTGCCACGTAGGATAAGTGTATGTGGGTCCCACATTAAATAAAAAAATTGTCCCTCCTTCTTCATCAACAATCACCTCCAGCCCCCTCCCCCACCACCACCACCACCACTCCCCTTCACCTCCAGCCCCCCCCCCCACCACCACCACCACCACCCGTTTCACCTCCAGCCCCCCCCCCACCACCACCACCACCACCACCCGTCCCCTTCACCTCCAGCCCCCCCCCCCACCACCACCACCACCACCCGTCCCCTTCACCTCCAGCCCCCCACCACCCGTCCCCTTCACCTCCAGCCCCCCCACCACCACCACCACCACCCGTCCCCTTCACCTCCAGACCACCACCCGTCCCTTTCACGGCGGCGCTCGCGAGATCCAACGGCTTGATTGCCTCAAGAGGCGAAGACGGTGGTGGGGGCTGGAGGTGAAGGGGACGGGTGGTGGTGGTGGTGGGGGGCTGGAGTGAAGGGGACGGGTGGTGGTGGTGGTGGTGGTGGTGGTGGGGGAGGGGGGCTGGAGGTGATTGTTGATGAAGAAGGAGGGACAATTTTTTTTATTAATGTGGGACCCACATACACTTATCCTACGTGGCATGACAAGGCGCCAGGTGGCAAAGCAGGTGCTCGCGTGGCATCCACACAGGCAAAGTAACGGTCAAACGTTGTTGACCGTCCAACCGGGGTAGTTTTTTAACATCTTGGTTACTTGGGGTACAGATCCAGGCCTGTGGTTATTTAGGGTACTCAGCGCTCCTTGGTGGTTACTTGGGGGCCAGATTTGCTCCTTTACCCTAAAATGAATATGAGAGAAACAACAGACGCTGTATTCTATGTAGAATGCATGCGTTGGATGATAGATAAATGGTATGAATTGCCAAGTTCAATTTCCTCTGCAATTTATGAGGTTTCAAATTTGTTTGGGGATGACTATTTGTGTTTGGGAAAAGGTGGAGATTGCCAGAGTGGCGAAGAACTTAACAACACAAATGTAAAAGCAAATAAATGAATATTAATAAATATTCCATGATTGTATAACAATTACAGTGTTTTTGCCATTTTTCTAGTAACCTAGGGTTGAAGAAGCTAAATTAATAAATACAAATCAATTTGCTTGACTTTATATACACTTAGGTGGATAAATAAAGAAAAGTGGTCATTATACAATGTTCAAATGTTGGTTTTGATTGAGTTAACTTTTGATGAACTCTTATTATAGTATAGTAAGTGATTTGATTTGGAAGATCCATTGAGAAAGGAATGTGGTTTGATCCCTATAGAGCATATTCAATTTGTGGGCTAACTGTTGCACTTAAAAGAGGCATACTCTATAACACGGAACAAAGATAAAAAAATAAAAAGAGAGAGAGAAAGAAAGGGTGTGGACTGTGGAGAGCATATATAGTTAGGTTTTAGGTTGTGAAGGGCTTAAAGCTGGCCCCCTTTCCATTAGATTTAGATTAGATTAGGTTGGTAAAGGTGAATGGTTTTGTGGTTGAAATTGGGCGCCAACAATAACAATAGACAGTAACAGTAACAGTAACAGTAACAGTAACAGTAACAGGGGGGGCTGGAAGGAAGCATGAAGGATGAAGAGAACATAACGCTTTGGCATTGCATTGCATGCCCAATACTCCAAAACTCTCTGGTCAAAAAAAAAAAAATCCTCAAAAACTCCAAAATAGAGAGTGGTGGAGTGGTCCCCACTGGTTCATCCATTTCAATCACTCACTCACTCACGTGTTGAATTCATTTCCTCCTCATGTTGTGTTGTGTTGTGTTGTGTTCACTAACTGGATATCAATATCAATTATCATTACTCTCTAGTCTTGCCTTTATTTCCTTCCGCCTTCAAAATCTATACTTTTTTTGACGGAGGCTTCAAAATCTAAACTTGGCTTCATCCAATCCATCCAATCCATGGCATCGCGTTTCCCATTTGTTGTAGAAAGGGTTGGCGAGTGTGGCACACTTAGAGTCCATCTCCATCTCCATGGGCCCTCCAGTTTTAGTTTTGGAAGGCGGCGCAGGGGCCTCCTACACGCATTGGGAAGAGTAGAGGAGGAAGTGAAGAGGATGAGGACATGGTTGAGAGCGCCATTCAGAAGAGCAACAAGCTTCTCGCTCTCCAGACAGACCTTCTTCACCGGGTGCCTTTTCCTCATTCCCTTCCCTTTCCTTTCTTTTATGCTTCTAAACTTCCTTTCCTTTGCTTCATCATCTTATCTTATTTACCCTTTCCCTCTCCATTCCATTACAGATTGCTGAGAGAAAGAAGCTGCTTTCTTCTATACACCATCACCCCATTTTGGAACCACAACTGCAAGTGGAACTGGATCCCAATATTTCTTATCCTCCTACGGATCACAACTCTCTCTCAAATGATTACAATCCACAATCTGTATACCAAAACGCCACCATGCCTTCTACCAATTATGCCTCAGCTGTAGGCATTAATGACGGTGAGGAGGAACATGACGACATCTCACCTCCTCAAAGGCCTCCCTCCAAATTAAGTGTCGTGAACAAACAGAAGATGGGAAAAATGACACCTTTACTCTGCATACCCTACCACTACCACCCTTTCTACCAAATAGGACGCCGACTGCCCCTCCAAAACCTCAAAATCAGGACGCCACACATAAGGCCACTCCTGAAGCTACCAGTGTTGAGAGTGAAGCTGAAAAGTCTCCGCCTTTGGCTGCCTCCAACGTCATGAATGTCATTTTGGTAGCAGCAGAATGCGGTCCCTGGTCAAAAACAGGCAAAACCATCTTTATTCTTTCATTTCTGCACAATATTATCCTTGTTGGATAAAGTTCATTGTTTTATTGTCACATGGCCAAATCGTTTTATTCATCTTTATTGCCCTTCAGGGTATGCATTTTTCATTTTTTCTCTCTTGGTGCAATCTGATGACTTGCACATAAAATCACAGGCGGCCTTGCCGATGTTGCTGGATCACTACCAAAAGCTTTGGCACGCCGTGGGCATAGAGTTATGGTAATAATCTATTCCCATGCCTAATGAACTCTTTATTTGATTTAGATCATGTCAAGGGATGAGAGTCTATATTTTAGCTCCGGGCTCAACCTTATCAACTTTGAAATTATTTGTCAAATGGATGGTGAAGCATCTTCTGCTTACTTCCTTTTCGTGTTTATTGCTGGTTTCATCTTTGGTTATTTGATATTTCAAAATCATGTTAAAATGTTGAAATTTGATATCAGTATCTCTCTATTTTTTTATAGAAGGTAAGAAGCTTTGGTCTATATATTAACTTTAAAATTATGTCTGTCTTTATCTAATGTTTGGATTGACATATAATATAGATCAAATTATGGACGCATAATATTTAATGGCTCATATTATCACAAAATTAATGCTTCACAATCATTGATGTCAAGTTTTTTGGGAGGGATGTCCATTTACTCATTTTTTCACACACTCCATCCTTAGGTTGTGGTTCCTCGTTATGGAAACTATGCACAACCCCAAGATACAGGAATAATCAGAAGGTATAAAGTAGATGGTCAGGTATGTATGGGATTTTTAAATAAAAAATTACGCTGAAATTGTTGGTGATTTGAACTTCCAACACGTTCACTTTCAGGATATGGAAGTAAAATATTTCCAGACATATATTGATGGTGTAGACTTTGTGTTTATTGACAGTCCTATATTTCAACATATAGAGAAGAACATCTATGGAGGAAACCGATTGGTAATGTAGCAAACATCTCTTTTATTTAGTTTTCTATGTTGTGGATCAATATTAAGAACTTCTTGTCATAAGTTCCCTGATCACTTGCTTCCTTTCTGAACTGTATTTTATCTTTTATTTGTCCTCAGGGCAATAACCAAATGCTATGCTTTTCTAATCTTTTTTCTCCTAGTAACTCATTGCCTTCATACATTAATAGCTGCTCAATTTCTCCGTTATAACTTTTTTTACACTTTGCATTTCTTTTGACTATTGTCCATTTTATGAAACAGGATATTCTAAAACGCATGGTGCTGTTTTGCAAGGCCGCAATTGAGGTAAATGAAATAGGGGCTGTTTGATAAATCAATCAAATATGGTCTCTTAATTATAACACATATCGTATAATGAATTATCTGTTATATTTCATGTCTGTTAAAAAACCAAACATGCAATTTATGAAACTAAAGCAAACAGGCTTGGATATCATATTGTGGATTATAAATTGTCTGCCCTGCCCAACTTAAAATGTCATCACTCTGCATTATAATGGGGGAATTTTATGAAAATAGTATTTGGCTCTAATAAATTTGTTGTTCAGCGTCACTTAACATGTTAAAATGCATGCCCTTTCATGTTCCAAATATTCGATGGTTTCATCTTAATTTTGACTACTGCTTTGACTATTCAATCATCCCCGTAGGGATATGTTAATGTGTTTCTGTGGACCATTAAACTTATCATCGATTTCATTTGTGAAGTTCAAGAATGAAACTTCTGTAATTATATGATGCACCTTTACCAGGAAGCACTATAACCTGGTCCATGCAAATGCTGTAACTTAAGCACTTGCCAGAGGGACATAATTCATCCCACAAAATAAGATGCATCTTGAAGATTATGTTGACTTGATTATATGTGTGTCACAGATCAGATTGGTAATGCGGTTCATCAAAGTTGTACTTTAAAAAGTCAAAGCACATATTAGATGATTTTTCTTAAAAAAATTATATCGTAGTTGACTTTTCATATGAATGAGTACAGTGACAAATGTAAACAATTTCCAGGTTCCTTGGTATGTTCCATGCGGTGGTATATGCTATGGAGATGGAAATTTGGCCTTCATAGCAAATGATTGGCATACTGCATTGCTGCCAGTTTATCTCAAGGCATATTATCGTGACAATGGTTTGATGAAGTATACGAGATCAGTTTCTTGTGATTCATAACATTGCTCACCAGGTGACATTTCTGTCATGTTAATGATTTTAATATTGTCTCTGTTCGTTCTACACAGTGAAGAAGGAAGCAACTAGAGTTTAATACATTAGAAGAACACACTTGGTGATTTCAATCTCATGTGCGGGATTATATTATTAATTTTTCAGCAAAGTATATGTTGTGAGCTCCCTTAGCATAAATCATGTAGTAAAAAAATGGATAGATAGATATAGCATTTGTTTCCATACCTGTAATACCTAACTAGGTCTATATCTAACAATGATGTGTGGTCTGGTCTCCGAGGCTACTTTTTTCCCAATGTTAAATACAAGCTTGTAATTGTGCCAATAAAGAAAAACAAGTGCTTGGTAGGCTAAATGTTTGAATATATTCCCTTCATCTGAGGTAAAGGTCCCATAATTGAGCATTGAGTATGCAATGTCCTGTTGATAATTAGTTTCTATTTTGTGTTAGACAAGAGTACTCATAATCATCATGAGCATCATGGTACTATTGAAAGTGCATACTAGAATAGCATTCTCAAACATTAGCAGGTAACGATCAAATCATGGATTTCCATTCTTATTGCTGCAAATGCTTAGAAGAAATCAATTAATCTTACTCATAAGAAGAATCTAATCTATCACAATGCATGTGGGTTATACCTTTAACCCAATCTATCACAGAATGAGAGACTCCTGTCAGTGGATCCAGACTGAAGCTGATTTTGAATTCTGATTAATCAAAGAGCTTTGTTAGGAAAAATGTATTTTAGTAATTTAAATGTTATTGACTAGAATCAGGGTCAGCTCTATGTATATTTCCTAACTCCTAAGAAGTTTTAATGGCCTTCTCTTTGTTGTAAAGGAGTATTCATACAATTATATTCTGTGCAGGGTCGTGGTCCAGTTGATGATTTCTCATATGTGGACTTACCTGAACACTACATAGACCTCTTTAAACTGTACGACCCCATTGGGGGTGATCACTTCAATATCTTTGCAGCTGGTTTAAAGACGGCTGACCGTGTGGTAACTGTTAGTCATGGATATTCATGGGAGCTTAAAACTTCTGAAGGTGGTTGGGGTTTGCATGGAATAATAAATGAGAATGACTGGAAGTTGAGAGGCATAGTGAATGGAATCGACAACAAAGATTGGAACCCTCAGTTTGATGTTCATTTGAAATCTGATGGCTACACTAACTACTCCCTTGAGACACTGCAGACCGGAAAGCCTCAGTGTAAAGCCGCCTTGCAAAAGGAGCTTGGTTGCCCGTTCGTGAGGACATCCCAGTAATTTGTTTCATTGGAAGACTAGATCACCAGAAAGGTGTTGATCTCATCGCTGAAGCAGTTCCCTGGATGGTGGGCCAGAACGTTCAACTGATCATGTTAGGCACTGGTAGGCCTGACCTAGAACAATTGCTTAGGCAATTTGAATGCCAGCACAACGACAAGATTAGGGGATGGGTTGGTTTTTCCGTGAAGATGGCTCACAGGATAACTGCAGGTGCAGACATATTGCTCATGCCTTCAAGATTTGAGCCATGTGGGTTGAACCAACTATATGCTATGAATTATGGAACAGTTCCTGTCGTGCATGCTGTTGGTGGACTGAGAGATACTGTGCAGCCTTTTGATCCATTCAATGAGACAGGGCTTGGATGGACATTTGATAGAGCAGAATCAAACAAGCTGATAAATGCGTTAGGGAACTGCTTGTTAACATATAGGGAGTACAAAAAGAGCTGGGAAGGGCTTCAGAGACGAGGGATGAGCCAAGATCTTAGTTGGGATAATGCTGCTCAGCAGTATGAGGAAGTCCTTCTCGCAGCCAAATACCAATGGTGAACCTTCAGTATATGTGTGCAGTGATTTTAATCTTTTCTTTTGCATCCGCCACCTGGGCAAGTAATCAATGAGGAGTTTGGTCATGCAGAGTGGTTTTAAGGTTGCGTTTGTCAGTGAGGAATACTGACAAGTTTTCAAGGTAAATATTTGTGAAGAATTTCTCGAATCAGTTGCAGTCATATCCGTCAGGATTTATTTATTCCTTGACGCTAAAATTTTCTGCTGTAACTCATAACGAATAACAGTTACGCTTCTCTCTTGGCCCTTTCTAGTGATTTCATCCAGTTGGCTTTTCATTATTTTAGCTCTATTATTTAATCATCTTCGACTTTTGAGGTCATTTACTCGTGTAAGTTTAGCAACCTTCTTTCAGTTCCATGAAATAAATCTTGTTGATGTGGCTCATCAGCCGTTAAGTATATAGCGGCCTTAAAATTCAAGCCTATATGATAGCAAAGACTCCAGTTTATCCAAACCGAGAAAACGTAAGTGCGAGACCTTGCCTGAAACATTGAAAAGCATTAACTTATCAAATCACACAACAGAGCAACTATGGTGGATTAGCTGAATAAAAAGATGATTTCTCAAACCAATCACATGACATTCAATTAAATTGTACATTAAATAACCTTCTCATAACATAAGGGGTACTGATAATACCCTTTATCAATTGTTCTATACTTCAACCTAAAAATTGCCTTCAAGGATCCCTCATTTTTTGGGTAATGCCAAGCAATGTATCAATCCTTCGCATTGCATGCCGCTCCAAAGTCCTTCAAAATACAAATAAATCGTATGTATCTCTTCGAACACTTCAGACTGCACTTCACGCACCCAAGGGCACCTGTATACATTTTTCAGTAACTGGTAAATCTCTGGCGTAGAATATGTGTATAGTGGATACACATTTCTCAAGAAGACAAAGGCTTGATATACCGTCAAACTGATCAGAAATTTAACAAATTCAGAAATCAGTGCTATGCAATAGCAGTTACCATATGCACTCCCTAGTAAAATCACTACGCACTCATAATTATAAGATCACTTTATTTTTTTTAAAAAAAAAAATCAACTATGCAAAATTAATTATTTTATAACTTATAGTTTTTTCTAAAACTAATTTATTCTACGTAAACTAACCTATACTCTAATTACATGTAACGAGTTTATAATTTAATGGTTTTAATGGTGAAAAATTAATGATTTAATATACTGAATTAACTTCCGCAGAAAAAAGTCAAAATGAACTCTATATCAAGGATTAGAGGAAACAAAACAACTTCTAAACTGTTGAGCATAGGGGGGCTTGTGAATTTTAACAGTAAAGGTTGAATAGAGTATACAAGTATTTGAGTCTTGACTACAGAGGATTTAACATAGATTGAGGAGAAAGAACACATTAAACATGTACTTGAATAGAAGAATTTAAAAGAACAAAGTAAAAGCATTATATTGATTTTATCAATTAAACACTCACCAGCTACATAATACATTATTACAATACAAACATAACCAACTTTCAAAAGTGAGAAAAACCAACTTATATCATTCGGTAATAAATATTTTATATACCTCATTCACAATTGGTCCTTCATATAAAGGACGTCCTCCTTTCATCTCAAACTACCCAAAGGATCGTGTAGAGAGAAGCCCTGCAAAGCCCTTTGACAGACAGCGCTCGACTGAACATGGAGATTTGGATGAACACAAGGGGCCATTATTTCTAACAATTCCATTACAATCCTCCATTGCATCTTGAGAATTACCTCTACTTCTTTTTGAGAGACTCAACTCAGCAGCGTCAGAGATGGGAGCATATAAGGCCTCCATATCACCATTCCCCACGTCATTTGGCACCTTCCTCTTAAGACCATATAACTTTTCGTTCCTGTGAGAAAGCTATATTCAGATACAAGTTTATGTTCCATCAAGACTAATTCATAAAATCCGAAATACCGTAAGTTCATTTGACCCACCAGGAACCACAAGTCTTCAGAACTACATAACTGTGCTTCGGGATCACCACAGTTGCATTGTAAACTGGAATTATTATATGATAATCCCGAGGACCTGCATGATAATATATTTATAATTAATGGTTATTTCAAGAGAAAAGGTAAAAAAAATTCTAACAGAGCAAAGATGTCTTAAAAGGAGGGTGGATGAGTGAGAGTTAATTATAATAGTGATATCTGCAGTCACAAATTATTTGATGTCTCATGAGTAAAAAGAAAGTGACCTAACAACAAAAGATTAAGGCCAGGTTTGCAAGGAATTTTCATTTCTTGTTTGATAGCGAAGTAGTTCCACCCAAAAATAAAATACAATAAAAAGTGTTTAATTGATCCAAAAGGAAGAAGAAACTGTATTGTTGATAAAAACAAAGAATGGGCAGATGTAATCAAAGATGGTGAAAAACAGCATTATAAGGTCAGAAAGTCCAAAAACGCCTGGAATAGCACTGACAGAATTTATTTTGCAGACTTTAATGTTCTCCAATTATTGACTAATTTCGGCAATGGTATAGAGGGTGACAGGACAACTCTTTGGAACTAAAATTAATTCAACACAATGATACCACTTTCCTGGCTAAAAAATATAATTTATTAGACATTATTATCTATACAAATTTAGAGCAAAGTAAAAAATCAAACCTGTACATATGGTCAACAAAATCATCTATAAGAACCGGCCATGCACCTGTAAGGAAAAGAAAAGAAATTATCATTTACTAGTGATCAGAATAACATGCCTACCACCACGCCCTCCAGAAAAATGCCCATTTTAATGCAAAATTACTAAGTTGGATAAAAGCTTGTTCATCACAATATGAAATGCAAATTTCCATTGTAGCTTGTACAGATCAACAGATAGACAGAGGTATCAGAGGAAATGAAAGAATATCTGCTCATGTAGATTTTATTTTTAGTTGGTGCAATGCAAATGCAGATTTAGTTTTGATAAGTAATCACCCTCACTATTCAGTCCTTGCTGTCCGAATCTTGAATACAAGAATATATATTCACACTCCATATACTCACATTGTGCCACCTTCGTGGCTTTAGTTTTTCCACAACAAGAAAAGAGTTTTGACTATACACACTGCAGAATTGCAAACTAACAGCAAAAAAATAGAGAACTTCAGTGGCTTAGATTATCCAGAACAGAAGACAAACTTGGAGCAGGGGATGAAAAAGTAGATACTAAGAAAACAATTTAGCCAATAGTTAGGGCCTGCTTGGTATGAGAGAGAGGAGGGAAGGGAAACTTTTCTGAAGTGAATTTACAAAAATTACAGAATTGGGATTGAAAGTTCACAATTAATATTTCTTATTCTTTTATTTTACATCTTATATTTCCCAAAATATCATGATCCCACTTCTTAAATTTTTTTAAATTCAACTAAAAAGTTTTCCCTCCCTTTCCCTCCAAATCCCTTGTACCAAACATACTCTTGGGGGTTACTTGATTCTATTCTCTACCTTTAAGTTCTTAAACAACTCTGTAGAGTAATTTTAAGAACGGTTCTTGTAAACAAAAATAAAAAAAAAATGTTAAAATTGTTATTTTGAAAAACGTCTCAAAATGGTAAAGTGAAAGATAATAGATTTGTTTGCTTTATTTATATATTTTCTTCAATAAAATCATGATGTTCTTTGCCACTTCAATTTTGTATAACAAAGGTGTTTAAATTTTCTTTCCGAACTTAAATTATTTGGTCTATAGAACACAACCAGATACACATTTTCAAACAAGTCATTTTTTTATTTATTTTTCAACACAAAATACTGTTCTGGGAACAGGAAATTGACCAAGCCCTTAGTACCTAGTTATTCCCATTAAGCAGCTATCTTTTGCTTAACAAGAAGAAGCTTGCACAAGTTGACCAATGTGTGTAATATTTGATAACATGAGGCAGATTGGAGAAAGACTAAAACATATTTTTCAACATTACAAGCACAAAGGAATTAGTAAACCATGCAAGTGTTGAAACAGAAGAAAAATACATTGCACAAAAAGAGAAATGTAGGTGTACATAAATCTGAATGTTAATATTAATGCAATAAAGCACATCATAATAATACCTTCAGGATCATATCCCTCCAGATTATCACGTGTACACAGGCTGAAAGCTAGCACTTGTTGCCAGGTATCCTCAGAGATGTTGTACCGTTGATTTTTCTAAATAGAATTCAATAGGTCGGTTTCTTCAGAAGAGAAATTAAATAGCACAGCCAAATGTCCGACAATTACGACAAAAGACATAATATTCTATAAACATTAAGTTCAGTACCCAAAAGATTTAAATGCAAACTTCTCCGGAATTACTGGAAATGTACAATGACAGTTTCAAGCAAATTGCTTAAAAGTCTTTTGATAACTTTCAAAAGAATGGAGAAGATATTGAAACAGATGAACTTTATATGAAAAATCAATATTTTTCAAAATTACGAGATGAAGGAATTATTAAGCCATATCCTCCCATCCGGGCTAAATTGCCCAAGGCACCACACAATGAATAAAGGTTCCATCAGAAAACCCTAGGCATAATTAATACAGATCCCAGAAAACACCTCAGAGAATTAAAACTGAAGAAAAACAAAGCATTGAACAAGTTTTTTTTGTGTTCCCACGTAGTATGAGTATGGCCATAAAGTCATTAGAATGTGAAAAATCCAACCCCCCCCCCCTCCCCCCTCCCTTTTCAACCGAAATACCAATCAATATTCCAACTATCCAGTAATACTAGCTGGAGATACAGTGAAAGAATGGAGTATTCTAAATTGGGCCAATTTGATAAACCCAAACCCCACCTAACATGGGCCTTCTCAAATCCAAACTAACAACAATCATTTTCTCCAGGTGTTCAACACCATCAAAGTGTCATTGGCCACCAGAGTCATGTCTACAATTTTCTTTTATGCCACAAAAGCACCATGGTCATCTGGCTTTCGGAAATAGTACTCTTTTAACCTTTAAGTCTCATAGAGCGATTTTGCAATGAAGTTAAAGGAACCAGCAAGAATTCCGGGCAATTATAAAGGTTAATGATTTAAACAAATGACTTAAAACCAATATGATGAAGACTTCAGATAGTAATATGCACTGTAACTACTTTTCTAAGAGAAAATTGGTGCAGTTATACTTCACGTGAAAATAACAACCAACAGTTTTTCTCACTGATATTACTTATGCATATGCAAAGAGTGTAAAAATATCAAGGAATATTATATCTAGGTAGAAGAAAACAAGTCTACAACATATCTAAAGAACACATCGATGTCTAGCAATAAACAATAATGTACCTCAACAAAGTCACACCATTGATTAAGTAGTCGAAACCGCCCAGATAGAACCAATTTCCAAGCAGTTATTGCACTGCTAACAGCTGTAAATTAATGAAGTTAAGAAAAGAAACAAATGCAACCACAAGCATATCATATTTACATATAAATTTATTTGAGTGCAACAAAATAAACTTCGATACTTACTGATATTCTTTTGACCATTTTCTCGACACATGAAGAAAACAAAATCATAGAAGCAAGAGAAATGTGTGAAATCCACCTACAGAGCCCATATTTGAATTAGAGAAGTGAAGTTAACAAACAAAACCACGAGTAGATGAAAGAGAGATTCTTTATATCATGTTCTTTCTCTTTAATAAAGCAACAAAGAAAGCATAGACTTTTAAAATATCACCAGTTCCAATTTATAAAACTTTTGATGGCAATGGTAGAGAGGTTGCTATTTAAGCATGCAATAGTTTTTTATTAATTTGAGTATCTTCTGACCACATAAAATAGGTCATTTCCCATAGAGATTAGAATGATGGGTTGGCTCAACGGTAAGCTCGCTTGCCGTGGAGGTCGTGGGTTTGAATCAGCCTCATGAGATATGAACTTATGCCCTTGTTGCCAATAGGCGTGGACAAAAAAGAGGCGCATAAAAGCAGGGGGTAAGGCTGCTTTTGTTTTGGTCCGGTTTCTTCTTCTAACGACACAGAGATATTCATCCCCTCTCTTGTATACAAATAAAACCCCTTCTAAACTACATAATGATATGTAGGACACAGCAGTGTAGCGATAATAGTTAAGAAAGAGAATAAAAGATTGTGTTGATGAGAAAAAGATGTGAAAATGTGGATGTGAATAATGAGATAGGAAAGCTTACCATTAAGTGTGGCCTTGTCATGAGCATGAAGAGTTCATCAAAAACGGTTACCCTGGGAAGTGCAGTGTTGGAAGATAGTTAGAATGAGAAAAGAAGAGGTGCTACAAAAAAATATGCAACTTTTGGAAAATTGTTTTGTTATATTGGTAAGTTGAGCATGGGCAAAATAATGAGGGAGGAGTAAGTGACGGAAAATAAGATGGGAAATATGTTGAGGGGGGAAAAAGAAAAGATTGGATTGATAGAGAAGCATGCATAGGTTTGATAAGGATTGGAGGAGGTAAAAGCATAGACCCACCCTATGCGAAGTCTGGAGCGTGCTAAATGGAAGAGGTGTGCGAGAGCCTCCCTATCCCTATCCCTATCCCTATCCCTATCCCTATCCCTATCCCTCCACTGTCTGCCTTTGTGAAGCTCAGTTTCAGTGACAGCGTGTTGCCTGTAGCTGTAGGCCTCATCCTCATCCGCATCCGCATCAACATTACTATTACTATTACTATTACTATTTCCTGCTTTGATGTCTGCAGTGCACAACAAATGCCGCATAAAAACCCAACCTTTACTTTCTTCCAAATTGAAAATGAAATTGCACTCAAAGATTTGTTTTAATTAAGCATCCTCAAGTGGTAGCGCCGGAGCAGAATAGGATATGTAGTAGGAGTAGTATTAATGGAGAATTAAAATTAATTAAATTGAATGATAAGGGAGTATTGTATGTAGTATTTATTATTTAAGGAAGAAAGTTAGGAGTAAGCCCTTACCAAGGTATCGACGATAAATGTGGAAGATGTCGATGTGGATGTGATTGTCGGAGGGAGAAGGATCCATTATGGAGGACGGAAGAGAAAGGAAGGAGTTGAAGGATCTCTCTCGCCCTCTCTCAATTTCCACTTTCCTCTTCTACTTCTTCCCCCCCCCCCACCCCCCCCCCCCCCCCACCCCACATATCCCTATTTTTCTATTGGGAGAATTTCAAATAAGGACCTTTAGGCATTTAATTAAAAAGCAGGACCAAAAGAATCTGAAACATCACTTAAGGACCATGGGGGCAAAGTGAAATTAAATTGGAAGGTCAAAAGACCATATTAACCTTCTTCCCAAACTCTAAACTTTCAATTGCCAACCTATCTCCTCCCCCAACTCTCCACCAAATTCCCAAATCACAATCATCGACGCCCACCCAACCTCCAAGCAGAATCGGCGGCGTCTTTCATCTCCACCCAAAGTCTCTATCCAAACCGAGCTCGCCTAGTCATCCACCTAAATCGACTCAAAGTCTCCGTCTTTTTTTCTTTGTCAACAAATAAAGATTCAACATTCTGTTGAGGTCACTATTCACTATTATCTGCCAAGTGAAGCTTTTTCCGACAAGCGTTGAAAAAGGTTTGAAATATATGTCTTTGAACATGCTTTTTAACTTTGACTACTAGGTTTTACTTCAACCATGATTATAATTCTTCCCTCTTTGCTTTATTTCCCAAAATTATTTGTTTGTTTTGGACGTGGAGTTTGATGTTTTTTTTTAGATTGGTGATAGGATAGTGATTTCAAGAAGGATTAGTTGTGTTTGAAGGCAAAGGAAAAGAACAGTTCATAGTTGTATGATGATGAAAGGATTATATAGCATGTTCATAAGTTAGTGAGATTGTTATGTATATATGGTTATTGAATAGAAGATGTCTGCTTAATGAGCCAAGTTATGATTTTTAATTTATGATTTTAACTTCTACTTGAGGGATTATAGTTGAAGGACTAAAACTTCAAGGTTACAAGAGAGACTTCGGAATAATTCAATTCAAGTAGATTATTAAATGTAATAATTCTTTTGAAGATGTTAATGATTAATTTTGGCAGTCAATTATTGGTGCATATGAAGGAGAGTGGGGTGCTGAAACTGTTAATGCTTTGATTTTAGCAAATGAGAACTGGTTCTTAGTATTCTATTTTGCAGCACATTAAAGTAATTAGAATATAGGTTGTTGTCACCTTAAGTTTTCAAAATTCAGAAGTGTTTAGATTTTTTTTAGACTCTAATGCAAGTATTGTACTCCCTCCGTTCCTAAATATAAGACTTAGATAACTTTTTTTTTAAAGATTAAGGTTGCGAAATAGGTTATTAAATCATGATATATTTGATATCTTTTTAGATTATCCATTAGCTTATAGGTAAAATAAACTAGTTTAAGAGAACAAAATTAGGTAAATCATTTATAATTAACTTATTTTTTGTGTTTTTTAGGATTTTTCAAAAAAGTCATCTAGGTCCTATATTTAGGAACGGAGGGAGTATATATTGAGAGAGTATATAGGGACAAAGTTGCTGTTTGCTTGGGAAATATGCAGTTAATTGGAAGCTGAAAATATTAGTTTCTCTATTTGGAGTTTACCAAATCATAATATTGATGATTGGGTGACATGAGTTTCTTGTTTGATCAAATGTACTTTTGGTTTAAGGATTAATGTCAATTGAGAGCTTCAATTGTGTTTAAGAATGACATTTAGGTCAATTCTTGTTGCTATTCATTGTTATGGATACTAACAGAGGACTATGGAAGTCTAATTGATCTCTCCATATTGATTTTCCTTTGGTACTTGTTTTAGGACATATAGTAACATGCTCCCTGAAATTGGATTAAGGATGGTGAAGTAGCTTAGTAAATATGTACTGAATGTTGATTATATAAAGCATGTGTTGCTGATATGTTTGGTCCCTGTTGAAGAGGTGTAACAATGCTAAATAGATATTATAAATGAAAATCAAACACTGTAAGCTAATTGATCAGAGGTGACTCATAATGTTAAAATGATGTTATGACTATCAAGAATCTGGAACTGTTGTTAGATGGATAAGAGTGAAGTGTAATACTTGTACTAAGATTGAAATACGAAGCTTGGGAAATATTATGATGGTTGCCTCCACATGAGTCATAGGGATTAATTAAATTTTTATTATGAGTTGACAAAAAAAACAGAGAGAGAGAGAGAGAAGTGTTGTAAGTAATGTTGGATCTTTTGGAGTAAAGGGATGGAAGTTTAAAAATATTAGCAAAAATTATCCATGCAGAATAAGTTGTTATATATGATGTTGGTATTTTACTGAGGATGTAGGTATCTTACTTAGCCATGATTGTGTATATTGTATCCTTTTTCATAAATGTAAAAATTCTATTCATGAAGATGTTTGTTTTCAAGTTCAATTTATTTTCAAATGTAAAAAGTAATGAATGTAAGGTTTGAATTGTGTGTTTGTTTTGAATTCAGGATAAAATATAAAGCAAATATGGAGGAAAAGAAATGCACCCACTCTTCAACACAAGATGTCATCAATCATGATTAAAGAATTGAGTGTTTTAGCTAACTATGCAATTTTTTATTGTAGTATAGAAATTGATGTAGAGTTTGTTCTACTCAAAATAGTCCAGGTTCACCTCCATTTGATGTCAAGATCATCAAATATGCAATGTGTCAATGCAGAGCTAGATGATGTAAAGAAGATTGCAGCTCTACTGAATCTACCATGCTTCTGATGGGAGCAAGTTTGGCCATAGAAGCAGAGAGCCTTGATAGAGTCAACATTCTTCTGCCAAGGAAGAAGCAACTTTTGATTAGTGAGGTTGCAAATGTTTCCAAGGGACCTGTGGTTCTTGTCATCATGTCTTGTGGAGGCATGGATGTGTCCTTTGCTAAAAATAATGATAAGATCACAATCATTTTGTGGGTTGGCTATCAAGGCCACACATGATCTAGTGTGATGACTTGTGAATCATAAGATCAATGAAGCAAGACAGCTATTTTAAAGGAGTTGGAATCAATGAATGAGAGGGTGGAATAATGAGCTATCTGATCAAATTGTATTCAATGGGTGTTATGATTTTTATTAGATACTTGGTTTAATACTATAATTAGTGTTTAGTGGACAATTGTATACTGTATTGAATATTTTATTATGTAATTATACCAAGAACAGGTGAGAAATGACCAATTTCATAAAGAAAATTTTTTATATTCAATGTTATTTGGAAGATACCATGTGGCCAATTTCATAAAGAACACGTATGAACAATGTCATTTTACTTGTTTAGAAATGGGTTTCCCTTGTTAAAAACGTCATTTTATTTGTTCAAAGTCTGATGCAAGAATGTATAACCATTTAAATACTTGTCTGTTCAAAATGTTATTTTACATGTTCAAAAGTGGGTTTCCCTTGTTCAAAATGTTATTTTACTTGTTCAAAGTCTGATGCAACAATGTAAAACCAATTAAATACTTATTTGTTCAAAATGTCATTTTACTTGTTGAAAAGTGGGTTTACCTTGTTGAAAACGTCATTTTACTTGTTCAAGGTCTGATGCAACAATGTATAACCAATTAAATACTTGCTTGTTCAAACTGTTATTTCATTTGTTTAATAGAGTGTTTCCCTTGTTGAAAACGTCATTTTACTTGTTCAAGGTCTGATGCAACAATGTATAACCATTAAATACATGCTTGTTCAAAATGTCATTTGACTTGTTGAAAAGTGGGTTTCCCTTGTTGAAAACGTCATTTTAATCATTTTACTTGTTCAAGGTCTGATGCAACAATGTATAACCAATTAAATACTTGCTTGTTTTTTTTAACTGAATTAAATACTTGCTTGTTCAAAATGTCATTTTACTTGTTGAAAAGTGGGTTTCCCTTGTTGAAAACGTTATTTTACTTGTTCAAGGTCTGATGCAAGAATGTATAACCAATTAAATATTTGCTTGTTCAAAATGTGATTTTACTTGTTGAAAAGTGGGTTTCCCTTGTTGAAAATGTAATTTTATTAATGCAACAATGTATAACCAATTAAATACTTGCTTGTTCAAACTGTTATTTCATTTGTTTAATAGAGGGTTTCCCTTGTTGAAAATGTCATTTTACTTGTTCAAGGTCTGTTGCAACAATGTATAACCAATTAAATACTTGCTTGTTCAAAATGTTATTTCATTTGTTCAATAGAGGGTTTCCCTTGTTGAAAATGTCATTTTACTTGTTCAAGGTCTGATTCAACAATGTATAACCAATTAAATATTTGCTTGTTCAAAATGTCATTTTACTTGTTCAAGATATGATGCAAGAATGTATAACCAATTTTTACTTGCTTGTTCAAAATGTCATTCGCACAAGCTAGGGGATCTATTATAAATCAGAACAAAAATCAAAGCTATCAGAGAGAGAGAGAGAGGGCTGGGAGTTGGGTTTCAGAAAAACAATTTTCTAGAAAGTGATGTCAAGCAAGTAATTGAAGGGCTAGTTAACAAGAGACAAATTCATGGTAACTAGTGTGCAGATCTCATGGCAACAATTGGTTAGAGACATAGTGAATTGAAACGAATTTGGAATAATCCACCTGAAGGTGCAAAAATCATTTTAACAGAATACATGAGGAGAAGACATGAGGGACGATAGATTACTGTAGGATCAGAGTGTGTAGTTTGGGCTTAGATGTAACCAAATAATACAAGAACTTTTTAGTCTTTCTACAAAGCAATTTTGGTCCTGGATAGAAGTTTCAGAAAACTTTGGTCCTGCAGAGAAGTTTCAGAAAATCTTGGTCCTTCACTGAAATTAATTGCTTACAATGGTCCTTCATTGAAATTCTCCCTTCTCTCTTCTATCTTTTCCCCCTTTTAAATCAAAATAATCATCTCCTCAAAAAAAATAAATAAAAATAACAACCATACATATATATACTCCCTTCGCTCCCTCCTTATTATAACTCACCTAACTAACTTTCTCACATACCAATAAATTGATTAAATATATTGAATTTGTCTTACGATTCAAATACTTCCCAATATTACCCCTAATAATTACACTTATTTCCTAAACTATTAACTATTACTCTCTCCTACTACCCCTATTGAATATGAGTATATGTGTAAAAAATAATTAATGCACATTGGAAATTATGAAGTGACTTATAAAAAGGACCAAGAAAAATTGGTAGTTGATGACTTATAATAAGGAGTGGAGGGAGTAGGAGTGAGTGTATGTGTGTGTGTCAAACACAAAAAAGGAAAATAAAAACACTTTACAATTTCCTTTTACGATAAATACAAGTTACAAGGTGGCTACATGCCCATTTTACTCGGACCAACACACAATTACAATTTCCTTTTTTTTACCAACCACAATTACAATTTCACTTGTTTTAAATCCTATTCCTACTTACACTGCCTCTTGTAGCAAACAACACTCAAAGTCAATAAGTGAGGATTTTATTATATACAAAAAAGTTTACAATATATCAACTTTTTGTCAGAGTAGCATAGAGAAGAGAAACAATGTACTCTCCCCAAGCTAAAACCTCATTAACTAATCTATGTGCATTAGTAGTTTCCTAACCAAAAAGCTCACGGTTTCTTGCATCCCAAAGCTTCCAACAAAGTGTACCAAAAATGATTTTGACTCTCTGACTAAGTTTCTTGCATCCCTTTTTATGACTCTATCTAACTAAATCGTATTATAAGTCACTTAAATTTTTATTGTCTATAAATTCGATTAAACTTACGAGTTTACATGCGGAATTTAACGTTTTTATATTTCTACATTACGGAAAATCATATTAGCTTACTATAAAACTTATTTTTATGATTTTATTTGACTATATTAAATGGATGTATATATAATTTCATTAAATTAAATTATCTTAGTGAGGTTGATAAAACATGAAGTTGATGTATTTGATATCAATCAACTATTTATATTTAAAATATATTCAAGTAAATTTATTGTTATCTTGTGTATTTTTATTCAAATATATGCTAGAAAAAGACATTTATTAATGAAGGTAAACTCTTATAATTATAATGTTTGAGTTTAGTAGCCAATTTTACATTTTTTCATGTAAATTTATTTAAACTCATTTGTTTGATGACCTTGTTTAAGTGCAAAAGAGTATTGATAAAAACTCCACCTCAGGAAACAATCTAACAACAACTTTAACTTTGATTTTAAAATGGAAGGCGGCTGAAATCCCAATTTAGTGGCAGGAATACACAGTTGATTTGTTAACATAGTACTTACTAACCAGACTAGAGTTAGAAAATTGTTAAGGAAGAAATAACAATTGAGTTAAAAAGATAAAAGCGTGGTTAATAAGATTCCTTTGAAAGACAAACAAGAAAGGAAAAATGTTGAAGGCAATGTGCATCTCTTGAAAATCCCCAAAAGAAAACGTATATTTGATCCCTCCGAGGCGACTCCTAGTCGCACGTAAGTAAATGGCCGCCCTTTCCCTTCCCTTCCCCAAAATCTCCCAGTCCTAAAATCTCCCAAACCCATCTTCAAAATCCATCCTTTTCCTCTTTTTCTCTCTCAAACAAACATGTCGTCGCCGTCAGGGTCTAACGCCGTGCCGTATGAATTAGCTGGGAGCCGAATGGAGCTGAACGAGTCGCAGATGCGAAGGCTGTCGCTGATGCTGCCGGTGCTGCTGAGGGCGTCGCCGGAGCTGGAGGCGGTGAGGCACCACCGGGGGAGAGTGAGGATCATAATACTGGACAGGTCGGCGGGGGCCATGATGGTGATAGAGGGGACGGGGGACGTGGAGTCGGTGCTGGAGGGGCTGCCGGGGAAGCCGGGGGTGTTGCCGGCGTCGGAGCAATCCATCGAGGGGATGCCGACAGTGTCGGTGAGCAAAGAAGAAGGAGAAGGAGGGGATTGCTCAATTTGCTTGGAGGGGTACGAGGAGGTGGGAGGAGAGGCCAGGGAGATGCCCTGCAAGCACACCTTTCACTCTCACTGTATTCAGAAGTGGCTCAGAATTCATGGCTCTTGCCCTGTCTGCCGCTTTGTGATGCCGCCGGCGGAGGAGACCACCACGGTCACCCTCAGCGAGGGGGCCCCTGAGCGGAGGGACGGCCGCAGGGGGACTGTGTCGGTCAGCGTCTGGTTGAGGGCCATGGATAATGATGACCATGACGACGACGATGATGCTGATGATCCCATGGATGAGGATATGGATGTGGAGGAGTCTGATGAGCATGGATCTGCTGCGGATGGGGATTCTGCAGAGGATGATGAGTCATGGATGATCCTTCAAGAGCCAGAGGACATGGAGTTCTGAAAAAACAACTTTTTTTCTCTTTGTAATTGATGGTGAATGCGGTTCATTGTTACAGGAAAATGGTTCTGTTTGTTCCATGTCTTTCCGGATGTTGTTGATGTAAAGATACATGAATTTGGGTTTTAGTCATACCCATGTTTGATTGTGAATCCTCTTGTTTTCTTCCTACCATCTCTTTTTGCTCTGTGCGCCCAATGATTGAGGAAATGGGGTGGACTTGCCAGACGGATATTCCTGCTGTCACATTGCCGCAACAGCAATGACGTGGGTTAATCATTAATTAATTAATTCACTTATAATCGGATTTGCCCTCCTCACTCATACCCGGGATTTTTGTTTAATTAGCTTTCAAATGACCGCCACACGACTAATTAATCCTCGCTGCCGTGTTATGCAATCTTACATAAATAAATCCGCTCCATATAGCCAAATATACAGACTTCACACCCTCAATATTTTTTAAAACCAAACGCCAAATTGTCACTATTTTTTTACAATTAATCAAACTATTAACATTGTTTTCGAATCTTAGAGTAATGGAATGATCATGTCCTTGTATCTATTACTCTAGTTATAATGAGCTAGACATGTTCTGCTTTGCAGCGTGGAATTACTTTAATGTCATTTCATAATCACAATTATGATGTCAGTCAAAAAAATAATTATGATTGAAACATAATTGACTAAAACACATGAAAGATACCCCCGAATTTATTAAAAATGGTGACAAACTTGTTTAAGCAAAAAAGTTGAAATTGTGGCAAGCTTTTTTATGTTTTATGATTCAATCTTGTTGTTGTATTCATAGGAGTGCATCTATTCTCATCAATAGTTATTTCAAATTCCTTCACCTACAACTCACTTAACTTATGATGCTCCATAAGTGGAACTTTTTCATCAAATTTGGTTCAACACTTCACACTGTATGATCTTGACTTCCCCTCTTCTTTATTTTCTTGACAAACTCTCATCTCCACATTTAAACAAGAATGAATACATCTCTCTATTTTCTCTTGTAGTTATAAACTATGTATATTCAATTTTAAAATTTTAAATTTATTTTGCTTGTTTTGTAAAATACTAGAAGGGCTGACTTGACTCAATGATAAGCTCATTTGTCATAGGGTCTGAGGTCATGACCTCATGAATTTGAATTAACCTCTCTACATAAAAGTATAGATAAGATTGCCTAGTATATTCTCTTCCCCTACATCCTCATCAAGTGGGATCCAATTGACCTATTTTTTTTTTTTGTAAAATAGTGATTCTTAACTAATTTTAAAGTTAAGGGTCATTGAGATTCGTAGAAGGAAACATAAAAAGGAAAACAATACAGTTTAAAAAAACAATTATTTTTATTTCACATCGAGTGTTATAAAATAAAGAGGTTATGAATTTCTTTTTTAAATCGTGTTTTCATTCGTTAGAAAAAAGAAGCCTTATGTCCAATATATTTTTTTTGGATCAGAAATGTCGAATATAGATTGTTGATGCACAATTTAGGGGAACTATAGAATATAAAAGAATAATAAGAAGATCTTTATTGATAATGTAATTGGATACAATAACGGGGTCACCGACAACGGTGGTTACAATCTGGGCGTCAAAGCCTTTTAATCACAATGAATATCTCAAGAACACAATAATAATTAGAATGAAAGATTACACAAAGAGAGAAAGAGAGAGAGAGATTAATTGCAACAGAGTGAATGTGTCTACGCTAATAAGTCCACAGCCATTTATAGATGAAGCTTGGTCTTGACAGTTGAGAAAAGATAGCCGACATTCTTGGGTGAGAGTTGTTGCACGTGCTCCGAAATATATGGGCGTCTGGCGAGTTTAGTGGGAGACAGTTCCAAAAAAGGTGGGCGACTAAGTCACTCTACTTCATAGCCGTTTGTAGTGTTGCCTTCAACGTCCTGATGACGTCCATCTTACCATTGGGCCTCTGTCAAGGCCCAGGCCCATTGAGACATAATGGTGTATAACATTAAGTCCCCCACTTCTCAATGCTTACGTCAGCGTACATTGGGAAGTAGCGGTTATACCACATTCAACGGCCTAGATGCTCGCAGAAATTTTTCCTCCTCTTTCCCTCTTAAACGAACGACCTGGGTTATTTTACTTAAGTAACACTGTTACTTAACAACGTCAAATAGTCTGCATATACCTTATTTCGACTGTTCATTTCCTCGTCTTCCTTCATCAACGCTCTTTCTTCTCCACTCTTCCAACACTTCAAAAAAAAAAACAAAACTTTATTCACTTACTCGCATCGAAGGTCCATTCCATTCTCAGCAAAGGTATTTTCTCACTAAAAATATCATCTTTTATTACTTTTCATGAGAAAATTGGTAGTTATGTCGTCATCACCATCTGATTCTGAACGAACTGCCTCTGACCACCTGTATATTAGCGAGAATACCCAATCTAGTTCTTCTTCCTCTTCCCCTGATAACTCCAATGTTATTATTGATTTAGAGGATACTGATACATCTAGTAAGAAACCTTTAGAATTAGTCAAACCATCGAAAAAGGGAAAAGAGATTGTAAAGGTTAGGAAATCCAAAAATCCTGGTAAATACTTAAAAATTTATGATAGCTGTTTCCAGGAATGGGTTGATGCTGGGTCATCACCCTCGACTAGTTCTGGGAGGAAATCCAACCACCAAATCGTGAATGCCCCCTATGCTTGTGAAACTGGGGGCTTAGAGACGTCTAGGGCTGACATTCTTAACGATGTCAAAGAACCACTTCTGAGGTTTTTAGAAATCTCTAAAATGCCGTCAATTTACTACTTTGACCCTAGAGTACCTTTTAGGTTGCCAGAAGACGGGGAAGCACTTGATTCTTGGTCTAGCGACACAATAGCTCTAAGTTTTGAGAGTTTCCGATATGTTAACCCTTTTCCACTACCAGATATAGCTTTAGAATTGTGTGTCTTTTATGAAATTTCTCCCTCTCAACTTTCCCCTCATACCTGGCGCTTAATCGCCATGGCTGAATTGATGCATCACGAAATAGGAGTCGAATTAGATATGTTTGATCTATTTGGCTCCTATAAAATTCAAGAGATTCGGATGGGCGTCTATTCCTTCATCCAATCCAAAGAAGGGCTACCAACCTGGACACATGGGTCACTGCCCAATGACCGTCAATGGGACACACAGTTTGTGATGGTACCCTTCCAAGCCGTCGCCCAAGAAGATTATGTGTCTCCTATGTGGCGTCGCTTGAGTAAGTCGTCGTCCTAACAAAGTTTTATTTACTGCACTTGTCATCTGATTTATAATGTCTTAATTATTTTGCAGGTGCGTACGAGTTAAGGATTTCTCCGCGCTCCAACAGCGACACTAAAAAGAAAATCAAGAAAATCCTCAGAATTCCAGCGGACCAAAGAAAATTCTCTGTCATGATGGATAGTAAGTCACTGTCGCCCATATTCTGTATTCAATTTAAGTGTTTTTATCTCAACTAACTTACTCTAAATTCTTTCTGACAACCAGGAAAGAAAATCATTCCTAAGGCGTCAGAGCAAAAGATCGACAAGGAAGCTCTTATCAGAGCCAGAGCTGAGCGACTGGAAAAGCTCAAAGCAAAGAGGAGTGAATACGACGCTGAAGCGAGGAAAGAAGGTCATGATCCCCGTGGCGCCCCTCCTCCAAATCCTGAATCAACTACAACTCCTTCTCCTCAACCTCCTCAACCACCAAAGAACAACAAGCCTGCATCCCAAAAAAATAAAGATGTTGTCTCGACGGGGAAGAGACCTGCGGATGTACCCGCCAAAGAGCCTGTCGCCAAAAAACCTAGAGCTTACAAGTCCTCAAAATCCGCCAAAGCCAAGGGCGGCAAAGAAGACTCTGGCGAAGTCACTCTAACCTTTCCTCCCAACTCATCTGTCAGAAATAAAGAAGGATGGGACGTCGTCTACTCTGAGTTAAGTAAACTGGAGTTCGAGTACGACAAAGCCGCCTTAGAGTCCATGGGGAGGAAAGAGTCTTTCAAAAAGGCTGTTCGCCATCAGATGAAGGTATTCTTTCTTAACCATTTGTTAATTCTGTTCTATCTATTTAATATTGGACGTCTTTAATTGCTTTTACCCTTTTTTATTCTCAGTCCCTACAAGTTCTTCTCCACCATGCCGAGGAGAACGAAGATGACATGACGTCAATCATCGCCCAAAGGGACGCAGCCATAGCCGACAGGGAGAAGATCCTGGCCGATTTGAAGTCTGCCCTCCACTTCAAAAAACAAGCTAACGAGGACAAAAAGAGGGTGGAAGAACTGATGAATCAATCCGACAGAAAACAAGAAGAATTAAAGGCGTTCATCAAGAAACTGAAAACTGAGCATCATAATGACGTCGAGAAACTCAAGGATTATATCAATCAGTCTCGAGCCGAATCATCTGCCAAAGATGAAGAAATCAAGGCTTTCAAGTCGGCCAAGGATAAATGGGAAGCTGTCTATCGCCAATTGGAGAAAGATATGGGTCAAATGGATGAAAACTACCAAACCCATATCTTAGAAGTCGACGCCCGTGCTCGAATGGAGCTCATGAAGGAGTACAAGAGTGGCGAGCATGTGAAGTGGAAGTCTGACGATGTCATTGACGACTATTACATGCTCTTTCCTGAGGCGGCTCCTTCTGAAGAGGAACCTGAAGCCAATCCTTCTCAGGAAGATACTCAAACTATCAACGAGATGAGGGCTCAGGGCGACAATCAGACTGGCGGGGAGCAAGGCGGTGGCGACGCCTAAGTTTTTTACTTCCAACAACTTTGCTCATTTTCATCAACTTATATGTAACTTGTACTTTTTCTTCTATTGTAATGTAAACTATGTTTTTTGCTTTCACGCTTAGTATTCTTTATATCTCTTTACTTCATTATGTCCTCGCCATATCAATGCCTCCTTCGTTTAACACACACACCTCCAACGGGTGTGGGTAATAACCTTAAAAAGAAAAAATTCATCCATTATTAAAAGAATTTTTAAGATCATAATCATCAATTATCAACTCAAAACAAGGTCGTTCGTACCTTAATCAAACAATAGCGACCCTGCCAGGGGACTATCAATCATTAGTATAAAATCATTCACCAATTATCTCAAACAACTCTTCTCAAAATAATTCTGGTAATAAATACCTCTTTCAAATTAACTTGTCATCCATTAATCATTGAGTCACTCAAAGTAACTCATCGGCCTCCCAAAGCGTCTTATCATCATGCCATATTAGCTTCGACTCATCATCAAGTTCCCTTGGCGTCAATTCATCACACTATCTAGGAATTGACATCTCATAACAAAATATCAAAAAATTGGGTCAAGTAGCATCAGAATGTTATGACCACAGCGAAATATCATTAGACACTAGGTCTTCCAGCTGAGTTCATCGCCTATAGGCGTTTCTCATCACTTGCTAACTTTCTCGATTAATCCGTTAGTATCACTTATTCTTTTAATCAAATAACGAAATGATCAAATAATTCAGAAATAGTACCTCTTGAGATGGATGGCGTTCCAACTCCTTGGTACATTCTTACCTTGGGCGTCAATCAATTTGTAAGCACCAGGACCAGTGATTTCAACTACCTTGTATGGTCCTTCATAAGAAGCATTTAATTTTCCATCCTTGTGTTCAGGTGTGTTAGGAAATACCTTTCGAAGGACCCAGTCTCCTACTTGAAATTGTCGCTCTTTAACACCTTTATTCCAGAAATTTGTCGCCTTTTGTGGATAGGCGGCGACTCTTATCAAAACTTGTTCTCTACGTTCATCTAACAAGTCTAAATCTTGAGTTAAATGTTTATTGTTAGATTCTTCTCTAGTCCATTGTCTTCTTAAAGAGGGAATTCCTACCTCTACAGGTATCATGGCTTCAGATCCATAAACTAAAGAGAAAGGTGTCTCACCAGTTGACGTCCTTGACGTCGTCCGGTACGCCCATAGGACGACAAGCAACTCCTCAGCCCACCTACCTTTGGCCTTATCCAACCTCTTTTTTAAAGATGTAACTATAGTCTTATTACTAGCTTCAGCCTGTCCATTAGATTGTGGATTTCTAGGGGTAGAAAATTTAAGCTTAATATGTCATTTATCACAAAATTTTCTAAATTGTCTTCCAATAAATTGAGATCCATTATCACATACAATTTCTTGAGGTAGGCCAAATCTACAAACTATGTTTTTCCAAACAAAATCAATTACCTGAGGTTCTTGTACCTGGCTCAAGGCGACGGCTTCTACCCACTTGGTAAAATAGTCTGTGGCAACCAATAGAAAGACCAGACGTCCAGGCGCTGGAGTAAACTTGCCAACGATATCCATTCCCCATTTGAGAAAAGGCCATGATGGCACTATCACATGAAGCTGTTCTGGAGGTTGTCTCGCCACTGTGCAAAACTTCTGACATCGCTCGCACTTAGTCACCATGCTCACTGCATCCTTTTGTAAAGGCCAAAAATATCCTGCTCTAGTCACCTTCCTAATCAATGAACGGCTTCCACTATGATCGCCATAATCACCTTCATGAATTTCTCTCAACACATATGTTGCCTCTGATGGAGAGACACATCTTAACAAAGGTCCGCCAGTAAAAGATCGTCTGTAAAGATTGTCACCTACTGTAGTGAACCTGGCAGCCCTGACAATTACTCGTCGTGCTTCATTCTTATCAGAAGGCAATTTACCCTGCAATAAATATGAGAGCAAAGGGGATCGTCAATCCCAAGTTAAGCTATTATTTAACATAACTCTATTATTTACCTCAATTGTTGGCGTTTTCAAGTAAAACAAGGGAATCTGCTGTGTCTCTGTAACTTCAATGGAAGATCCAATATTCGCAAGCGCGTCGGCCTTCTGATTGTCATCTCTACCTATTTGGGTAATCTTCAAAGTGTCAAAACGTGTCGTCAGGTCAGAGACGACGTCCAGATATTTTTTCATCCTTTGATCCTTAGCTTGATAAGAACCATTAACCTGCTTTGATACCAATTGTGAATCGCTTTTTACCTCTAGAGTTTTTACTCCTAGCTCTAATGCAAGTTTCAATCCAGCAATAAGAACTTCATACTCTGCTTCATTATTTGTCGCCTTAAAACCACATCTTATTGCTTGAACAATTTGATCACCATCAGAGGTTTCAAGTGCAATACCTAGTCCGCTTCCTTTCACATTGGAAGACCCATCTACGTGGAGGATCCAGGGCGACAAATTCACCTTTTGCTTAACGGAAAATGATTCATTATTAGCTGTTACCTGAAGATTATGACTAAATTCTGCCAAAAAGTCAGCTAAAACTTGCGATTTGATGGCTGTTCTTGGGGCATAAGATATGTCAAACTCACTCAGCTCAATCGCCCATTTTACTAATCTCCCAGATAAGTCTGGCTTATGAAGGACGTTTTTCAATGGGAAAGTCGTGACGACCACGATTGGATGGCATTGAAAATATGGTCTTAATTTCTTAGAAGATACTACTAAAGCCAAAACGAGTTTCTCCATCATTGAGTATCGTGTCTCCGTGTCTAGCAAAGCTCTACTAACGTAATACACTGGGTTTTGTCGCCTTCCCTCTTCTCTTACAAGGACTGAACTAACAGCATTAGAGGCGACAGATAAGTACAAATATAAAACCTCACCTGGATTTGGTTTAGATAGTAAAGGGGGGCTCATAAGATATTCTTTCAAATCTTGGAGTGCTTTTTCAGCGGCGTCATTCCAAACAAACTCCTTGTTTTTCTTCAAGACGTCAAAGAAAGGCTGACATTTCTCAGAAGACTTTGATATAAATCTAGTTAGTGCAGGTATCTTACCTGTCAAGCGTTGGACGTCTTTCACACATCTGGGCGACGGGATATCTAACACAGCTTTAATCTGCGACGGGTTCGCTTCAATGCCTCTCTTTGACACCAAATATCCTAAAAACTTACCAGATTGAACTCCAAAAGTGCATTTTTCAGGATTAAGCTTCATGTTATACCTTCTCAAAAGGTCAAACGTCTGCGACAGATGGTTAACATGATCTTCAGCCTTCAAGGATTTAACAAGCATGTCGTCTTTATACACCTCCATTGTCTTTCCAAGCTGGGCGGCAAACATTCTGTTAACTAATCTTTGGTATGTGGCTCCAGCATTTTTCGCCCAAAGGGCATCACCTTATAACAATAAGTTCATCGATCCGTTATAAATGAAGTTTTTTCTTGGTCGTTGGGGTGCATCAGTATCTGGTTATACCCAGAAAAAGCGTCCATAAAGCTTAGTAACTCGTGACCAGACGTCGCGTCGACCAGGCTGTCAATGTGAGGTAATGGAAAGGAGTCTTTTGGGCAAGCCTTGTTCAGGTCAGTAAAGTCAATACATACTCTATGCTTACCATTTTTCTTTGGGACGACCACAACATTAGCAAGCCAATCTGGATATTTCACTTCTCTAATGGATCCAATTTTCAATAGCTTCTGAACTTCCTCATTTACAGTTCTATTCCGCTCTGGTGCAAATTTTCGTCTCTTCTGCCTAACTGGCTTGAATGTTGGATCGACATTCAATTGGTGTTCAATGACGTCTGGACTTATACCTATCATATCATCATAGGACCACGCAAAGCAATCTAAGTTATTCATTAAAAAAGAAACTAACTCCTCTCTTACCTCAGGAGCTAAGTCCATTCCTATGGACAAAAGCTTTTCAGGTTTTTCAGGATCTACTGATAATTTTTCTAAATTATCATCTTCCTCTTTTGTCGCTCTGTCCATGGGAATGAACGCCTGTAATTGCTATGCTGATGAAGGAGACTGCTCCAAGCCTTTCAGTGCAGCTTGGTAACATTCCCTTGCCATTCTTTGGTCGCCTTTAATTTCTCTTACACCCCAAGGTGTAGAAAATTTAATCGCCTGATGTAGCGTCGAGGGGACTGCCTTCATCTCATGAATCCATGGACGACCTAATAAAGCGTTGTAAGTAGATGGACAGTCCATCACCTGAAACTTAACTAAAGCATTAATTCCAACAGCAAACGTCATTAAAGAGATTTCTCCAATCGTCCTGTCTGGTGTTCCATTCCCAAACACCAGGACAGTTGGAGCTTTAATTATCTGAGATTCTAATTGTAATTCTTTAACAGTCTGAAGATAAATAATATTAACAGAACTACCAGCATATACTAAAATTCTCTTAGTCAAACAATTAGCAATTAGTAAAGATATTACCAGGGCGTCGTCATGCATCTGGACGTTCTGAATATCAGCATCATTGAAGGTTATTGGACCTTCAACGACCTGATCATTACTTACATTACCGTTAATCCACTCTACCTCTTTTGGCAAAGATCTAGCGTGTCTCTTCGCAGCAGAATATGACATTCCACTTATAGCCGATCCTCCAATAATTGTGTTAATCGTCCTGACGGCCTGTGGAGGTTGAGCTGAGGCATTTTGTCGCTGATCTCTACCTGCACTATTATTACTATTGTTCTTAAGGAGATGCTGTAAATTACCATGCTTTAGTTGAAAAGCTACTTCTTTTCTGAATCTCCAACAATCTTCTGTTCGGTGGCCAACGTCCTTATGGTAGTCACAATATCTGGTTGTATCCCTTTCATTCATAGGCGACGTCATAGGCTTGGGCCATTTCACTCTATCCATCTTCTCAAATACACCTACCATCTCAGCTGGTCCTATGGACATGTTGAACTCCTCATATCGCGGGGGTGGCGGATCCCTTTTTTGTTTGTCGCCCTGTTCATTATTGTTAGAATAAGGATGAAAACGAAAATTTCTACCTCGCTGTCGCTTAGAGCGACGATCTGTGGATCCTAAGTTATTCTGTTGTTGATTAGCAGGCTTATCTGCGTTTGTAGCAACCACTGAATTAGTAGGGAGACTGGTTGTCGCCAGTCCTTGGTTCATTTTATGGGCATGGTTTCTACTAGCATCATACTCTTGAAGATTAATATGGGACCAGGTGTACGATTGGACTTCTGCCCATGTCGTCACCCGTTTCAACACAAGCTCTTGATAAAGACCGCACGTGGGCGGCAATTTGGAATACTTACCATTTCCGTTGTGAATCTCTTCAAAAGTTCTCTATAAGTCTCGTCTGGCCTCATAACTATTCGATACAAGTCATCTGACGTCTTGACCATGACCCTGCTACTTGCAAATTGTTCAACAAAAATGTCAGTTAAATGGCTAAACGACGTTATTTTACCTTGAGGAAGATTGGTCCACCACATCAGGGCAGGTCCAATCAGACTTATCCCAAATCCACGACACATAGCGGCATGTCGTTTGTCGGCTGGGAGGACTGCTGCTAACATGATCTATCTATATTGGGCCAACTGTTGATCAGGATCTGATTTTCCATCATATTTAGGCATGGTTGGGAAGACAAATCTCTCAGGTAGATCTGCTGATGCTATGTCGTCTATGAAGGGCGACTCTGAATAACTTCCTATGCGTGCTGCATCAAGAGGTCTCTGGACACCTGGAATTTCGTACATCTTCCTTTTTAATTCAGCGACTTCCTTCTCCATCCGAAGAGTGAAAGAAAGGATCTCGTCGTCTTTCTTTTGTCGTCCATGGGCATGGCTGTGAGGGATTTTCGCCTGAGATTTCTGAACAGACTGTTGGTCGCCTTGATTGCGACTATCATACGTCTGAGAATCATCATATCCTTCTTCATCCTCACGACCTGCATCATCATAATTAACATCATTATTATCATTATTATCGATATTCTTACCTCGATTACCTTTGTCGCCATTGGGATTCCTCTCAGGGTCATTAGGATTAGGAATTGCTCGAATCTCCTTCTCAGGTCCAGCTTGTCTTTTCTTGAATTTCTTGGCTTCTAAGCCAGCTAAGTGTGTCTTTAACGCATTATTTTCTTCTTCCAAATGTTTCATCTTTTCAGCCTGAATTCCTGCTGATTGTTCTAGGCGTTTCATTTGTTCAGACTGGGCATTTAAAGCTTCTAAAACCTTTTGGAGGTCAGTTGAAGGACTGGGTGGCTTAGAAACGATTTTTTGTTGCTGCTCCATCTTAAAATCCTAATTGTTCACTCAGAGAACGTGAAACTTTTTTTAAAAAAGAATGTTGTCGGAGTCCCCACAGACGGCGCCAAATGTTGATGCACAATTTAGGGGAACTATAGAATATAAAAGAATAATAAGAAGATCTTTATTGATAATGTAATTGGATACAATAACAGGGTCACCGACAACGGTGGTTACAATCTGGGCGTCAAAGCCTTTTAATCACAATGAATATCTCAAGAACACAATAATAATTAGAATGAAAGATTACACAGAGAGAGAAAGAGAGAGAGAGATTAATTGCAACAGAGTGAATGTGTCTACGCTAATAAGTCCACAGCCATTTATAGATGAAGCTTGGTCTTGACAGTTGAGAAAAGATAGCCGACATTCTTGGGTGAGAGTTGTTGCACGTGCTCCGAAATATATGGGCGTCTGGCGAGTTTAGTGGGAGACAGTTCCAAAAAAGGTGGGCGACTAAGTCACTCTACTTCATAGCCGTTTGTAGTGTTGCCTTCAACGTCCTGATGACGTCCATCTTACCATTGGGCCTCTGTCAAGGCCCAGGCCCATTAAGACATAACGGTGTATAACATAGATATACTTCAAAACTGTTTACCACACCATCCCTGAAATGTGCAAAATTTCTACAATTTCAACTGCTAATAAGTATCTTTTCTTATTAAGCTTATTGAAACCAAAATGACTTCTTTCATTGGTTTGATCACTTTTTCAATTCTGTAGAATGATAGAATTACTGTTAAATATGCCAATAAACATAGAACAGCAACACTCCAACCAAGGCAAAATGTGAACAAGAGAAAAGAAAAAGGAAGAATAGGGGTGGGAAAATTTTCGTTTGTCTACTTGTCAGCACATTTTACATAACAATGACAATCTATACATTAGCATTAATCATTATTCCCTTCTCCTCACCTTGCAGTGATCCACTAACCATTTAAAGTAGAACTCTGCATTATATAAATATATATACACCAAGAAGCTTCTATGGTGGTGAAGACCATATTACTCCATTGAAGTGACAGCATGAGACTTAATTATGATTTTAAATGAGATGAAGAAATAACCTCAAGCTGAAGTCTGAAGGGATGAAAACATACTTGAAAAGTTACACACCATACCAGAAACTTGAAAAGTAACACAATATACCAGAATTTAATAACAGGCAGATACCTTACTGGCAAATATATAAAAAACCATTTCAGAAGCTATGAGGTCATTGCAAATGAATAATGAGGCTCTTAGCATCGTAATACCCCCTGCATAAGAGCTGTAAATATTGGTAACTTGCTTAATCATGAAAGGCAAGAAGAAAAAAAGGAGTGAATCACTTTATAAAATGACTATTCTATCAGGTATTGCACTACTTGTCTCTTTCTTTTGTCACACATATTTTTTTCTTTTTTCTCTTATTGCTGTCCTATTACACACTCTTGAACGACATCTTAGAGCAAGTTATCAAAAGATCACAATCGGGGTCCTCACCAACAACCCTATATATATCAGAGCATGTTTTGCATGCATAATCTACACATTGTAAATTGCCATCTTAAGCCTAGCGGCATCTCCAAAATCCTCCATGCACATAGATCAGCTTAACTGAGACTGTTTAAGACAACAATTTTGGCAATAAAATGCCTCCAAATAGAAAGGTCATGCGGTGGCTGGCATTAACAGTGCCATAAGCCTTGCAAACTGTGAAACAAAATACAAAGAGATTTTGTGGGAAGGAAGAGTATTTATTGTATAATAGATTTTGGCTTGAGTTACATAAACACGTTACATCGTGAATCTGAATGGATTGAAAAATTAGTGTAAACTCTTAACTATGATTAACTACCAGCTAGTTTCCTTACAAAAAATGTATGAACTACAACCTATTCCTCCTCAAATACAACAATAATTTATCGATTAAAGGAACAAATAAAGAGGTTTTATTACCGTCACTCAGGAAATAAATTTAGAATTGTGCAACCAAAAATCTATGTATTAGTATCTCCCTAGCTGAACAATGGCAAAAATGTATGCAAGCAACTCCGGCAAAAATTCTTGAGTATGCATCAGTAAGATCTAATGTGTTGCACTAATCCCACTTAGCAGTACTCTCTAGTATGCACATTTAATAGACACTAACCGCACTTGTGTTATGAATAATAAGCTTCATCATCACTCCTCACCAGTAATCACCACAAGAACAAGTTCCCTTTCTGAAATGGTGGAATCTGCTAGCGTCCCTAAGCACAATTTCTCGTCCAGTAACCTTGGCTATGTATTTAATCACATTGTGGCAGTCACTACAAATGCGATGGCTCTGAGTTATCTGCAAGGGCATCCATCTTTTTGTGCTGATCAATCCGAAAGCTATTGCTAATTTCTCGCTGTGGTATTTCAAAACACGCTGGTCTTCTTCATCTACATCAGGAAGCAAAGTTATGTCCTCAGCAATATAACCATGTCTAGATATCTCCAGCATCAGATTGTCCACTTTTTGGTATATTTCTTTCACTTTCGGGTGAGATTTATCACCAGAAAGAAAAGAAAATGGCTGTTTCTTGATTTCAATCCAGGTACATGCTGGAAGCATTCTTAAACCCTTCTTCTTCAAGGTCTGAACAACCCCAGCAGCTTCCTTCAATTTGCCAGCTCTGTTGTATATATTCAAGAGCACCACATAATTGCTCAGCTTCTCAGGCTCCATTCCATATAGTTTCTCAGCTGCAAACCTCCCAAGCTCTAAATTGTCGTTCATACGGCATGCTGTCAGCAATGCTGCCCACATATTCGTCGTCGGTTTGAAAGGTGCACTTTTAATTAATGCAAAAGCCTCATCTAAAAGGCCCTCCCTACCCAACAACTCGATCATGCACGCGTAATGCATTGCCCGGGGCTTGATCTTGTGGTCTCGACCCATAGATTGGAAAATCTCCCAGCCTCTTTCAAATAATCCTGAATAACTGCAGGCAGACAAGACGGCAAGAAAAGTGACATGGCTGGGAGACATCCCTTCTCGAAGCATCTGTTCAAACATACTTATTGCTTCATCACCCTGGCCATGATTGCCATATCCAGCAATCAATGCATTCCAAGATATAACATTCTTGCAAGGCATCTGGTTAAAAACATGTCGAGCATCTTCCATTCTCCCCCATTTGCTGTAAAAATCCACAAGAGTTGTGTTCGCCACTATATCAAAACCAAAACCATGACGAACTAATGCAGCATGAGCTTGTTTGGCATGCTCAAGAGAGGCTAATCTTGTGCATATTCTTACAACTATTGACAATGTGAAATGGTCCATTTTAACACCACACTCGCGCATCTCATAGTACATTTCCAGGGCTTCCTCACTATAACCATGAAGTGCATAACCGGCAATAATGGAATTCCATCCTACAGTTGTCTTCTCTGGCATTAAATCAAACACAAATTGAGCATCCTCAATGACACCACACTTACTATACATGTCAATCAGTGCACAAGACACAAATATATCTTCACCTACACCCATTTTCACAGCACATGCATGAAACTGCCTTCCAACATGAACAAGACTCAATCCAGCAGATGCTCTAACCATGGTAGCGAAAGTGCGAGAGCAACCATCAGAGTCCTCTTCCCACATGGTTAGAAATAAGCTAATGGCCTCCATGTATCTTCCAGAGTCGACAAGTCCTGCCAGGATGGTGTTCCAGGACAACAAGTTCCTCGCTGGCATCTCATCAAACAGTTTGCACGCATCAAACATCATACCACATTTCATGTGCATCAGCAACACCCTGTTCATCATATAGAGATCTGGCTCAAACTCATGAGTAACCATATAATTGAACACCCTTTTGACGCCTCTTATCGATTTTAGACTGATGCAAGCATTCACTAATGCATCATATGTACTGCTACCAACATCATAGCCACCTTGAAGCTCCAAGAATTCAAACAATTCCAGCGCCTCACGGTATCTACTGCACAAAACCAGCTTTTCTATCTGACTACATAGTCCCGGAGGGGGTTTTTTAATCTTGGGTTTCTCCAAGATGGAGTCTTTTCTCTCATCAAGGCCCACTTTCGAAGGTTTGGGCATTGGTCGGGGTCGCAACCCTGATTCAGTAGAAGAACAATGGATCCGATAACAAGCTTTCCTCCATTTTACTCCTTTTAACTGACATGTGTTGGACAAGAATGCAGACCCATGAGTGGTTTGGATTTGATCGAAGGATAGAGTTGGATGGCAGGAGAAGGGGAATTCCATGATCAGAAATAAGATGGGAAGCTAAGGTTATGTTTGGTTGGGCTAAGGGGAGGGAAGGGGAGGTTCATTAAAGTTAGGGGAGGGGAGGGAAAAGTAGGCTATGGGCTTTGTTAGGTTGTTGGGGAGGGAAGGGGAGGTTAAGTTTCTTGTTTGTTTCACAGAGGGAGTGGATGAGGCAACTTATGAGTTGACTATTGTACCATTATATATTTCAACTTTTAATCCATGCAGCTTGAGGCTTGGACTGCACAACACCAAGAATAAAGCAAATTATAAATACGAACAAATTTAGAGAAGTAAGCAAACCTAACTCCCAACTAATTTCAGGCATACATCAATAATTAGTTACAACTTCAATTAATTCATCCTTCATCAAAGCATAACCAACCAAGATGAATAACCACAAAATCAACAAATCAAAAGTTTATCGTAGCATAGAAATCCATTTATTCCATCACAAATTTCACTGCTACAACTTAAGTTCTAGGACGCAAAACATGATGCTTCTCTATTTTCCCCTTCATTAGCACCCAAAGTATAAAATTACATAATTCACAAAAGCATGATTCGGAATGAAACACACCAATCACTAACATTTCAGCCAGCTTCATAACTTAATGACACATGCTCCACATTTTCCTTCATGAATGTTTATATACATTTTTCAGCTCATTTAAACTAAAAAAATCCAACATAAGTTTCTGTTTCTACAAAGAGCATGCCATACAAGATTGCAACCAAAATGAAAGAAATGCAGTGAGTCATGGCAAGAACATGAAACAAAATTAAGTAAGCATGACCTATTTCACAGATTTGGCATACAATACAAGCATTTAAAGGTTCATAAAGCAGTTTGGTGAAAAGAGAGGCGCGAGTCAGCATTCAAGTATCAATAGAAGAATGGATGAAAATAGAGGCAATAAGCTAAATGGGCAGTGGAGAAGTGAAGAGGAACAGAAAAAATGGAGTGTGAGAGGAAGCTTAAGACACCAACTCACTTGAATGGACGAAAATAAAAAGATAAAGAGAAAGAAAGAAAGTCACCTATGGGCTATGGCCGACCCAACCTCCTTCACTGCCGCCGCTCGCCGTCGTGGCTCGTCGAGAAGAAGAGATGAAGTGGAAGATGAAATGAAGAAAGTGAGAAGTGAAATGCAAAGAAATGTAAATATAGAAGAAAGAGTTTTGAGGATTGGATTGGAAATTTGGAAATTGGAGTATTTAGAAGGGAGCGAGGGCACTGAAATGGAGTGCACATCGACCAATCCGCCAAAATAAATCACATTCCCATTCAGTTAGGTTTGGTAGTTGCAATCTATGTTAAGCCTTCTTTTCTGCTTCTCAAGCTTTCTTTTTTCTTAAACTAATACGCTTAGTATATTATACATAACTACATAACTCTGATACTGTTTTTATTTTTGATAAAAAATATAACATAAAATATAATAATATTAGTCAAAATTTAATAAATTTCACTAAATTTGTTTTCATAGAAATCAATTTTGTATAATAAAAAAATAGAAAATCAGTTTCTTAGTGGTAGTTATTTTTGGGCAAAGTGAAAGTGTTAGTGGGTGTATGGGTAGTTGACTAGTTTCATAAGTTAAGTTACGTTTAGTTGGTGTGAAAAGTAGGAATTATAGGATAAATAATAGGTTATCCAAATAGTTTATAATTAAAAATAAATAAGGAAAATAATGAGAAGTAAGATAGAGAAATAATTTAAAAGGTCATGAAAAAAAGATTAATTTTGATAATTTGTAAGGGAAAAAAAGGAGAGAATTTATAGGAGATATTTAAGGAGAGATTATAAATTAGGGAGAAATCTTAATCAAATATCAGTTTTTTTATCTTATAATATATGGAGAGGGAATGTGCTTATATGCATATTTTTTGTAAAAGAATTTTTAGGAGATAATTAAGGAGATTATTATAATTTAGAGAGAAATCAAAAATGATTTAATAAATAATTATATGTCAGTTTGTTTTTGTTAATAATTTATAGGCTCATCAATTGTTGGTTGTGGAGGTGTGGTTCGTGACTTAGAGGGGAATGTTTTAGAAGCCTTCATGTATTCAGTTTATGGATCTTCAAGCGTTGAGGCAGAGTTATGGGGTTGCTTATGGGGGTTGAGGCGAGCATGAGATTCTGGATTTCGACACGTATCTTTATTTTGTGATGCTGTTTCAGTGGTGGAGGGGTTGGAGCATGGCGTATCTGACTTGCATGAGTATGCTGACTTGTTTGCTGAGGTGGGTGAATTACTGCGGCATCAGTGGATCGTAAAGCTTCGGGTGATTAGTCGGGAAGATAATGTAGCTGCCGATTTTTTAGCAAGAAATAGTTTCAACTATGACTTAGGCATTCATGTGGTGTCCAAAGCTGATGCGGTGCATCTTCTCAAGGATGTAGTTGGTTCTTAGTTTTTTTTTTTTGTAGTCTTTTTTCTTTTTATATCAAAAAAAGAATGTGGTTATGTGCAATTTTTTTTCTAAAAATAGATAGAGTGAGTGGGTGGTTATGTGAATGTAAATAGATGGAGGGAGAGTGCTTACGTAGCTTCCTAGAATTCCTGCTTTTATCCCTCCCTTAATATATAAGATAAGATAAATCCATATATTTAAATTTAAATATTAAAATTAAACCACCTTTTTTGTTATGCTTTTCGCCTGTACTTATTCAAATTTAATCTCAACAAGTTGTGGAATTAGTAATAGCCAATTAGCCATACATACTTTTGATCAAAAAAAAATTAGCCATACATACCACACCGTTATTTCCTATGTTCCTCTCAAATCATGTGCCTTGCTTTCTGCTCCTCAATCCTTTGTTAAAATTCATTCATATATACTCCCATACCTCTCTTGGATTTTTTCAGATGGTTCTATGGTTGACGACAAACTCATTTAATATTCATAATACCCATTCAAGTGAGGTGTTTCTTCCCAATTGATGGGATAAATTCTTGTGTGAACTTGAGGCACCACGTCATTATCCAATCAATTGCAACTAAACATGTAAAGTGTAACATGGAATATCCAAATTGACTTGGTATCCTAAAAAAATCTAACTAACATATCAAAAAATTTAAAATGACATGTTTGCAATGGTTTTTATTTTATAGATTGAAAAAAAATATTGTTATTAATTAGTTAATGTTTTTATGATGTGATGTCAGATTAATTACAAGTAAAGTCCTACATGTTTAGTTGTTATCGGTCGAAATATAAATGATGTGGTGCACCAGATTGACGCAAGAATTTATCAATGGAAGACCATGAATGGGAGTGCCATTGCAATTCTTATGTGGAGGTATAAATATGTAAGAGAGAGACACGTGAGATTTTTGAAAATGTGATTGAAAATATAATTTTTTGAAAATTTCACACAAAATAACAAATGCATGAGAGAGACACGTGGGATTCTTTATGGTATGGACTATGGAGGGAGGATTGGTTGAAGAATCAACATGAAGAGGGGCTGTGTTTTGTTGCCATACTCTCCTTATGGGCTCGCCGATACATAGAGATTACGCCCAATGTGATTGTGCCTTCATGCGCTGTTTGAGGATCTTTATCAGTCCAGTGAATGCTTAGACATTCTAAAGCAGTATTCACATGTTACCTTTTGAAAATTGCAACAAAAACAAAGCAAAAGTTCCATTTCAGAGTACAATGATCAGGAAATATGTGTTGAATTACTCCTTTTAGTTTTTTTTTTTAATAAGGCCTATAAAGTGTAAACCATTTTCCCTTCAGTTGTCGACCAATAATGAGGAGCCTCACTTACCAATGAAAAACGCCAATGCAATATAGCACACTGGAACAGTGTAAAGTCAATTTAAGACATTTTTCTACGGATTCTGTAAAGATGTCGTCACAATTGTATCGGTGTAGTTACATAGGGTGTGTTTGGGAAAAGTGGTGGAGAAATGTTTTTTTTTTCAATATAGTTTTTTAAAAGTTGGTTTGGGTAAAAGTTGGTTTGCGAGAAACGATTTATGTTTAGATCCGTAGTTGCAAAAGTGTTTTTTTTCATACTACTTTTACAAACATGTTTGGATGGTGATTTTGGGAAACCAGTTTAGATGGGAACATGATATTTATTGAATAATACACAATTAAAATATTCATTTATTTTCAATAATTTAAAATTAAAAAATTTAATAGATTAAATTGCATAAGAATTCCAATAATTGCAAATAAGAAAAATTTAATACATTAAAATGCATATAAATTAGAGGTCATGTCTATCACATTACATTTGGATGATTCAATTCCATAATTAGTTGTATCAAAGATGTTCTACAATTCGGTCTCGAATCCTGTCACGGATACGATTCATGCGAGAAAATGGTGATGTAGAAAAATTTGATGATAAAGTCTCTTGGTTTTAATGACAATTATCTTCATCTATCAAATTTTCATCTTCAGAAATCAGTTTCTCAGAAATAAGCTGGTTGGAGAAGTTACAATTTGGAGTTTCTCAGAAACCAGTTTCTCAAACCAGTTTATCCAAATAAGCTGGTCAGAAATAAACAGGACCCAAACATGACCAAAAACCAAAAAACTGTTTATGTAACTCCAACCAGCTTATTGGGGTCCATAAACGGTTCCAAACACACACATAGTATGAACTCATGATGATTGGGGAGTACAATGCTAGCAGAACGATCAGGACACAAACAAAACATAGTACAAACATGTGTTGATTAATCAGGCTACAGTGGAAGACATGATTGTAAAGAAAAACCATAAGCCTCACTGTTACATGTCCAATTGTATGCACACCGAGAGAGACATTGGCCTCAACTTTCTTCGCATTGTCGTTCAATTTCAATTCATGCCAGGGCCTGAATTGAAGCATGACATCTGGGTCTAAGTGGCAAATCATGCAGTGAAAAAACTTACATAGCTAATAATAGCACCACGCACAAACTCTGCTTAAAATGTCCACCAATGTCCAAGCATTACACCAATTCATAAAGAAACCAAAACCTTAACAATAACCCAATTATCATGCCTTCAGCCTTCCCATACATAACATCTCGAGGTTGAACTTGAGTAGGTTCAAATGCATGTTCATAATAATAGCAAAAATCCAAAAATAAAAGTTTTCATAATTCTAACACATTGATAATCATAAGATACTGTGGACTTTAATCTCCAAACTGATATTATCTCGATCATGAGGAATAACGAAATTCTTACGCCTAAAGAAGCAAATTTAATAAGAGATTATTATTATTATATTTGAAGGTGTAACAAGTTCATTGTTATCCATATTTCACCACAAGCTTACAAATTATTTGAAGGAGGGCTTATTTAAAGACAAGCGAGGCTAGTTCCCTATTATTAGACAAAGTTAAGAGGGTCTCATCTCATCTCATGTGTGAGTGTGGGCCTACTTCGTGATGTTTGGATGCTTCTTGGGACCTGGAACTTGCATTGTACCAACACAACAACCACACTTTGCCCTGAGATTAAGAACAACCCTTCCATTAGGGGGCGCCATCTTCCTCAGCTGAGCTTCCAACTCCCTATTCTGATGGCTACCCAATTCAAACAGCCCCTTCTTCAATCCATCCCCATCTCCTCCCAATGAACCTGAACAATTCTTCCCACAGTCCTCTGTCTCCAGCTGAATGTCAAATTGAACAGATTTTTGCATGCCCCTGCAACTAGCATTGCCACGCTTTCTACCCGTGCATGTCACAACTAAGAAAGTAGCGAGCAGAGCAGAAGAAAGAGTGAGTCCTATAGGGACGTAGATGGATGGAGGCACAGCATCCAAAACTGCCCTGCCAATCCCAATACATGTAAACTTCAAAATGTGAAAGTAGGTGAATAACAAGAAGCCACAGGCTCAAAGCACAGGGATGAATATGACAATATCGAGCACAGCCAATGGAGATGGAAAGCGATGGCAAGGTGGGATTTTGAGAGAAGTGGCCATCTTCCTATTGCTATTGCACATGATGTTATTGGTTCGCCTTGATTTAGAAACAGAGTGGGGTGAAGGTGAAGAACAACTAGGATTGGCCATATTGGCATGAGGTTGTGAAGAAGAGTTATCCGAATACAACATTTCAGATGATGAATCCAATCAGCCCCACCACAAAAATCGATGTCCGATCAAGTCTAGATCACAATCCAAATCGTAGGAATTAAGAGAGGAGAAATTGGAAGATCAGAATTTCAAAGGCAGAGTTCTTATTTTTCACAGCTCAAATCCAATGGCTGATACAACCCAAGAGTTTGGTTTATATTTGATGGAGAAAAGGACAACCCAAGAAAAACTGAAAGGAATATAAAATGGTGGGTAAGGTTAGGAAGGCCAGCTTGAAGAGTTCAAAAGCAGAAGATGAAGAATGAGATATAATAGGATACTGATGCGGCGAACCAAGTCAGGTAAGTTACGTCGTGTGCTGTTTCACATATGGGCTTGGATTTGATTTTCTAGATTTCAAGCTAGTACTATTATTTACCAATGACTTTGTGGGCCATATTCTATGGGCTACACCCACCTACTGTGGCCCACCTCTCCAGTGTAAATGCAATCAAATACATACACAAAACCCCTTTATAAATCTACTTTTATCATCATATAACATAAAATATATTAGATCTTATCTAAGAAAGATTGTCATAATTAGATGCACTTGTAAGGGGAGGGGGAGCGAAGAGAGCTCTTAATGAAACTCTCCAACGAGAGCTTCTAGTCAATCATATATCACCAAACAAGAATACTGTATAGATCACAATGACATCGGGTGATTCATGTAACCGACTCCACCTGATTGGGATAAGGTTTTGTTGTTGTTTTTTGTTATCTAAGAAAGATTGATTTTGTAAGATATGCTATGATTCATGCTCTCTTTGATGGAATGAATTTGAATCTCATTGCAAATAGATAATATGCAACTTTATATATTTCACTTAACGCCTTTTTTTTATACATCGGAAAGAATCAGTTAACGCCTTTTGATTCGAACCTCAAATGAATTTCACATTTCTCATAAAAAAAATGAATTTCACATTAGATACATTATTTATGAGCAATGCGTATGACACGTCTTTTCTTTTGGTAGAGTCGATACATTATATTGGATAAATAAATTGATTGAGTTATAAGTCAATAAGAATGAGTTTCTCTATAAGTCTTTACAAATATGGAATTGTAAATTCAAACTCTCTGTTCATAATGATAAAAGAGTTCAAACTCTCTCTAAATACAATGAACATGGGTGTTATGGCCAAAAAAAAGATATGATACCATTGATGATGAGTAAAAGGGAAATGCTGGGCATAATGAGCACCAAAGCAGCATGTCATGATGGACAAACTTTGTTGGATCCCTAACTAAGTTTTTGTATGTTAAACTTTGCTTTGCACGAGTTGGAAGACAAAGGAAAGTTAGAAGTGGGGTCCAGATTATGAAGGTTATGAATATGTATAGTTTAATACACTACTACAGAATAACCCCTTTACATGCGCTCATTTTGGCTTTACATGCGCTTAAAAAACGCTGTCAATGGCCTCGCCGGGAAAGGATTTACATGCGCTTGTAAAAAGCGCATGTATATCTATACTTATACATGCGTTTTATCGTCAAAAAAGCGCATGTAAATATACATATATACACGCGCTTTTGTAATAAAAGCGCATGTAAATATATATATATACACACGCGCTTTTGTATTAAAAGCGCATGTAAATATATATATATATACACGCGCCTTTGCAATAAAAGCGCATGTAACTATATATATATATACACGCGCTTTTGTATTAAAAGCGCATGTAAAGATTATTTATTACATGCGCTTATGAGCTTGCGCCATAAGCGCATGTATAAGTTATTTTTTTTTTTTCATTTGTCATAATTCTTTTTCCTGCTTTTTGGCAGTTAAATTGCTATCTGCACAATATAATATACCCAACCAGCCAGAATAACCAAAATCCTTTATATATCAAGAACTACTTTACATGTAATATAAAAGTCATCCACATATCCCAATCAGAATTTACATCTAATTTGTAGCACCAAAAGTCATCTAATTTGTACCAGCCAAAATACACATCAAAGTTGTACCAACAAAAGACATTTAGATTAAATAACCAACTAGTTCATCTATCAAAAGTGTCATACTCCCACTTCCTCCTTAGATGTATGAAACTCTAAGAAGGATGTAAATTTTGAATAATAGGATGAGCAATAGGGAAAACATACTTGCACCACTCTTCAATGAGATCATCCACCTCCTCCATAGATAACTTTGATGATCGACAATCTTCATAATTACTGAGTTAATGGACATAATAAACATATTTATGTGACAATTCACTTTAAATAACAAGTCAACAACAATTATGTAAGTTAAGACTATATATGTCATGTGCAATAGTAAAATTTAACATGAATGCAATTTCATATTAAATTGTTAATGAGATCATGCAGAGAGAACCACACATACCTTAAAGAAATTATCTTCTCTTAATTTTCTAAACTGATATATCCAACTCTTGTAACAAGAGATGACTTAGGATTTTGGAAGTAACCAAAAAGGGATGTAAAGCAACATCCCTTTGTACTTAAAAAGTGTTGCTCATCCAACACCAAGTTGGACTGCACCTAATTTGATTAGTGCAATGACATTTTTTAGCAACAATAGATTTCAACACTAAGAAGCACAATATATACCCTTAACCCTTTTATATATCATGTTTTGACAATGCCTAACTAGCTAACACAACATGAATTCAGCACGTAATCTTTAAACAGACAATCTCACTGATAACTAAAAACAAAAACAAAGCCTAATTAAATAATATTAACCTCAACCAATTGATAAAACTTCCAACAACTACAAAACAAGAACTAGAATTCAAGTAATCCCAAATATAAAACGGACATGTACTAAACACAGTCATGAACACTAACTTTTTCTTTAATGAAATACTTTTAAGTATTTTGATTTTAAAAACAATTTACAAGGAATTCTTTATGATTCTACGTTGATGGGACTGTACCAACAATTCTAAGCAACTTAATAAAGATCTAAAATCCCGTAATACAGTATGCAATGAAAGAATAAATTAAATTAGGAATCCCTTCTCCTAAAGTGAAGTAAATAGGCAGTTTAGTTTTCAGTTAGCCTTACAAACAAGTATTATTCTGTCAATGTTGAGCAAACAAACATGGATTTGATTCATTAAGTATCATAGCTTTATTATTATTATTGCAGAGAGGATGGGAGTGGTAAATGGAAAGTGGTGCAGTGAGGTTTGATGATGAAACAGGGATCTAAGAGGAACTGAACAATTTGGCGGGCATCCATAGACCATAGGTGTTTATATATTTCCATAGCACTATGATGAGATTGTTCCTCTTTTTAGCCATAGTAGTATCATCAAAATCAAAACTTATAATCAAAACTTATCATCAAAACACAAAAAGATTCTCATACATATATCAACATACAGAGAGAGCTAAAAATCAAAACTTGGCAATACCTTTAGACAAAAAGCACAAACCTTTGCAACCAAAATCTCATAATCTCATACTTTTAAACTAAAAGCACAAACCTTTGCAACCAAAATCTCATAATCTCATACTTTTAAACTAAAAGCACAAACCTTTGCAACAAAAATCTCATAATCTCATACTTTTAACCTAAAAGCACAAACCTTTTTGAGGAATGAAGCTTTGAAATTACTCATTTACAAAGGTTTGTGTCCTTAACCTATATTTATTTATTTTTTTTTTCAGAATCAGACCACACCAAAACAACAAGCAGAATTGCACCAAAATGTAAATCCATATACTCATTTCCAACAAAAGGATCAAAGGCACCACATGCAACAACAAGCCAATACCACTCAAATTAATTAACTTTCAACTATCATACCAGCCATTTCAAATAAAAGATGAACTTCATTTATCTCCTCAATTTTAAATCAGCCATGACAGAGAAAACATTGGAGAATTAAAGTTATACACATATATACTCCAAAACAGTTTCCAAAAGCAATCATCCATGATTCCAAATACACATGCATATACAAAGTTTCAACAATTCCCCAAAACTTCAAAACCCAAAATTCCTATACACATATTATGTGTCCTGTTTAAACTACTATATATGTGTGTGTATATTACAATTTTCGGTTTCCCCAAATCAGTTCTCAAAATGGAAAGATCAAAGGAAAACTAGAAATTTGTGAAGCAAAAAAACTTCCAGAATCGAACAAAGTCATTTTACAACTTCAATAAACATATGTATTAGAAAGTTCATAGCTTTAGTCTCCAATAACCCCAAACACAAAAGTCAGTTCGAACTCTTCCCTCTCTCCTCTCGAAAATCACGCAAAATAGGTATGAAACAAAAGATAACACTCACCTAAGCTAGAGTCATCTTCTACATACGTCAATGGCGGCCTCCACCGCCAAGAAACTTGCCGGAAAACGAAGACTCCGACGGTGAGGAATGAAGAATGACGAGAATAAAGAGGAAACAGTGAGAAATAGATAGTGGATGGAGAAATAACTTTAGGAATGAAGGGAATAGTCAAAGCTTACATTTTTCCACCACCATAGGTCGCCCAAACTCGCCGTCACCACTCTCGTTCACCGTCAGACACGGAGAAATCAAAGGAAGACAGAAGAAATCGGAGAAATGAGGCTAAAGCATGAAGAAAAAACTCGCCTGAGCCTTTCGTTCCCACTGGCCGGACCGTCGACGTCCACCACCGCCGGATTTCATCTTTGAAAGGGAGGAGAAAAGGGACGAAGATGAAGAGACAAAATGAAGAAGTGTTGGGGTTTGGAGGGTGGCCGATAGTTTTAGAGATTAGGATGGAGTAAGGGTTTGTGTATTTATTAGAGAACAATCCACTTATATGCCCACTTGTTTGTTTTTAATTATATTTTTGCCCCAACATCTTTTTTATAACACTTATACCTTTTTCTTTCTATTTCATTCTTTCTTCCTATTTACATATTTACCTCAATAAAAAGTCAATTGGTCTACAATTTCTCCTTTATCCCATTTTAATAACCCACAACTTGTGATTGATATTCCTCATTCCTTTTGGAATTTATAATATTTATTTCTTCCAAAAATTGGGATGTTAAAGGTAGTAGAGGACTTGGAAAACGAAGGAAGACATAAGGGCGCGGGAAATTACAAAAATGAAATTTTTTAATAAATATTTAGTGCCTAGAAGTTTATTTACTAGGCTAGAAGTTTATTATTTTAAGATCAATAGTGTATGTGAACTTAATAATTAAGTTTTTAAATTATTTAATTATTTGATATCAATTTTGTATATCCTATGCATGGATATATTGTTCAAGCAATATAATTTTAATTAAAAACTATACATGCGCTTTATGGGTTAAAACGCATGTAAAGATGTGATATATACATGCGCTTAAAACGCATGTAGATGCCACAAACATATACATGCGCAGTTCCTCAAGAAGCGCATGTAAAGAGGCACTATATACATGCGCTTTAAGCGCATGTATAGTTTTGAGTCCTATACATGCGCTCTTATGTATAAAGCGCATGTATTAACATATTATATACATGCGCTTTATGCTGTTCTTCTTGGAAGCGCATGTATAGGTGTAAATTACCAGCGCTTTTTTTGAAACGCATGTAAAGATGCGTTGGTATAGGGTTATTCTGTAGTAGTGATACTTAAAGAAATTATCCTGTTGGATAGGGTATTCTTTATTGTTCTTCGTGGGAAAGGAGTTCGTTCATCAAAAAATTTAATCGATTCTTCTTGTAGCAGCCGCACAGCTTATTCTGCAATGGAGGATCCCTACCACTTGATACGGTGCCCATCTTAGCAGCTGCTTTCTCATATTTATTACAGTATGTCTTTATTTCGGGCAATGTCCATTATCCATATCTAATCAACACTAGATATGCTCATTTTTCTTTACACTTCACACTTTAATTAACTTATTTTAAACATTGACTCTTCACCAAAAAAAAGAACATGGCAAAACCAAATATAACTATGTTATATATTGCTATCATCGAGTATATTCATTTGCAGCTCTAGCATTGTTATTAATTATTATATATACTTAAGAGGTCAGCACAGACCACCAAATTTTTACCCAACATGGTATGATACACATCAATCAAATCTCCTCATATGTATTCAAATGCAATCCACAAATATTCATGGAACACTTTTCTTCAAGGGTTGAAGCCCATTAATTCACCAGCTTTCTTTGAAAATTATTGTATAATTTATGCACTATTATATACATATCATACCCCTTCCAGTCGACATTATAAGAAATATTAATTGAATCACACAAATCAATTAAGCATTAATTAAATCAGTCATTTATGAGTAAAATTGATTATTTTTTCCAATTTTACCCTTATATTATTTATTGTATAATAAATACTCCCTCCAGTCCTAAATATAAGAACTAATTGATTTTTTTAGAAAATTCTAAAAAAGCAAAATAAGTTAATTATAAATTGATGATTTACTTAGTTTTTCCCTTAGACTAGTATATTTTACCCATAAACTAATGAATAATCTAAAAATATATTAAATATGTCATCATTTAATAACCTATTTTGCAACCTTAACCTCTCCAAAAAAGTCATCTAGGTCTTATATTTAGGACTGGAGGTAGTATGATATATACTCCATCTCTCTCCCCACTTTGCATTTAAAATTCTGATTTGATAAAAATTAAAATCAAACAATTATTGTCTTGACTATTTGATGTTAATCCTTATAATGTGGACCAACAAACTTCTTATATTACATACTATAATGTGGATAGCAGTAGAAATTAGAAACTATTATAAGGGAACCCTATCTAGCTTATTAGAATTGAAGAAAGATACTTAAATCACTAATTTTTTTTCTGAACGCATAAAGAATTTCTTATTTTACCCATTTATAGGTAATTTTCGAGTTACTTTATATTGTATGTTACAGTTTATAACTTTGAAATAGATACGAATATATATATATGGAGATTTAATAATCCATTAACTGACTAATAAGGGTTTTTTTTTTTTTTTTGCTTTTTTTGTTTTTTCCTTTTTGCTATATATAACAGTTTCAACATTTAGTTCTATTAATCAGAGCATTATAATATGTGTCTTCCACTCCACACCTAAAAAATATTCATCATGATTCAGTTTTTTTACCATTATCATAATTCATTTCACATTGCTAAAGTTTAAATTATGGTCATATAGCCGATAGTCCACCAATTTATAATTACATAAAATATAAATTAAGCATCTTATTTCAGATAATGACTGCGTCATTGATAGATTATTTTGAAATAATATGACTCCGGAGATAGAAATAAATTATTCAAAGTAGACTTCCTCAAAAGATTATGGTAGTTTACTTTTAGCTTCATCAAACTCATGGGTTAGTTACTCTTTCTTAAGATATAAATGGCGTCTTTCATGTCATTGCCAAGGATATATATATAGTATTCTTAATTATATTACAATGTCATTTGTCAATATAATAAGATGAATTATAAAGTAAGCTTCACTAATTTTGGGAGAATAAAAAACTAAATAAATTCCTTAATTTTAACATATATTACATGATATTTCTGAAATTGTATATCATCATTATACTATCAGTCTACTAGTCAAGAAATATAGTTTAAAATAGTAAATATAAATATTTTGAAATAATTTATTTAACTTCTTTAATCTTCTAAAATTAGTCAACTATGTTATATTTAAACAACGACCTATTTTTTTTCTTGAATGAGATGGTAAATTCAATTTACAATTATCAGCTCTCACAAAACGACCATGTTACATCATTTCCTTAAATTAGATGCTACTCAGAATTTCTAGAATGAAATGGGACACAAGACAAAGCTATGGTTAGATTTTTTTTTTCATTCTACAAATTAGTGAAGGAGTAATCACACCTCTGACTTATATCCCGTTTCATTCTAGAAAATCTGAGTAGCACTCTGAAAGTTTAACATAAAATGTGAACCCGATATTAGTCTTACAATTAACCTAAACCTTACTCCATTTCTTTTCTTTTCTTTTTTTTTTGTTGGTCGAGTACTCCATTTCTTTCAATTAGACATCTTTTGAATTTCTGAAAAGGTAAGAGTTACTTTTATTTATTAAGGTTTGCCAGAACCCACCATCAAAATATGAGATCATCAGAGATATGGATGAATAGGAATATATGAGTATGTGTGTGTGTCTATATGATGCTTCACACCCAATTCATTGCATATTTCCTTCAATTTGCCTCATTCACTTTACTACTACATATTTATGTGTTACTCTCGATATATTTTATAAAGATAAAAAAATTACCTAAAAATTCATTAAATATGGCCTAAACTTCAACATTTTTTTAACTTTATCTTATATTAATTATATCCCAAAATAAAGTGAAAATGATAAATTCTTCGTCCAATGGCCGAAAAGTCTCATTCAGGGTGATTTGGCGCGAAGCTTGGAAGATGTCAACATGACATTTAATATTTGATATTTGATTGACGCACACTTCATGTTTCCACTCCCTTCCGCGAAACTACTACTCCTTTTAAGTTTCCATTTCGCTTTCCATTCTTCCTAATCTAGCCATCCAAGAAAATTCCATCCACGAGCAAACACAGAAAAGTAGGTCACCGTCTCCCACGTCTCTTCCTAATATATGTGATGGCCCCATTTTTATATAATTTAAGCATTTTCCTTGGAGTAGCAGAGGAAATTTCCCCCGAGACTTTCCAGCAACTTCTACTGCCTTTCAATATGGATTCAAACTTCATATTCTTTGATCAACTCTTCTTCATACACCTTATATATAGCAACTCCTCTCTTGGTGTTTCAGATCATTACAATTTACAACAACTCATATCTTAGCTAGCCTTCTTGTTTTCTAATACTAATAGCTATTTAAGCCCTCAGGGGATCCTATAATTCTAATAACTTAACATCTTTCAATATGGTTTTCAGCCAACTTGGTTGCTTGATTCAATTCGACAGGTCAACTTCTCAGAATGATGCAACCTCCAGCTCCAACAACTTATGTGGCCTTTTGGACCTTTTTCTTTTGGGTACAATTTTCACCAAAATAAAGAGTTATTTCCCAAAGTTCTGGTTTTTCCTTCTGTCTCAATTTGACACAAAGGTCAGAACAGAGAGGCATGTCTCAGATTCTGAGTTGACCCACCAAGAGAGCTTTACTGATGGAAGCAGAGACGACGGGGCTCTTAGTAGGGAGGAAGTAAACATGGTGATGGCAAAGCTGGGGCTTCTGTGCAGCTCAGAAAGTGAGGAACTTGAGGGAAGATATGGTTTGGTTGAAGTTTCTGAGGTGTTTGAAGAGGAAGAGCCAAGCCTGGAAGAGGTGAAGCAAGCTTTTGACGTGTTTGATGAGAACAAAGATGGGTTTATTGATGAAAGGGAGTTGCAGAGAGTTCTGTGTGATTTGGGATTTCATGCACCAGCAACACAACGAGAGAACTGTCAGCAAATGATCAGGAACTTCGATGAGAATGGAGATGGAAGAATAGATTTCAAGGAATTTGTAAAAATCATGGAGAACAGCTTCTGCTGATTTAATTTCTCCTTCTTTAGCGCATATATAAATATTTATGTTATAACGTTGCTTAAATATATATTCTTTCACATGATATGTGTGTTGGACTCATCTTTTGTTAAACAGAATCCCATATTTATGACGAAGGCTCAAACAATATTAGCTCCCGACCTTAATATAAGTAGTACTCTACTCTCTCCGGTACTAAATATAAGACCTAATTGACTTTTTTTAGAAAATTCTATAAAAAAGCAAAATAAGTTAATTATAAATTGATTTACCTAATTTAAATTTTTCCCTTAGACTAGTTTATTTTACCTATAAACTAATGAATAATCTAAAAATAAATCAAATATATCATGATTAAATAGTCTATTTTGCAACCATCATGTCTCCAAAAAAAGTCAATTAGGTCTTATATTTAGAATGGAGGTAGTAGTTTGTAATTTACAAAGGGTACATGGTCAAATCTAGCACTAAACTATTGTCAAAAATACACTCCACATAAAAGTGAATCTCGTAGCTCAAATCTAACACTGATCAAGTACAAATTGGGTCAGATGTAGCAAAACTGTCAATTTTGACGGGTTTGACCGTTAAGTTTGACCCGAGTATGCCACGTCACCTGCCACGTCATCACCACATATATGAAAAAATTTAAGGTTCAAATTTAGCACTCAAGTATTAGTAAAGTTCGCCCAACATAAAATAACAATTTTGAGTTTCAAATATAACACTCATCAGTTACAAAATGGTTCAAATGTAGCATCTACGTCAATTTTTATGAGTTTGACTTTTAATTTTGACCTGATTAGGTCATGCCACTTGTCAAATCGCCCTATTAGGTCATGTTACTTGTCACATCATCACCATCTTCACTACATCATCACCACGTAAATAAAAATAAATCCCAGAAACTCACATCACCCTATGACAAATGTAGCAATTCTGTGAACTTTTTCAGGGTTTGACCATTAATTTTGAACTGATGTAGCAAGTGACATGACACTTTTAAAAATAATATATTACGTTGTAGCGCCTATTATATGTCGGAATTTAATATTTTAATTTCTATCTAGGTAACGCTGCCGCGTATGCTCTATAACCGCCGGAATATGATATTTTAGCCGAAATATAAAAGTGTCATGTCACTTGCTACTTCAGTTCAATATTAATGGTCAAACTCTGAAAAGTTCACGAAGTTGCAACATTTGTAATAGGGTGATGTGAGTTTCAGATGTTTATTGTCAAATATGTGGTGATGATGTAGTGAAGATGATGATGATGATGTGGCAAGTAACATGACGCCTAATAGGGCGATGTGACAAGTGACATGATCTAATCAGGTCAAAATTAAAGTCAAACTCATAAAAATTGACATAGTTGCTACATTTGCACCATTTTTGTAACTGATTGGTGCTATATTTGAAACTTAAAATTGTTATTTATGTTGGGTGAACTTTACTAATACTTGAGTGCTAAATTTGAACCTTAATTTTTTCATGTATGTGGTGATGACGTGGCAGGTGACGTGGCCTAACTCGGGAGACGTGGCATGTGACGTGGCATACTCTGGTCAAACTTAACGGCCAAACCCGTCAAAATTGACGGTTTTGCTACATCTGACCCAATTTGTACTTGATCAGTGCTAGATTTGAGCTACGAGATTCACTTTTATGTGGGATGTACTTTTGACAATAGTTTAGTGTTAGATTTGATCATTTACCCATTTACAAACTAATTCTTGTATTAAGGACCAAAGGCAGTGCAAGTGCTATTTTAACAAAGAACCCATTAAAGGAGTTAATATTCCCCAGTAATATTTTTTTTTATCAAACTTGATCACCTTGAATGAAGACGGTTATCATAAACTCAGTAAACTAAATAAGCTTGTATTTGGTTGTTAGGATCATATAGTTCCACGCTAGTGCCCACCTGTAAACTTAGTTGTATATATGTTAGCATTCTTGCACAGCAATTTACTTTAATTTGTTTTTTCCAACAAACCAACGTGACCAACGATTTGACTATAAGATAAAAAAATTCTACGCCCAGGGATTAAATTAGAATTCTCAGTCAATTGGATTTGAAGTACTTATATTCTTGTTCAACATATGTTTATAATAACACAACCCTATTTCCAACATTTAAAAGTCCAAACCGTACTTTGATGAAACTAAATGATCAGATCAAGTTTTTTCTACAGCCATTCCAGTTTCTAGTAGCTAGTTATATGCTATATAAAGCCAATATGATGTATTTTTTCATCATGAATAGTTTTTCTATATAATAAACCGTATTTTTTTCATCAAGATTAGTCGATCTCACAAAAGGATTCTGTCAGAAATAAGTCCTTAATTAAAACCATTATAGTTCTCCTTGGCCTAGAGTGTGAGTGTTTTCCCAATTCGTTTTACAAAAATTATTCTAACACCCTTGTTTATTAAAAACTACGTTTGAGCTGCTAAACATCGTTATTATATAAAAAAACAACTCTGGATTGCTTCTATCAGAATTATTATTATCAATTTCATTTATATCCCTTTCATCCAAATTCCACTTTTCCTAATACTAATACAAATACATGTTTGCTCGTTGACCCCATGTTCATCAACTAAGCTCGCTGATGCTGAATTTGCTTCATATGCATCCTCCAACCTTAGAGGTAACAAAGGCTAATAATGCTAGCTAACTTAGTTAAACTTATGTCCAATTTAAGTTCAAGCTGTAAGTAGATTTTGACAATAGTTAATGTCCAGAATCGTTAAAAAATCCCAGATTTGCACGGGTTTAATGTGCTTAATTGAAAATATTAATATGTTTGGTATGTACTTTAGGTCTAATTTAAAATTAAATAATTCCATAAGTCCTTAAAATATAAAAGACATAAAATAAGGGTAAAAGTGTTATAATCGGTGATGAATTGGGAACAATTAAATTACTAGCACATTTGAGTTGCTTGTTTTAATATATTTTTTATTTGCAGAATATCTAGAAGACCGTATAAATTAAAGGACCTAAAATGAACCCCCAATATCTGACGTGGATATATATACCAGATATTTTGAAGATATTCCAAATATTTTTTATCAAGGTAAGATATTTGAAGATATTTTGAATACTTGGATAGCTTTATCATTTATGCTTCAGGATGACTTAGTTTAAATGGGTCTCTCTTAAGCTTATGATACACCCTCTTATGATGACAACAATCCGGCTTTGGCGACCACAAACCCTAACTTTTCATCAACTCCTTTCACCCTATCTCCTGGTGGTGTTTCTTTAAAGAGATAGAGGAAGCTTGGGCTATGGTTATCATGTTAATGGACTCAAATTTTTCCCTCTATGGCATGAAATACTGCAGTTGAGCAGAAACCTCATGATAACACTCCACTTCATCATAATTTAATATATAATCAACTATAATGCTCATAGGTTGTAAGTACTACAGCTCAATTTCAGATTTTGTCAAACCGCAAGAAATTTAATGAATAGTTATTACCAATAATTAAATAAAATATTGGATTTGAGAAATTGAGAATTAATAAAAATTTAATAAAATCATATTATATATCATCGCAAAAAAAAAACCCTAGTTTCAGGCATGCTTATTATCTGTAAGACTGTAACAACTTAAGAAGATACTAATTATCCCGGTTGAGATTAGCTACTAATAAATTTGTAATGAAATATTCATTCCTTCTTTACTACTCCATAATAATTAGTTGATTTTTGAAAAAACATTTAAAAAGTTAAATAAATTACTTATAATTGATTTATTTAAGAAATTTTTTCTAACTATTTCATTTGACTCATAAATTTAATATAACATCTATTTAGTAAAACATACACAACATATATTATGATCAAGTGACTCATTTAGTTTCATTAATTTCTTCATTTCAAAGTATACAATCTTGACATTAAGCTAGTGTCTGTATTTATTTTAAAGTTAAATATTTTTGGGGGTTTCACTCAAAGGAGACATCAAATGTATGTTGGAAATATTTTGTCCGCAGAGAAAGTGAGATCATGAATAGTGTTTCAAAGTTTCTAATTTTGGTTGCTGTTCGCGTGCATGTGCCCGCACACACGAAGGGACAAAATATTTTGTCAAATATGTTGTGATGAAATTGGATTTGTTGCAGGAAGATGCGTAATAGGGATATTTAGTCCACAATATGTCAAATGGAATTTATATGCACTCTTGTCTTTGAGCATAACAGTTGTTTTTCCCCTCAATAAAAATGTTCCTAGTATTGAGGGCATTCACAGAATGAAATTGGTTCTCTGATAGGATGGCACGAGCTCAAGTAGCATCCCACTAATTGAAGTGGAGACAAAAATGGTGGGTCAAACGGTCAAAAAATAAAAAAGGAAAGAAGAAGCGCACAAGAGAACTCACCATAAATAGTTACCAAAGAGAGACACAAAAGGGTTGGTTGAATTGGTAAGAATTTGACTGATAATATTTACCGAGGTCATGGATACAAATCCATTTTGCCTGTGTATGAAATCTATTGGTGGATGTTCCATAAGTATTTCCTTGATCCAATGGTATATTTTAACCATAATTTTTGGAATCTAACTCAATTCAACTTTTCTTAGACCAAATAAAGAGTTAAAAAATGACCGAATAAAACAGATGGATGGGGTTGCATTCTCATTTCACAGAATTTGTTTCTTTCTTATTGAAATTAGAATTGATCAAAAGAGATCAACCTTAAAAAAGGAGGTGATCAAGCTCAAATCTGAATTCAGGAGATGATATTATTGTTCATAAGGACACGTGAGTTAGGCATTATAACGTAGAGAAGCATGATCTTTATCATGATGTTTCTCATTCAAAAATAATTGAAGTTCAACAACATTAAATGCAATAATGCATACTCAACATGTTACAATCAATCCCACTTGACCCTCAAGCGGGTTTCTTACAAACGACATATCATTATCACAAGTTGTATCTTATAGTACATAAAATCACTTTCACAAGCTGTATGATCTAATCCTAGTTGTACGTGACCCAAACGGAACAACTCTTAAGGAGGCATATCATAAATTATCAAAGCCATCCACACTATGCTCACCTCAACTATATTTTTAATAATTGCTTCTCTTATTACTCTTATACTCTTACCAAACTAATACTTTCATCCTTCGAAACTTTAGCCTTTGAAAAATCAATCGGCGGCGTACAAATATGTTCCCAAAGATAACAAATTCACTGTACCTTTGGTAAATCTATGGACAAAAAGACTGATGAGGTGGCATGAAATTATTACTTACTAATTAAGGTAAGGACAAACAAACGTGCACAGCAGTTAATTTTTTTATGAAGACTAATGTGATATCAATTCAGTATCGAAATTGACGTCCGGTATAGGTCTGACCGAAGGACCAGGAAGGCGGGGCAACGTTGTAAGAGAGGAGAGAGTGACCATTACTGGTGGTGACCAAGAAGGAAAGGGCCTGACCATTGAGGTAAGAATTGCTCTGCCAGTTTTGGCCCCAGTTTCTAGACATGGCTTGCCATCTAGTCCTTGACCCTTTGATAGCCAACGCATGCACATCTCCAGCCCCTCCAACATTGTAACCAGCACTAAATTGAAGTATGAATGCCCATTGATGCTAAATCTTATTCCTCCTGTTCTCCTACACCTCACCCTGCAATCCCATTCAATTCAACCATGTTAAATCAACAAAAAATGGAGTGAAACATGAATACATGATGAAGTGATTGCCCCCAAACCATGTGGACACATGAGGTGAGGACCAATGTTAATCTCCCTCTTTAATGAGGAATAATGGGGATTCCATTATCCTACGCGCCTAACTCACATGCTAAGTCCCTCAACTAATGACACTTTCATATCTCAAACTAATCACACTAAAAAAACATTTTTAGTCAGAGAAGATAATGTAACAAGACCAGTGTCATCATTTGACTCTGACAACTTCTTGTTTGCCATTGGTTTTTTATGAAGCTTCCTTTTTTACCTCTAAAACATCCCTTGAGAATCATTGTGACTGTGAATGTGAGTGCGGACGAAAGAGGAAAGGTGAAAAAAGAAAGAAAGTACCTTCTGTAACTGACAGGAACAATGCCAGCTTTGTACTGAGCAATGTGCTGGAAAACTGGCTGGGAAAGATCAAAATGGAGGTTGGGAGGATCACACCAACCACCTGGTGGGCAAAAATTAGTGGCAGTAACCACAATAGTTCCTGGTAGACACCACTGTGGGTCATTCACACATCTAATCTGATAGCATGCACCACAGCTAAGCCCATTTTCAAACAGAGCACTGCTCACAGCTGCTGTGTTTGTTCCATACCCTTGGCTGTACAGATTTCCATACCCACATGCCCCTCCTGCAATACAAGTTTCACAATATCATCTTAATAACATCCAAACATATTTTTATCTGTTTTCCTTCTGTCAATAATATAATGCTCATAGGAAAAGCATTTGTGTATCTGTTACTAACAATAGTTGCTTAATGCTTAATTTTGGTAACACAGGGCTTACCCATGGTTCCTGAAGCATCACTACCCCCATAGAAAGTTGCATGTGCATTGTTCCATCCTCCGTAGCCATATCCATGAACAGAGGAGACAAATCCTAGAAGAAGAAAGCCAAAAGGAAGTATTCCCATTTTTGTTTCCTGCATAAATATGGCAATATAAGATTAGAAAAGAACAATGAAGAGTAAAGGAAGAAAAGAAAGATGATGATGAAGAAGAAGAAGGGTGAACCATGAAAGGTGGTGCTTTGAGTAGATGAAGGAGTGGGATTGGAGTGGGAATAAATAGAGGCCAGTCAACGTCAAAGCTGACAGAAGCGACCTGACACATTTTGAGCTGTTGGGACCATACAAATGCAGTAATATCTATGTGTGTTTGTAGGCATGCGAGGTAGTAAACGATCTGGGAACTACGTTTTTGTGAAAACTAGTCTCTTTTTTTAATCCATATCAAGGAAAAGTAGATTCCATGTGAATTTCAAATAACTCATCAACTGGATTCCATTCCTTCTATCTATATATACTTAGTAGATAAAATATTTCCTGCAACTGTGAGACAAGCTAAGATAAAAAGCTTCTTGGTAATATTCTTCTGGTGCAATGATAACTGAATTTTTTTAGAGGGCCACTATTTACTCATACGTACATGTATTGATGGTATGGTTTTGTAGAATTAATGGAAATGATGGGAATGTATATGTGAATAAGATTTTCCTAAAGGCAAGCTATAGGAGCCTACTTGTTAGAATTTGGGAAAAACATAGCAAGCGTGTTTGGCTGGCATGCATTGCAGGGTTGCTTGGGCCTTGGCTATTAAATACAAACATGTGATATTTGTTCTTAACTACAGACACCAAGTACCTACCTAGTTATTATGCTCACTATCATGCTACCCCAAGAGAGTTATATTTCTTATGACTTATCTCCTTCCAACTACAGTACTCTCTCTCACTATCAAGACTTTTCAGCTTTCACTTGCAGCTTACTTACATAGTCACCCAAAATAGTTAGGGAAATCTCTTATAAATGACGGTTGAATTGAATTGCAAAATCATTTTAATTAGTTAAATAAAAGGATAAACTAGTGAATTATCAGTATTTAGTATTTACTACACAAAACCCTCTTCTGAACAAAAGATAAGGCCCTTATTTTCCCTTAAATAATCACTATGGACCATTGAACTCCCTAACTAACAATTGATACATTTCCGCCCTGAAAGTAACTAAAGTGAATCAATTTCACCCACTGTTGAATGTATTGTTGACACTTTGACTACGTCCATTGGTGAGTTTGTCTAGTTAAGGAAAAATTGTCTCACTTTGATTACTTTTAGAGCGGAAATTTACTAGCGGTTAGTTAAGAGTTTTTAATTGTCTAGAGTGGTTACTTTCAAGGTGAAAGAGGACATTTTCCCTAAAATATACTTATGTGGTCTATTAATTAGGCACTTTAAACATAATTCACATATAACAAGTAAAACATTAAGCCCCAAAACTTTAAACTTCGATTGTTAGAGGCAACTTGAAATTCTAAGATATAATTATATTTCCCCTCTCCATATAAGTGATATTTTAATTTTTAACTGTAGCCACAATTATTGGGCTTATAATACTAAAGAAGAAAGTGAATGTCAAGAGGTGTAACATGCATTAATGGAAAAATTTCACCTCCCCACTTAAACACTAGGAATCTATATAAGCTTAGAAGGGATATTATTAGCGAGGATGCAATATGAAAGCGTCGGCAGGGATGAAAGTGAAAAGGGCCAAAATTTGGAATGTGAATGACAAATGGGAAGTGGGTGGGGACAGATGATAGCATAGAAACTATGTCACATGGGAGTGAGTACCATAAACACAGCCCCTCAAAGCCCTACGTACAAAGGTGATAGGACACATCCCTACTTCATTTTTGCAACCCCATCATTTTGTACCCTCTGTTTTTTACCTTTTTATCTAGGAGAAATCCCAAGTAAACAATGTAATAACCAACATATCTTGTTATTACGCACCATATTCGTCATGAGATTTTTTTTTTGACAATTATGTTTCTTTTGCAACTTCATAGTGATTTTTCCATCTATCTCTGCTGCTCTGCATTTCACTAACCAAACCTCAAGCCCAACCCAATGTTATTGTCATTGTGAAACTTAGTTGGCTTGATCTATTCCGTCATGTGTAATACGTGCCGATTAATTTTACATTATTAGGTCGATTACACACTTATGTCAGATGATGTGGGAGCAGAAAACTATGGTGGTTTAGTTGTCAGCAAGGATGAGAATGAGCTAGATATTAAGAAAGAAAACAAAAGAATTTACCAACATGTGAAGGAGAGATAGGTGAAAACGCGTTCACATCACGAGGGAGACGTAATTTAGTTCACAAGATTGAGATACATGACTCATGAATCATGATGTCTCTGGAGAATATGTTTATTCTCACATGAGGCCACAGATCCCCACAGTTCATGGTTTAATGAGGAACTCAGTAACTAATCATTTGAGAGCTGTCAATTTAAGATGGATTCCATGATTAACTTTATTCATTGTTTTTAGATATATTTGCTCCTAACTACTCCCTCCGGTCCTAAATATAAGACCTAGTTAAATTTTTTTTTGAGAAGTTAAGGTTACAAAATACGAGTATGTTATTTAGTTATAATATATTTGATATATTTTTAGATTAGTCATTAGTTTAGAGGTTAAATAAACTAGTTTTAGGGAAAAAATTAGGAAAATCAATTTATAATTGACTTATTTTACACTTTTTTAGGATTTTCCAAAAGAGTCAATTAGGTCTGATATTTAGGACCAGAGAGGAGTATAACATAATGTGTTTTTCTAAAGGAAGAATGATGCCAAGATAAGTGCACAGCTGTGTGTTTATGCAATGACGAAATGAACATGAACCTATATTAATAACTTCCTTTGACTTATAAAGATAAATTTGCTGAGAAAAGGGAGACGAATCTCTGGATTAAGATTCGAGGGTCCTCATTGTCTGCATTCTGTGAGTGTATGTCAACACCTGGCTCTAAACACAGGCCACAAACATAAGCTAACAAATATCATATGCATCTTACCCAAATCATGCCAAATGTAACGTTCAAACTACTTGTGTACATTGTATTATCAATTAATGGAAGTGTTTCGTTGATTCTCAAATGATCACCGACAGCGTACAATGTAATTAACATTTGAAGTATAACATCCACTTTTGATTCTTGCCACTTTTTGTACAGGATAAATTAAAGTGTACCTCTTGCATTCTTTTTCTCCAAGGAGTAATTAATGTCCTCTTATAACTTTAATTATTTTCTTTTCCTTAAAGTTAGCCCATCAAAATTATCCCTTTTATTATTTTTAATATTACATGAATATTAATCGGCTATCTCTTGCATTCTTTTTCTCCAAGTTATGTAGGAGTAATTAATGTCCTCTTATAACTTTATTTTCTTTTCCCCAATGATAGCCCATAAAAAATATCCCTTGATTTATTATTGTTAATATTACATAAATATTAAACAGCTAAAGTATGTTTTTCGTCCCTTAATTTTGGAGAAAGTCATGTTTTAGTCCCTTAACTTTGAAATGTGTACTTTTGGTGCTTAACTTTTGAGAAAATCATATTTTAGTTTCTTAACTTCAAAAAACGTCTTTATAGTCCCTTAACTTTCAACAAAGCGATGTTTTTAATCCTTTCAAAAAATGCTAAAGTATGTTTTTTATCTCTTTCCTTTTCAAAGTTAAAGGACTAAAACATGACTTTGTGCAAAGTTAAATGACCACCAAAAACTTACTTTAACCCAATTTGAAAGTACTAAAAACACAATTTTCAAAGTTAAAGGGTTAAAAAATGACTTTCTCTAAAGTTAAGGGACAAAAAACATACTTTAATCATATTAATCATTATGTTTTACAACATGTTCTCTAAGTTAGAGTGTGTTTGACTAGACTTATTTTGCTAAATAAGCTACTTATTTTGAAAAAGTAGCTTATTTCAAGCAAATTGTGTTTTTAGTATGTTTGGCTGGATTTATTTTTTAACTGACTTATTCGAAATAAGTAGTTTATGATGTGTATCCCACAAATTTTACTTATTTTACACTTCTAATCACAACTAATCCAAACATATAAAATTGAACTTATGGAAAATAAGTCACTTTTTTATAGTTAAACCAAACATAAACCTCGTTATACAATCTGACATATTTTCAAATTGAGTAAAAAATAAATCAACATAAAATAAGTCACATTTTCATAAGCCCAACAAACACACCTTAGTCTTCTTATATGTATTAAAGGTAAAAATAAAGTATTGGCATGTGTATCCATCACTTATCCTCGAATTTAAGTGGGATGAAATCTTCTTTCATTCCTTATCTATTCATTATATTCTTGATCTCCAAGTCACCTAAATTTGATCTTATCTAAGATAGTAATTATGTCATCTATTACATTATTAATACTCCTACATTAATACATCATTGTTCCAATATTCAGGCGTGAAAATAAACAAGTGTGTGTGTATATATTAATTTTTAAAATGATAAAGTTCCTCATACTCATTATTAATTATTAATTAATTTAATTAGTCGTAGCTAATTAATATTGGGGTTTAGTTAATATGTATGACATGAAAAAGATTATAGATGTTTGTATCAAAAAAAAAAGAGTAATTATAGATGTATAGAGTGACTAGAGAGAGAAGAGAGTATTGTGGAAAAAAAGGCGGGTCGTTTGAGTCCCCAAAAAAAAGGGCGGGTGGTGGAAAAGGGAATGTTCATTGATTCTCTCTGGAAGCGGGTGGGGAGGAATAGGATTATGGCGGCGAAGATATAGATTATAGATAGATATAAATAAATGTAAAGGCAACCAAGCAGCAACCCTAAGAGTACTGCTACAGTGTTCATCGTTTTCCCTCCACGCGCTTTCTTTGCTTTATATATATATATATATATATATATATATATATATATATATATATATATATCTCCCTACTCTTCTGTAAGCAATTCTCTCTCACTCACACGCGCACACACACACCATATTTCCTATGAGTCATGCATTCTTGCATTTGTACACCCACCGTCTTCACTTCGTCTGAATGTTATTTTGGAGTCGGAATTGCGATGAGAGTAAGAGTAGTCGCGCTTTTCTTCTGAAGCAGTCAATTTTTTTACAAAAATAATCTTTATTTTTGGAAAGCGGAGGGGCCTCTCATAACTCAAGTCTTCTCTTAGAATGACATTTAAGTAGCCTCCACAATTGTTATCTTGCATGAATCCATGTTCTTGTAAGTGAGTCTTGGAAACATTACGCCCTACTTTTTATCATCATAAATCATAATGGTGCATTACATACCTATTCCTGTGCTGCATTACACTTGTCTTCCATGTCTTAGTCTTGTTAAATACCTTTATGACCTTCTTTCTTGTAAATGATTTGTCAACATTTTTAGGGTTCTTGACTATCTTTTTTTGGTCAAATGTAGGATAACCTCATGGCTAGTCATAGAAGTAGTTATGGAAAACGTTCCCATGCCCATTCCCATTCTGACCATGATAATGGAGGAAGTAAAAGGAGAAATCCAGGTGATGAAAGAGAGCAGTCCATAACTGACTCAGAAGACACCGTGTACCGTTATTTGTGCCCTCTTCGCAAGATTGGCAGTGTTATTGGCCGGGGAGGTGAAATTGTTAAGCAATTGAGGGTAGACACTAAAGCAAAAATTAGGATTGGCGAGACTGTGCCCGGCTGTGAAGAGCGTGTTGTTACAATATACAGTTCCAACGATGAGTCTAATGATTTTGAGGATAGTGGTAATTTAGTATCCCCAGCACAGGATGCTCTATTGAAGGTGCACGACATGGTGGTTGCTGAAGAGGGGCATGGTGATGACACTGAAGGAGGTAATCAAGCCACTGCTAGGCTTCTTGTACCTTCTGATCAAATAGGCTGTGTGATTGGAAAAGGTGGACAGGTTGTTCAGAGCATCCGTAGTGACACAGGTGCCCAGATTCGAATACTAAGGGATGATCATATGCCTTCTTGTGCCTTGCACTACGATGAACTTGTGCAGGTAAATTCTTTAGTTTTCTTAATATTGGGTTTTTCCCACTTCTTGATATTAACCATAGAATGACAAGTGATCCTTTTATTGCTACTGCGACTCTCAGCGTTGGAATGAATTGCCCTGTAAATTGCAATAAGTTAATACATGAACATGATGCATGAGCTTGTTTCTCTCATTTATCTTCTCCGCGTCTCTTTCTTTTGGTTTCCAAAGTTGTAATTGTATTGTTCATTTTAGTTGTTTCATTAGTTTAATTGTTGTTAATTTTTGTTTTACTTCTTCTGTTTTGAGGATAAATGGTAGGTGTATTGTGGTTCATAGCTATCATGATTGAGTGAAATAATTGTCTCACTGTTTATATAAAAATATAATTCATGACATTGCGGACATTGAATGCTTTATGTTTCTTGGTGGGACTACCTTTTTTTGCTTTATGTTAGTCTTGAATGATCATGTTACCTTTTATTCTAATGTTCTTTACATGTTTGTTATTTTACTCATTGGTTATATCCTGCTTTCCATGTTATAGATGTGGCTGACATATTTCACTTCTAGTTTCCTTGTTTTCCTCATGGATATATTGCTTGTGGTACTGCAGATAACTGGTGATCCTGCAATTGTGAAGAAGGCTCTATATCAGATTGCAAGTCGACTTCATGACAACCCATCACGTTCTCAGAGTCTTCTTACCTCTGCAGTGCCTGGCGTATATTCTACTGGTGGCTCACTGGTTGGCCCATCTGCAGGAGGCCCAATAATGGGACTAGCTCCTCTTGGTCACTATGGGGGATATAAAGGTGATAGTGGGGACTGGCCACGATCGATGTACTCAGCTCCAAGAGATGAAACATCTTTAAAGGAATTTACAGCTCGATTGGTATGTCCAACCGGAAACATTGGAGGGGTGATAGGAAAAGGTGGTGCTATAATAAATCAAATTAGGCAGGTTTCTGGGGCAATGATTAAGGTTGATAGCTCAGCAGCAGATGGAGATGATTGCCTTATAATTATTTCTACAATGGAGGTGCATTGTTGTCAATTGATTATTAACTGGAACTGTTTTTCATTGTTATGTGCATGTGCAATCTAGATTGAAGATTTTGTTTTACTTGCAAGACTTTTAAAAACCGTGCTCGTGCAGTTCTTTGAAGATACATTTTCTCCAACAATCGAAGCAGCTGTACGTATACAGCCCCGGTGCAGTGAGAAAGGTGAAAGAGATTCGGGAATTATCTCATTCACAACTCGGCTGCTGGTGCCTTCCTCACGAGTTGGCTGCCTTATTGGCAAAGGAGGAGCTATCGTAAGTGAGATGAGGAGGCTGACAAAAGCTAATATCCGCATCCTGTCAAAGGGAGATCTTCCCAAAATAGCATATGAGGATGATGAAATGGTGCAGGTACTGCTGAATGATGTCATTTCTAGTTGCTTGTAGTCTTAAATCATTTTGATAGAATTGTTTCTTCTATTTACTTAACTTTTTGGGTAATCAGATTTCAGGAGAACTCGCTTTTGTGAAAGATGCTCTCGTGCAAGTGCTTATAAGGTTAAAAGCAAATCTTTTTGAGAGGGAGGGGGCTGTTTCTGGATTCCTTCCTGTTCCAACTGATGGGCCAGATGATTTTAGCTATGATGCTAGAGAAAGTAGAAGGCATGGGCGAGGATATTCTTATTCAAGTGGATACGGGGGTTCAAGTGATTTACCTGCTGGTGATGGCTATGGTGGTTCACAGGTATTTTGGCCTTAGGCAATAATGAAGACGCTACTTATAAGTTCTTAGTCATTTATTTATGATCCAATGATTGCAAAATTATTTCATTCATATGTAGTTTGGTGGTAGCAGTGCATATGGGTCTTATGGAAGCTATTCTTTGGGACGAACTGGCACTTCTGGGTAACAAAATTTTACAACATTTGCTTTTTTCTTTTATCTTTCCCATAACTTATTTTAATTTACTTTGGATTTTGCTACTCTTCTGGGGTGAATTGTTTTATACAATTCTGTTGTTATATGAGATCTGGTGGTTTTTTTAGTCTGTTATTATTAAGCCGCCTTTTTAAGACATAGCTTCTTTAGGAACCTTGTTTGAAGCTTCTGTGCCATGAAACCTGTTGAAGCTGTAGGTTTGGTTTGATTCATGTTGTGTGAAACACCTGTGTTTCCTGTCATTGTGGAGAGACCACTTGGCCAATTTCAATTTCTGGCTGTTTCAAAGCTCATCAGTGCTGATATTAAGTATCTGTTACCAGGTTGTCTAGTCACCACAGTGTTTCTCGGAGGAGAAACCATGCTTACTAAACCTGTTCATGGGTACCTGCAGGTAGTCTACCGTTTTCACCGACTCCTTTGTCTTATATCTGACAACTACCTATAATTTAGGACACTTACAACCTGTACCTTGTAGAATTCTGATGCTCTTGTTTTACCTTGTTGCCCAACTTCCCACTTATACAGCTGAGATATGAGAAGCCTGAAGCCTGCCTACTGTTTAAAACTGGAAGATCAGATGAACCAGTGTTTGACAAATTCATTGCCTACCTTGATGCTTCTACTTAGAGGACCAAACATATGTGAAGACTAGTGAAATTGGCCCTGTTCATTTTACCTTATTCCCCAAGCTTGATAACTTGTGCTTCCAAGAACCTATAAAGCTGCCCTGCCTCTGCTGCCTCTTTGCAATACTAGTTCTGTTCTTTATAACAAACTATGATACTTTTATGATCCTCTGGAAGCTGTATAAGCTCACTTTCTCATCTTTATCCTCCTTTTGTTTACAATCTTCTGTAGTATGAATTGTGTTCTTTTGAATGTGAAGATTTTAATTCCGATTAAGTTGATCATATATATAAAATTTTGTGGTGTTTGTTTATTATCACAATAGGTAGGGAATGTTGTGTTCTATATATAATTACTTGTTGAAATACGTTATTATGTGTTGAGTTTTTAGTATTTGTTGAATTGGAGGTATGAGCTATCCTAACTATGCAGCTGACCATTAAGTGAAGTTCATAAGGCCAAACTCTTTCTGTGTGAAGGACATGCTGGTGGGTTTTGTTTCATTGGAGGTAAGAAGCTATTATCATTTTGATTTAATTTAAGCATTACTCCCTCCGTTCCTAAATATAAGATCACTTTGGGGAAGTGGATAAGTTCCTAAATATAAGATCACTTTCCATTTTGTCTCAATTTTTGTCTAAATTACCCCTATACTTCTTAGCTCCCTCACTTCTCTCTCAAATCCCTATTTGTCTTTTAAATTTAAGTGAGGGGTATTTTGGGAAAATCATGTAATCCTAATTTATTGGAAAGTCTTCCTTAATCTCTCCAAATTAGCCAAAGTGATCTTATATTTAGGAACGGAGGTAGTATTTTAGAATGTCACCGTTGCAAAAAAGGCACTATTGGGATGTGTACGTTTTAAATATTGTCCTATTTTCTTTTGTTTAAAATATTATATATGCATGGATATAACAAACTGGATTTGGAATCATAGGCTTGTTTACGTTTGGTTTCCAAGCTGCATTCTAATATTTATACCATTCTTCCGTCTTTCCTTTTGAAAATGTGTCTTAAGTGTGTTCTGATCAATTGGTTACATAATCTTGGTAATGTCACTAATAATTATAAAATTAATCTTCTGTAAGTAGGATAGTAGGACTAATATTTGTTTGATTGGAGTCTTGCCCTTTGCTGCGTATTTCAAGTAAAGAGTTATGATTCAAAATGGTTTTTGGGAAAATGACAAATAAAGACCTCCGAATGTCTAAAAGTACAAGGAAAAAATTCAAACTTTTAAAATGACAAGTGAAGAACTCACATTTCCAAATAGAACAATTAATAACTGAAACGTACCTATTAACAACTGAAACCTACCAATTATCAATTATCAATTGTCTAGTTTCTTAATTTTCTTTTTGGACATTCGAGGTATTTATTTGTCATTTATGGTTTTTTTATGCCCTCTGTTTAGTTATATGACTGAAAGTTGTGCAACATTTGAGATTGTATTAGGTTATACATACAACAACAACAAAGTTTTATTTCACTACGTGGAGTCGGCTACATGATCATACGTCGTCAATGTGTTCTATTAGTAACAAATTTTTTAGGTATATTATTCACCAATAGGTCATGCTCTATAAGTTCCGCGAGCATTTGTTTTTGTCTCCCTCTTCCTCTTTTAATTTATTAGGTTATACATAATGTGCATTTTTAATCGCTCTTAAACCATATGCTACTTTATCTCTTGCAAAACAAGTATCACTTGTTCTTTATTAGGTGTACTAAACACTTAAGCTTTCTTTTATACTTGTATACTTGCAACATATTAAGTGATGGATGTCAGTTGCCATAGTAGGTTTGGCTTTCTAAGTTTTTGATGAGTTGATGTGTTTTTGTGAAAAAATTGAGAGATTGATGCATTATTCCGAATAAATTGTGAAAATTTATGAAATTAAGAAACTGTCATAGGAATTTGGGAAGGACTTTTGTTAACTATAGTGTTTATAAACCTTTAAAAAAGAATCTAATCCACCAAGTTACACTTGCACAATTTATATTCACTGTTCTCATCAGGTTTTTATCCCATGAGACACCATTTTCTATAGTGGCTAAGCATTAGGACTTTTTGGATGACCCATATTAAAGAGATGCAGAGGTAGGCTAAAGATAAAATAAATTAAAGACAGCTGTGAAAGAGCCGAGATTGGGCATGAGAAGTCTACATCTATTGGGGCTTGTTGGGTTGCTTTCAAACAAATAAAACAAAAAAAAAAATCCATTCATCCCATTGGAATTGACCACTCAACTTTGTTTGGGAAGGAAATTCAAATTCAAAACTATTTTCAGCCCCCCCCCCCCCCCAAAAAAAAAAAAAACAACAACAACAAGTTGTATATGTAAGGAGCTTTCTTGGAATACAACCTATCGTCATCTCATCCAAATCCTTAAACTAAAAGTCACCTTGACGCTCAAATAATATACACCACGTCACCACCACTTTTGTTGTTTACTTTTGACCTTTATTAATTTTTTTATTCTTCTGTCACCTCCTGTGCTTGATTAATATTATAAATACCATATTTTAGTTACATTATCAATTGGTAATTGATTGAAGGGTTAAACCAACTTTTGGTCCCTATAGTTTGGTGTGATTTGGGTTTTAGTCCCTGTAGTTTAAAAGTGAAGGTTTAGGTCCTTATAATTTACATTAATTTTGGTTTTAGTCCCTATACTTTTAAAGAAGAGGTTTTGGTCCCTCAAGTTTCATTTTTTTTAAACAAATGGTCCTTATAGTTTGATAAGGAATTAAGAGAATTAATTAAGGGTATCTAATTACATAAAGGCCCACTAATTAGGGACTTAAGGCACATAATATTATTTTGGGGAAAGTGGGCCCAACCTCTCCTCTCCCACCTTCTTCCCCACCAGTCCCACCACCCCCAACTCACCACCCTCCACCGTCCGACGCCGTCCTCTCAGCAACTTCTAATTGAACAGCAAATATTGCCACACAACTAGTAAGTGGATGACTTTTGGAAATCTCCTTTGCTTATACTTTCCCTCTTCCCATTCTCCACCGCCCCTCCAACACTAACTCCCTTTCATGAGTTGAACTCCTCAGCAGAAGTGCACATGCTCTGTACTTATCAGTGCTGCCAAATGGTTACAAGCTTTAGTCTTCATAGGCACAAGAGTTAGTTGTTTTAAATCTTCCATCATGGCCTTTAGTTTTTCTTTCTTTCGCGGGTTAAAGCCGATTTTGTAGACGCCTTAAGCAAAGCTGAGAAGCAAGCTCATGAATATCAATTTCAGTTGGAAGCCTTGAGATTTTGAATGAGGTCTCAAACTCGCAAGACAGAGAGGCAATTATTAACTGAGTGGGCCGCGTCCGACGGTGGAGGGTGGAGGGGTAGTGAGTTTGGGTGGTGGGGAAGAAGGTGGGAGAGGATAGGTGGGGCCCACTTTCCCCAAAATAATATTATGTCCCTTAAGTCCCTAATTAGTGGGCTTTTATGTAATTAGATGCCCTTAATTAATTCTCTTAAGTCCTTATCACACTATAAGGACCATTTGTTTTAAAAAAATGAAACTTGAGGGACCAAAACCTCTTCTTTAAAAGTATAGGGACTAAAACCAAAATTGATATAAATTATAAGGACCTAAACCTTCACTTTTAAACTACAGGGACTAAAACCCAAATCACACCAAACTATAGGGACCAAAAGTTGGTTTAACCCTTGATTGAAAGTGCAAGTTTTATTTTGAAAGATAATGTTGTAGTTAGTGAAAGTTGTTAGGGTAAAAGCTTCCATAGTTGATTTTTTGTCTATCTAGTAACTAGTGATAGTTTTATTAAAAATAAAAATTGTAAATAGAGGATTTTTGTCTGTCCAGTAACCAGTGTGATAGTTGTAGGATACTCTTTTTTTCTTACCTTTTTGGGGGTAATCTGATTAACAGCTAGTTAATTTGTGGGTTTGAGCATAACTTATATAGTTAAGGTTGTTATAGTCTTTTAGCTATAGAAGGCAGTCATTGTAAACATTGGAGCTTGATTGATGGGAAGCCTTGCTCAAAGACTGAATTTGCCATGAACCATGGGGGGAACGTCGTGCAGCATGACGACTTTTTTGTAAGGTGAATGAACATCATTTTGTAATATGGCAAGCCTGATTCAATGGGATGTTGGCGATTGGTTTGTTTTTAATATTTTTCCCCAAGTAACTTGTGCATTTGCCGATTGCTCAAACTAATAGAGTTAATTTTTTATTATTATTGTTATGTAAGTTCTGTGTTATCCATGATTTCACGCATCATCCATGGTATTGGTAACATCAACAGCATTTTAGATTCATTTAATTTTTTGATGTAATGGATAAGAACAAATCAGACACAACGCATGTACATTGACCTTCAATACGGGTAAATGAAGCATCGTATACTCTTTTATGAGCACAACTTATGTTTATGCTCTATTTTTTTCCCAAAAATTTTGTTCATGCTTTATGCTTTTAAATGTTGGTCCAGAATTCCAGTTTGGGGGTAATGTTTTTTTTTTTTTTGCTAGAGCCACTCCGTTTTGTCAACCCCCGGCTCCCTAAAAAGAACCGGGATTTATGGTCGTTTTACTTTCATTTGTTAATTGTTATGCTCGCTTAAATTGACTCAATGATAAAGTGAATTCCATTGCATTTCGTTATTGTGCGAAAAAGTAATAACTACTCGTCTAAATAAGCATGTCATATTAATTGTCTCAAGTGACACGAGTTTTCACGAGTAAATAGTAACTAACAACAATCAATACCAAACCATTCAACCAACATCATTGAGGTTTATCTTTTTGCGTGGTGTATTTTTGACATGTTTTCTTTTTTGGAGGATTTATTGAGGAAAGGGACGTCAAAGTTTTATTAGAAATATTTAATAATGTTACCTTCCTAAAATGCTAATCCAAATGAAATTTTTATTTACAAAACAACACCAATTGGGTTAAACAAAAAATGTATCTCGTTTGATATGAAAGTTTTGGATGGGAGGGAAAAGAAAATTTTTTAAGATAATTTTTTTAATATTGGAGAAGGGTTGTATGTTAAGAGAAATAAGATAAGAGTTATTAATATTAATTAAGAATTTTCAGCTCAAATTTTTATAAATTCATATAGAAAAATTTTCCCCTCCTCCCATTTTTTCTCCCCTACATTTGTACTAAACATGCCTAAATGTCCCGGTATTCCAATAAAAGAGTTACAAGACTTGTGAAATGGAAGAGAAAATTGGACACATTTCATGTATCCATTCGTGTATTGATGATGATTTATTTGGGGTTCAGACTAATTCGGATTGAGTTGGATAGGACTACAAGTATGGTAAAGCTCTATTACCAAGTATTTAACATTGCTCCTTTCTCAGAGCTAGAACTCGAGCTGGATCAACCTCTACTAGTTGAATCGAGTGTTGTGGTAAAACATTACATTTTTAGTATGAAACATGTTCTTGTTTTAAGAAAGATACAAAAGTTCGCAAAGGATCACAGGTTAATGTCTATCAAAGTCGTCAACGCTTCCCTCTTTCCAATAATCGCTTTGTGCAATTGTGTTTGGAATTCTCAAAGCAAGCAGAACCGAGCAGATTCCATGCCTTATCATAATAATTCCATGCCTTATCATAATATGCTTTGATAGCCTTCATATTTTACAACTCATTTGTGCATGGAAAGTTTGCTGGTCTTCAAAATTTTACTTCCCTTTTATTTTATTTTACGAAGTACGCCCCTACCTTGGATTCACTGAACAAAAACACCAACTCATGTATCAGCAAAAGATATACCTTAAGATCTTGGTTTTCCATATCTCCTAAGACTTACTCCCTCTACTCCTTATTATAAGGGATCAACTCCCGATTATTACAAGCCAAAGAAAGATAGCTAGATCCTTATTAAATTTTTACTAAATTGGTCATCATTTATTTCACCTTTGGTTAAATGACTTGACTTAATATGTTCAACTTTGAACTTTTATTAATGGTAATAGTTGAAGGAGAAGAAAACAATTAATATAAAGCTGGCGCTTTATCTTAAATATTAAAGTATTTTTAGTTTTTTTTTTTGAGAAAATCAAAGTATTTTGTTGATAAATGATAACTTATAATAAGAACAAGAGGGAGCACTAGAATACTAGAATGTTCAAATAAGTATCTAATGCGTGTAGACATCCAACTTTTAGTTTATTGCTTTCATGGTCCTTAATATAAGTTCAAATTGACTTTATTTGTGGAAGTTAAGTAAGCCAAATTTACCACTTAAATTAAATATTTGTTACATATAATTAGATTATAAGTAAAGTGAATCATTTTTAGAAAAAAAAATACTTCCTCCGGTCCTAAATATAAGAGCTAGTTGACTTTTTTGAAAAATCCTAAAAAAGCAAAAAATAAGTTAATTATAAATTGATTTACCTCATTTTCTCTCTTAGACTAGTTTATAAGCTAATGGATAATCTAAAAAATATCAAATATGTCATGATTTAATAACCTATTTCACAACCTTAATCTTTAAAAAAAAAATTAACTAGGTCTTATATTAGAACTGGCAGTAGTTTCAAGTGATGATTAATTGTACATATTTAATTTGTAGAAAAAATCAACTTCATCACAAGTAGGACACGAAGGTGAGCCTCCACCGACCACCAGGATTAGCCACTCCATGACTGTTGGCGGCAATTATCTGGGTGCACCTCTTTCTCATTCTCATTCTGGTACTCTCTCTCTCTATCTTCATTCCTTTGATCCATGATTCCGTGTTTGCATATCTCTAAGAGTATTTACTCACTTCACAATTCCATTTTCTTTTGCTTTTGGTGGTTAGGTATTAATATTACTATTCCCTCATCTTCTTTTGCTTCAAACATGGCGCTCTCGTTGCTACACCCTGAAAAGCCTCATTTTTTCCTTCCTTAAATCTTCCTATAATGCCATGCTCTGCCCCTTCTTCCTTCATCCTCCGCCACTTGAACCCTTCCTTCCTCCCTCGCATTTTCTTCACCCTTCAATCTTCCCCTTCATCTTCATCAACCAAACGCAATCACCCCACCTACCCACCTTTCTCTTCTCTCAACTTTCATCATGTAACCCACTCTGATGTCTTCAAATCTTATTTTCCTCACCATAATAAGGTTACGGACTATTCTACTGCTTCTCTAAAGGACCTTCTTTTGGGCATTTCTTATGTCATCCCACATATTACTCGTCACTTCTGGAGGCTTTCTCTGCTGCACCCTCATCATTTAATGGAAATGTTAGTGGGTCTTCAATCGGCCTCTCTCAAACATGGACTTCTCTTGGACAATGTGATGTGCATGTGGGAAATTTTCAAACGCTCTCGCCACCATAATGGCCTCTCCAAACATCTTTCTATGTCCTATCAACTCATGCCTTCCATGCTTATTCATGTCAGGTTACTCAAAGAAGCTGACCACTTGCTCTCTACATTGGAGCCTCGTGGAGTTTCATTGGATTGTCCTGACGTGTACAGTGACTTGGTTGAAGGTTATGTTGGTATGGAAGAACTAGAGAGAGCTGTTTCAAGATACAACTGTTTTAGAAAACAAGGTGTGATCTTTTCGAGATCCTGTTATTGTGTCTTCCTAAATGCTTTGGTGCAAGCAAAGAGGATGAAACTTGCATTTCGAACTTCACTGGATTTTGTGGATTTGGGTTTACCATTGAGTGCTGATGAGATGGATGTGTTGGATGATGTCATAAAACTACTTTGTAGAAATGGAAATGTTCTCGAGGCCAGAACTCTGGTCAAGAAGGTCTTGCCTCATAATTCTGAGATAAGCAGCTTAGTTCTTGATGAAATTACTCTTGGCTATTGTGAGAAGAGGGACTTTGAAGATCTCCTAAGTTTCCTCACTGAAGTAAAACGTGTACCAACTACAATGGCTGCCAATAGAGTTATAAATTCTATATGCATATGCTATGGTGCAGAGAAAGCTGGAATCTTTATGCTAGAGCTACAGAATAAAGGTTTCAATCCTGATGAAGTAACATATGGGATTCTGATCGGTTGGAATTGTCGTGAAGGGAAGTTGAAAAATGCACTTGGTTATTTGTCAGATATGCTGTCAAAGCGTGTTTCACCGCTCATATATACCTACAATGCTCTTATAAGTGGATTGTGTAAGGTTGGAATGTTGAAGCACGCACATGGCATTGTGGAAGAGATGATGGATTGGGGAACAATGCCTGACATCTCAACTTTCAGAGTCCTCCTCGCAGAGTACTGTAAGGCTAGAAATTTTGATGAAGCAAAAAGTTTGATTTCAGAGATGAAGAGCCGTGGCTTGATTGAACTTTCTTGGTCTGAGGATCCACTATGCAAGGCATTTCTGATTTTGGGGCTGAATCCATTGACTGTGAGGTTAAAACGAGACAATGATGTAAGACTTTCAGAAACACAGTTCTTTGATGAAATTGGAAATGGACTTTATTTAGATACCGACCTGGATGAGTATGAGAACGACATTAATGGAATTCTAATTGATTCCACTGTTCCTAATTTCAACTCATTAATCAGGCAAGAATGCATCAACAACAACCTTAAAAGTGCACTTCTTTTGGTAGAAGAAATGCTTAGGTGGGGGCAAGAATTGCTGTTGCCTGTATTTTCTGAGTTAGTGAGACGGCTTTGCTCATCGAGGTCACAAACCAAGTCGATGACCAGCCTTTTGGAGAGAATGCCGCAGTTGGCCAGTAAACTGGACGAGGAAACACTGAATTTGGTTGCTCAAGCCTACTGCAAGAAGGGCTTACTGAGCAACACAAAGTTTATACTGGAGGACATGCTTCAAAGGGAACTTTGTGTCAAGAACGAGACATATACCGCCCTAATATTGAGTTTATGTAAAAAAGGAAACATGAGGGACTTTCATAAGTATTGGGATGTTGCTCGAAAAGATAGCTGGTTACCCGCATTGGATGTTTTCAAAGATCTTCTCACTTATATCTGTCGTAACAAAATGCTTGGGAAAGCATTGCAGGTTTTTGAAATCATGATGTTATCACACCCTTGCCAAAGGTTAGATATTTGTCACACTTTTCTTGAAGTAGTTTGCGCTACTGGTTTTTCTGGCATTATCCTTGGTTTTTTAGAACAGAAACAGCCTTGGTTTGTCTTGGACCATGCTGATTATAATCATCTTATTAGAGGTTTGTTTAGGGAGGGGAAGTTTGATGTAGCCTTTGGTGTATTAAATGGTATGCTGGGTAAAAATTTAGCACCCTGTTTGCATGTTTCTGTCATGTTAATCAATCAGCTTTGTAAGGCTGATTTGCATGACAAAGCTTTTGCATTGAAAGATATTGTTTTGAAAGAGCACTCTGCATTTTCTACTTCGACCCCTTCTGCATTGATTCATGGGTTTTACAATTCCGGGAACACTGAGAAAGCAGACACATTATTTCAGGATGTTTTGTCGAAAGGACTGATTTTGGATTCTAGAGTGTGCAATATACTTATTCAAGGGAACTTCAAAGCTAATGATTTGAGGAAAGTTAAGGAATTACTTGGGTTTTTTATAAGAAAAAACTTGACAACCTTCTCGAGTTACCGGAGTTTAGTGCAAATGATGTGTATGACAGGTAATGTCATCAATGCCCTAAGCTTGAAGAAGTTGATGTTTCAACTAGGTACATTTGATGGCGTTGTAGTCTATAACATACTTATATTTTATCTTTTGTCATCTCAAAACAACTTTCTTGTTGATAAGATATTGGACGAGATGGATGAGACGAAAGTTGTACCCAATGAAATGACTTATAATTTTCTTGTCTACGGATTCTTGCGTTGTAAAGATGTTAGCAGATCCATGCATTATTTGACTACTATGATAGGGAAGGGATTTAAACCCACCAGCCGCAGCATGACAGTGGTTATAAGTAGCCTGTGTAATGTTGGGGAACTGCAAAAGGCCCTGGAACTCAGTCAAGAAATGGAATCAAGAGGATGGAATCATGGTTCAGTCATTCAGAACTCTCTAACTGAAGGCCTTCTTTCTCATGGGATGATACAGGAAGCAGAACAATTTCTGGATAGGATGCAGGATAGTTTTTTAACCCCAGATAGTATCAATTATGATAATCTGATCAAGCAATTCTGCCAGTATGGAAGATTAGACAAAGCTGTTCACCTTATGAACACCATGCTGAAGAAACGTAATGCTCCAATCTCCAGCAGTTATGATGCTGTAATTTGTGGATTTTGTGCGCAAAATAAAGTGGATAGAGCTTTGGATTTGTATTCTGAGATGTCTGTCCATGATCTCAAACCAAAAATCAAGACACAGGAAATGCTTGTAGATTGCCTCTGCCAATATGGAAGAATAGAAGAAGCAGAACAGTTCTTAATGGGCATGATTCAGGATGGTGAAATTCCAACAAGAGAAATGTTTTGCTCTGTGATTAACACTCTCCACTTGGAAAAGAATCTTAAGAAAGCATCAGAGGTTATGCAGGCCATGCAGCAAGTTGGCTATGAGCCTGACTTTGAGACACACTGGTCTCTGATAAGAAACTTGAGTGATGACAAAACAAAGTCCACTGATAATAGAAGCAAGAGATTTTTGTCAAGGCTTCTTTCTGAAAGTGGCTTTTCTCTAAAGAAGAGATTCAAATCATGGAGTGGAAAATGACATTGACATTGTCGCCAATCAATTGGCGTGATTGATTTAATAATGTAATTAGCTGTGTCTATTGTTATATGTCCATATTTTCTTTCATTCGTATTTTAAGTTCTATTACCAAGCATCGATGTTCTTGATTTGCTGTCACAGTCCACTCAATCCAAAACCGTAACATCACAATCATGCTACATCAGCAAATTATGCTGATAGCTTTTGGAAGGCAATGAAGACGATTTCTTATATGGTTTTTTATGGCAGGCGTTGACTTCCATAAATAAGATTAGGATACTGTAAGAAGGAGAGTAGGAGAAGAGAATTTGAGAGTTGGGAAATAAAGTCTATATTTCATTCATGTCCATAATGAAGGTTACAATCAGAGTTTAAAGAGTTATATATAGAAAAACAAATAACTGAACACGTCCTAAGAACTAGCCACAAATTAATCTCATTACAACAATTAATGATAATAGCAACGCACGAGAGATGAATGACAAGTGAGGAGTGGGGCTTGGAGTGAGTGTTGTATCAGATACTTTTTGCACCATCTACCTTAACTCTGAAATCTCATCCACCATCGGCTTACTTTTACATCGGCTCACGTTAGGTTTCACACAGATCTATCCAAAGTGGTAATATGGTTCGCTTTAGGGAAGGAGCATAAGCATATCGCTGTGTGCTTAAATGCTTCAATTGTATAGAACCGCTTCAATAGCTTGCATGCATTGCCTTGATCCTACGTGGAAGGTTTCTTATCTCCATTTGACGTACCAATACATGGTCAAATCTTGACAGCTGTTATACCCATAGGTTATTACATGCATATGTGGTTTCCTATATAAGGTCGCACTTGAAGCTAGGATCATCGCCATTTTTCACAAAATCTCATTTGTAATAATCTTCATTTTTGTGTTCATTGATAACGGCGATGGAGCAACAATGCAATCCCCTTTTGAACAACCTTTCCATTGAGGCACCACGACTGTGGTTGAAGTTGATAGGGTCATGAAAAGGGAGGATGTGATGACAAGCTTTGGCCAAGATTGCAGGGTGGGGAAGTGTATGTACATCGGTGGACATTGTGTTTTGGGACACCGAGGTAAAATAAGTAGATTGATAATGCTATCGTCGGAGTCCATGCAAGCATGACTGTCATCCACTCCAGCATGAAGTAGTGGCCAAAAAGCTTGTAGTATGCCTGCATGGAAACCACAAAGAACGTTGCCAATGTGAAAAATAAGACAATTATTTAGCATTACCAATCTACTTATTATTTTACCACCCTGCAATCTTGGCCAAAAACTTGTACAGCCTCCCTTATCATGACCCTATCAACTTCAACCACATTGAAAGGGATTGCATTGTTGCTCCATTGCTATTATTTCTGAACAAAAAAAATGAAGATTTTGTGATATAAATGGTGAGGATCCTAGCTTCTAATGCCACCTTATTATATATATAGGAAACCACATGCATGTAATGACCTATATGGGCTATGGGTAAAATGTAACATCCCGGTTTTCAAAACATATTTTTCCCCACAAAAACAAGTAAAACAAGACACTGCTCAGGGCACAAACACACAATGGGACAAATCCCAACCCACAGGCCCGTCACGGGTTTCATAAATGGCAACGAAATTCAATTAAAAAAATATATTTCTAATGAACAAAATAGATTTCATAGTCTCAATAAGAACATTAAAATAAATCGATTTCTAAATGAGAAATAACCAATCCAAAATTTGACGGAACATCATTTAAGTTTTTATAACAAAAGTAAAATCAAAATAACAAATGAGTAATTAAACTAGAAATGAACAAAAATGATGAACAAATGCAACTAATGTGGCAACATAATTAATCCTGCGACATAACACCGTTTGGAGAACTATAGCTCTGGCTCCTTCCCTTCTCGATCACCTCTACAGTAATACTCACCTATAACAAATAGTAATACAACAAAGAAAAAGTATACTTGGGGTCAGTAACCCCCTGTAACCAATATCAATTTACAAAATATACAAGTATGAAATATAAGCCAATGAATCAGTGCTTTATAAATTTAACAGAGACATTTTCAAAACCAAAACAATTCAAAACAATTTCTTAACCCCCCACCGGTCTCCTCCGTATAACTCCCAAACGTGGATCCGAACCATTCATTCTGTATAACCCCACTTAGGTTATACCACTCACTTCAGGTGTCGGTCCTCTCTCTTACCTCCCACCTGGGTCTAGGTTCAAGAGGTGTCTTACCCAAGCGCCTATTTCCAAACCCTGATCAGGGGTAAGGAATAGAGAATGAGACTGACAAGGTGCCAACTACTAGGATCAGTAGTAGAGGCTTGCCACGCGAGCTTCCAAACAAAATTCTCCACAACCCACCCAAAATCGCCATCACAACAATAGTCATAACAAATAATCGTATTTATAAACGTAACAAAATACACATGTACATGCGAATTTTATAATAGAAAACAGGTTAAGATACTTCTCACTTCATTGGAGTTTCATACAATCAAAATAGGATTTCACAAATCAAATTTTATACAATAAAAATACAATTTAAAACACTTATGTTCCATAACAGGCATATGAAGTAAATTAACACCGGTTACCTCAAGTCCACGCGTCTACTCCGAAGAAGCTACGTAAATAGAAAACCCTAATCCTCTCTAATTCTATTTTGCCTTTCTGTTAGGCACATCCTCTGATATATTTATATATAGATGAGTCCAAGCCCTAAAAAAATGTATTTTTTTACTAATTCAATTTTATATTATTTAAATGTTTTTCTTATAATATTTGTAAAAATACCCATTTTATAATTAATCCTACAATCTTGCATTTAGTTAATCTAACCCCCCCCCCTTTTTTTTGTTGACCAAATCTAACTCTACATATCTATTTAAATATTAACAATTAACAATAACAATATTCCTACAAAATATCAACTATTCAAAAACACTATAATTTTCTATATTTTATATTCTATACCATAAATATTATATATTAATTATTTAATTATTAGAAATTTCACGATGTTACATAAAACAGCTGTCAAAATTTCACCATCTCCTGGTACCTCAAATGGAGGTAAGAATCTTTCCACGTAGGATATAAAGGCCTTGCATGCAACCTATTAAGTATTCATCCGATCCAACCTATTATATTATTTTCTTCTTCAATTTAATGGGGAGCATAAGAGTCTTTTCATATCTAAATTTTATTTCCTTTAAGTGAAAATACTATATTTGCACCTGAACCCCAAGTTTGGTACTACTTTTTGCACCTCGCAACCCTTTTGTATGAGAAACGCACTTTTGGTTAAAGTTTAATACTCCCTCCGGTCCTAAATATAAGACCTAATTGACTTTTTCTAGAAAATCTTTAAAAAAGCAAAATAAGTTAATTATAAATTGATTTACCTAATTTTTTCCCTTAAACTAATTTATTTTACCTATAAAGTAATGGATAATCTAAATATATATCAAATATGTCATCATTTAATAACTTATTTCACAACCTTAATCTCTCCAAAAAAATCAATTAGGTCCTATATTTAGAACCGGAGGTAGTATCATTTTTGCATCTTCCCCCATTTGCCAATTAGTGCTGAGAATGACTAACTAGGCTCTAAAATGTAAAGTCATTACAAAAAGTAGTTATTACTTACAGAATTTAGTGACAAAGTTTCGTTATAAAGACAAAAGTTCGTGAATAAATAATAGGAGATTTCATATATAATTTTTTGTAACGGCCTATTTACTTATCGATTCCTTGATTGATTCCGTAGCTAATGCATGCATTGGATTTTTAGTGAGTCTAAACACAAGCAGACGCCAAAATGTAAAGTTTAGTATCATTTTTGCACTTTCGCCCATGTGCCAATTAGTGTTGAGAATGACTAACTAAGCTCTAAAATGTAAAGTCATTACAAAAAACAGTTTATTACTCACGGAATTTAGTGACAAAGTTTCATTATAAATACAAAATTTCGTAAATAAATAATACTCCCTCCGATCCTAAATGTAAGATCTAATTGACTTTTTTAGAAAATCTTATAAAAAATCAAAATAAGTTAATTATAAATTGATTTACCTAATTTTTCCCCTTAGATTAGTTTATTTTACCTATAAACTAATGTATAATCTAAAAATATATCAATATGTCATAATTTAATAGTCTATTTATCTATGACAACTTTAATCTCTCCAAAAAAAAATCAATTAGGTCTTATATTTAGAACCGGAGGTAGTAAGAGATTTCATGTATAATTTTTTGTACCAGCCTATTTACCTATCGATTCCTTGGCTGATTCCGTAGCTAATGCATGCATTGGATTTTTAATGAGTCGGCTAAACACAAGCAGACGCCAAAACACTCGTTCATTTTCAATGTTCTATTTCTTTATTATATGTCTCATTCCTTAATACATGGAACTTTATGTCCTCAACTATAAACAATCCAACAAAATAGAGGGTAATTAAAACGCACAATATAATGGATTGCTATTTTTCTCGAACGATAGGCCCAATAATAAAAGAAAATGTAAACAGTTAACCCGATCAATTCAACCAAAATTCTCCATCGGAGTATTTACTAGTTGATGGGCTATTGATCATTGGTTCATTTATATACTACCTCCGGTCCTAAATATAGGACCTAGATAACTTTTTTTTGGAGAGGTTAAGGTTGCGAAATAGGTTATTAAATGATGACATATTTGATATATTTTTAGATTATCCATTAGTTTATAGGTAAAATAAACTAGTTTAAGGGAAAAAATTAGGTAAATCAATTTATAATTAACTTATTTTGCTTGTTTTTAGGATTTTTTAAAAAAGTCAATTAGGTCTTATATTTAAGACCGGAGGGAGTATCTTCCTTGTTGAACCGAGTTGAATTTTGATACCATTACTAAAATGAAATTATAAGCGGTGGTGTCTAGCTAATATATATGTGCCTTTCACAAGCAGCAGCGTGGTGTTGAGATTGCAATTATTGAGGCAGCAAAGCGAGTGGCGTCCCCATGCATTTTCTGGGTGCAATGAATTGTATTGTATTATATACTTTGACTGCCTCTTTGGGTCTTTTCCATTTGCCGATTTGCATATAAATGGAGCACTCACACTCCTTTTCGCCTTTCCCCTCACTTGTTCATTTCTATACTTCCCCATGCACCTTCCCTCATCTCCAAATACATTTCCTCACCTTCTTCTTTCACTCTCAATTCTTTTGATCTCAATTTATATTATTATAAGTCTTTAGTATCGATCTTCAGAATATTGAAGCGCTAGCTTCTAGAGATATTAACTAGCTAGTTACTTTGATGTATGCATATTGTGATTTAGAATTAAGATGTAGAGATGGTATAGGCTAGCAATCGAGCTAGCTTTTTTAACGTTATTTATCTACAAAAAAGGCGTATTAGGATGAAAAAATTTAAGGGAGTTTTAATAATAAAGGACCACTATATAACATTATATATATACATGCAAAAACACATAAATAATAAAGGATCAAGACCAAAATATTTTGAAATGTCATTTCAGACTTAGCGGACTAAAATGAAAATTATATATATATACATGCAAAAACACATAAATACCTTAGATTACAAAAAAGGAAGTATGAAAAAAAGGCAAAAAGCTGCCAACTGATATGACGGCGGCAGGATAAGGAGAGGCCATTTTAAATTTCTAACCATTTTTTATGAATGGTATTTATTTGTGAAGTTCCACCCACTAGTACATGCAGTTTGAACAATTTGCTTTATATGGGGCATAAATACTACCAAATAATACTCCCTTAACATTTAAGATAGTATGTGTATAAAAAATGGAAAAAAAATCATGAATGAGTGAAAACAAGTGAGTAAAGCCGCATGAACACGTGGAAAACTTCATGAAGAGGTGGGGAAATTTTCATAAACAAGTGGGAGAAAATCCTTTTGAAAAAGTGGCTACAACTATATGAACAATTGAGAAAAACTTCATAAACAAATGGTTAAAACTGTATGAAACAAGTGAAATATTACTGGTCATGACCATTGAGCCACTTGTTCATAACATTTTATCCAATTGTTTATTAAGCGTTACCCAACTGTTTATGCAATTTCACCAACTTGTTCATACACTTCTACTCATTTGTTTGTGTACTTGTAACCATGCATTCATTATATATGTGAGACACTTGAAAATGAGTCCTGTCTTGTAAACTCCTATCTAACTAAGCCTAAAAACTTTATCAAGATGCATATTAAAGTTATTTATGATGTTTTAGCCACTTGCAACCAAGCATTATTGCCTTGCAAAGTACACAATGAGAATGTATATGTATGATACACTTGAAAATGGGCCAAATTATCTTGTTTCGTATGTTGTAAGAGGAAATTATAATGAACAATTAGGGCTAATTAGTATAAAATATAATTTAATATTTGAGTATTAAATACATAAATTATTTGAATTTCACAAAAAAATTGAAAATAAGTATAAGAATAATGAAATATGAAGTGTAATGGGAAATAATAAAAACAGACAACCCACACATTTCTACACACCCATTATTTCCTCCTTTTCTTTTTCGAGAAACAAAGAAAAAAATAGGTTTCTCCTTATCGTGTCATTAATCACTTTAGGCAGCTTTTTGCCATTTTTTGAATCTTTTTGTTTGAACTTAGGGGTATTTACGATATTCTACACGTATAGTGTTTTTCATCTCTGTCGTTTAGATATAAAATGATATTTTAGAGTCTTTGACCCTCGTTTTCAAATAAGACTCTGTAATAACTCATGAAAACCGGCTGACTTTCTTTTCCAATTAGCCTACAAGTCTACAACAAATAACTCATGAAAACCGGCTGACTTTCTTTTCCAACTATAATTAGAACAATTAGTGTAAATATTTTTCATTATTTCATTAAATGTCTCGATTCATTAGTGAAGCTAATCTTTTTTTTTAACAACTAAAAAAGATTAGCTTCACTAATGAATCGAGACATTTAAGCTATGTTTAAAATACTTACGTTCTGATCCATATATAAGATTGTTTTTGGAGTAATTTCATATTTCATAATATAATATGCTTAAAAAACGATAAACTATTAGCAAACTTGTTCCATATCAGTACCTTTCATTAATTAGCTTATAAGTGTGAGTTAATTAAAGGTTAGTCTTATATAAAGGACAATTTTGGAATTTTATTTGTTAAAAATAAATTGTATTTAACGAGATTGTAGTAATGAGGTTGATTAAATAATTTTCGTAATTTAGTATAAGATCAAGACGACACATAGGTGTCCAAACCCTAGTATATGCACAAGTTATATGTGTGTGAACGCGCGTGTGTTTCGGAGAGGGGAAAGAGGTTAATAAATAAATTAAATATGCACAAGTCATATATAACTGCCTATCTATTTGCCAACTTTCAATCATTGCATTCAAGTTCAACGCCAATGCTCCTCAAACTTTTATTTTTTTTCAAACGGAATACTCCCTCCCTCCCTTTTTTGAAAAAAGTATTTTTAAAATAATATAATAATTTATACCAATAAAACTTAATTATTCAAGTAATAAGATATAAAAGCATGTCATCTTTTTTTGCCCTTGTTCAATTAATAATGATTTATTTCAAGACTATGATTCCTTTCTAAAACTTTCAAAAAGTTGAGGTTTAAATGTTCTGATTAATTATGAAAAAACACATTACATCTCTTATATTTTAATACAAAAATAGGTTTTAAAAGATTTCTTATAAAAATTAGAGAGTAGCAAGAAAAAGTATATGTTTATGTAAATAATTTTTTGTCTGAATCTTTACGTTGGAAGGTCCTAGTAATTTCTTTGATTCGTATATAAAAAAAATATTACATTGGAAGAGTTTATTAGCGAATACACTTATATTACCAGTTAAACATTCGCGATATATATTAGGTGATGGAGCTAGGTGTCAAAACTAGATGAGAACCAAAAATTAAATTAAACTAAAAGATGGAGAGCATGGATTCACGTGGTATCCTTCTTATATTTAACTAAGTGTAGTCATTTGTCCCACTGATCACGCATTAAACCCTAAGTGTGCCGAGGGGAAAATACATATTTACTCTCTTTTTGGTCGTAATTATAAAATTATTTTGAATTTTTTTTTGGAGAAGCTTAGAACACTTTAAATTGTCTAATTATATTTTTTTCTTTAAAACTAACTTATTCTATATAAATTAACTTAATTATAATATAATCACAGTAATGTTATATGAATGTTATAGTTTAGTAGGTCTAATCTGATTCTCCAGTTTTCACATTAAAAAAGTTAAATGATGAGCCTTCTATTTATTATTAGAGGGGATACTTGAGACAAATATCATCATCAAATATTTTTTTTCATACAAAATACAGAAAGGGGGAAAGAGGACAAACTACCTAGCTGCAAATTATATATGTTTTTTCCCTCCTGGGATCACATTATTTTTGCTTGCCGAGGGTTGAGTCTCGCGTGTGAATGCGTTTTCTTCCTTTGAAACTGATTCCGTAAGTATAAGATTTTGTGTTGAAAAAACTTAACACATGGAAAACCTAATTAATAATAAAAGATACTACGTACTATTTATAAATCAACCACACACACACAATAGTCAATCTTCAAATAAAGCTACATTGTGACTATTTATTTAAATAGTAAGGTTTCTCATGATTCTATTGAACATTTAAAACTTAATATCCATAAAAAAAATCAGTTCAAAAATCCATAAAAAAATTACCTCAAGGAAAAAATATATTAGTGAATTTTACATTTTTGTTTTTCTTAACAAATTATATTTTTAGTCAAGTTATAAAAAATAATTATTGAAGCCTATAATTTTAATCTCTAGTGAACACGCAATCCATTAAATTTAACTTTTTTTTGGACTGAATCCATTAAATTTAACTTGCAATTCATTTCTAAAGTATTGACGGGTTTAAACCCACTTTTAAACTCGCATTTGTTTCAATTTGATATTTATCATTTTAATAGTTTAAAATATCGATTCCTAAAGTATGAACTGTAATTTTAATCCTCATAAATTTTTTTAGTCTGAAAGTCCGATCCTCATAAGCTTCTAAATGTAATGAATTAAATCAAAATGATTGTATGCCAAGCGTTTAATAAGAGTTGGACATGCATGAAACTAAAAGTAACAAAAAATCATGGAGACGAGAAAAAATTAGTAAAAGGTGGAACAATACGATGAAAATGACTGATGATGAAGGCATATTTTCGTAAAAATAAGTAATTAAGTTAACCAATTTACTTAATACAAAAGCAGTGCATTCACAGAGGAGAAAAAGATAAGATGGAACGTCATGAAGAAGGGTAATCAATTTCACTACTAATCAAAATACAAAAGGGAGGGTAAAACACATGAAGGCCGTGTAAATTAAATTTAGATGTGTTTTATAGTATTACTTTTTGAAGTAATACTATAAAAGTACATGAACTTATATACATCATGTATATATTAAAATGTTAAACAAAAAAGGTCTTATATACATGATCTTAAACAAAAAGATATACTCCCTCTACTCATATATATATAAGGGTTATCTTGGGAGATGATTTGATCCTAAATATATGACTTCTTTCTAATTGTTCCCAAATTTACCCTAAATCATCCCTACTATTATCCTTTAATACTAATAAACAAGTAAGAGATGTAGGGCGGAAATAAAGGTGAGGATGCACTGTTAATATCATGTTAATGAGTATTCTTAATCTAATCAAATTAAGGGAATGAGTCTTATATTTATGATTATAGGCTAATACCCTTTAAATGAGATTAAGGTGATCCAAATGTGTGCGTATAAAATATAAATCTTTCATACTGCTTTTTTCAAGAGAAGAAATGGAGTCGAAAAAGAGGAGGAGGAAGTGAGGAAGAGGCGAAAACGAGTGAATGGAGGTGACCATCCCACCTTTATTAGGCTCAAGAATCTCACCCCCTTTCCTTGTATCTTCCTCCTCAATATACATCTATCCATCCATAACACTCCATCACTTTTCTCCCTCTATTAAGTACTTACTCACACTCTCCCTCCCTCCCTCCTTCATACTTATCTCTTCCTCCCACTTTAACTCCCCCAAAAATTAAAGCCCAAACCTCTTCCTCCTTTCCCGCTTAGCTTTCTCCCATTATTTATTCCCTACCCTTCCTTAGCTTCCATTTCACCCCTTCCCTTCTCTTCCCTCATCATATATCACATGGAAATGGAAGACTACTCTTTCCCTCTTCCTCATGATCTCCCTCCCGGCTTCAGATTCCATCCCACGGATGAAGAACTCATCACCCACTACCTCTCCCCCAAGCTCCTCCGTCCCTCCTTCTCTCCCCCCGCCATCGCCGATGCCGATTTCAACACCTCCGAGCCTTGGGATCTTCCTTGTACGTGTATATATATATATATATATATATATATATATATATATATATATATATATATATATATATATATATATATGTTTATTTATTTATGTTCCATCCGTTCCTTATTTCTCTTTCATATATAACTCATACATACACAAACGTTGACCTTTCGATTTGATTTTGTGTGGATGGATATATGGATGGGTGCAGGTAGGGCCAAAATGGGAGGCAAAGAGTGGTACTTCTTCTGCGTGAGAGACAGAAAATACCCCACCGGCTCCAGAACCAACCGTGCCACCCGCGCCGGCTACTGGAAAGCCACCGGCAAAGACAAAGACATCTTCAAACCTGATAACACTCTCATCATTGGCATTAAGAAGACTCTTGTTTTCTACAAAGGCAGAGCCCCCGATGGTCAAAAGACCAACTGGGTCATGCATGAATATAGGGTCCCCTCTACTATTAATAAGGTCCGATCCCCTTCATTAATTACTACCTTCTCTTTTCATATACATATAAATCACACCCATTTACTTATTACTTATTTATTAATATTAATGCATGGTTGGTTATTAAGAGTTCGTTGATGATGATTTTGTTGTTTATTGTTCTGTTTCAGAATGAGTGGGTTCTGTGCAGAGTGTTTCACAAGAATAGTAAGGGAAGGAGGATGGCGGTGGAGAATTGTGGAGCTTCTTCTTCTTCTGAACTGCCATCGTTAATGGAGGCCTCCCCGAACCAAGCAGAGTTTGGGGAATCATCATCTCATTCTCACGTGACCTGCTTCTCCGACCCCATTCACCCACCACTTAATAGCAGCCACCAAGTGGTGGGGAATAACAATGATTCTTCATCACATAAGTTCTCAAGCACCTTTCTGGGTCAAGATCAGCAGATGATGATGATGGGATACAATGGATGGGGAGATCATGATGGAGATATATCCTCTATCATATATAACAACAATGACATGGCTCACAGAACCTCTCACAATCAACAATATTATTCATCAGCCTCTGCTGGGCCCCTTCATGATATTGGCTGCCTATGGAATTACTCCACTTAGGAAAAAAAAACTCAATCCCATCATCCACCATCCATCCTTTTAAAAAGAAGAATCATCGGTGTACATGATTGAATTTACCCGAGGGAAAATCAATATAAGGTTCTAAAGAAGTGATGGAATCCAAATATTATATTAAGTGAGCAGAATTTAATATGCATGATATAAGAACAGTTGAGTAATTCTGCTCACCTATTATACAACTTTGTGATTCTTACATTACTTCTTTTTCGGGTCTCATACTGATTTCCCTTATATATATATATATATATATATATATATATATATATATATATATATATATATATATATATATATATATATATTGCATCGTACATAAAGTTTAGGAATTGCAAGCATGTTACTAGGAACTAGAAATAGATATTGGACTTGCTAGTCTATTATTATATATGTGATTAATTATATATGGCAATAATAGAATGTATAAATTTGTGGATTGACATGTCTTATAATTAGCCTTTGTTTCCGATGGAATTTTTATGCCTTAACAAGGGAAAGAAGGAAAAGAAGAAGGTGAATGAGTGGAAGCACGTCAAATGGTTGGAAATGGGAACAGGGGTGATAGGAAGTGAAATAATAGAAATGAAAAAGGAGAGTTTGATTTGGTAGATTAGTTAGTGAATGATTGGCAAAAGAACGCGTCATCTCAGTCTCCCCCCTCTCTCTATATCTCTGTTAGGCCACCAACCCATGGTTTTCTGTGCTGAATGGCGTGTTATTCACAAACACTTCAATCCTAGCTTAAAGCCATCAAAAAGCCTACATAATTTTGATACCGCGTGTTTTTTGTTACAAATTTTTTTTTATGGGAGTCTTTTATTCTTGTTTTGTTCCCGAAATTATGCCTTATTTTATTATAAACCGTTTCCCTTTTTAAAAGCTAAAACATTCTTCTTTTATAGTACAAATTTATGAAGAAATACATTTTTCCAAGAGTCTGTGGCTCAATTGGCAAACCGTATCAAAGTTTTTAAAATGTTAAAATGGGAGGATGAGTTAGAGCCTCAGGGTTGGTAATATAATAGGTGTGTGTCTCTTTTACCCAAGTGAAGGCTTAGATTAAGAGATTTTTTTTTTTCAGAAAAAGAAAAGACATGTAAGGAGTTTTAAAAAATTTTCATTCGAACTTTATTTACTCTTTCATAATAAGTATAAAATTGACCATAATAATATAAAAATTATATACATGATTTTTATATTATTATGGTCATTTTAAAAAAATATCATTTATTCAATATCTCTCTAAAAGTATATGATTTATTTATCTAATATAATTGAATCAAAAGATGTTAGTTAAATTATTTAATGTAACATATTTTCTCTAAAATATTACAAATATATTCTTTATTCGGTCTCTTAATTAATAAAAATATTGACAAAAATTAGGAAGATATTTTATACTTATTATGAACTAGATCAAATATCCTAAATAAATACTTCATCCGGTCTTAAATGTAAGACCTAGTTACCTAATTTAATTAAATTAAATTTATTAATTACGTTAGTTAAAATCACATGATATATATATATTGTCAATAGACCTTCACCTTCACCTTTATTCCCACCCTCTCATCTGTCTCATTTGTTTATTATTATGGAACATTTGGGGACAACTTTGGAACAAATTAGAAAGAGGTCTTATATTAGGATCAAACTCACCTCTCTAAATAAGTTTTAGGACCAGAAGGAGTATTAATTATATAAAGAAATTGATGGAGTGTCTTTTTCATTTGGGAGACTAAACTACTATCTTATCACACACCCTCCCTAATCTTTGTTAGTCGAGGCATATAAAACGCACTACCTCTTCTAATAATTGAATCGGTTTTCGTCTCGTAAAAAATATGAATATAGAAAGATAATCATATTTACACCATTTAGATTTTAGATGAACTATATTGATTTGATTAGGTATTATGCATCCTATATGATATGTTTATATTAATTTAAAAAATTAAATCCATGCACCCTCGGTCCTAAATATATAAGATCTAGTTGACTGTTTTTTATATAAAGAAGTAAACTAGGTTAATTAATGATATCATATGTGATACTATATTTTAGATGGAAAAACTTATTTTTAGTGTACTATGACTTGTGCAATCAGTTCACTATTCATCATATGTGATGTGGATTTTCACCACCTAAACCATTAACCGTGTCAGTTAATCTCTCACCAATCACCATCTCCCTTTCTTTCCCAAGTAGAATAAAAATACGATCAAAATCAAGAGAAAAATCAAATCTGACATCTAATTAATGATCGATTACAAAATCATTAACCAGGTCTCAACAATTCATCACGAGAATCCAAACACGAACTGTTAACCAGACTTTCAAAGTTCATATCGCTCTCATCGCACCCTTAGCTTTGAGAAGATTCTGCCCTATTTGATTGAGCAACGACCGTCGAGAAAAACCAGAAGCATATCTGGTCTCATCTTTTCTCTGTTTTTTTTTTGCAATTTGGATTTTAAAAGTAAGTTATGAAGTTGTTTCGTTTAATTTTTATTTGAATAATTATAAAAAGTCTATCCAGTTGTTTGTGAGTGAGGTTTTCCAGAATTATTTATTAGTTTATTTGTTTTTAAATTATTTGTAATTTCCAACTTCTAAGTCAACATATTGCAATTCATGATTAATAAAATTAATTCTATTGTTTTTCACGCTTATGTTTTCTCTTTCCCGTCTCTTTTTTGTTTCCCAACAGTTTCGATGTATTTGGTTCTTTCAACTCATCTTTTTATGAGTTGGGAAAATCATTGCAGATGTATTAAGTGAGGTTAAGCCAAGGGATTTTTGCCACATTAATTGTCTTTAGATTAATTTGATGCATCACATGCGTATAATAACGTAAAGATACATATTCTCCATATATGATTCACATTTTGCACGCATAAAGTAAAATGGTTTTTTATATTCTACTTGCATAGTTATCTTTGAAAAAAAATGCATATATCTATCACGATTATGTTTTTTATATATACAGATATCTTTTTTTTATTACATTTTATATACAGATATCTATCACTAACTGTTTGTGAACTAAAAGTAGTGGGTACACACACCCAACACACACACACACACACACAAAAACCAGCTGTCTAGATTTCAGAACCAGGAAATATGCTCGTGTCACCTAACTAATCATTAATTAACATTCAACATCATCATCAATATGAGCAAGTAAATTTCCTATGAAATTGTTCTTCGATCCATTGTCAGTATAATAGTAGCGAAACGCATCGGCGTTTTTCCTTCTTTAGGTAGAAATATGGTTTATCTATGCCTCCACGTAACTCTGACTACAGCTAGCGTTATGATTCATATTGCATAGTCTGCTTCCATGAATCAGGTAAAGTCATTATTATAGTATTTGTGTCGTTTAATGCATGTGCAGACAAAACAATAAAAACAAACTTTGTGGTGTAAGTTTGGTGCTGTATAGTTGGAGTATTTAGTAATACTCACTTGTTGGGAATTCAGTTTCGGTTTCCAACAGACCGGTTCTTGTCCATAACTGCTTCATGCTTTCTTACGATAGTGTAATGGAACTTTTATACTTAGAATTTTAGTATAAAAATAATGTAAGGCATAAAACTTTCTCAAAAACCCTAGAGGTCTTTAAAAAGGTTTTATTCCTTACATTATTTTTATACTAAAAGTTTCATTACACTAACGTAATAAATTCATCATAATAATGATGAATTTTTTTATATGGTCCAACCCCAAATTTCCTACTATATCCAACAATCGGTATTCCTATAAAAATAAATTTACACTCACCCTTATTCCAATTTACAAACCCGATTTTTGAATTATTTTTTCTCTGAATTATCTTTTAATGTTTTAAATCAATTCCATATACCAATTTTGTTATTTGGTTGAATGCATCATTAGTTCTTTATGCATGAAAATTTTAGATTATTATATTCTTAATAATTATTTTTTTCCTTCGATATTTTTGTAATTCTATTTGTTCCAGCATGTGAGTCTTTCATTCCACCCACCATCATATATATGTGTGTGAAAATAATAATAGATGTGAATAAAATGGCACTCTTTCGGTCCAAATAAGACATTTTTATATAATTAAATTGTATTCATAATATAAGGTAAGCTAGATAATAAAATATTTTATTTGAGAAAACTGTAGATTAATTTCCTATATTTCTCTTACTTATTTATTATTAAAAAACATCAATAGAGATAATATAGCGAGAAAGCATAGATAAAAATAAAAAAAAATGTCTTGTACTTAAGACGTAAGTTTCCTAATAGGATATATTAGGAGGAATAATATACAAGACATTGTATTTTCTATATTGTGCGATAATATATAAAAAATATATATAACATGATACACACAAATATATATATATATATATATATATATATATATATATATATATATATAAGCCTATCTTTGACTATATGTAAACATCTTTAAACCAAAGTGATATGTACATAGATATAAAGTTATTTCACATAACAAAAGAATAGTCGCATTTATTCAAAGTTATTTTCCGATAAGATTTTTATACTGGCAGTTTTAACCGATTATATGATATGATGATATTATACAATAATTAATGACTTCACTAATTTATTATTAATCAATATAATAAATTAAACCACTAATGAAAGCACATTAATGGACCTGCCTTATTTATTGATTTGTTTTGAAAGAATGAGAAAAGCAATAGAAATTGGAAAATGAGAATGCAAAGATCAAAAGCAAAAGGTCGGTGAAAGTCAGACATGAATGCCTTGTTAGTATTCAATTCTGGTCACAAAGGTAAGTAAATGGGTTTCTCATTTGACTGCTTATATCAAATTTTAGATAGTTTAAGTTTCATTTTAATTAATTAATTTCTCGTTGTTTTAATAATGAGCACTGGATGTGGACCGGCTTGTCTAGAAGGGCTTATATGCCAATAATAGTTATTTTGAAACCCATGGGTTCATGACCACACGTCTTACACTATCCACTGATTTGATTGATACCCTATGTATAAAAGATGTTATGTTTATTTTTTTGTGTGAAGGTCCAATTTTATTTCGGAAGTAACACTATATATGTGACTATCCATTTTCTTAAACTAACAAATAGAACATATTTATCCCGAAAGTAGTACATGCATAGCTACTTCACCTTTGGTGAGCGTATCAGTACCGACTCTGTTTGGTGAAGGTGAAATGGATGTGCATGTGCTACATATATGGTAAATATGCTCAATTTATTAGTTTAGGACATCATATGGTCTTAGGGGCCACTTATATGGGGCCAAATTGAGCATTTACCCTTATTTTTTCCTTGGTGAAACAATGGTATATAGTTGTGATTTTACTGTTAGCTTATTTTATGATGGTGTAAATTCAAATTATTTTTTAAAAGAACTGTTCATATATGTATTTAATGCTTCATTTTCTTTTATGAGAAATGTAAGAAATTAGACAACAGAGGATATAGAGTGCCAAATGTAAATAAGTTTAAATTCCTGAAAGCAAAAAAGGATACCTCTCTTACAGAACTGAAAAAAGTTCAAAGAAAATAAAAAATAAAAACGGTTCTCACCAGGTGGACTACTAGTTTTTGATAGCGACCTAGACTCCAATCATTTATCTAACAATTATAAGTCATAAAGCAAGTCCAATAAAACTAGGTTTATATTTTCACATAACTCGATAAACGTGGGTTATTCAAACTCTGTCTCTGTAGGTTGTGTGTGTGTGTTTGGCAAATACTCGTATAGTATCCCAATCGGCCAGCGTATAAAGTATTAAGATTTTGTTAGGCCCATTATATTTAAGTTTTAATCTTGACATTTTTGAAATTATTTTTATTTTAACTATATTTTCTAAACCATAGATTGGTTTCTGATAAAAAACCGTAGATTGATGAATAAAGTGTTAATATTTGTTGTGGTGCTATGAAGTATATTTAAATTATGGATTTTATTGACTATTCCTTCTGTCAAACGATCATAATGACACGTTTTTAAAGATTAATTAACATGAGAGCAACTTAAATTGAAGAACTAATTAATCAAAACCAGATTCCTTTTCTCGCTTTTTTTTTTATTTTTTCCATGAAGAGACGAGATGAAAGTGAGAGTAGGAAATGAAGGGGAAATGGGAGCTATAGAGAGAGATTCTAAATATCATTATTATTGCCCCGAAAAGTGAATAATCATAGAAAGGTGAAACGCGTATGGAAAATTTTCAAACAAAGGAAGAAAACTGAAAAGAGAACAATTCGATTCCTTTGCTTTCCACCCATGCATGATCAAAGTGGCTTGAAAATGGACGTAAGAACTGAAACTGTCACTCTCTGCTTTGACATTTTTTTCTCATTTGATTCCGTTGTACACACACGCGCACACACTTTTGTTGTTTCATAATTATAAGACATATATCAAATCAATCTAATTTGTTGTATAGTTATTGATTACAATCTTAAATGGATAGATGAGTATATAATTGAGCTTTGAATGAGGATGTTCCTCTCATACAATCTGAATTAAAAAATCTAGCGATATATTTGGTAATTATTCTCAAAGATGGAGTCTCCACTCCTAAATATAAGAACACTTTCCCGAACTTGATTAGATTAAAGATGGTAGATAAATTAGTTATTAACACATGATACTACTAATTTACACTAACCATATAACTTTATTCTCATTTTTCCTAAAAAGGTATATGGTCAAGTAACGAACTATTCCCTTTTATTCTACTATAGTTGATTAGTACTTCTTATTAGTTCTTATATATTATGAATGCATGAAATCATATTTTCCGGTTTGATCTAATTAATTAGTCGCCTTGTGCTGGCTTCTGAATTATGAACAATGCATTCTATTATAAATTTTATATTACATATTGAATTGTGAACGAGATCTTAATTTCTAACTCATTTTAATTTGAATGCGGGATTAGGTTAATTGAATACTCCCTCCGGTTCTTATTATAAGTCACCAACTACCCATGTCTCACATACCAATGAATGGTAGTTGAGTCTTAAAATTCATGTTAAATAATTTGTTATTTTTTTCCAACTTCACCCTTCATTGAATGACGTATATTTCACATTTTCAAGTTTGAATCTCTATTGATAACATGTGGGTAAAGTGGGAAAAAACATTTAATGCGGCAGTTGGTGACTTATATTAAGAACAAAAAATTGTAGATAGTTAGTGACTTATAATAAGGATTAAAGGGAATAGAATTTTTGTAAAAATATAAATTAGATTAATTTAATTTTAAGAAATAATAATATTTTACTTAAAAATGTGTGTGTGTGTGTGTGTGTGTTCAAGCAGTGTCCTCTAAGCGAAAAACTAATAAGTTGATCTGACTTGATCACTTTTACTTTTGATTTGATCAACAGAATATGGATTTAATAGTTTGATTTTAAGCCACTAAATAAGAGTGAATTATCTATTTTCTTAAACTGAAAGTGAATTATCTATATTGAAGCGATATGAATATAATAGAAGTTCTTTGAATTTATATATAAAAAAGAATAAGAGTTTAGCTAAGAAAGGAAGACATTTTGGCAGACAGGTTGTTGTTTGATGTTATCATTGAGAATGATCACGTGTGAAAGAAAACGAAAATACTTGCGTAAAAGAAAAAGTTGGTGACGTGTCACAAACCGTAATGGTTACTGCTTCTCGTCCATCTTCATCTTCAATAATTGGTTTCCATCATAAACGATAAACGAATATATCAAAAGCACGAGTTTAATTTTGCGTTCTCAACCCTGTAACTGACACAACACTATTTATAGCAAATTCCTCACTTATATATGAGTTATACTATGTCTTTCTTTTTTTATATAACAATTATACTAGGTCTTTCACCGCTTAAACTGACCAATTTATTTAGCTCACCAGCAATTTATTTAGCTCACCCCGTCCTTTCGGTTCATGCGTGTTTGTGTTTGTGCTAATATTGGATGAAGATGATATCGCATGATTCATTAAATTAAGTGTAAAGGGTAAAATCTAGCACTGAATTATTGGCCAAAGTACACCCCACATAAAAATGCATTTCGGGGCTCAAAACTAGCACTGATCAAGTACAAACTCGGTCAAATGTAGCAAAACCGTGAAAGTTGACCGGTTTGACCGTTAGTTTTGACATATTTAGACCACATCACCTGCTATGTCATCTTATTAATCCACGTCAGCACCTCATCATCATCTCCTCGCCATGTCATCATCATCTTCTCCATTACACTCTCCTCCCTCCTCCCTTGCTGCAAATCCCCCCACCACTCCTCACATCACCACCAACCTCACGACGACGCCGTCTTCTCCCCTCCGATCGCTTCCTCTCCCCCTCCCCCTCCCTCCGCTTCGACGACCCCACCCCCTCCTCCACCACCGCCTTCAAATCCATCTCCGGCACATCTGTCTCCGCCAACAGCTCCGCCCCCAAGACCACCCTCCAACTCCACCTCCACCCCTCCTCCACCACCACCACCACCACCACCACCATCCCCAACGGCTTCCAAAGCTCCTCCTCCTTCTCCGCCCTCCCCCTCCAGCTCGTCCCCCGCGGCGCCGACGACCTCCGCGCCGCCTTCTTCCTCGCCGGCCCCATCGAACGCGGCGCCCTCTCCGGCCCCTTAGAACCCAATGCCTCCAATCTCGACCCCACCACCACCGTCCCCTTCTCCGCCCCCCTCGGTGGACCCTACGTAAAGCAAAAACGCAAGAGGATAAGTTCATAAGTGGTCATTGTTATGACTTATTATGAGGTTGATGGAGAAAGTGAGATCTGGGGACATTTGCTCAGGTGGAGGAAGGGGAGGCACAAAGAGAGGGAGTTGCTGGGTCGGAGATGGAAAGTTTGAAGGTGTTGATGGTGGTAGGGAAGAAGGTGATGATGTGGCGAAAACGCTGTGACATGACAGGTGACTTAGCCTAATTAGGTGACATGGCACGTGATATGTTTTAATCTGGTCAAACTTAACGGTCAACTCCGTCAACTTTCACGGTTTTACTACATTTGACCGAGTTTGTACTTGATCAGTGCTAGTTTTGAGCCCCGAAATGCATTTTTATGTGGGGTGTACTTTGGCCAATAGTTCAGTGCTAGATTTGACCCTTTACCCTTAAATTAATATTTTCTCTCCCTTACTAAATATAAGGTTACTTTCATATTTCAATTTGTTTCTTCAATTAAAAATATTTCAATTTGTTCCTAATAAATATAAACAATTTTCTAATTTTTTTCCAACTGTTCTCCAAAATAAACCCTAATAATGCTAATTAGTTTATAATAAACAAGTAAAAGTGGGAGAGTAAGAATAAAGGTATATGTTTAGGGTAGATTAGTAAATTACCATGTGTTAATAACTAACTTAACTAGCATTCTTAATATAATCAAAATTGATCTTAGATTAGTAATATGTCTGTGATCAGCGCTCAATTTTAATGGCTCAACCTGATATTCCTGCTGTTGTGTCTTTGATCACTGATACAAGAGCTACTTTTTCTTTCAACCAATGATACGAGAGCTACTTGAAAGATTGGATTTGATTATAAATATAATGATACATCTTAACATATTTTGTATCATATATAGTCATTATTTTTTTCTAAACTAATTTATTTATATAACAATATACTACTGTAATGTTTAATCAAATATACATGGATATATAATTTAAGGAGATCATATTGTATTTAACAAGAAACTAACAAGTTTACTTCATCATTTCTTTAATTTGGCATATCCTATTTCATTTAGTGACTCTTATATCAATAATTAGTGGGAGTGGGTTGCCGAACTTTGAAAATGCATTTCGGGCCAAATATTGGGTTTCAACTTAAACCCCCTAATGGTAAAAAAAAAAAATTGAAAATGCATTTTGTGGAGTCAATAAAACCTTACTTTTTGAAAAAGTCATTTTTTTCTCATTTAATTTTTGGGTCGGTTGAGCGCCTCAGTATTACCTTAGGTTTTTCTCTTTCTTTACTCTCTCCTCTTCTTTTCTTTATAACATTATTACTCTCTCCTCTTCTTTTCCTCTTTCTTCGCTCACTCTCCTTTTTAGTAATTTGCACATAAAAAGTCATTCTAATAACTCTTATCAAAAGTCATTTTCTCAAAATGCATTCTAGAAAAGCTAATCCAAACATGCTAAATACCTTTTTCCTTTTTCTAGATATACCTAATGAGTATTTCAAGTGTGTGAATCATTTATTACTTGTTGAATACAAAATATCGTGTGTGAAACATGAAACGCTCTCTATACATATCCTTTTAGAATCGTTCTTTCACTTGTGCTGCTAGGATTTTCAGTGGCGTAAGCATTTCTTCCCGTCACTAAGCCGAGATCTCCCCCCCCCAATTTGTGTGTGTGTGTGGGGGGTTATTCATCATCTTCGGGGTGGTTCCTAGGTGCATGATGTTGACAATCTGTGGTGGTTTTCGTTTGTCTAAGCCGGGGACTTTGACGAGGAAAGGGAGAAAGGGGGAGGGGTAATCAACGGCTGGAGTATGAAGTATAAGGCGATTCACTAAAGAGTGTCTGTTGCTTGTGGTCTGATTTGGGTCGCGGTGGAGGTTCTAAATGCCAAAATCGAAGACTCCCATCAACACTTTGTTCCTTTTAGCCCCACCGACTATGAGACATTGCAGAAAAATGATGGGGTTTAGAGTTACAATACACCACAACATGAAGTAAAGAAGAGGCTTAAAAAGAAGAAAGAATTAGGGGCTTTGAAGTTGATATCTTAAATTTGCTTGCTCGTTTAGAATACACTGATTTTGGAAGGGGAGGAGCTTAATCATGTACCCGTGACACCTCTAATACTTGGTGACTGGCTCCTTATAGCTCAGTCACCCAAGCACCATGACTACTATCGTTTAGTACTATTGGAATTTGGGGGAATTTTGGGTAGTACATTTTGAGTCTTTTTCTCCCTCCCCCATTAGTTGTATGACTTTGTTTATGTGATTTTCTTCTTATGTGATTGTCTTGTTTGTCAGGTATTTGCCATCTTGTGTGGGTTGTATGCGTTGAAGGCTTGCTTATGTTTCATATGATCTTTCCTTTCATGGTGTTTGTTTTCAAACACCATTGGTTTTTCACACTTCTGATATAGGAAGTGTGTCTAATTTGAAGCTACTTTTGCATCATTGACGTCAAGAAGGTGAGCTCAAATGAGCACGTCTTTGAACCCTTAATCTTTTTGAACAAACTATGTCCGTTTGTTTACAATAAATTATGGGCCAAGTTGGAATGGAGTGGTAATATTTATGGATTTGTTGAAGCCCATTTGATTAATGGGCTGAACAACCTTGTTCTTGAGGCCCAATGCAGCCCAAACAAGTGATAGCGGAAATCCGCGAAACGTGAGGATGATGCTTTGGCGCGCGAAACCGTTGCGTGAAACATTTAATTTCTCTTTCTTTCTTTCTTTCTTTCATCGTGCTTCTTCTTCCTGCGATTACGAGTGGATGTATCAGAGACTAAGTTCACAGGATGAGGTAATTTTCATTTATTCGATAGCCTTTCTTACTATTGTTTCCTCAAATTGATGAGTTTTCTCGTGAGGAAAAAAATTTGATGGAGTTGATTATTATGAAGCTGAACACTTGAAGGAGCTATATGTAGGTGATATTGAATTTATATAGCTACTTCTTTTGAATGGAAAATTTTTGGATACTGTACATGTCGTGCTTTGTGTTTTTGTGAAACTAATATGTATTTGCTCAAGATTTGAAGATCATTTTCAGAAATTGAATGCATACCTATAGCTTTTTCTTAGTAGTTAGACCATCTGTCCCAGATTAGGGAATGCATTAATTTCATGAATGATCATGCTAATGAATGTAGGAAAAGGTTGAACCTACTCAAGATTAAGGCTTAAAAACCTTCAAAAGTCGGTGTCATATGTGTAGTGGGCATCATTACATGGTTGGACATGGAAAATACTAGCGAAAATGACATTTTTTTAAAAGCGGGGTGTTAATGATAAGTTATGACAACTAATAAACTTGCATGCTTGCTGAAAATCACTACCAAAAGAAAAGGGAAAAACAGAGAGAGGTGATTTTTCTTTTTCTACATGACATTCAATGAAATTAATACTCACCTAAGCAATGCTTCCTACCTCATTGACCTTGGTGTTATGAAGCCTAATTTCATTTATTTCTCTTATTGTCATAAATATTGATGCATTTCTCTTGTACAATAAAGTACCGATTCTTCAGCAGTTTGGTTCCCTTCCTGCTAAAGTAGACACTTTATGATTTGATGTTACTTCCACTAATCCTGAACTTATGTCCATAGTACCTATTTCACTTGCCACAAAAGATCAAGTACGATTGAAGTACTGAAGAATTTACTGCACTTAATTTTTGAATATTCACTCTGTCTATTTCAAATATTAATATCAAATCTACCATCCCTCTCATATTTTGTAATTTGTGATGTCGATTCATCAATATTGCTGGGTTGTTCTTATCAGCAGGACGTTGCTGAAACAGATTGAGATCATTGCCAATGGTTTGACAGAAAGGTAAGAGGCAAGTGAGATTGTGTGTGATACTTAAGTAAATGGTTTTTGTTGTTGATTTTGATATATTTCTGTTATTGATCACGTGGAAGTCGTATATCTTTGACGAGCGTAATGGGCACAATTAATGGGATCATTTAGACTATGTTGGACCATTACAATCTTCAGAGCTGGCAGAGATCAAAGATTATTTAAGGTGGTGTCCCCACTGTCCTTCCTAGCCAATGTGAATTTTGGATCCACAAAAAAAATTGCACACACATTAGCCCTTATTTATAATGAAACCTTGCTTTCGTCCTTTTTCATGCTCTAAATCAATCAAAATGCACTTCTGCAAACCCATAGCCCCACCGCAATAAATCACTCTTGTTCCCCTCAAATTACCACAATGCCCTCCCCACCAAATGTAATGACAGTCTTCAATGAAAGACTTGCACTACAGTGACCACTCTAAGTGGCCACTTTTCTTCTTGTTAGCCCGAGTTACTGATCTGAGCTACTAATGACTGAGAGGAAATCATCATTTTCTTGGTTTTCCAGCTTGGTTTATCTTAGTGATCTGAGTTTTCTGTTCTGTAAGAGTATCACTCTTACTTAAATGAATTGTAGGAAATAAAGCTCTATATGATCTGACTGTGCACTTTCAATCATTCTTGTTTTATTGTCAACCTCAACTACATTACCTAAATCTTAAGACTTCATTACTAAGCTTTTTAACTATACCCGGCATCTCATCCTAATCTCAGATTAGATGGTGTTCATTTAATTATATGCTTTAGCATGGGACCGTCTATATGTGACATTATTGGACAATTTTTTTTTAACTGAACATTATTGGACAATGGACATAAATAAATGGAGCAATTAAAAGATATTATGATGATGGGTATGCCTTAACCTTTCAGTCAGCAATATTTGATTTTAACCTTACATTTTTTTATCTAACAAGACCTGTTCATATTAAATTTTGTGAAGTAACACCTATTATTGAATCACTCATAACAGAAGTTCCTCTTATGGCGTCTCTCCCCCTTCTATTTCATCTTTCTCAACCCGGTGTCAAACACCTGAGAATAATGTATAGAGGAGGAGAAAAAGAGATCCTAACATCTAAGTGTGTCAAATGAAGTCGTTCTCAGTGTCTTGTACTAATAAAGACCAATCAGTCTGTGTTTTGAGATGATTTGACGTTCTAGCTGACTAGAAATGATTTTTGTTCTCTTGTTTGATAGTAACGGAGCTCTAGTGGATCAATATTGTGGGTATTAGAAACATCGGATTACTTGGAAAATTAAGTTAGGAATCACCAGTCAAAGTTTCAGTTAACTTTTCGGTCAAATCTTGGAGGAGAAATTGCTAAACGAACATGTGATGAAAAGCGAAATAAGATAACATGCTTTATTACATTACACCTTTGAAGGGCCACACAATTGAATCATAGTTAGGAATTATGATCTCTTAAAGTGAACTCTAGTTTTGGCTTGCTTCACGTCACCGTTCTGAGCTACAAAAATAAACCACAAAAGTGGTCATACTTGTTATAAAAGTAAAGTTTAATGCTTGTGATGGTTGAATAGCGAAACTCCGATGGTCCCATATGATGATAGAAATTAAAACCGGCCCTAGCTTTGCCATAAATTGTTGGTGACGTATCAATTGAATTAATGTCTAGAACTTGGTAGCTCAGTTTAGTATTGGTACCACTATACTTTTTTCATTCCTTCTTCTGTTAATAATGTGTCATAAACTTAATGTAAATTACCAGAGCAACTAGGCATAAGCCATAGAAATTTGAGCTGGAAATCAAGGGTACTCCAGTAATTACCGACAGCCCACATATACATACTGAAAATAATTTCATATATCTCATTATACCTCTGACCTTTTCTTCTCTGCCTGCCCATCTTTCTTTCCATAGTTTCTCTAGTGCTATAAAAAGATGAAGATGAGCTACTACAGTCTTTAGTGTTTCTACTTCTAAAAATGGGTCGACCACCATGCTGTGACAAGGTGGGCCTAAAGAGAGGACCGTGGACTCCGGAGGAAGATCAGAAACTCCTAGCTTATATTGAAGAACATGGCCATGGAAGCTGGAGAGCCTTGCCAGTAAAAGCTGGTAAACTTGATTTTGCACTGACATATTTTTCTCTCTTAAATTTTAATGAAATGATTGTTGTTTGGAGTGTAGTTTAAGGTTGTAATTGACTTGAAACTCCTGCTATCTTGTACTATATTAGGCCTACAGAGGTGTGGCAAGAGCTGCAGACTAAGGTGGACCAATTATCTTAGGCCTGATATTAAAAGAGGAAAGTTCAGTTTACAAGAAGAGCAACCATCATCCAACTCCATGCTCTCCTAGGAAACAGTTTTGTAACCTCAACCCTTACAAAGTTATATCTATCTATATCACAAAGTTATATCTATCTATATGTTGGGTAATGCCGTAATGGGATATTTTTACCTATAATCTTCGGCCATGAGTAATTCGCATTGATCTTCAGGTCTTTCAAACCGCAGTTCGCTCTATCATTATGTTTCTGAATATTTTCCATTTCTGATCATCCGTTTAAGTATAGCTTAAATGAAATAACAAAATCTCCTTGTATGTGTTGACAGATGAGCATTGGATTATATTCCTATTCTTTGTTTATGCTACTAGTTAAATACATTTCTGACTTTCAAATTGGAAGCTATAATGTGTTCTTTTTCTCTCAACTCCTCCCATGTGCAGTATACATAACAAATTCGCATTGGCCTCTTTATTTCTTCCATTACCCTTATCTCCAATCCACAACAATTGACCTCAAATTGCTTTCTGCCATATCCATAAATATACTCTGACATCCAACAAGTTTGTTTGAGACTGCTTTAAATGCAAAAACGAATGCATGTGAGTCTTTAATACTCCCTGGTCCTATTTATAAGTCGCCAACCGCTACTAAATTTTGTCTTTAATATAAGTCGCCAACTACCACTAACTAACTTATTAATTAAAGTTTTCCAAATATGCCCCTGTCATTGAAAAAAGAGATCTCTGCATTTACTTTTGCTTGCCTCATTATGACTCATTTAATAGTTGTGAGGAGGGGCAAAGATGGAAATGAAAAATAAAACAAGACCAATTTAATGATGCAACCACCACTAACCGTCATTCATTGGTTTGTACAATATGGGCGGTTGGCGACTTATAAATAGGACCGGAGGGAGTAATGTTCTTAATTGATATGTCATGCATTTTCTATTCCTCCTGGCATTTTACATATGTTAAATAACAAAAAAAAATTTGCTTCTAGTAATATTAAGGTAAAGAAAATCAAACCGGACAGCTGAGCTTGACCGAAACATTTAGCAGTGAATTGGTGCTTAATCTACAAATTCTGAGAACTTGGTTGACTTAACTGATCAAAGTTTTATTTTCTTTTTTTGGGAAAACTAGTATATATAACTTTAGAATGGATGAATAATGTAGAATTCCTCATGTAGGTTTCCTTTAATATTTCAGCCGTACTTCTAGTTTTGAAAATTCAATAATCGTTATAATCACTTGGTTATTTCAGATTATAACAACCCGTTTTTATTAGATTAGAATTTAAAAATAATACTAATTTTTAAAAGTCCTTATGTATTAGCTAATACTCTCTCCGGTCCTAAATATAAGACCTAGTTTACTTTTTTGAAAAATCCTAAAAAAGCAAAATATAAGTCAATTATAAATTGATTTACCTAATTTTCCCCTTAAACTATTTTATTTAACCTATAAACTAATGACTAATCTAAAAATATATCAAATATGTCATAATTTAATAACATATTTTGTAACCTTAACATCTCCAAAAAAAAGTCATCTAGATCTTATATTTAGGACCGGAGGGAGTATTTGTATACTTAAGGCCAATTACACCCCTTATATTATTTATTTGAAAATTGGCAAATAACCTCCTAATATTTATAGCTAAAAAATAATTCCATTTTGTCGATAGTTTGCCTAACAAAAAGTACTGTATGTATCAATGACCGTAGACTGACTTTCTTTTTTCTTTCTAAGACAACCTTTTGAACTTTGAATCATACATAAATAATTCTTAATTCCTAAAAGATATGTAGATAAACTTATTCATGTTATATTTAATTATTGATAATACAAAGAAATTAACCCTGAGGAATTTCTTTATTCACATAAATTATAAATTTAAAAATTCAGGATAGCTTATTATTATTATCAAATTTTTAATAATAGAGTGATTATCTAAGCATAACTTAAAGGTCCAACGGAGCAATATAAAATTCAGCCTGTATTTATTCTCGATAAATTTTTTCACACCATTAGTCAAGTTAACTAATAATATCGGTTCAATGACAAATGTGCTATTAAAAACTGAAGTAACAATTGCAGCTGCTGACCTCGTTGCTAAAGAGCTCAAGCTCAACTCAACCTCTGAACCTCCAGATTTTTCATGGCCCTGAGGCTGCTCGAGCACTTCGTATCACTGCCATTACTTAGTTGTTATGTCTGTACGTTGTTTTGCTTTGGTTTTTGACTTTTGTGGTGAGAGTGTCTGTTATGCTTTATTGTTTTGTGCTCAGGTGGTCGGCTATAGCCACGCATTTGCCAAAAAGAACAGACAATGAGATCAAGAACTACTGGAATACACATCTGAAGAAAAGATTAACCAAAATGGGGATTGACCCAGTGACCCACAAACCCAAGAATGATGCCCTTGTGGCTCGCGACGGCACCCAATCCAAGACTGCAGCCAACCTTAGCCACATGGCTCAATGGGAGAGTGCTAGGCTTGAAGCTGAAGCGAGACTGGCCAGAGAATCCAAACTACTTTCATCACTATCGTTTACATCTTCATTATCTTCTGCTTCATCAGCTCATCAAGTTCTGAAGCCTTGGCATAATAACAATAATGGTCGGTGGCTAAAATCCACTGATCAAAGCATTAGCAGTGGTTGTACATATGTTAGTGGTGATCTTGAATCTCCTAAGTCTACTCTAACTCTCTCTGAGAACACCCCACCTATTGTGCCTATGATTGAGTTTGTGGGCACTTCAGGCTCTTGTGAGAATCACAGCAATGGCTTGGAGAATCCAATGTCTTATGCGTCCAGACTGCATCAAGAGTTGACCATCTCCAACATGGAAGACACGTGGACTTCTCATCAAGAGCCCCTGCTTAGGATTGGCACTGGTGGGGATGCTGCTTCTGAGGAACATGGATTCACCACTCTGTTGCTCAGTACAATCTCCGATGTCCGGAGTTTGTCGGAGGAGGACCGGGGGGGAGAGTCCAACAATTGGGATAGTAGCGGCAGCAGTGGGGTCTTGTGTGAAGATAATAAGAACTACTGGAACAGCATCCTTAATTTGGTTAACTCTAATTCGCCTTCTCATCATTCGCCCATGTTCTGATCTAAAAGTGTGTGTGTGTGTGTGTGTGTGTGTGTGTTTTTTCTGCTGTGGTCTTCATCATATGAAGAAATTAGAATCTTTACAGAAAAAACGATAAGTTTGCGTAGATGTTTTCCACTTTGGGTCGTCGCTTTTAGGAATGCATGAAGTTGTAATTGTTTGAAAACGACCTGAGCTCAAGTGGAATTATATATATCCAGCACATTGGTCGTTTTATTATCTCCAAATGTTCATATCAATATGTTTTGGCTCCACTATATTTCTGTATCTATCGCTGCGAGTTTACATCAAGGTGTAGATCCCCTGAGCTTAACACGTGCTTCTTTAGACAAAACGTGAGTTGATCACTTGATCATGCGTGTACTGTGAGACTTCTCCGTGACCCTTAAGCATAATGACCCTTAATTTGGTCAAAAATATAACGAGAATATTCTATAAAATTTATATACACGGCATAATTATATAAAATCTATTAGCATAACAAGAATAATGTTTTAACAGAGCATATATTATATTGCTATCCTTAATTAATTAGAGTTAAAAATCTAACTTCCTGACCGATTGAATATTGCAGTCCAAAAAGTTTTAGGCCAATCCAATCAAATAGGCCCACTTAATTCAGCCCCTTCTTCATGTTAGGCTTGTAGCCCATTTAAACAACTTTTAGCCCCAACAAAAACATTGGCTAAAGTATACTTTTTGTCCCTTATGTTTGAATCAAATTTCAATTTAGTCTTTTATGTTTGGAAAATACATTTTTAGTCCTTTATATTTGCATCAAATTTCAATTTAGTCCTTTATGTTGTGGACTAAAAGTGTACTTTCCATAAAAAAAGGACTAAATTGAAACTTGATGCAAACATGAAAGACTAAAAGTGTACTTTCCAAACATAAAGGACTAAATTGAAACTTGATACAAACATAAAGAGTCAAAAGTATACTTTAGCCCACAAACATTATTATAAAGCTAGTGCACCCTTGATCTATCAGCTTGTTCACATGCTCACGCGGAATTGGCTCTCATTGTTCATGTCGTACTGAATGTTATAACTTATAAGTTCGGCAAAAAAGAAATATATGTTATGCTCCATTGGTTCCTCAATATAAGATCACTTTCCCTAATTTGATTAGATTAAGAATGCTAGTTAAGTTAGTTATCAACACATGATATTACTAATCTAGCCTAATCATATACCTTTATTCTCACTCTCTCACCCTTACTTGTTTATTATAGATAAGCATTATTAAGGCTTATTCAGAAAAATAATTAAAAAATAGAAAATTGCTTAAATTTAGAAACAAATTAAAATTTGTAAGTGATCTTATATTTAGCAACTGAGTGATTATATGATTGTCTATACTTTATATTTTGGTTGCCCTTATATTGTTTGTAATACGCCTTATTTGGAAATGGCAAGCTGTTTTTCACCCCAAAGAAACACAAGATCGGAAGATGTTTCCGGATAGGATAGAATACTGTCGGATCATCATCACATGCTATTGATAACCATAAAAAGATTTATTAAGCCGTGTTGCTGATAATTTTTATGCATGTATTTATATATGTGTTACGATTACAGGTTAAATATCAAATGAGCCCTGAAAGTTTTCTTAGAAGAGCGCCCCACCCTGAAAGTTTTTTTGGGAGCAGTTAAGCCCCTAAAGTTTAAATTTGTAGCAATGTCACCTATGTCATCCACATGTATTATTATTTTTCCACCTCATTCTCCTCCAGTCCTCCTCACCTGCCACGTGCACCCTCTTCTCCTTCTCCTTCTTCTCTATCTTCTTTTTTTTTTGAATGGAATTCTTTTCTATCTTCTTGCTCCTTCACTATCCCATCCACAAAAGCCGACACAAGAAAACCAGAAAACCCAATAATAAAATCCAACAGTACAAAAATTTTAAGCTCTCTATTGTAGGATGTGAGGGTCTTTGGGATTGGAAATGGAGTCACGGAGGGCGCCCATTTGCAACTCAAATAGAATGCACAGAATAAAACAACTAAATACCTAGTCAGAAAATTAAAACTTGAAGCATTACAAGCACAAATTAAAATCATTGGCAAACAATTTGTATAATTAAAAAATTGATCATTACTGCAATATTTCTCAACCACACAATGCATGGCAACTGGTCTAAGCTTTGATCAGTAAGAGTAGTAGAGTACTTTGTTATGTACAATATTTAGGATGGAAGAGCATATATATATAAGGGCGAATAGCCAATGAAGGTTATGTTCAGATGTTTATGCACATATGTGACCCGAATATTGACCTGATTGATGTGGACTAAATATGCATCACACAAGACAATTTTTTGTGTAGAGCGCTTTTGGGGGTAATTATCCATTGGTAACTTTGTATCTTTTTTAGTTTATATGGGGTTAAAATCCGGATCCCTCACACATGGGGCATCATGTGTGATGAATCTAACGCTCTTTCAAAGTTTATTAACACTGTTGGTAATCTTACGCCATTTTTAAAAACACATTTTTAATTAAGAACAATAAAACATTTTTTGTGTTCAACGCTATTGAACTAATTGTCCATTGTTGAATTTGTGCTTTCGCCCAACTTAAATATAAAATAACAATAGTCTGTGTGTCCCAAGTTTATATTATCTTCTTAAAATATTTATCTCTATTAACTACATAACTACAAAAATTAGTTAATTAGCCACAAAATTTAGTGATTAAAATACCGTCAATAAAGACTTTATGTGAATAAATGAGAGATTCTGTGACTAATTTTTTAGTTTTTTAGTACCAACCTATTTTTTGACGGATTTTTGTGATTAATTCACTGGTTTTTTGTAATTATATATGTATAGTTAAGGGGATTTTTAAGTGTGTATTTGCAATGAACATTATTAGAAACTGTATTATTGGGAAATTAATACAATAACAAATTTAACTAATTTCCTCAATATCTATAAATTGGTTATCTAACTTGCTTGTTTAATTTTAAGAATTATGTTGTATGATTAAAGAACATACTCCCTCTTATTTTAAGTATACGAGGTAACATGACACACTTTTAGTCTAAAATATAAGAGACAAAATGCAAAAGTTACACCAATAAATGTTTGATTTTTATTTTCGCCCTTTATATACTTTCTCAGATCCTTATTAATTATAAGAGCAAAAATTTTAAATAATTTGATCCAAAATATAGAGTTTCCCTTATATTCTCATCATAAATGTGTTTTTCCTATTTAGCCCATTATTTTGTTTCATATTCATTAATACTTATATATTTCTCTTTCAATAAACTCACCATATATATAAATAAGGGTAATAATGAAAAAAGATTTATATTTCAAATATATTTAATAATTTTCACATGTTTTATTAAGAATCATGTTTAGAGTGTCAGTCTCTTATTAATTGGATCATACCATATCACACTGAGTATTTATTAGTTAATGCAAAGATGAGAAAAAGTGTATGTAATAAATGAATACGGTTAAAATGTGAAACTTTGTTTAACTTATCGATAATAAATTATTCCAACATATATTTTTATTTGGTATGTAAAACGTTTTACAACAACTTATAAAATCACTGGTAGCTAATTTGGGTCATCCCAGAATTGAGTCATAAATTTGTTTTCTTCTTCGCTTAAAGACCATGGCACGCTGTATTTTTCATTCCCTTCGTCATTAATGACGAGGTCGTCATCAAGCAATCTTTCCCACCATTCCTTGCCCTTCTCAGCAGATTCTTGATGAGCTGAAACATCTGCAACTACGACCCCCACCTGATCACCATTATCATCATCATTATCATCAGTAGTAGTATAGTGTTGTAGTTACTATCACTATAATGAGTGCTAATTGTTGTAGGCTTATCACTTACACCTCCATCACAAGCATTTGCAACAGCTGCTTCATCAGGCAATCCCTTTCTGGACAAATTTAAGGGCTGGGGCGTTATCACTTTGTGCCCTACAGCCTCTTCTTTCTCCTCTTTAGTTTGTGAGGAAGAGCACCCCATCTTCTTTCGTATGTGTGTGTTCCAGTAATTTTTCAGGTCATTCGATGTTCTTCCAGGAAACCTCGAGGCAATCAGCGACCATCTGCACGCGCGCACACATATAATAATGGAAAACACAATTAAAATCATTTTCAGCGCTCATCAATGAGCGCCGAAAGCTTATATTACCGACTGCACATTATTTTTAAGAGATTGTTTTTTTAAGGAAAATTAATTACACTACTATACCATAACTAATTAAAGTGAGGCCGCACAAAATCACTCAATTAAAGCCAACTCCTTAGTTAGTTGCTAGAAAGTTGTCATATTGTGGTAAAGTTTTTATCGTCAAAAATAGAAGCAGTTATTATACTGGTAATCAAGATTTTGAAAAGTCATGATTCATGCTAATAATAGTGTTACAAATGTTAAAAAAAGTTGCCACCGTTTGACTAAAAATAACTGATAACCAAGAACTTAAAACAGTTGAATATATATAAAGCTCATGTTAATGTTATTACAAAGACAAAAAGAGTTGTTAATATATACCTCGCCAAAATTTATTACTGACCAATAGTTTAAACTCTGATCTTAATAGTAATAATTTCTAGACACACATACATAAACAACTTTGAGCAAAACAATGACATCTTTTTTAGCAGGAACTAGAGACGTTTTTGAGTTGAGAATCAGAAATTTTGATCTATGAAATTATATTTGAATTGAGTAAATGTCACCACAACAATAAGGTTTTGGTACTAATTTTGTGGGCAGACTTAATAATTAATGACCATTATGCAAGTATGAAATAAGGTTAATTAACTTTTCTTCTACTCTCTATTATCTAATAAAGTTAAAGACATTTCAACTCAAACTTAAAAGGCTGGACAAAACGCCAAAAAACTATATGATTTATTTTTGAAGAAAAGACAAAAAAAGACTAGTCATCGATGGAATTTCAAAGCCGAAGCATATAAAATATGATATAAGGATGTTGTTTCCAAGTTTTGATATGCTAATGTGGGACACTAACCTCTCTCTAATAATGCTATTAACCATACTTCGTATAATCAAAACTTAACATCAATTTCACTCAAAATGGTAATGGGCATCAACCCCTTGAACAATGGTCTTACCCACTACATTAAGGGTATCGACCAATTGAAGTTTATTTGCCCCAAATTCACTTATATTAAATTGGGAACATTCCTTCTTATTATGTCCTTATTTATATTGAATGTATATTTTTTCCTTTTAAAATTTAAGCGGTAAAACCCGCAGTAGCGTGCATGTCACACACATATATACCTGTTTCCCAAGAGTTTATGGAATCTCAGTATCATATCCGCTTCATCGTCAGAGAAGTTTCCTCGCTTGATACCTGGCTTCAAGTAGTTCAACCACCTCATTCTGCAACTTTTCCGGCATCTATTCAAGCCTTCAAATCAAATAATGCATCAACTAGTAAATAATTAAATTGCTGTAATTAATTAGTGTGCATATATATCGTGTGTGTAAAAATATCTATATAGATAGATTTATAATATTACCTGCTCTTTGAGGAACTAGGTGCCACTTTCCTTCACCATAACGTTGGATGCATGTTCTGAGAAGATCGTCTTCTTCTTCAGACCACATGCCTTTTCTTACTCCAGAGGATATCTCCATTATATTATTAAGATCTATGGGCTCAAATGTTAAGTATTTTGCATTTTCCTAAAGTCTTGATATTAAATTATAGTTATATTATTCATATTAAGATATGATTCACATGCAACTCTGATATATATACTAGGCTACTAGGTACCCAACAAGCACATGCCAAAGACTTGGAGAGGAACGTAACGTGTGGCCACCTTGTGTCCACAGAACCATAAACACTTCAGCTTATACGTCCTGATAGTAAGGCTGGAATTGACTTTCTTTAGATATGTGCAGTGCAGAGATCAGAAAAGTTTAATACGAAACAATTCTTCAGAATATCTTATCATTTATTTAGCCATTATTTATTTGGCTTCAGTGACACTGTGACAGTTTCTTCAGATTTCGTTTTCAATGCTAATGATAAAGAAAGGCTTCAAAAGTTGAAATGTCTTGTATATGCCCCCGAGTTCCTTTATTACCAGTTGTCATCTCATCAGTCCTTAATTTTCTCAAGATTATTTGGGGGAACAGCAACTTTTTAAGTAAAGCTAGTTTCATGTATATATGTTGAAAGACCGCACGATTCCATGTATATTTATCATCAGCACCATCCATCTTAAGAACATTATTTATTTTGCTCCCTCCTCGTGTTTCTTAATATTCAACAAAATTTAGGTAAATTGAAGGCTTATGAAGGTCATCACGACATATTACCTCCGGTCCTAAATATAAGACCTAATTGACTTTTTTTTGGAGAGATTAAGGTTGCAAAATAGGTTATTAAATCATGACATATTTGATGTCTTTTTAGATTATCCATTAGCTTATAAGTAAAATAAACTAGTGCAAGAGAAAAAATTAGGTAAATCAATTTATAATTAACTTATTTTGTTTTTTTTAAGATTTTTTTAAAATTAAAAGTCAACTAGGTCCTATATTTAGGACCAGAGGGAGTACTTCCAAACTCAAAATAAGTTTATAAGATATTAAGAGATCGCATAATAAAAATGTTCTTATATCAAAAGGATTGGATTGGAACTCATGATCTTGTGTGTGTGTGTGTGGTTTAACTCCTTACACACCGGCCACCTTTGTTGATGATCCCTCCTTACACTTTATTAAAAGAGCCGTTCGATATAATTATTGTACTGGAATATTGCAGTACATTAAATATATCTAACTGCTCATTTAAATATTAATATCATTGTCTCAGTTTTTTTGGGCTAAAGTGTGGAATATAAATCGATTTAGTGCACACCAAGTGGGAAGAGGTCTGTCGTCATTTTCTTTACGTGAGAGTGAACGGATATAAAAGGTTAATATCATTGGCTCAGTTTTTTTGGGCTAATAAAAATATATTCTAAATTGAATAATAACGTTATTATTCAATTTAGAATATATTTTTATTAGAACAATCTCCTAGATTTGGACTTGGGTTTGTTTTATTAGATTTTTATTAGAACAATATCCTACGTCGCAAAAATTTAACCCACGTGGCGGCCACATGAGCAAATTAACTGTCAAACATGATTGATCGTCCACGGGGGTATTTTTTTAATACTTTGGTTACTTTGAGTGTAAATATGAGTCTGTTGTTAGTTCAGGGTGCCCAGTGCTCCTGAGTGGTTACTTGGAGGGTAAATTAGGTCCATTACCCTAGATACTATGACAAGATATAGAAAAAGGGAAAATAACAACTAAGTTCTATATATAAGAGAATTTATCACAACCACCTTTTCCTTGAAATCATCAAATTATATTAAAATTTGCAAAAACCTGAGTGATATTAAATTAAATGTATCAGGATATTAGAGCAACTTATTGAGTTGTTTTCCTTAAAGTAGTTGTCAATAATAACTAACTCATTCAATTGTATCACTAACTCCCAATACATTCGATTTGTTACATAGATATCCAAGGTTTTTCAAAGTAATTTAAGGATTTCAATGACCTTATAATGGTGATCAGTTCTCTTTTATAAGAACTAGTTTTTATTCTCAAAATAATTTTAGACTTGACTTCCTTCCTTTGGCATTACCCTCTGCTCATCTTTTGACGTCAAATAACATCATTTCAGATTAAATTTCTTATATGTGTTTATATCACCAGATTCTATATAAAATTAGTGACATTTTGATATATCATGGGGAAAATCCATTTCTATTTTTCAATTTTATATACTTTTTCAAAGATTTTATGCTTTTAAATGGAAACATACAACATTTTCTAGAATTAAATGTTAAAAAAACTACATAAAATTGAAAAAAGAACCAGTTTTTGCCCATAATATATCGAAATGTCACTCATTCTATGTAGAATCTAGTGGTGCAAACATATATGAAAAATTTAAACCCGTAATTAAGCTATTTAATGGCAAAGGATGGGAACCGATGGTAGCAAAAAGGAGAGAAATTAAGTCCTATAATTTCAGGGCAGTCCAATCATTCTTTGCAAAGGGTGTTTAATCCCACCATAAAGGAATGGCTTTTATATATATATATATATATATATATATATATATATATATATATATCTCGAAAGAATTCCAATGACCCCTCGATAAATATAATATAAACCTAGACAAATAAATTATAATAAATTTATCATAAATAAATTCACGTCATCAAAACGTTATACTCCCTCCGTCCCATAATATAAACTTCAAATAACAACTTCATTGTATTGAAATATATAAAACTGTTGAAAGTAGTTAAAAGAATTAATGAATATATCATAAATATATTTTTCCTCGAACTTTACCTCAATTGATAAAGAGGATATATAAGTGGTACGGTGTTTAAATGAAAAAAAAATGAGAAAGTGTGTGTGGGATAGATGTGAGATAATTTTGTTAACAATGGATCGAAGTGGAGAAAACACAATAAATAGTAAGGGTGTGTTTGGTTGTAAGAAGGGAAAGTGTAGAATTAGAAAGTGAAAGGGTGAAGATGGAAAATAGAGGTAATGATGGGAAAGTAAAGTTTGTGGGTCCCATGAAAAGTGTGAGATAGAGAGAAAGTTTGTAGGCCCCGAGATAGATTTAAATTACTGAAAAACCTCTCACTTTCACTTTCCTCACTTTTTTTCTTGGCACCAAAGGTACCCTTAATTATTGAGACAAACAACATGAAGTGAAACTTATATTTTATGACTCATCTTCACCAAGAGTGATATTTATAGTATACTCTCTCCGGTCCTTAATACAAGAGTCCAAAATTTAAATAGTTTTGGTCCAAAATGTAAGAGTTTATATATCTCACATTCTTTCCTCATTTAATGAGTTTTTTCCTACTTTGCTTCTAAGTTCTAACTCTCTTTCATATTTATTAATGTTTATGTATTTCTCTTTCTTAAAAGCGACATAATAAATATGAGCAATTTTATTGGATGGCTGGACTCTTATATATGGATGGGAGGGAGTAGGGTAGAGGAGGGTGTACTATATTAAAAATTTTTGTGTGGTGTAACCAAGCGTGGTTGGTGTAGTGGTTACCTCACTTCACCGCTTAACCAGAGGTCTCGAGTTCGAGCTCTGGGAATGCAGTCTGCCCCTTGGCCAGCACTTTACCCTTAAGTGGAGGCCCCAGTGCGGATCTGGATTAGTCTGAGCCCGTTGAGTTTCCCGTGACATTGGGGCTGGCCCAGGATACCGGATTAAAAACTCAAAAAAAAATTTTTGTGTGGTGTAGTGACTACCTCTTCTGAAGTAATCATTGTAATTCTTCGGACGAAATCATGTCCACGTTATTATCCCTATATTCGCACACCCACCAGGCTTACCTCATCATTCTCAGATAGAGGAGTGAATGTGGTCTGTGTAATTAATCTTAATCATATATCCTTTAAGATTAAGCACACGCACATATAACACTTCACAATATTATTGGCTTCGCTTGAAACCAATTAATTCAAATAGAAATAGATATATAATGTCAGCTATGTAGTAAACAAAAGCGAACATTTTATATTCCAAAATAAAACAATATTAAAAAAATAAAGCAGAGTGTTTGCTTGCTTACAAATTCTAATATTTGTATGATTTATATGTTAAGATAATATTTTTAATATATTTGATACACACATACATATGCATGCATGCATGCATCCACACACACACATAAAGAACAAGTTTATAAATGAAGTGGATATATTTTAATGGGTAAAGGCACAATTTTGGGAATGAACTATTATGTCAGAAGTAATGAGCAGAAAAAAGTGTTTCCGCTCTCAGTTTTGGACATGGAGAATAAAATTGGTTGCAATTTTGGTAACTCTAGGGCAAAAGTACTGATATAATAATTAATTATTTCACTTCTGACATAAAGAATAAATGACTATTTCGTGGTGCATAAATAATAGTTAAATTTTCGACCTGGTGCAAAAATGATAAAATATGTCCTAAATGTTAATTTGTAGTTTTTGGGAACCTTATTGATATTATTTTTCAAAGTGAAAATACTTTTTTGCCCCTCTTTAATTGAAATTCAACCATTCTTCTCCCTTCCTCTTCCCCTTCAAAGACAAAAAAATGGGGAAAATGATAAATAAGTGTAACATGTAGAGGAAAATAAAGTGGCTGAAATTGTTAAAGAGGTTGACAAAGTGAATAATTTGTTTTTTGGGGCAACAGAGAAAGTGAATAAATTTTGGGGAAAGAAGTTGGATGAATAATGAAGTAGAGAGGAAGTTGTGGTGTGTGCGTTGGCAAATGCTTCAGGGGGAACCAATTTTCTGCTCCTGACCCGACTTGCCCAGTTTGAGAAATTTTGCACAGGGAATTGATCCACTTATGTTGTGGTTAAATCCCCTGCCTCCATGACTTTGATTTATCATCTGTAGGTTGGTCAATGGTGCTGGTTGTCTTACTCTGCTCCTTGCTTGTTGGACTAAGTATATTTAATTCTGTAGGCAAGAGCATTATGAATATCCCAATATGCTGGTTCTCTCTATCTGCAAATCATTCTATGTCTTACCTCCCTCGCAAAGCCAAAAACAAAATAAACTATCTGGTGATGACTGATTTTCCCTTTGTCACGAGTATGGTGGTATTTGATTTTGACAAGCACTTGTTTAGTGTTTGCAGTTTCCAAGTTAATTGTTCGTCTGTGAAGGGGAGGAGGGAGAAAGGTTGGTTCTCAATTGTGAGGGGTAAAAGGATATTTTCACTTTGAAAAATAATATCAATAAAGTTCTAAAAAACTACAAATTAACATCTAGCATCGGATAAGAAAATTAATTATTATTTTTGCACCACGAAAAAGTCATTTATTATTTATGCCAGAAGTGAAATAGTTAATTATTAGATCAGCACTTTTGCCCGATAACTCTATTGATTATTGTTTAGAAACGGATTTTATTATTTCCTTTTTAATAGGGTGTTGCCATTTTAATTGAGAAAAAATAGGAATAACGATATAAATGTCTTGAAGATATGCACTTGTAATAATTATTCAAGAGAAGAATCCTGCTGCACAAATTTTTCAAGATATACATGTGACACAGGAAAATTTGTTTGTATAATTTTTGTGATAAAAAAAGTTCATCAAATAAAAAATTTGATGGGCACACTTATATTGCAAAAACATTGAGGCATCATACTATCCTGATTTACAATGAAAAGAATGTGTAATGTTTCTTGATAGTTCAATGTGCGGGATAAGGGTTTGATGAATGTTGATGTACATTATGGTGAAGCCTTATGAATGCTGTTCAAGACTCAAGAGTGAGGATAAAAACATGATACTCCCTCCGGTCCTAAATATAAGACCTAATTAACTTTTTCTAGAAAATCCTTAAAAAAGCAAAATAAGTTAATTATAAATTGATTTACCAAATTTTTCCCTTAAACTAGTTTATTTTACCTCTAAACTAATGCATAATCTAAAAATATATAAAATATGTCATCATTTAATAACCTGTTTCGCAACCTTAATCTCTAAAAAAAAAGTCAATTAAGTCCTATATTTAGGAGCGGGGTAGTATATACACATATAAAAGCCTAAATTGGGTAATTTGTTTGGGTGAGGGGCTCTCCACTGATGACTCTTTTCATTTCCCCTCCATTTAGATATGTGTTTACTTATCCAACAAGATATATGTATTTAATATTTTTCCTTTATTTGTGGATAGTTGTTAGATCAAAATTAAATGATTGATAAATAAGTACCTTAGATCAAAATGGAGGGGAAATGAAGAGAACCTCAGTGAGGAGACGCCTTGCCTGATTTATTTACATGTGCATAACATAATATAATGGGAAAATGACACATAAAGTCTTCCTAAATGGTAAAAGGACAATTGAGATGGCTAAATTGTGGAAAGGACAAGTTGGGTCATTGTAACACATTAACAATTTTGGCGAAAAGACTATACTGCCCTTAAAACCTCACTTACTCCCCCTCACAAAACATGTTGGATTCCCCACCATCTTCAACCTCAAACCCTAGCCAACCACACCTCATTCATCTTCTACCCTGTTCAACCTCAACCCTTGAATCCCACCCATCTACCCCATTCGAACCCCACCCAACCGAACCCATTCGATTCCCAGCCGCCATGAAGTCATCAGACGCTGTGAACCACGAACCCGCCGTATAGCCGTCGTACCTTCGAGTCGCAGCCGCCGTATAGCCGCCATATTTTGTGTCTTCTATTGTGTAAGTATGATTTAACATCTCAACCTACATTTTCGAGTATATTTATATGTGTGTGATAAGATTTGAACCCACCTTCGTACTGCTGAACTTAACATTATCTGGTAAAGGAGATGAGGAGCCTACTGTGCTGCTGAACAGGGAATCTCCAGGATGAATGGAGCTTACCGTGCTGTTTATGTGATTAATTTTATATGTTATGTGCCATAAAATAGCTACTTTATGCTGATGGTTTCTGTTTTCACCCTTTGGGTTTAGGTTGAATGTCTTCTTTTCATTGTTTTGTCTACCTGGGCAGGAAATTATATGTTCCATTTGTAATGATGATGGCCTATGCAATTGAGGAATTAGGGATCAACGTTTTCCGAGCTAAAATTGGCGAATCAAATGGCACATCACTTATAACATGTTTCAAAAATTGGTTTGTCTGCTGCCCCCTTTTGTTCACTGTTTTCTTGACAAACAATAGGTTTTAGAACCATGAATATAATTTTTCTGCATGGTTATCTCGCAATTTAATGCTTTGATTGTACCAAGTTATTAATTTTTCATGCAATTTAAGGCACATCCTTTATTTGAAACTATACTTTTCATTGATATCATTTCTTATATTGATCACTCCCTCTTTATAGGGTGGTTGTATATTGTGTACAGAGTGTTAGGAGCTGATGTTCTTTTCCTACAATTCAAAAGCCCGTGTGTGATTTTTTTCTGGTGTGTCTACAAATAGCTGTTTGTTTCTCTAAGATTGACTAATCTCATTGGTTTTGTGTAGGTTTGGTGCAAACTTCATATAGCAGTATCTTTAAAGAGGTGAGAATATATTTTAATTTTGTAGCCATCTTAAACTAATATAGATGTTTGTCCAGTCCAAAGTCCAGTCCAAAGGAATCCACCATTGCATCATTGATCTGTTTTTTCCTTAAGTATTGAAGCTGCTTTCTTTCACATGGACTTGTTCACTCATTTGTCACACGTAATTTTTTATTTATTGCTATAATCATCTTTCAGGACCTCGAGAAGTATGCAAGTCCAAATGCTGTGAAAGAATGGAGGAAACTTCTTGTCAGTGCTGCTAGTACTCTTCCTACTACTTTTAAAACGAGCAGAGACTCCCGTGCGTTGCACGGGGAGCAAAACTAAAGGTGCAAGAACATTAGAAAAAAAACATACACTGAATGTTAGTCTCAAAACATGAAGGCAAATTAATTAGTTCGCTTAATGTGTTCCCAAAAAAATCTACATACAACAAATGTATATATATATATAGGCCCTTTCTTAATACAAAAGCCACATTTAACGTATTACCCAAAACACATTTGTTGCCTACTAATGCAACATTGAAAAAAGACACAGAGTATAGAATAGTTGATGCTGCATATGCCAAAAATATTAGTAACGCATCATTACAAATCCTTAACAAATTACAAGGTAGAACATTAATATGACGTAAAAGAACTTTTGCATCCATTTCATCTACAAATTGGCGAAAGATCAGTTCCGGAATCATAGGCTGTGGATCTGTACAAAATACACAAACATAGTATGTACATTAAAGCAAGTCAAAAAGATGTGGCTTGATTTAATGAATTAAAAATATGGGTAAACTAAATCCAACTTACAGGAAAACTCACATTAAGCAGTGCAATGTAAGATAACAATCTTCATGTCTCATGACTTATTCGTGTGATAGACACTCATGAAGATTTCTTTGTATACCACATTCTTTGTTGTCATACTGTTTTGTTCTTCTTCTCCAAGAACAATTCTTAAACCATCAACACTACGCACTCTAGATAAACCCACATACAATTGACCATGAGTAAAAACAGGCTTACAGAGATATAAGCCTACTTTTTTCAATGATTGGCCTTGACTTTTGTTAATTGTCATTGCAAATGACAAAGTTATGGGAAATTGCCTCCTTTGAAGTTTGAAAGGCCACCTAGATTCTGTAGGATTCATATCCATCCTATGGAGAAGCACCTTCTCATTAGGTTTTGAACCATTTAAGGTAATTCCTTCAATGACCATTTGACCCAGTTTAGAAACCCTCAACTGAGTACCATTACATAATCCAGCTTCTTGATCAATATTCCTCAATAGCATGACTGGAGAACCAACTTTTAGGTTTAACTTGTGTGGTGGCAGGCTAGAACCTGTTATTGTGTTGAGGAATTCAGTGGTATATAATTGCTCAATGTTGTCAGAATCATAAAAGGATTTACAAACTGAATCACAACTTATAAACTCATGCATCTCACCAGGAAGAGCCTCAATCATGTGTGTGTTAATTTGATCAACAATTTCAATTGTTGGAGCTAATATTGCACGGTCATTAAAATAAGTATTGTCCTCTAAATGTAACAGCAAACTGTCATATGTTTCATGAACAATTGCAGCAATAGGATTTGTTCCTCCATTAACTAATAAGTTTGATGGTATATCGACATCACCAATACCATCTATGGAATCATTAAATTTTCCATCACCCACATCTAACAACCATTGCGAGAAGGATTTGATCCTTTCATTCTCCACAGGATCATCAGAAGAGCCAAGTCGCATGTTCTTGTGTAGTTGGAAAATATGGCATTGTGTCCATAGAGAAGAAGAAGTAATGCATGCATCAACTATAGAAGCCCGACATCCTTTAGGTATAACAGGTAATATTTGTCTAAAGTCACCTCCCATGACAATACATTTACCACCGAAAATCAAAGAAGAATGCATAACATCTTGTAAGCTTCTATTCAATGCCTCTACACAATACCTTTGAATCATTGGTGCTTCGTCCCATATTATTAAATTGGTTGCCTTGATTAACTCAGCAAGAGGAGAATTTTGTCGCATAGAACACATGGAAAACTCATTAACTTGAAGAGGTATGCCACATCTAGAGTGCGCTGTTCTTCCACCGGGCAAAAGGGTTGCTGCTATTCCACTCGATGCAACTGTTAAAACAATGCCACCTGTAGAACGAATGGATGCTGCCAGTGCATTGCACAAAAAAGTTTTACCAGTGCCTCCGTAACCATACACAAAAAAGAAACCACCAGATTTTTTTTTGGAAGCTTCCATTATACCATTGTAGGCCTTTAATTGATCCTCATTGAGAGATCCTATCAATGATCTAGCTTCAAGTGCAAGGACAGCTCGATCATATGCTAATTCCTGCACGATTAAGTGATTTAGGCAGTCTACTTCATTGCCAAGTTCTATTGATGGCATGCAACTAAAGTCTGATAAAGATCTTCCATTTAAATGTAGTAGAGAATCAATTTCCTTGAGTGCTGCATTTTCTTTCAATGCTCGATCTATAGAAACTCCTATTTAATAGAAAATAGTCAATAAAGTTGATCATAATGTGATATATTAATGATAGTAAAATTAGACCTTACCTGTACGTGCTGCCTCATGACGGTTGATATAGTAAAGATCATCTGCAAGCAAACCTACAATTTCCTTCCAAACAATCTCAGGTTGTTTCAGAGATCCACATAAAAGCATGCTAACAAATAATTTTCGCAAGCAACGTCCAGATGCCCATGTAGCAGCTTCTTTAACTGCTGATATATATTCACGATCATCATCTAATAGCCCTCGTGCAAAGCAAGCATCCTTGAATGTTTTGTACACAACACCTTGAAATGTCTTGATCTCATCATAGTTCTTTGGTCCTTTGACAATTGTTAACAGAAGACGCAAATAATACAATTCTCCAGCAGAAGGTGAAATATGTGGCATACGACCAATTGACAATCCTTTTTTCCTTGCTCTCCACATCCGGTAGACATATTTTCTTGGGAATTCAGAGTAAGTTAATTTCCTTGCATCCTCATCTAAGCTGTTAATTTCCATCCAAGACAGAAATTGAGATTCACACACTCTGGGGCTGTCAATTAATTCTGAGACATCCACATTACTTTCATAAACAACATATTGTTGATTTGGCAAATGAAAACTTAGCTTCTCCACTGCAGGATACCGATGATGAATTGGAAACCCAAATGCACGCCATGAAGCCTCACAAGCTGAAATATACCTACAGTTAACAAATTGTTGTACCTCATCTATAATTGTAGGTTGACCTCCATCGTTTCCCTTACCAAAAAGACCCATGACAACTCGATCACTGCCCTTACTTATGTACTTGAAAAGATACTTAATTGCCAATGATTGATTACATTTCTCCACGTTGATGTGAGCTTGGAATTTTTGTAAAAGTAAAGAATTGTAAGGCACCACAAATCTATTATCTAAAACAGCCTTATTCATTTCCACAGTGCGGCCATCATCTCTTCGCCTATATGTTGGATACCCATCATCATCAACAGTTGTTTCACCACAAAACTTTTTTGGAAAGTATTTCCCACACTTGTCATCAACAATACATTTAGCCGTACACTTGTTTTTCACACATGGACCATGCATCATGATGTTTTTCACTAATTCATACAAATGTTCATCAACATCTTTATCAGGTATCTCTGCTGAAATGATTTTGTCTAATGCTTCTGGATCCGAAGATTAATTGTTCTCAGTAAGAAATAGCAAAATGTGAGCATGTGGGAGACCACGCTTTTGAAATTCAATTGTATATATATCTACAGGAAAAAAACAAATGTGACAAGTTTAGTTACAAAAATTGGATGAGAAAGTGAAATGTGTGATATTTTATATGACATTACAGCTAATATTGATGAAATTAAGGCACAAATATACCTGCACGCACTTCACCAAAAACCTTTCCAGTCTTTATAGTTTTCATCAGAGATTGAAGCTTCAAGTAGAAAACTCTTGTGCACAATTGTGGACAATCAGAAGGATCAATATTTAATTTTTCACAAATCCTTGTAATTTCAGGCCATTTGGTATTACAGGTAAATGTAATAAAAATGTCAGGATAGCCAATTGCCCTACATATGGCCATTGCATCCTGATAATTACTCATCATATATCGAGCACCACCAGTAAATGAAGATGGCAGGACAATCCGCCGACCTGTACAGGATGCATCTGTTTCACCACGAACAACAGCCTCTGATAGTCCTTGATACAAATCAGCGCGCAACTCTTTTTGATGAGTCTTGTACCATAGCAACCTTTGTGATTCCATCATGGTATAGACGTCAACAATAAATTGTTGCAGCAGTTTTCTAGCATGTATTATAGCTGACATTTCTCTTGGTCTATACATGATTCTGTAACTAAGATATTCACGAATGCTGACTCTTTTCCTTGAATTTGTATCCATTATTGTGTCATCAGAATGTTTGATGTCATCCCTATATCCATCCTCACCATAAGGAAAGAGCAAGGGATATTGTAGGGGCAAGTAAGAGGGATGTAGCTCATTAATGTGTTGTACATCACCATCAGACGTTTCTAATACTATGTCATGAACTTGAATATCAGCTCCTTCACCACCAACTACCAAGGCAGCAACCTCCGATGCTGTTGGTAAATTATAGGTCCTACCATCAGTGTTGCGATTTCCCAGAAGGATCATTTGTATAGATTCAATTTCTGGAGCTGATAACATATTAGCTGCAGTACGAAATTGCCTCACATATGGGTTAACCACATCAAGTGCACCTTTAATTTGTTCAACAATCTGAACATTCAAGTTATTGTCCCTCTTGTGGTTGCTGCAAATATAATTAAAATCAGACTACGTAAACTTTAAATGATTGTGTGTAGAGATTGAATAATAGAAAAGATATACCTAACAGCTGAGATTCGATTGCGGATTTCATTATCAGTGTCATGAATATACAATTGAGAGAAAACTGGTTGACAGCCAGCTGGAGGTACTAGGTCACCAATACTATGATAGTTCATTCCACCTAATGAAAAGGTATATGGACCTCTGCCATTATTCATTGAATGATTAATCTTTCCTCCCATAGATGTGAAGCTAAACATATTATTATACTGTCTGATATCTAACCGAAATTGCTTTGACAATTCAGATTGTTTGTCAAAAAAAGAGACTTTAGAACTGGCGGAGGTTCATGTGCTTGAGGTAGGACAACTTTCCCTTGCAAGCAACACATACTAAAAACATATCCATCAATCTCCTTGTTCTCTTTATTCACCCTCTCATTTAACCACATAGTTGCACCACAGAAAGGACATTCAAAATCAGGATCACCTTCATCTATAGCAAGAAAATAGGATACAAAAAGTATAAGTTAAATAAACTCACTGATGAACTGTGTAACATTCGGTTACTAATTCCCTAATCAACCTGTAACATAGTTGTAACATTCGGTTACTAATTCCCTAATTAACCTGTGACATCTCTTTTAGTTCAATAATATCTTTACTAACTATGATAGAAAAAGGAATTGCAATAATATCAATATCTCTATCATAGTTAGAAAAAGAATATCCCAATGATTGAAATATTATCCATGATAGAAAAGAATAAACTAATACAGCACAGCTGCTATCATGGATAATTTATTGCTAACCATGTTAGAAAGGATTTGCCTAACATGGTTAATAAACAAAACTAGCTGATATTTAACAATAAATAGATATATACATGCGGAAACGAATGCAGGCCTATACAAATTGGCAATATACATAACTAACTAATCTAAATAACCTTTGAAACCTAATTCCCTTTTCTGATGCTTGCGCCTGTGCATGAATACCTGCAAAAATGTCAGTAATCGTGGGATGAGACAATTTGTCCCAGTAATCACCGCTTAACTCACTATAACAGTGAGACGTGCGGTAGCGAGGGTGTCTAAAGGGTACCACATTTTAAATTTAGTAATATATACATATATCTGTCAAGTCCTCTTCTATTCCTCACTCAAAACCCCTCTGTCACATCCAATTCAACTCAATAGACAAAAATAAACGTGATTGACACTGTGCCCAGTCTCAAATCTGAAAGCATGGAAAATGGAGCACTTTAAATAGTGAAAACATCCCTGAAAAAGGGAGCACTATAAATAGTGAAAACATCCCTGGTTCCTTTACAATTCGAGGAACCTGTACAATTAACCTATCGATTTGCGCAAATCGATAGGTTACATCGGCCGACGGTACTAATAATCAGTGTCATGCAATGCTCACAAACCCTATTCTATGTTCCATCAACATAACTCCCTAATTCTCTCTACACAACCTACGATACATCCAATCCACTGTACCTCTCAATATCCCTGTCAAAATACCAAGATCCCAATATCTTTACACTCACATACACAGTCCAACAATATCACCAGCCAGAATACTACATATATAATGTGTCAAAATCTTTTATATGAAAATAATCATTTTTGAAAGGCACCCGATAGCCTATTTTGTATAAAAATACCTTTTCAAATATAATATATAATATATATATATATATAGAGGGTGAGAAAGGATTTTAAAAATCCCCAACTAACATCACCCTCAATGTTATAGTAAGGTAAGTGTGATTACCTGTCACCCTTTAGCAATTCTACGCGATTTCTCAACCTTTCTTCCTTGATGCCACGAAAACCTACTTGCATCCACTCCTATAATAATACATAGCCAAATGATAAATTAATATCATTTCCCTTTTATCGTAGTTTAACGTCTCTCTCGTTCTTATATGTTACTACCCAATCCCCTTTTATTAATTCAAATACTCTAACTGGTTCACATCACAAGTCACACAAGTTATACAACTATCGATCTCAATTTAAAGAAATCACATCAATAATCATGTATTATGTTTTATATCTTCAATTCACAATCAACAAATTACTAACTTCATATGGAATTAATTAGATCAATGCAAGGAGAAACCAAACTTCTCATGCTACCTATTTAAGGCCAACAAAACCTGCGATAACAAATCCACTCACACATCCAAATCCACTTCATTTTATCCAAGCTGTCAACATTAATTAAGTCACATTCAGATTTCATTTATTATTGTATTAGCATACCAAGAACAGAAAATTTGTTAAACGACTATATGGATCAATGCCATTTGTTTTCATCATTGTTATAACTTTAAAATCTTCTCCCAATTCTCTCACCTATTCAGCCATTAGTAATAAAATGCAGAACAGATCGGCCAGTTAAAGAATGATTGTCATTTCACTTTGATTTACATGCATAAACATCAAAAGTTTGTTTTTATTTTGCTGCACTTAAAAATCAGCTCTATATAACATCATTTCCACAGATAATTCAGCTTTATAACATCCAGCAGCATATTGTAAGCACCATTTGTGACATTTCCCTTTTTCATTAGCATTACACATACATCTCAAAATGGAATAGCATCAAGACATTTAAATAAATATCAACAATGATTTTATCCTTAGTGTAGTTAATTTACAAGTCTTTTCTTGAAAGTCTATAACTAATTTCCCTTACCAATCATTACACAATTCACACTTCAAACTAATTAGCTAAGAAGATAAATAAATCTCTAAATGAAATGAAATGAAGACACTACAATAACTTCAACCACTAATTCATACCTTCATATTATCAATCATTGTCATTGCGAATTCAGTTTAGTTATTGCATAAAAATAAAAAGGAAATATCAGATTTTCCAAACCAATGTCACAAAACCAACATATAAAGCCATATTATTACTTCTAATGAACTCATATGTTTACTAGTATACCACACACAAACCAACTTACATTCTACAACATTGAGCAACACTCACAATAATAAATTGTGTCAAAAAGTCATTGAAATTGTGCATTAAAACTGCTGCACAAACAGTATAGATGAACGTGATTTTTCTGAAGCAAAACAACACAGCAGCTACTAGTATTTTACCATCATTACTTAGAAATAACTCAAGCGTTTATACCACTCCATGGCAATCACTCATAGCCACTTAGTCAATTCATTAACACCAAACAAAAGAAGAAGTCTACTGCAATAAGTTAAAAGCATTTCATAACCCATATTAGTCATTTCATATATCCAACTATAATCCATGTTGAAAATCAACAGTTCCCTTAATCATATGCTTCAATAAATCCTGTTCTTCATAAAAATCACAATGCACATTCACAATTATCTTCCATTCAAAACAGTCGAATTCTATTTGCATTTAGTACATTTAATTCCTAAAGCTTAAAGCATAACCAAGCAATAACTCATAATAACATTCCAACACAAATCACTTTTCATCAACAAATTTAAAGAAGAGAAAACAAGAATCAGTACGGTCATAATGAAAAGGAAGCACAACAATTTGAAAACCCATATACACATGCTTCTAGTAAATTAATATACTTCAAATAGCATTTGAAGTCAATTCATCACAAATTTCCCTTAAATTCGTCCATGAACAGTGATTAAGAATGAGAAATTCAATGACCCATATAAAACATCATACACGTTCAGACAGCATAAGGAAAACACAAAATATAACTCTAAGCTTTGATTTTAAGTGATTATTGAACCTGAATCCTAAAACCCCAAACGAACCCTAACCACCTTCTCTTCTAATCTCGCAGAAAAGGAGAGAAAATTGAAAGAAAAGAGCTTACCCAAACTTGAACGTGAAGTTGTTCACTTAAATCGAGCTAGCCGTCGCCGGAAAGTGGCCGGAAAGTGGCCACTAAGGTGGCTGGCCGAGCTGAGGAGTCAAATAGAGAAAGGGAGATGAGAAAATAAAGTTTGAAGGAAGATTAGCTTAAAGAACAACACGAATGGCGAACTCACCTTCTTCCACCCGCCGTCCGCCGCTGGTTCGCCGGAGCAAGAAGAAGAACGGAGGAAGAGGAGGTCGGGGAAGAGAGAAAAGAAGGAGGAGAAGGGTTTGAACATAGGTTGATACACCTTAGGCGGTCGACGCCGCCGGAAGCTCGCCTGAACGGCGAGCACGCAGGGAGAGGGGCGGAGATCGAAGATGAAGAGGAAGGAGGAGGGAGGGTTTTTTTTCGGGTGAGAGGCAGGAGGAGGGAGTCGATTTTATTGATAAGGAAGGAGGGAGGGCGTGTTTGGTTAGGGAGAAATAAGGGTGGTTTTTGATAATTAAAGCCTAAACTTGTCATAGTGTACTCATTTTGATTTAAAACCACTTAAACCAGCCTCCAATCTTCTTAAACTTCAAAATATTTTTACCTTTACCATTCCCTCATATTTCAAACTCTTCAATTTCCTAATTAATTATATGCACATTTACTGCTCACAATTTCAAAAATGTTCTCAAAAATCACCAAAAAATTCCTAAAAATTCCAAAATTCCTAATTTCTCCATTTATTATTTCCCAAAACACTCCTTGATCCTGTATTAAATTTTTAGGATGTTACAAACTGAATGACTTATTCATAGAGGCAGAAAATTTTAACTGAAAATAAATACCAATATATGTTGTTGTCATTTTAGACCGTCCTCGTTTAGCTTCACTGGATCACTGACTTTTGTAAGATCAGCTAAATCATCACGGAAGGCTGCAATTGAAAAACAACAACATTGACAATTGTGATATCTTATCAGCAAAACAAAATTAAGGTGAACAATAAAAAATATATCTTTGACAGCTTAAAGTATTTGCCTTGGTAAGACAGTAAAATCACCTTTCCTAACTTGTTCATCTTCGCATAAATATTCCTCTACATTACTTGTGTTCTCATAATTGACATCAAAATTGACTTTTTTGTAGTGTCGAGCTTGTGTTGCTATGTCAATGAGTAGTACTTGCAAAGCATTAAGAAAAATAGGTTAGAAATACTACAGGGTTACTAAAATCATGTAAAGTATAATCATAAAGTTCATGTATGCAAATAAACTACCAATGATGATACATTCTACATAATTTGAGAGCTCCCATGCAGAGGTGTAAAATAATTGACCAGATTAGGTGTCAAATGAATCAATAATATGTAGAATGGGTTTAACACTGATTAATGTCAACATTGTTAGCTGTAAATTGATTAAAATACATATTTATAACAATGATTGACCATTTATGAGGTGACTCCAGGTGATTCCTCCCAAAGTTAACTGTCATATATCAGTATATAGTGTGCTTCATTATCCAGCTATTTGACATGGCAAACAACGAACAATGATGTGATATGTTAAACTTCTTTTGGACAGCAATAAATATAACAGAACAGCATCAGAAAATACCCTGTGAATGAGTTTGTGACTCTGTTTGGGGGTAGTTGAAGTCACTTGTTACAGTTTGGCTATGCATTGTGGATGAATGTGTATCTTTGTCTCCCAACTTGTCCACATCAAAATTACTCACAGCAAGCCATCTAGCACTCTTACGTATACATGTGGGCTTCTTTAATGAAGAATCTGCATTGATTAATATATAGCTTTAGTATAAAGTTGATATATATTTATTAAATGCAAACCCTTCCCCAACAGGTGTTCTACTTGAAATCACACGTTTTAACTACTATTTGTTACTTACCTAACACTTCACCATCTGTTAGACTTTGGATATTAATAACTTCTTCTGCATTATTGTATTTCCGCTGTCTCTTTCCTGCATGAGGCCCTACATTGAATTAATGGCAGATGAAATGAATGTAGATGAAAGATACCAAAATAGCAAAGACATGAATACATCATTTATTTAGCATTAAATATATTCTCTCACCATCAAATCTCCTTGACAAATCTTCTTGGACATTCCTTATATCAGCAAGAGGAAGTCTTTTTGTATATTTTCTTCCCACATTACTTGAACTTCCTGATTGGAACTTGGTTACACAAGATTCGTTGGTGTGTGCTTCAATGTCTTCTTTGTCCAGCTGATGCATTTTCAGACTCCACGCATCAGTTCCCTAAAATTATTCATGAAACTGTATATTCACATTAGCAATATAACAGTAGAGTCTTTACCTTTCTAAAACTTGTTTTTCCACCTAATTAATGCTTTTGACAAGAAACAATAATTAATTGAAGACAGGATGACTGCCAACAACATTGAAAGAAAAGAAATGATGTAAGTATTTGCTTGCTGCAACCATCAAAACATTAAATGCAAACTCATGATGTATGAAGTGACAGAAAACGAAAACCAAGGTGGCTTATCCATTGAACATATATAACTGAATTTTTATTTTACTGGTTTGATATTAGTTACAGATCAGGGTCATTGTAACAGGGATTTATTCTTCTTATATAAGTTTTAGAAGACTGATAATGTTTACAAATTGCTGATTTTTTAGTTCCCATGTTCCTTCATTAGTTCCGTGGTGTTATGCACCTTCAGTTACAAATGGCACGTTTGAACTAAGACCTTTTTTTTGTGGACAACAGAAATGTATTCCCAAATCACGAATCTGTCAGAATAAAAAATGATTCTCTACCTGTTAATTAATTAATGGGATTAAAAATCAGCTTAGTGACAGTAAAATTCTCTTAATCTTATTGAGTGTGGTTATGTCCTCCCTACTTAGTTGATGAGTGTATGTTCAAAATAGCAGGTCCTGATGATTAACTCACCATACAACATAATTTATAACTGGATGGAGGTAATAATATTTGTAAGCAATAACTATATGTAAAAACCATGATAGCTAGTAATTTCAATAGTATCATATCTGATATATGACAGAATCAGACAAATAGGGCTTAACATGTGCCTTAAGCCATTAATAAGTACAAGATAATAGAACACAGGTCTAACAAAATATAATTAACAAACACAAATATGGGACTAATATATGAGTTCAAAAGCCCCACGAGCTGACCAGAAAGTGAGTTCTACTGATGAATCCAACAAAGTTCAAGGACTACCAGTGAGGACTCCCAAACATAGAGAAAGTTCAGCAATTTCCCAATAAAAGATTAGAGTACATATTTTTTAATTAATAAGGCTGGCTTTCCAAAATATAGAGAGAGCAATTTTAATTCCTATGGCTTCTCCTGTTTGATGGTTTTAATGAGTCTTCCATCAGAACGTACAGCTGATCCAGAGGTAACTCCAGGTGAATCCATAGCCTTATCACCGCGCAAGGTTGAACTGCTCCTCCTTTTTCCTTTAGCTTGTGCTAAAGGAGTATCATCACTGAGATTAATAGTGGAATTCTCCTGAGTAAGATCAATGGATTGTGAAGTTGCTGCAGATGCTGATGAGGTGGATGTTTCCTTGTTGTGTTTCCCTTCTTTGTGCTTAGCATTAGAATTTGTCGAAGTCTCCTTATGCTAAAAAAATTGACATAGTAAATTTGTTATTTGGTAGTCTATCAATTTTAAGTTCTGTTCAAGCATATATGATGTTATAAATAACGGCCTTTTTTAATTACCTCTGAGGTTGCAGCATTGAATTGATTCAACAAATCTTCACATAGAGTAAATTCATTAACGTTGAGGCTTGATCCTGGGTTGTCTTCATTATATTTACTAATTCTAATCCTCACTAAAAGCTTCTTTCCCATTTGCATATCAAGTTCCTTGGGAATTCCTGTTAGACGCTTTTTCTGGCATTATCATATAGAAAAGATAAATATGTTCAGATATCAGGTTCATCAACCACTACATGTTCATTTTTTTAAATTTCTACATTACCGGTTCGAGAGTTAGCTTCAGTTGGTCAAGAGATTTGTTCATGAATTGAGTTGCCTGTTTATCCCAGAATGTGATAGATGCCACACCGGTTTCATCACTGACAACATAGGTCAATCTCATCCTACAGGGAAAATAAAAATTCAATGACAAGTAGCTTCGAAAGAATTGTAAAAGGAGATGTATACTGAAAAGAGGGGCAGTACTTCTTCTGCAGTTTTGTCACATTTTTTTTACAAAGTTGACAGTAATGAGGACTATTAGGATCCTGCGGATCAGTGAGTTTAGGTTTAGAAGAACACTTAGGACAACCATCGTAGTTCCAACCCAAATGAGATTCAAGTTTCCCAAGCTCTACACGTACAACCAACTCAGCTCCCTGTGTGTGACGAAAGGTTGAAAATCAGATTTCCAGTATAAGTCAATTAATGCATAATTCCATAATTTTACTAAAAGAGACACCTCTTTTAAGGACACGATTTTATCCAATGTTGTAATGGATTCACTTTGCAATGATTGACCAACAGAAGAACGGTTGCGTTGAGAAGGCATGGATTGATTAAATTGAGTGGTAAGAGGTGTTCCACGATCTTCAATGCTAAAGAAGCAAAAGAGTTAATAAAAATAGAGTTTAATGAAATCCTTAATTTAGTAAATGACCTTGAGGTACCTCTTCTGCAATAATGCAACTTCTGGTATTTTGGGATTGAAAAGCACTTGTGTTGCACCAAAAGATGAAGCAATTTGACGACGTTCTAAATCATTTGTGTGAGCAATTTTAATTAGCAGGCTTGTAGGATTCAGAGCTTAAACTAATGCATTCAACGCATACAAATAATGAAGTCTGTGTGAAAATGCTTCATTTGTATCCTTTACCATTAATGATTCATATAATCTTATTTTAATAAGAAGTCTACTACATTAATAATCAACAACTATAATAAGCAAAATCAACAGATAGGCAACATAAATGTACCACAAAATAAATGTCTTTTAATGTGGCTTATTTTTCCACTTGAGTATATGAAAGAACCATAATCCAAAGTTGTTGTTATAAGAGGAAACCATGTCTATTAATGTTGCGTAAGAACAATATCTTACTGTCATCAGTCCATGTAAGCCTCACAAGGTTCAGTACAACCACCATACACGTGCCCTCTGTATCTTCAGCAGCCAAAGCAGCCTCAGATGCTGCCTCCCCAAAAAGTATGCATTCCATCTCATTGTCCCTGAAAACAAAAGACCAAAGATATTTATACTATACATGTAAAAATGTAATGATGTTGAAAGATGACAGCTGCTAAATGCTTTTATAACTCATAACTGATCATCTTGCAATATCATCCTAAGCCAACACTTAGCAGTAGACTGAGTCCTTGGTTCTTCCAGCTGGCCCATGGCCTTAACAAACGCAATAACATCTGTTGACAACACAAAGTAATGACAGGTTTAGCACTGGAAATAATTTATGTCCAACAAATTTGATTAAAAAAAGATACAGGACATAAATAAGTAAAGATCCATGCTAAAGAGTTGAAAAGACATAGAACTATTCGGAATATTAATAATGCTTACCTATAAGGTTATCAATTTCTTTTTCTGGTGCTAATTTCAATATATCTGATATTGGTATAAAAGTGTACGCATTATGAGGGATGTCAGCCTCGTCCGGGTAGTAGGAGGTTTGAGGTCCAAATGTGAGCTTGAAATGATATGAAGTGACACGAAAAGCATGCTCATTCTCAGAGACCTCAAAGTTGTCAAATTCATAGACCTTCCCAGGTTGAATGTCACTAATAAATCTTGCATGCTCAGATTTAAATAACACGCTTGCTTGAATTTTGGTTCCCTTTTGTTTGGTGATGAAGTGAAATACAAAACACACACAGTGACATTAAAAAACAAAAAAAAACAGTACTTTCAGATAATGAACACAGGAATACACTTAGTTAACTTCAACATGAAGGGAACCAAAACAATAACAATAAAGTATGTGTGTAAATGCTTAGATAACAGAATGAACATGGAAACTATCTAACCTCAGCATCGATCAACAAAAAACATACAGCAGAGGTTTGATTTGGATTAGCCCTTCCATACACAAGCCACTTTCTCCAAACACGGACCACAATGCTTTCCAAGTCAGAACGCATGGTCAACTCACTTATGAGTTTGTGTTCAGACATGGAGAGTTCTCAGAATAAGGGATTTGTTTTCTCTTGCAAGGGTGAGTAGTTGACTGAAGCTAAAATGTTAACACATACACATAATAACATGAAAAGAGCCCATTTCTGAGGAACACTTATCTTAGACAGAGTGCACCTAAAAAAATGTGCTACACAACTGGAGGCACAACATTTTGGTCATGAACTAAGGACTATTTTGTCAATAACCAAGGGTTGTTATCCGCTGAATAATAAACATCAATAAGGCAGCTGACCTTTTCATTGTAGGTGGCGGCAACATACATCCAATCAAGTTTCCTAGGTGAACACGCAAATCACTGGTCTATAGAGCAGAACTCGAAGTGCATGAGACAGTAAGATGAGGATGTAATATGACAGGATTTTAGTCACAGTATTCAGAAAAGCTAAACAATAAAGAGGACGTGCAGGCTTTAGCGTGTCATCGTGATTTGGCGGTTGAAGCATGCTTACGTGTCCACCACTTATAACTGACATAAAGAGAACTGTGACTACAAACCAATCCAAGTACATGGAGGTTCAGTTAGAATCAAACGGAAGAATACTACCTACGAAAACAAAAGAACAAAAACATGACTTCCTTGTCATGAGCAGGTCTTTTAAACATTAACTTCGGTGTTGTTAGTGCAAAGTGGCATGGAAAAATATAAAAGAGAGGACCAAGTGGGTCCATAATGGAATATAACTTGACACATGGATGCCACGCCTTACCAATAACAAAAACAGTTGCATGACGTGGTGGAAATAATAGAATCAAACATGTCCTACCTATGCAGACCATAAATCACTTAACAGGCGTTGCTTAAAGGTGGGCTTCCTTTTAATCCAATTTTCCAAACAGAAAGGCCATACCAAAATATTATAGGCCCAAACACGCATGATGTGAGATTCCAACTTCTAGAACAACACACATGAAAGAAAGTCCCACCAACCACAAACAATTTAGAAACTACACATCATATGTTCTCCACGTAAATTACTTGCATGTCACCAATGATGTGGTTAAATTTACAATTTACAACTCTGTAAGGATTCAAAACAATTTAATTAACCTTCTCCAGAATGTCATGCTGTGTATGTGATTATCCTCACTTTATGGTTTCCTCTTATAGGATTTCGTTATATGTAACTAATTCAGTTCGTATTCTTTAATGGGGCATACACGAATCATTTAAGTTTGGATTGATTATGTTGCCACTTTATTCTTGGTTGTAAACTACCTTCATTATAAACACGTTGTATTTATCTTTCAAAAAAATTAAAAAGAACTTTATTGATATCAAGTGGGAAACTTCCCTGCCAAGTCGGACACTCCCACATCATTTGTATTCATCGCATATAACCAAAATATTAATTTTCAGAAACATTAATGCCTATTTTTTTACTTTTGTTCTTCTCACTTAAAATATAGGTTCCAAAGCTATATGCCTGCACGTCAACTTCGGTTTAGACACCTGTGTATATTTCACCATGAAGTTTGGTTATGGCTTTATCAAGGCATTTCCAGGCATGTCACATATATAAACAAATTGTAGAACACACCCATGTCATTAAACGATAGACTACAACAAACTGCAGGCAAGTTGCCACGTTCTCCATCATGTCCAAAACAACAACAAACCACAAAGTACAAACACTAAAGGATCCTAAGATAGTTGTTCACAATAACTTAGGGAACAGCTCCAAACTGGAGGAAAGTTTACAACAAAAGATACAAAAGCAACAACAGCAACACCATCCTAAGCATACTCAGACTCAAAAGCAATACAGCTCATGACAAATAGACATGGTCAATGCTGCCCTCAGGTTCCTCGGATGGGTGTGGCAGCATGGGGATTGCATTCCTATTATACATCTCACAGAGACGATCCACCAACGCCTTCCTAGCCTCCAAGAGCTCCGGGAAAGGTGGGTTAAAGAAAGTCCTGGTTGCATCGTTATACTCACAAAGAGTTGGATGATCTTTGCAAAAAAAAATATATATTAAAAACCACAAGTACTGGAAATAATTTATGATATGCAGACAACATGTATTAAGCACACTCAAAAGTTAACATTAAAATACAAAAAAACCTGTAAACATGCACATTATCCGTTGAATCTAACAAAACACATTAGCCGTGGTGTGCCACTACAAAACACATGAGAAACAATCCGAAACTAATATGGTATTGAAAAATAGTCAGCATACCCTCGTTGGTGTGTGTGGCATACATAACAACTGCCACAATGGGACCCTCTTTATCAACAACATTGTAGTCCCCGATGGTTGAATCAGCACATTGGCCGTGGAACACACAAGTGAGGATGGTTGGTGCCCTGCATGACATACAAGGGGAGATATAACCTTTATAAAACCTCAAACGTGGTTCTAAAACATCTGAGTTTTACACAACACACAAACGACAGCAAGTTACTTTCTTTGGTGGTATGTTTACACAATGGTTACAACTCAAAGTTACAAAAACTCACCAAGTAAACCGCGTCCCCTAGCTTTCTGCTCAACAACTTCGGCTATTGTGCACAAGTCAAAACAATGCCTTGGCAAACCATGAGGATAGCGAGGGTCAGATTCAAGCACCTGCTCCACATGTGAATGCCCTTTCAGTTTGATATACAACGTCCCCCCAGAGGTTGCCTCATCCAAGCAAACATCGAAATAACCTATACGGAGGATCCGCTCCTCCGTAAACATAGAACGCACACGATTGCGAACATTTGTACTCTCAAAGTCAATCAAGATCTTCATCTTCTACAAAGTCCAAAAAAGAAAAAAAAATGACCTTTATGTGTTAGTAAGGAACGTCGTCCAATATCTAAAATGAAGATTATTTGGTGTTTTAGTAAGGAACATGAAGACAGAGAAACAAATGACCTTTATGTGTTAGTGAGGAACATAAACACAGAGACTAAAACATCCTTTATGTGTTAGTAAGCAACATGAACACAGAGACAAAAAAAGACCTTTATGTGTTAGTGAGGTACATGAACACACGGGAAAAAAAAGACCTTTATGTGTTAGTGAGGTACATGAACACACGGGAAAAAAAAGACTTTTATGTGTTACTAAGGAACATGAACAAAGAGAAAAATATGGCCTTTATGGGTTAGTAACTAACATGAACACAGAGACAAAAAAATACATTTTTGCCTAGTGAGGTACATGAACAATGCAGATGAAGGGAACCCTAGTTCTTCTTCAAATGATAGAGAACAAAGTTACTGGTAGTAAAAAATTAAGGAAGGTTCAAAATGACTCACACTCTGGTCAAAAACGACGATGTGGACGGCTTCTTGCTCCATCATTGGACGATGGGGACCGAGAGGATGACGCACATTTTGAACACGGATGATACGTTCCACTCTAACTATGACATCGCCACGAAAAGCACCTATTTCAAGCTGGGAAATGAGTTTGCAGTCTCTACGGTAAGCCATTTCCAGGAAGACTCGGCCAAAAGCTTTCTCAAATTGATAGTGGAAGTGATGATGCAGATGAAGGGAACCCTTGATCTTCTTTAAATGAGAGAGAACTCCACCCTAAAGAGAAAACCGAAGTAGGCCCACCAGTTCCATTTGAAAAAAACTTATGGATGACAAAAACATTTTCCAACCCGTGAACCCCACCCACTTTTGCAGTGAAAACTTCTATCCTGCAGGCTTACTAAGAGTTTGAGTGTACAGATATATTTTGTCAGGCCGCCAAAATCTAACTATCTGAAGAAAGGGCCCCACGGACAGAAACATGGAAAAGTTGCACACTTCTTAATAAACAAGGCTCATTCTCTTCGACTAATACTCTGGGGGAGTTATGACATGGCAAGCAATTTGAAAGTTGTGTGTACATATTGGGGCCACAAACCTGCTACGGTTGCCACATAGGATCCTACGTGTAATGAACAGTGTTTCGGGCCAATAGCAAATGGGGATTTTTGCTTTAGTGTTTAAATAGATTATCCATTAAAATATGACAACCTTGAAATTTGTTTGCTGCCTCTCTTAAGTCAAAGTGTGAATACCTTTTGGCAGGATGCTATACTTCCTTTGTCTATCTATCCGAGGAGATTTGGGTGTTCTTTCCTCCGGTCCCTAATGTAAGAGTTAGCCGCCAAAAAAACGCTTATTAAGAAAACATGTGAATGTTAGTTGGATGTCTGGAGTTAATGTTTCTTTTCCAAAATTGCCCATATTTATTATGGTACTTTTAAGAGAGAGAAATACATAAACATTAATAAATATGAAAGAGAGTTAGGGGTAAAGTAGGAAAAAATGCATTAAATGAGGAGAGAATGTGGGGTGAGCTCTTACATTAGGGACCAAAACCATTCAAATTTTGGGCTCTTACATTAGGGACCGGAGGGAGTATAAAAGAGCGGTGTCACGCCCTTTCTAAAATTTTTAAAGTATGTGTCCTGCGCGCGACACGTTTTTAAAATTATTAAAGACTGGGTGCGGCGGTTGTCTTATTTTTTGGAAAAAAATAAAAAATTGTTATATGTCATAGAAAAGGTTTGCATGACATATCATTAACAACTACATACTTTTTTCTTGTAGTGAGAAAAAACAAGGGAGGTGTATATCACAACTGATTTGAACCAAATAAACTTTGTGAGTCGAAAACCACATACATATAATATAAATGTAGGTATTTAACTAGGTGTCTCTTATTTAGCATGACTAAAAAAATGCCATATATCTTATTTAGCGTGAATATTTAACTCGTCATACTCGAATATTATTAGTCTTGGTTCACAAAATTGTTTTTTATATTTACAAAGACTGATATTTTAGATTTTGTCTTTAACAGACAAAAGTCATTTCCAATTGGATTACTGCTAGCTAGCTGGTTTGAAATGTAATAAAAATTTATTTACATTACAAAATCAAACTATATATTTATATACACCTAGACTGGTTATTGTTCCAGAATCACACAAAAAGACTTTACAAACTGGCAGGCTTACAGACCCTGTCTATTATAAATTTCAATACCAGATATATGTATATATACACACACATATTACACACACATATCACTCCAAGCGACCACCTGTTCAGTACTCTATGTATATGCAACAAAATTCGGCAGCCCCGAATCTTAGGTTTATTATCACTGATACAACGACGGCACCAGAAAATATGAAGACCCAAAAACTAAATAACAAAAGTTAAACATGCCATAATCTATGGCTGACTTATTCTTATGGGCAATATATATTTTGCCCATAAGAATAAGTCAGCCATAGATTATGCTATAATATATATTATAGCATAGGGATAAATGATTGGATAAAAGCAATATTATATAAGATAACTTATTAGAGTTTGGCTTCCATTCTTTTCATTGGTTATATCCGCTCCTGTCTTTTCCCTTTAAATAACTACACTTTGGGTTAAATTTCTCAAATCTATTTAGTGACATTTTGAAATTCTATGGGCAAAACTGGTTCTATTTTCAATTCCATATGATTTTTGAGGATTTAATTCCCAGAAAATGCTACATTTTTTCAAACCAAAGCATTAAATCTTTCATTAATCATATAAAATTGAAAATAGAACCGGTTTTGTTCATATATAAGATGTTAAAATGTCATTGATTTTTTATGTATAAATTAATATAATGGTATATATATAAACAGATTGGAGAAATATAACCCGAAGTAAAGTTATTTAACAATAGTGGTAAAGGAGAGAAGCCAGTTCCAATTTGTTAATCATCATAACTCGTGTAGCGATGATGGTTTCTCCTCTCAGAATGATCATCGTCCCCATAGTTTCCTTCTTCATTCTTATCATAGCTCTTCTGGTAATGATGTTTCTTCTTTTTATCATTGTCCTCATCGTCTTTGTAATTATGGTTTTTCCTCTCGTAGTTGCTTTCATCCTCATTATCATCTCCCTACCATATATATATGATAAAAACAATCAAATTAAACACGCATCAATCAATCAATCACTTGTAAAAAAAATCTGAAACCGATGGTGCGTGCATATGTATATCGTTATTAATTAGAAAAGGAAGCCTATTTCAGTCAAAATTTGACTTTAAGAATATTCAGTTTATAAATTTATCTCAGATATATACTTTAATAATTAAAAATATTCATCCGTAAAACACTAATCAAGCTCATATCTTCGATCACTCATGAATATTTAATACTTTTAAAAATTCATGTATAAGGATGTGTTAAAAATGTGTCAAGCACATTGTTATGCCAAAAAAACCATGCACCACAACGTAAAAGTCATATTATTGTCAAAGAAATCCGATGAGATAAATCAAAAATCAAATAAGGAAAAGAAAAGGACAATAATTAATACTCACATATTTCTTAAGATAACCTTGCTTATCTACATCATAACCATCATCATCATGCTTCTCGGTTCTTCCATAACCATATCCACCATCTTGTTTCTCTTTGCTGTGGTTAGGTCTACTCTCGTTCCTTCTTCCATAACCAAATTCGCTATATTGTTCTTGACCATAGCTAGGTCTCTCATTCTTTCCTCCATAACCATATCCACTATCGTCTTTCTCCTTACCATAGTTGGGCTTCTCATTTCTTTCTCCATAACCATATCCACTTTCTTGTTCCTCACGCCCATAGTTAGGCTTTTGCCCTCCATAGCCATACCCACTATCTTCTTCCTCTTGGCCATAGCTAGGCCTCTCATTTCTTCCTCCGTAGCCATATCCACTATCTTGTTCCTTTTTACCATAACTAGACTTCTCATTTCTTCCTCCGAATCCATATCCACTATCTTGTTCCTTTTGACCATAATTAGGCCTCTCGTTTCTCCCTCCATAGCCATATTCATTATCTTGTTCCTTTTGACCATAGCTAGGTTTCTCATTCTTTCCTACATAACCATATTCACTATCATGTTCCTTTTGACCATAGTTTGGTCTCCCATATCCCCCTCCATATCCAGATCCACTATCTTGTTCTTTTTGGCCATAGCTAGACTTCTCGTTTCTCCCTCCATAGCCAGATCCAGTATTTTGTTTCTCCTGACCATAATTAGGCCTCTCACTGTTTCCTCCAAACCCACTCTTATGTTCCTCCCCGCCATAACTAGGTTTGTGGCCATAGTTGGATCCGTATTGTGCAGTTGAACCAGAAGAGGAAATGGGGTGACAAGTTTCATCAGATGGAGGGAGGGGGCGGCCATAGGTGAGGTCAATTTTGTATCCACCGCCGTAGGGCGTCGGATCATATTCATCATAATCTTCATTGTTGTTATTGTTATTGTACGACATCCTTTTAGGAGTTTGTAAGCTTTGGCTCTATTGATGTTGAAATATTGATGGCAATAGGATCACAAATGTTGCTTTAGATACACACATGTTTCTCTTCTCTCTTTTATATATAGAAAATAGGAATAGATCCAGTTTTATCAATCCCCGAGATTAGTTTTAGACCATCAAATTATGACACGATATAACATTAGAATTTCTTATTTTAGAATTGGTCAGATAAAGATGTAGTAACTAACTTAATCATTAGGAGATTATGAAATTACATCTAAATTTAACGATTTTAGATTGCCATTTATAGATGAAAAAGACTTGTATCTAATCACTTCAACAGCATAATCATCCGGTAAAATGATATGACATGATTAAGTTTTTGGTCCTCCTATTAGGTTAATTTACATAACTTTCTAATGGATTATACCTTCCTCGGCCTTTTTTCTATGATTAAGCATAGTATATTAAATTCAGAAAATAATGAAGTTGTCGTCAATGAATGCAAGATATGGTTCTTCGATAATTGTGTATAAGTTGAGACCAAAGAATAATTATGTATAAGTAATCTATATGTTAAATATAATGTCTAATTATTTAATTTAATTAGATTAAGAAAATTAGTTAATTAAAATGATATGGTGTTGATACACAAATTGTTGATATCAAAGAAAAAAATAGTATCTTTATTCAGAATGAATGAGTGGACAAACCACAATGATAATACAAGAGATTAGTCGCCTAGACTTTAGTCGACTAGCGAAAGAGAGAAATAGAAAGTACAAGATTCAGAAGATATTGGATGATCTTTCTACATGGTATAAGGTTCTATATATAGTCTTCAGGCTTCCATTTCCGTTGATGCAGTTAATCTCCACATTTACAGCTATTGATTCTCATTAATGTGGCAGTTACTAGTCATTTATTGGACGTTACTGGTCAAAGGATTTATTGCTCCTGATTCTGTCTTTAATGAATTGATTTGACTGAGCTGGCCTCCTTGTGGGCTTATTGGGCTTGTAAATCCAGTGAAATAATGGGCATAACACTAAGTCCCCCACTTCACGATGACGATGCCAAGTGTCATTGGGAAGTAGCGGTTTCTTAAATCAACGGCAGTGATCGTTCATGCTGCTTCATTTCCCCATGTTTCACGGCTATGATGCATTTTTCGCGAAATTGGCGCTCCTTTTCTCCTTTAATTTGTCTATTACGAAGTTGAGCGCTTCATCTTTCTTCGTCTTAGGTCATCAATTCTCTGGTCATTTTCAAGTTGCCTTGCAGGTATCTTCTTCTATTTCGACCATCTTCTTCTTGAAAATGTCTAGGTCTAATTCTGTTCCTTCACATGTAGATTATCTTGAGTATTTCATTGAGGAAGTTGAAGTGAGAGCTCAAATGGAACTCATGGTTGAATTCAAAGCTGGGAATCATGTGGATTGGAACCCTGATGCTATCTTTGAGGAGTATCATGCCACTTTCCCAGATAATCCTGCTCCAGGCCTTGAGGATGATCCTTCCAGTCCCCCAGTCCAGGAGAATGAAAACAATGCTGATGTTCCACCATCTGCTTGATCTGATCTGCTTTTTTGTTTGACTGTGCTTTGTACTCTTGCTCTCAAACTTTGTTGCTTTTGTTTCACCTACTTGGATGTTTCCATAAACAAACCTGGTTACATTAATTTTATTTTGCTTTGCAAATTTATGTTTTAACTGTCATGAATCTTAGCATAACAAGTTACTTTACCCGCTTTTGAGTTAGACAACTAGCATGCTTAGACGCTTGGTTGCCAACTCTCTTTTGGGAGAAAAGCATTACTCTCTTTTGAATTAATCGACTAGTTCAAATGCTTGGTCGACTATCCTTTTTTGAGTAAGCATGGTCTTTAACTGTCATGAATCTTAGCATAACAAGTTACTTTACCCGCTTTTGAGTTAGACGACTAGCATGCTTAGATGCTTGGTTGCCAACTCTCTTTTGGGAGAAAAGCATTACTCTCTTTTGAATTAATCGACTAGTTCAGATGCTTGGTCGACTATCCTTTTTTGAGTAAGCATGGTCGACTATATTTCTTGAATTGTGTCGACTTAAGCTATTTTTGACAATTAGTCATTTAGCTTGATCTTTTATACATTTGTAGTATGGAATGATCTCCTTGCGACCTACAACAAGCATAAGCAAACTATTCTCGTTTTGACTATGGATCAGAATTTTGAGTACTGCCAATTAACGCCATGAAACCATGATCCAACTAGCACACTTTTTCATCATATTACATTTTCCTTGCCAATTTGTTAGCACAATTCAAATAAAAGAAATATCGAAAATGAATTAAAAGTAGTACTTCTTTAAATGAATTGCATTCCACCTTATTGAAACTGGTTTTCATATTCATTGACTTACGTTCAAGCCTAAGTCCTGTTATTTTGACTACGTTATATGGTTCTTCATAAGTTGGATCTAATTTTCCATTTCTACTCTCTAGAGTATTCGGAAATACTTTCCTAAACACTCAGTCCCTCACTTGAAATTATCATTCTTTAACACTTTTATTTCAGAATTTAGTCGCCCTATTTTGGTAAACTGTTATTCTAACTAAAGGTTGTTCTCGACGTTCTTCAAGGAGATCCCTAATTTTGTGCTAATAATTCATTCTTATTATTATTTTTCTATTTTATTGATATCTTAGAGAAGGTACTCCTATTTCTATAGATAACATAGCTTCATAACCATGAACCAACAATAAAAAGTTTCTCCTATTGACTTTCTAGATGTCATTCTATAAGCCTATCAACCTGTTTTCCTTTAACTTTATCTATTGGTTTTTATCACTACTTGTCCATTTAACTGGGGATTTCTAGGCATTGAGAACTTTAAATTCATATGTCATTAATCGCCTAAATTTCTCCCAATAAATTGTGAACTATTATCACACACTATTTCGCGTGGAAGATTAAATCTACAAATTATATTATTCCAAACAAAAATAATTACCTCAGTTTCTTGAACTTGAGCAAATGCTGCGGCTTCAAGTAATTTGTTACTACCAATAAGAAGATAAGATGCCCTGGTGCATAAGGAAGTTTTCCAAATGTGTCCATTTTACATCTCATGAATGGCCTTGCTGGTTTCCGCATTTAGCAATGTTTTGCTTACGTAATAGACTAGACTTTGACGCCCATTTTTTCTTGAATAAGCACTGCACTTACAACTTTAGTAGCAACAAATAAACAAATGTAAAATGTCTCACCTGATTATGGCTTAGATAAAACAAGAGACTCTTAAAGAGCTTGTTTAGCCTTTTCATCCATTGGAATTCCTTGTTCTTTCATACGGCGTCAACAAATGATTGGCATTTTCTTGACGACCTTAAATAAAATGAGTCAATGCTGCTACTCTGCCTGTACGTTTTTTTTAACAACTTTTATATTGCGAGGAGGGGAATTGAATCTCCATGATCGCCTTGGTCTGAGCTGGATTTACCTCAATACCTCACTTAAAAACCAAATAAACTACAAGCTTTCCAAATTGAATTCCAAAGGAACATTTATTAGGAAATATTAAATTTCATACTATATTTTGCAATAAATCAAATGCATGTTGTAAATGGCATATAAGATCTTTAGCTTTTATAGATTTCAACTAATATGTCATCTATATATCTCCATTGTTTTTCTAAGATGTTATCAAAACATTCTATTTACCAACCTTTGGTATGTGACTTCAATATTTTTAAACCAAATGACATTACCTTATAGGAGTAAGCCTGTTTCTAGAATGAACGACTTTTTCTCTTGGTCGTCAGAATGCATTAGAATTTGGTTGTAACCATAGAATACGTCCAACATGCTTAATTGCTCGTGACCAGATGTAGCATCTACTAAGCTGTCAAAATATATTGAAGAGGAAAACTATCTTTAGGATGAACTTTATTTAAATAAGTAAAGTCTATACAAACTCTGTGTTTTCCATTTTTCTTGGGGATGACGACTACGTTAGTCGACCAATCAGGATGGAAATGACGATTACGTTAGCCGACCAATCATTGAAATATATGTCCACATTAAGCTAATGAACTATAGCGTCTGGACTAATCCCTGTCATGTCTCTGTGGGACCAAGCAAAACAATCCAAATTAATTAGTAGACAAGAAAGAAATTAAATCTTTTCTTACCTCTCTATCAAGATCTGCTTCTATGGACAACATTTCTAGAATCAAAGAAATAAATTTTTCTTATAATATCATCACATAATATCATCACAGTCCCTCTTGTCCATAGGAGTCAGATTTTGTAATTGCTATGCAATAGTTGTGATTTTTTTGTTAACACCTTTTGTTTTCACCTAATAAAATTCTCAGGCTACTTATTTGTTCACCCTTCATTTCGTTCACTCCTTATGGCGTTGAATACTTAATTGATTGACATAAAATAGAAGGAACTCATTTTATCTATGAATTCATGTAAACCTAAAAGAACATTATGAGTCGAAGGACAATTCATGATTTGAAACTTTGTTAGTTGATTAACACCAACTATTAAACTAATATTAAAAATGTCACCTATAGTTTTGATGCTCCATTACTAAAATGATAAGTACCTTAACAATTTGAGATTCTTAATTTAATTCTCTAACTGTTTGCAAATAAATAATATTGAACTTCCAACATCAAAAGAAACACATGAATATCAGAATCATTAAATGAAATTAATCCCTTAGATGATTGAGTGTCATTTTGATTATTTGACGCTCTTAACTCATCTTTAGGTAATAACCTGGGGTATGGTCGTCAAGGATATCACACCATTTATTTCTCATCGAGCTTGTTGGACTTGTCTTCTTGTGGATTCTGTCCATTTGACTTTCTTCGTCCACCTGCAAAATAAGGTTCAAATCTCCAATTTTTACCTTTGAGTTTTTAAGAATGTTTGTTTGTTGACGTGCTATTTTCTTATCTGGTTGTCGACGTGTTATTTTCATGTCTAATTGTTGACCTGCTATTTTGTTGATTTTTCTGTTGACGCTTAACAAATTCAATTCTGAATTTTGTATCGTCTTCTTCCCCCTGATCTGAGCCCAAACGTACGTTTGAACTTCAGCCCAAGTTTGCACTTGGCTCATAGTTCGCTTCTTGTACAACTTGGATCCATGTCGAAGACATCTTCTAAAAGCCTGCATAGCAATATATTAATCGCAATTTGGGATACTTACTGTTTCCTTAATGAATTTGTAAGAAACTGTGTAGTAGCTTCATCAGGGCATTGAAAAATCAAGTGCTAGTCGTCCGACGTCTTGACCAAACTCACACTACTAGCAAATTGTTGAACAAACACTTTAGCTCACTGACTAAATGAACTTATATTACCTGAAGGTGAATTAGTCCATCAAGATAAACATGTTAGTTAAACTATTTAAAAACATAAAAATGATGGGAAAACATGTGATTTTGTTGAACAAAACGTTCTGGCATGTCGACCAAGGCAAAAGATGGGCGACAAACGGACTATCAGAATAATTCCCTAAATGAGAAGATTCAAATGATTCTGCAATTCCCAGAATCTGTAATATTGTTTTCTGGAACTTTTTCAATTCCTTCCGCTATTTATCCATCTTTGATTCTTGGATTTCTTCCATTTGATCCATAGACATCTTGACCGATTTTTGCGGAATTCAAATTGATTCTTCATCATCAAATCCAGAATTATACTCTGCATTATCAACATTATTGTTAGTTTCATTTTCCATTATGCGCTTACCTGGGTTTCCTATAAGAATAGGGACATCAATGGCATTGAAAAATGTAAGAAGAAAGCTATTTTCAATCGTTCTAAGATGATCTGGACATCCAGCTGCAAGCTCAATGATCTGCAATTGAAGTCCTCAGTTTTCTTGCTCCAATTGTTGCAGAGATAGCTCAGCAGAAGAAGACATGGTTGTATTTCAAGTGAGATTCCAAGTGGCTTTTCTAAGAAAATTGTCGGAATCCCCACGGGTCGGCGCCAAATGTTGATACACAAATTGTTGATATCAAAGAAAAAAATAGTATCTTTATTCAGAATGAATGAGTGGACAAACCACAATGATAATACAAGAGATTAGTCGCCTAGACTTTAGTCGACTAGCGAAAGAGAGAAATAGAAAGTACAAGATTCAGAAGATATTGGATGATCTTTCTACATGGTATAAGGTTCTATATATAGTCTTCAGGCTTCCATTTCCGTTGATGCAGTTAATCTCCACATTTACAGCTATTGATTCTCATTAATGTGGCAGTTACTAGTCATTTATTGGACGTTACTGGTCAAAGGATTTATTGCTCCTGATTCTGTCTTTAATGAATTGATTTGACTGAGCTGGCCTCCTTGTGAGCTTATTGGGCTTGTAAATCCAGTGAAATAATGGGCATAACATATGGTACTATACCAAAGTACTAGAATCATCAACATCAATTCCTAGGCACCTCTCTCTTCATAGATGAGCATCAACAGGATAATTGAAGTAAAGTAGACAAAAATTAGAAAGAGTTGTTCATATTTAGAAACAAATTAACCCCTAAATTAGTCGTATACTTATTAGAAAAGGAGATAGTATAACTGTTCATCATGGTGAGGATGAACTCTTCAAAAATGTGATCGTGTTCTAGCTAGAAAACATATTGGAAGGTGAAGAAGGTAACAAAAAAAGTAAAGAAATACTGGAAAAACTTTAACGAGGGAAAACGTGTCATGTTAGTTAGCACGTAACCAGCAACGAGGAATGATATTTTTTACCTTGTGTGGATGAATTTGGAACAAATTAAAATAGCAACGAATATTCGAGGCAGATTTAGTAAGATATTGATGGAAAATAGCTCATGTGTAAGGATTACTGAACAATCCAATTCTTTAATTTAGTAAAATAAAAACTGACAAGAATACAAAACATGATGTTTTAATTTTGTTTGCTGATAAAAAAAATGTTTTAATTTTGTCAAGAATCAAACAAATAGAATTTTTGAAATGCATGTATATAAATATAACGAGTTTTTGAAAGGTGCTTAAAGGAAAAGAAAGAGCACGTAGTCTCGGCCATTGGTTTTGGTGAGAATTTTCTTTTTGGTCGAGAGTTTTGGTGAGAATGAGATCGGTTGTTTTTGTCTTCTCGGCTAGATTAACTGCTCCCCATACATGCATCGTTCAAGTTGATGAATAAATTTTTCGTTACTTATAAAAAAATTAAAATAACTCATTATATTACATATAATATATCTTTTCAGTAAACTATTTCATATCGAGAATGATATATTTAATTTATATCTGAGCAAAAAGAATGATATATTTATATATACTTTCACCAATGCTTAATTGATATATTTGATAAAAAAATGCTTAATTGATATAACTCCAAATTGATATAACACAGGGTAAGACCACTGCTAGCTCAACAAATTAAACTATCCACTCATAAAATGTTAATTTGGAGCCGGCTCTTATCCATCATACATCTATATAGCATCTAAAAAGTCTTTTAACTTTTAAATGGTCTTAAAATAATTCTTTTTTTATCCTTATGCAAACATCATCATATTCATCAAGATGACATTGGATGTAGCGGTGAGGTAGAAAGATCAATGAAGGACACCGATTTGCGGGTCGGTGTAGTGTGCCTTGAGTCTAGTCTTTCAAGAAATTTTATGACCTCAAGATAAGCGGAAGTTACCCCGTGTATCGTTTTCAGAGGAGTTTGTTTAATTAAACTACCCTAATAAATTTAATGCAATGCAAGATGAATTTGGGTAAAGAAAATATATTTTGTTAGGAATATGAGCTTGATCATTGGGTTTGAGTTTGGGTTCAAATTGAGCTCAAAATAACCAAAAAAATAAGAGAAAACAGAGTCTGAATGCATCAGTTCGCAGGAGGGGTCAATCTGAAATTTCTGAGAGTTCAGGGAATTTTCTGTAATTTTTTCCAGGACTGTTCTGCAGTTTTTTCAGGATTATGGGCCGATTCTGTAATTTCTGCCAAATGTTCTGAATAGCATTTTCAACCCATTTTTCTCATTTTCTGAAAAATTTACAACAACACAATACTTTTCATTCCTAAAATTAATCACTTACCATGAACAATTAAATGTGACAATTATGCCCTTATTTGACCATTTTCACACATAATCACTTTTAATTCAATCAAATTATAATTAATGCATTTTAATTCAATATTGCATATTTGAAATGCTAATAACGTCAATTTAGCACACTAAAAACATACAAATCTAAGGATTTGTCAATTAAGCAGTCTAAACATTAATTAGAATTGTAACCAAGAATCAAAGATTATAGATCAAAATCTTTCCTTATGAAATTTAATATTTATTTAACTATTTTGATTAAATAAATATACTAGTTAATAGTCCCCCCGTTTCTAAATATAAGATCACTTTGAGAATGTGGATAAGTTCTTAAATATAAGATCACTTTCTATTTTTACTCAAGTTTTGCCCAAATTACCCCTATATTCACTTTACAAGTAAATTACTACCTCGATCTTTTAAATTTAAGTGAGGGGTATTTTGGGAAGATCATGTAATCCTAATTCATTGGAAGACCTTCCTTAATCTCTCTAAATTAGTCAAAGTGATCTTATATTTAGAAACGAAGGGAGTAGTTATGCTAATTAATCGGTGGTGCTTTTTCTAAAGCACCCCATCACCTTCTCTTGGTCGACCTCCTATCTCTCCTTTGGTCATTATTTAATGGATAAAGATAATTTAATAATAAGTGATATTATGAAGATAAAAAAGTTGGGAAGAATGATTGAATTAAAAATAACAAGAAAAAAGGAAGATACTACATCCAACGGTTTAGATCAACTAACCTTCATTAGTCTGGAATTTGAGTTTGGGCATGAAATGATATTCCTTTCCGAAGACCTAGTTGACTTTTTTAGAAAATTCTAAAAAAGCAAAATAAGTCAATTAGAATTGATTTACCTAATTTTTTTTCTTAAACTAGTTTATTTAACCTATAAACTAATGACTAATATAAAAATATATCAAATACGTTATAATTTAATACTCCCTCCGGTCCTAAATATAAGGCCTAGTTGACTTTTTTGGAAAATCCTAAAAAAGCAAAATAAGTCAATTATAAATTGATTTACCTAATTTTTCCCCTTAAACTAGTTTATTTAATCTATAAACTAATGATTAATCTAAAATTTATCAAATATGTCATAATATAATAACATATTTTGTAACCTTAACATCTCAAAGAAAAAGTCAACTAGGTCTTATATTTATGAATGGAGTGAGTAACATACTTTGTAACCTTAACATTTTCATAAAAAGTCAACTAAGTCTTATATTTAGGAACGAAGCAGTATTAAACGACTGAGAAAGCGGTTGACGGGAGGCACGTGGATGCTGAATTACATGGCCAGCAAAAATGGCGGGAGGGAGCAAAATCCATTGTTTTGGGATTCCCACTTTTTACATCGTATCATCATCATCATCATCATCATCATCATCATCGTGGACTCTCACTCTCACTTTGTGTTTTCTTTTGCAAGCTCAACTACTATGAAATCCATTATTTCTTCCTTTGTTTTGCCTCATCAAGTGTGATCCCCACATCTCAAAAATGATCCTCTCTGCTCTTTTAACTTCTGTCGGCATCAACCTTGGCCTCTGCCTCTTATTCTTCACCCTTTACTCTATACTGAGGAAGCAGCCTGCTAATGTCTCTGTCTACGCACCACGCTTGCTCACTCAAGCCAAATCTCGACCACAAGATCACTTTAGCTTGGATCAGCTTTTGCCCACTGCTGGTTGGCTCAAAAAAGCATGGCACCCCTCTGAAGATGAACTCATATCAAAATCTGGCCTAGATGCTTTCATCTTCATGCGCATCTTTATCTTTAGGTGCTTCACTTCAAAATCTGCTCTTCATGCTTTGTGTTGTAGAGTGTTTGTTTGTTCACTTGGTTGGTATGACATTTATTTTACTCTCTTTTTGTGATGATTATGCAGCTTGAGGGTGTTTTCTATCGGTGGAGTTATTGGGATTTTCATTCTTCTTCCAATCAATTATATGGGCACTCAGCTTAGTGATCATTCAGACTTTCAACACAAGTCCTTGGACTCCTTCGGTATTTCTAATGTCAACAATGGCTCCAACAGGTGAATATCTTAAGGCCTTAGTGAGCTGATCTTAGGCATTGTTTGTTTACTGCAAAGAAATGAGGTAGTGCTATGTATTCCTGGTATGGGTATATTTCAAATTAAGTGGGTTTTTGTCAATTGATGTGCAGAAGTTATCGTATGAAATTTTTTACATTTAAAAAACCCGCTTCACATGTATTTTGTGAGGAGAAGAATCTAGGGATACTTGATCAGTGGCTAAATTTATCTGCATAGGGTAGGTTTCATTTATTCTACATTTAGCTAATCAAATGGTTTTGGACCACTTGTTTTGTTGAAAGATTGACCATTTCCCGCTCTCTAATAAGGCCATCTGCTGCAAGTGTATATTCAACAGAAAACATATTTGCCTTGCCTTGGCTATTTAGCCCTCTTGTTTCTATCCCTCATAACAGCAGTTGAAGTCCTTTCAAGACTAACGCCTGATTAACCGGTGTCATGCATTTACATAGTGAATTTTGTATTTAAAGAGTTGATCTTTTCCCCATATCTATTTAAATTTATCCTTATAAGTATTGCAATTGTATTGAATATTTTCATCTGCGTTCTTTCTTAATTATCTTAAATGGTAGGTTATTGAAAGTGCACAATGCGATCTTACCCCACTTACGGCTTATTGTTGTTGTAGTTATACTAGAATTGTAATTTAAAGACTTATTTCATGAATATAATTGAAGCTCCTTTTCTTTTTATTTATTGCTTTTCTAAGATGTTATCTTGACAGTCTAATTACTAGGATTGTTTTTCAAGGTTATGGATTCATTTCTGTGCCGCTTATGTTTTTACTGGAGTTGTCTGCTATCTTCTTTATTATGTAAGTTAAAGTTTTCCTCGTTAATGCCATCCTATTATTTTTCAATTCTTACATGAAGGCAATGGTTGCGTCTCATGCCTGATATTTATAATGTAACCAGGAGTACTGCTATATTTCATCAAAAAGAATTGATCACTTTTTTTCATCTAAGCCTCTGCCCCATCAATTTACCATTTTAGTCAGTGGTATTCCCGTTCCACCTGGAAGCTCCTGCAATGAAACTGTTGAGCAATTTTTCAAGGAAAACCATCCTTCTACTTATCTTTCACATTCTGTAATTCGGTGTAGCAGCAAGCTTCAAAGTCTTATTGTAAGCATTTTCTTGCAGTTCCATTTGTTTTTTCGCTCCACTTCGCATCTTAAACAAAAAAACCTTTAAAAATCTCATGAGGCAAAGAAACAAGCATATTTTTCAAATAAAGACAAATAGTCTTGGATTCTTGCATTTTCATTTAAGCCATGATAACTGTGGCGAGATTTGTGGGATTCAGCATTACACTATATGTTCATGGTAGATATGTCAGATATTATATTGGTGTGTTTTTTTCCTTTTTGAAGTGGAATACTTAGGATAGAATCATAGAATAAAATTTTTGGGTAACTGATCTTTTCATCTTCGTGCCTATTTTGAATGAAATGAAATGAATCAAAATCCACTTGGAATCAGAGTGCAGCAATTTTACTGCACTTTTCATTGATACTGTTCTCTGCCATGCAGCCTTCATGGTTGATGTCAAATCATGTAATAAATGGGAGAGTATGAATTAATTAGGTGGCTGTGTGGTTAGTTAGCGAGTCAAGGCAGTTAGTGAATGTTAATATGTCAACGGCTTTGCGTGTGAGGCATGCATATGATTGAATTTGAGCTAATGCAATAGAAGTACCTAGTTTTCCTATTCTCTTGTTCTCCAGCTCTCTCCTTATCCTCTTCCCCTCTATCTCTGTTCTCCATCTTTCTTCTACCTCTTCCTTCCCTTTATCTTTCTCTTTCCTATCTTTATTCTACATCAGGGGTATTAGAGGCACTAGTTCTCGGCTTATTATGTGAGTGAATTTGGGTTAGGTAGAGAAATAGTGGAGGATGGGATGCGGTTACTGTGAAATCGTTGTTACCATGTCAATTACACTGTATTGTTTTCTACCTGTTTGGTTCATTTTTTTATGATTCCAGATTATGTTTTAATCTCAATGCTTTGTGTGATTGGCCTGGGAGATTAAGTTCGTTTGAGATTTGAAATCTTTGTTTTGCTCTTCAAATTAATATTTGAATCTCTTGAATATTTTTATCTAATGATTTGGTGATCAGATTCTATGCATACTTTAGTTTCAGTGATGCTTCAAGCTCAGGTTTTCACATTAATGAAACTTTAATATGCTAATACATACAATCTTGTACTTATATTCAATGTTATTATAAAGTTTCCTGTAGTATTTTTTTGACAGCTAAAAGTTAGTCTTTGTAGAATGATGCAGAGAAGCTCTACAAAAAGTTTACAAATATAAAGGATAATGGTGCAGCTACTCAAAGCCAAAGACGTGATGGATGCTTGGGACTTTTTGGGCATAAAGTTGATCATCTAGATCATTATGAAAGTAGACTGCACGACATCGAAGATAATTTGAGAATGGAACAGTCTTCACTATCAGGAAAGGTACCTTCAATGTCTGGGTGATCATAATCTATATGACCTCAGTGATGATAAATTTTGTAGTATCTCCTGTAGGCTGTTCAATATCAAGCTCAGTTTGCTTAAAAATCTGACACTAAATGAAAGAATTGGGCTGGGCTTCAATTTTCATTGATGTAAACATTATCAACTGTGAGTATGAATTTTATCTTGTTTGGGTCATTTAGACGAAGGTTGTTGTGTTGCATATCAGTTTAATTTCTAAGAGATGTGATGATAACAGAATAGATAGAATTACACACCTTTTTAGTCTATCGCAAGCAAAATTCGTCTGGAGACAGAAAACATGGATGAAAGAAATGAAATGACAATATAAGGAGGGCCATATTTTTTCTATTATTTCATTTTTTGATGTTTTCTAGTTACTTCAAGATGTGCAACATCAAACTTAACAAAATTCTGTCTAAAATCTATGGCCAGAAGAAGTGGGGGAGCAAGCACTTATATGTTGACATCAGATAAAGTGAATTAAGCATATCCAGTAAAGTGAGCATAAATTTCTTACTAAAGCATATTGCTTGGATACTTTGTAATGACTAATTGGTGTTTATACATGAATTATTAACACATCAGAATTTGAGCTTCGTTGGGTATTAGATAGCTTAGTTTACTACATGCTGTTTGATCACCGACTTCTAGATTTAATTATTTTGTGTTGGACATTTCGTTCTACAAAAGATCCATCTTTTGAAAATTTAGCTGATATGAGGGTGATGACCAAAATTATCTTCATTTTTCAACTTTAAAGGAAATTCCAGCTGCCTTTGTCTCATTTAAGTCAAGATTTGGAGCTGCAATAGCATTAAACATTCAAGAAGGTGTCAATCCTATAGAATGGATTACTGAGAAAGCTCCAGAGCCTCACGATGTAAACTGGTCTTTCTTTACTGAAACATTCATTAAAAGATGGATTGGGAAGCTCGTTGCTATTGTTGCCTGCGCTGCACTTACAATTCTATTTTTCATCCCTGTGGCAATAGTTCAAGGTCTTGCCAATCTGGAGCAGTTGAAAACATGGTTCCCTTTTCTTATAAACATACTAAGAATGTAAGTAAGACATTTTACCAGTCGAAAGACTAGCTTCTACAGTGAAAGCATGATAATAGACTCATGATAGTGAGCGCATGCAGGTGGTTTTTGTAGATTACATGGATGAATTATTTTCCTAATTGGTGACTGGTTGAGTTGGGATTTGTAGTTTATGTTATAGTTTATTGTTTTGTTTTAGTTAGTGGCACAAGTTCTTCCTTCATCCTTGATAACTAAGGCTACTGAAGTAGAATTGCCCTTATTTATTTGCAGGGTAGTTGTGAGCCAAGTTATAACAGGATATCTTCCCAGTCTGATTCTGCACTTGTTTTTATCTGCTGTGCCACCTATTATGATTTTGCTTTCCACCTTGCAAGGATACATCTCATGGAGTCGGATAGAGAAAAGTGCATGTACTAAAGTGTTATGGTTTACCATATGGAACGTTTTCTTTGCAAATGTGCTATCGGGTTCTGCTCTCTATCGGGTAAATGTCTTTCTAGAGCCAAAAAAGATTCCCGCGATACTGGCTGAAGCTGTACCTGCCCAGGTGAGAATATTTAGTTTGGTGAAGCTGTGCATATTGGCTTATTAACATCGCCAAGGGATGTGTATTATGATTATTTTTTTCAATGATATAATGGAGTAGCATCAACTTCTATAAAACTGTCGGGTGACTTTACTATTTTAGAAGTATATTCTATCCTAAAGTAACTGTTACATTATACTAGTACTATTTTGTTTCTTATATATGTCATTAATATTATTTTTTTTAGTTACAGGTGACATGCGCGGCTCATAGTTTTGGCCACATATATTTTTAAATAAAATACTGTAAGACATAGACCCAGAGATAGGTTCTCCTGTATATGCACATTCTATGCTACCCTTCTTAATGCTTCGAAAAACGATTAATTGAAGGGTTGAGGGTTTGCTGCTTTAATTTGTAATGGATACTGTTTTAAGCAATACAATATGTTTCTGTCCATGAATACATATTTTTGTTGCTACAACTTTTCAAGCTATTCATTTTAGTGACAGCTTTCTTTCTAACACATCTATCTTTTAACTGTTAGGCGTCATTCTTCATAGCTTATGTTGTGACTGCATGGACCAATGTAGCATCAGAACTCTTTCAATTGTTTCGGCTCATTTGCGGAATTTGTTCGAGGAAGGAAAATGATAATGATTTTGAGGTCCCTTCAATTCCCTATCACAGTGCAATTCCAGGGATTCTTTTATTTGTTCTTCTTGGAATCACATACTTCTTCCTTGCCCCATTAATACTGCCCTTCCTCTTGGTCTACTTTCTTTTGGGATACATTGTTTATCGCAACCAGGTTTGCTACTTCACTTTTTTGCATTGAAGCATCTGAATGGTGTTTGTTTTAACTTATTTGTTTAATTTGCCTATCTTCATAGTTGCCCAATTTTATTTAAATTTGTAACACTCTCTATGATGTAACATTTATTCTGAAAGCTTCCCTGTGCTCCATCATGAGAATAATATGCACTTATGTTTAGTATCACATCTCACAGACTAAAATAATTTGTATGTAATAATCATTTATTTGTGATGATTTTCATATATCCTTCTGTATTAACTTCCTGGCTAATTTCTCTAGTTTTTTTATTTAGGGAGGATAGAAGGAAAAGGATGGTAGGATGTACATTTAAGATAATATTGTGTGTAGTTCAATTTGAGGTTTTTTGAGTCCAGAAAGGTTATTCTTTCTCTTATCCATTTGTACAGTAAATTGTTCCATGTTTCCTTCATTTCAAAATATTGCAGAACCTTCTTATGGTATAAATTCCCATTCCCTTTTGTCATATGAAACGCTGAATTATAAACAATAGTATTATAAAGCAGAATCATCTGCTAAAAACTCATATCTTATCAAATATGTATTGGCTTCCCCAAACATTAGGTTTCAAAATGATAAAGGAATAGAGTTTATCAGATGAATTCTTGGAAGCAGGACATTATGGTGGCTTGAGTTTAGTGATTATTTCTTTTACGTTTTGATCCTAGAATTTTTATGGTCTCTTAAAATTACCTTTGGTTGACAGCTCTTGAATGTTTATGCACCAAAGTACGATACTGGAGGAGAATTTTGGGTCAAAGTTCACAACTGCACAATTTTTTCCTTGGTGCTTATGCATATTATAGCCATTGGAATATTTGGTCTGAAGAAGCTCCCCCTCGCATCTGGCTTCACCTTGCCTCTTCCGATTCTAACACTTCTGTTTAATGATTACTGCCGAACACGATTCTTTCCTATGTTCAATGGATTTCCTGCTGAGGTAAAATTCTTGGCAATCATCTGACTTTTAGAATCTTGATTCTCTTTGTCATGATTTTAAACTTCCCCTAGATTGTTGTTGTTTGAACTTGTGATTAAATTATGACCTCATATAGACTATGAGGGGGTCCATGTTTAAAAAATCACATTAGGTCTCTAAAGTTTCTTGCTGGGTTTACTTTAGCTAACTTATTAATGCTGACAGTTTATGAATAGCTTGTCCAGTGTAAATGTAAAATGATTAATACGTGTTTTAACATTCTTTGGCATTGTAGTTTGATCCAAAGTGGATTTGTGAAGTGAAATCCGATGTGATAATTTTTTATTATAGTCTCAAAAAATTTATTGACTAGGCCTGTATAGGTAAGGTGATTCTTAAGTTGGAACATATGGGTATTTCTCAATTCGATCTCTTACAAATAAAACAACAATTAGTAATATGGGTTAATATAATGATTGATCCTTTTAGTTTTCTCTCCTTTTGATTTTGGTTTATATAGTTTCAAACCAACAAGTTTTGGACCCCTAAGGCCCTATATTTTGATAAAAGCTTATACCATTTTACATATTGAGGAAGTAAAACCTATGTTTTGAAACTGTTTGAACCAAAGTTAGAACGAGGGAAAACTATAAAGACTAAACATTGTATTAACACCAAAAGATTTCTTAACATGTTTTTTATTTTTGATTATTATTTACGATATATTGATAAGAAAGACCAGCTTGGCTCAATGGTGAGTTCGCTTGCCGTGGAGTCTGAGGTCGTGGGTTGAATCAGTCACTCTGAAAAAAGCAGAGGTTAGGTAACTTAGGTTGCCTAGTATATTCCCTATTTCCCTTCCCCAGCACCCACCAAGTGGGAACTAGAACTTATATTGATAAAGATGGAATGGTATATTTCATAGATTTGTAGATTTGTCCTGATTATTACTTAATGCATCCTCATTTATGAGTATGATATTTGCGCAGTGCTTGATAAAGAAAGACAGACAAGACCAAAATGATCCTCAGATGTCTGAATTCTATGATAAGTTAATCAGGGCGTATGATGATCCAGCTTTGATGCCAAAGAATTACACAGGAAGGAATGATAGCCATAATTCTCCTCTGCTGCATGGTTCTGCTGCTTAAATTCACTAAGTACCGAAGCTGTATCTAATTTTAAGAATGTACAGAATTTGTCAGATGAGGTTTTTGTGCATGAAATAAATGAGAACTTGATGAGGTCAGTTGTGTCCTGTAAATTTTGTAAGTAGCTGCGATATTGTTTCAAATTATTTCCTTTGTGTGTGTATCAAACTATCAATGTAATCTTTTATGAAGCCCTTTTTTGTATTAATAATCAAGTATCCATTCTCTTGCGAGAATTAATGGATTCATCTCACTTTAGTTTTTAAAGTTAAGTTAGCAAATGAAATGTTTGGCCAAAAAAGATGGTTAACAGATGAACTTATATATTCGTACAAAATCAGCAATGAAAACATTTTGACAAATTAATGAATCAAAGGACATGAAAACGTGAATCAGCAAGATCTCAGCCTTTTGAGGGCTCATGTATGAGAGTCAATAGTGTTACATGATATAGTTACAAAATTCGACGTCATGTTGTAAGGAACTAGTTTTTTTTACTGTAGACTCAAGTCTGGTTGTTTAAAGCTTCAATGTTATATATGCTGATGAGATTGGCAAAATACTTGTTCATAGGAATGATTGTTTTCATGCTCATAAACAAATCAAACCATAATGGTGTGCCTATGAAACTCCACTGTTAATCTAAATCAACCCGGATGAAGGATTATAAGGGTTAAGGAATTGGTCAGAGGCTCAACATGGTTCCGTAAGAAACTCAAACTCTAGTGACAATTACTAGGCAATGATAATAGTAAATATATAAACAAAGTGTTAAATGTTATAGAGACACTTAAGTTATTGAGGGCATTCCACTTGGCGGAAGATGCAAATTGCTCATCTCATCTTTTTCTTTCCCATTCTTCTGCAAGTTCTTGAAAGAATAATGAAGCATATTGCACAGCATTATTCTGTTAATTTAGTGATTTAATCTGGAGATAAATATATTAAAAGGGAAATAAGTTTGGGGGAAGTTCATTTCAACGGTTGAGTCATTGAAGATCCATCAATATTTTATGTCTTCAACGTGATATTATTCAAAGATACCTTTTGGTGATGCTGACTTATAAGATTAAATAAGTTAGGGAGTTTGCTAGGGGTGTTAAGATCAATGAGATCATCATTAATAAACAAATTAATTAATAAATAAATGGTAAACGGCGTAAAGCCAAAATTTGTCTGTATTTGACCACCAATAAAAATGATTGATGAATTGTAATTTATTATTTCTCCCTATGCTTCAATACTAGTTTTAATTAAACTGTGAGGACAACTTCCGATTCTTGCCAAGTCAGAACAGCTGAAACCTATACAAATGGAGGTTCCTTTTCCGTTAGTTACTTTATCCTCAACCTATCTTGTAAACCAAATGGGGGTATATGAAATATTGTTGAAATTTTTTGGTCAAATGTTGAAGTTCACTGAATTAAAATATAAAAAATCATAAATCCGTAACAGTAGAAGTTATATTCCAATACTACATATGCAACTCAGTCCAAAAAAAATACCACATATGCAACATATATTAATTAGAAATCCTAATTAAAAGATGCTTTAATTCAATCTCCAATTGTCAATACCTTAATAAACGAGGGTGGCTGGTCAACTTTTCAATGAATGATACTAGTCTAGAAGCTCAATATTTTTATATTTCATAAAAAGATAAAAATGTGTGAGTGTGTGTGTATTTATATCTTCTATTTTATTCATACATAATAAATACTGAATATGTGCTAGAAAGATGCAGAATTTGATAATTAAAAGTTTTTGGAACACAAATTTTGAAACGAAACATAATAAATTGAATAAGATACTAAAAAAATAAAAATTGAATTAAATAATATAAAAGAAAAGTTCAAATAAAAAGTACTCCATTAACATAATTATTGCAAATCTTGAAGAGGACTTAAATGATAAATATATTTTTTTAGAAAACGTACATGTCAATATTCGTTGAAATATTCTTTATGCTGTGGGTTAGGTTTGATGATGAAGACTAAACAGTTGAGATCAACATTGAAATTATAATTTCTAATCAAAAAGGCAAAATTTGTCTCATTCTTGGGCTCTGAATAGAATTGTAAATTAATCAAATAAAGGACCAACTCTTGCGATCTAAACTTATTCTCTCCAATCCATATTATATAGTAACTAGAGGGAGTATAAGCTCAAAATTACAAGATTGAATATCTCAAACTCCTCTAATTAACTGAGTTTGGGGTTGTACATGAAAGCCTGCTCAAAGTCTTCGTAAATTAAGTTTTCCTTCAAAATATATTACATACACACACTATGCCAGTGAATAATTAAATTTAAATCATAGAGTTGTCAGAAAATCCCCTCTTGATTTTATTGTTTTGTGAGAAGGGCCTTGTACTTTTTTATACACCAGACTGTTAGTTATCAGCAAATTTTGATACACAGATTACTTGTAATGATTCATATCCTTCCCGTTATAATAAACTTTTTGATAGTGAATTTTCCCTTTTACATTTCTGGTTGAATTTGTTAGAAAATGAACAAAACCACAAATAAAAATGGTGTTTATTTTTGAGAAAATCAATTAGATCTCTTACAAAAGAATTAATCATAACCGAAGCAATCATAAAATTACATAGATGTCTCAAAGGACTTATGTTTTATTAAATTGTTTGCCAATAACAGCTCCTAAGTTGTCAATGCTTAAAGACTCAGTTACTATTGATGACACAAGGAGGTATATTGACAACTATTGAATTGTTAATAATAAGCTATTTAATATCACTAAATTCCTTTGAGACTTCAGCGTAATTTGACGATCGATGAGACATGATTGTGAGAGATTTGATTGAGAATTTTCCTAAATTTTTAACTGTGAAATGTTATCCGATTAAACTACATGACAAAATAATTGTGATAATAATACAGTAAAAGCTTGAAATAAGGGAAAATATTTCAAAATTGGTGTAGATGTTGTTCTTATCTTAAGTAAATAAATTGGAAATGTAAGACATGAAATTTTTATCGTTTACTTTGTAAAATATAAACTCAGTTTGTTAGCTTCGAAGAGGACTTCATGCATACATTTGTATATACGTCGATTGAATACTAAGAGGATCCACAGGAGGATCCGATTAGTTGATGAGTTGGTCCAGAAAAGTCACAATCTCAGCCAAAACTGTGACGTAGTTCCCATAAAACTTACAATAATATTCCATTAGAGGTTGATTATGACATTTCGTCATATTTTAATATATATGATACAAATAATGTAGGGATAATAATTTTAATTTAATGAAGATAAGGTCACAAGTGGGGGCATTCATTGAAGGAATCGGTTGATCAATGAATGAGAAGCCAACTTGGCTGATTTGATATTTGTGTTTGTAATATTTTAAGAGCACCCTGAAAGAGACTTCGATCATCATCCCTAAAAGTTTTCTTTTGTTTGCTAGTTTAATCAGAATCTATCAGGACAAAAGTATGATTAGCCTTCCTATATATGAATTCCCTTCGCCCCTAAATCACTTATCTAATTTAATTAGACTAAGGATCTTACTTATTATCATCATATGATATTAACAATTTACTTTTACCATATACCTTTATCTCCACTCTCATTCTCTTAATTGTTCATTATTGATAAGTATTAGTAATATTAATTTGGGAAAAGTTGAGAATAATTAGAAAGTGACCTTATAATTAGGGACAAATTGAACCTAAAAATGACCTTATATTTAGGGATGGAGGGAGTGATTTCTTTTGTCAACCTATAGTTCCAAAATTTAAATAAGGGATAAAATTGGAAAAGGATCATTAATAACTCTCCAAGTAAGATTAAACTTTTCTCCTACAAATAACTAAAAATCAAAGTGGTATAATTATTTGATACCAAAAACTTCTTACACAATAGAACATTATAATTTATGCGCTAATTAATTTAACTTAATACGATCACAATTGGTAAAAAAAAAGTTTAAGCCGATTACAAAAATAATTAAGTCAATGTATTTGGTAGTATAAGGCGTTTTCTTTTGAAACATTAATAATGTAAAATCATTCATTTGATAACAATTTTTATTATGTGCCATCTAGTTGGAGCTTGTATTGCTTATTTGCTTATAGTAAGCTGTTCATTTCATTTTCAAGCTTCACAATTAAAGGCAGAAAATGAAATAAAACCAAAACGTGTGACAATGACTAAATCTGTCTAACTGTAATCAACAATACAAACTCCAACTGATTACACATGAGAAAACTGATGTCCAGTTTGTCCAAGTCAAATAGGATAAAAAAACAAATCACCAATTACAAAGTGCAAGAATGTGCCAAATGTTTGGATTTTAAGCCCAAATTATTATCAACAAAGGCAATGTGACCTCTTCAACTATCCAATCTCATCATATAAATACCACACTCACCAAATCATCTCTACCATCAAAGCCTAAGATTGGTTAAGACTAAAGAATAATTCTCCTACAAAAAATGGGCAGGAAGAGAAAGAGCATTACTAGTGTTGAAGAAGCAGGGGAAGAGAAGAGTAGCAGTGAGGGAAGCATGGGGTGGGATGAAATGGTGAAGGAGGCTGCCACACTTGGAGGTCTCCGGCGAACCCGAAAGCGATTTGTGGGGGTCCGGCAGCGCCCTTCGGGGAGGTGGGTGGCAGAGATAAAGGACACCATTCAGAAGATAAGAGTGTGGCTTGGCACTTTTGACACTGCAGAAGAAGCAGCTAGAGCCTATGATGAAGCTGCTTGCTTGCTTAGAGGGGCAAACACTAGAACAAATTTCTGGCCTTGTCAATCTCAATCCAATCCTTCAAATTCTGCTCTTTCTTCAAAGATCACAAATCTCCTCCTCCAAAGACTCCAAGCAAGAAACAATCAAATCCATGATGAGCCTTTACCTTCTTCTTTTCCTCCCTCCTCTGTTTCTTCTCTGCTTCTCAGTCAGCAACAAAACCAAGAGGAGGCAGAGGAAAAAACAGAGTTTTCAATAGACCAGTTCACTGACTTTCTCAATGATCCTGAGGATTATTACACAACATCAAGCAACAACAGTGAGCAGTTTGATGACATCACTCGTAGTTTTGAGTCATGTTTGACTGAGAACAACGAGTGTGATGAAAGAGAAGAGATGGTTGGCAATTCAGGTGAGGAGAAAGAAGAAGAAAGCAGTATTGAGCATGTTGTGGAGATGGAGGATTTTGAGTTTCTGGACAGTGTGATGCCAACATCATGGAGCAACTATTCGCCATTCGAGATGGTTCGAGAAATGAAGGAGGAGGATGAGGGAGAGAGCTATGGAGGGGATGAGCCTTGTATGCTGAGAGCAGCCATGAAGAGGATGAAGTATGAGAGGAAATTTTCTGCTTCTCTCTATGCCTTCAATGGCATATCAGAATGCTTGAAGTTGAAACTCGGATCGTCGAACCAGAAGGGAAGAGCATTTTCTGAGCATCTATCCAATCTCCAGATGGCATGTTCTAGGAAGAATAGAGTTGAGAGTGAGGACATCAATAACAAAGAAGAAGAAGAAAGTCCACAAGTGTCAAATGATGTTTCAGAGTCCCCTTCTTCTTCTGATGATGATGATAGTGAATTGATTTGGAATTCACTGGATCTTACTCCAATTGCTTTGTTAGCTAATTACTGATGGATATGATTTCTTTATTTGTAGTATGTGTTTCCGATACTTCAGATATGTATGATGAGCAATGTAGAATGAAATACTAAACGTTCTAGTGTTTGGAATCATTGCTGTCTTAACATAATCCTAATATATTATGTAGCTTGCAAGTCATTATTCCAGAAATTCGGATTAATCCTAATGATTGTTTGCTAAAAGTAAAATAGTATACTATCACTATTTCATATTCTACAACTGAAAAACTTGCCATGTTTTACAAGTTCTGTTTTTAGAATGCATGCTTGAAGTGTTTAACCATATAGTAGTAGCTCCTATCAAAACAGATTATCTGCAAGCAAGTCCTTTGTAGTAGAAAATATTAACTATTCAGTATTCAACCCACCTTGTTTTTCATTTCTAACACTAGGAGTGTATGTGGAAGGTTGACTAGGGTGAGGCCAAACTTGCACAATAAATAGCCCGGTCTAGTCTAACCCGGCCAAAAAAATTTAGGGCCTCTTATTTTGGGCTGAACTGTACAATTTTTTATTAGGACGGGTGGACTTACAGTTTTGGTGGGTACCTTGCTTGCCTCTATCTAAAACAATCAAGTGATTCTATGAATGTGTTGAAAATACTGAAAGCAGACAGTGGAATCGTGATGCTGAAAAATTGGTATGCAGTGATGAAGGCAACAAGGAAGTGAATGAGGTTGGTGAAAATTCTGAGAAGTTGGTGATGGACTAGAAAATGTGAAAATTCTGGACGTTTGAAGGACATGACAAAAGGAAAAAATGATGAAGAAAAAACCGTTAACTTATGTACTCAAAGCTCTCACAGAAGAGGCTTTTGAGAAAGAAGATAACATAGAAAATGTTAGCTTTTTGAAACTTGCAAAATCTCGAGGCTTCACCTTTTGGATGGACTCCAACACCTGATCACTGTCGCTGTTGATCCTGCCAAGGTATTTTACTTGTTTATTGGTGCTCATAACTTGGTATGGAGCTATCTATTTACTTGACAGGTGTCAGTGTGTAGCTAAATTTTTTGGCATTGTGATTGTTATAAGTTCCATGTTTTGTTTAGGACAGTGATTTTATAAAGCTCAATTGATAAAGCTGTTATCTTGGATTTAGAGGTGTAGTTAATCATTTGATGTTTGCTCGATCAAGTTGAAATTACTTTGTATGATATATAAAATGTAAAAAAGCAAGGCAACATTTCTATCTTCCATTTTTGTCATCTCCAGGTTCTACCGGCCATCTTTAAGTAGATCCTTTCGACCATGCGATTGGAAAAAAGTGATGAACAGTTAAATACTTAATTTTGTAATAGACTATTTGACTTTGAGATGGTAATTTCATTTTTCTCCGAAGACTGGAAGAGGAAGAATGCTATTTTATAACTAAAGAAAAAGAATAAAGATACTCAAAAACAACAAAATCATAGCTTGTTAAAAAAAACAGTTGATATGAATAGGTTTCACCAAAAAAAAAACATCAATGCCTGCATCTAAATCCAAATCAAATATTCCATTCCTGCCACTTCCTTTCCAATTCAAACATACTTATCTGTGGATTGCCTAATGAAAGTGAACACAGGCTAATAAGATGCATGCTTCCCAGAAAGTCATTTAAAACACGTTAACATTAAACCTCTAGAATATGTATTACAACAACACAGTTCTGAGGCCTGATTATCTCACATTACCGGAGACATCAACACTGAGAAAATTCACTTCCCAGTGGGAAAGGCAGAAATAGTCAAATACCATAATAAAGATAGCCACTAATTCAATAAGATTGGCCCCATATCAACTATACCCACATAAAAGCTGGGGGAAAACCACATGTTCTTGAGAGACTGAGTAGAAAGCATGCCGCCATTTATATACAACATAAGCTTCCTATTAACAAGGCAACCTGGACACATGTCAAGTCTCCCTCAAATGCATTATCCTTTTTACTCTTAAAGGACTCGAAGCTGTGCAAGGAAAGCAGCACAAAGATCCAAAAATAGAAACTGCGGCCCCAAAACCCTTTGCAGATCAAGCAGATATTTCTCCTCCCTAGTTTTGTAAAGCTGTTCAAAAGCCGAAGAATGATACAGACATGTCAACGCACTAATTTAGGAACATGCTGCTATGAGTTGGTATATCAACAAGAGAAGCTAAGCAATGAAGTTTATGAAAACAATATAAGCAACAGATGTATGACTCAAGAGGGAGGAAGGAAAAGGCTAGCAATCTTTAAAACATTTATCACTGTAAAATGTGTTACCTGAAGTTCAAACTTGACCACATTTGGATTAGAAACAGAATCGTTCTCAATGATATTGGCATCATCTCTGTAGTAATGATTAGCATACAACGAATTGTCTACCATTCCATCATGACCAGGATTGCCAGAAACCCATCTGCACTTCATGTTATAAGGTCCAATCTTTTTCCAACACACATTTAATTCTTGCAGAGCTTTAAGGACCTCCGTCATTATTTCACGAGGATGAGCACGAGACTGCATTTCAGTTGACAAAGAAAAAATTAAACAAAACAAGTTCATCAAAATTCGGTTTCTCGTGTCATTCAGAACAAAAAATATACCAAAGGTGAGAGCATAATGTGAGAGTAAAATAAAGCACTACATCAATGGATAATTTAAACATATACAACAGCCAAAATCAGTAGAGATGGAAAAGATCATGACATTGGTTTACTCTTGAGAAGCCAAGTACCACTGAAAGCAATTGTAGCACATGTCAGACAATATACTAACATGCTTATCAAATCCGACTCCATGGCAAAATCAGCTTAGAACTATGCTACCGTACCTGAAGCCCAAGGGCCCATTTTCTCTCAGCAGGGATCTGGGATCTTAATGCTGCTCCTGGATAATCCATAAACCCAGGAATGCGGTGACCAACAGCTGGAGCAGTAACTCCACTAGGATGAATACGGTTAATACCAGAATCCTGCCAGTCAAATCAAGTCATAAAAGCAAATGAGCCGTGCAACAGCTTTGTTTTCAAAAAGGAAAAGATCAAAAGATATACCATTTGCAAGAGCGCCCAAGATGGTTCTCAAGATCATCATATAGAGTAAACCACTTTATTAAAAAGATGAAGCAACAGATAAGATAAACCCACCATTGTCTCTTGAAATTCGGCTCCAAGATAGCCACTGGAAACACGGAACCGATTGTCCAATAACAAATAGTATGCCACAGTACCCTGAAAACATTATTAAGTTAGAAAACAGTCGAGCAGTGATGTAAGTAGAGAATTACGAGTAACAACCTCATTTTGTAGCCGGTTCTGGAGAGATTCAACCAGTTGATTCCTATCAAATCCCATGTTAACTACTTCCAGAAGAAGTTCCTCATCAATCTATTTCAAAAAAAAGGAACATGTTAACAAAACATCCTGCCTGCCAGCTCACGTCCAAACACTTAATCAAAGTATGCAGCTGAAAGTGAAAAACCTCATATGCTGTATTTATAAAACTAGAATGCAACTGACTACCACATACCAATTTTTCAAGAAACTAGTGGATGAAAATTATGTAGAAAACCAAAGGCAAAAGCAAGCATTCTCACTTTTGCAAATAGAAAGGCTTTTAAGCAGAATATTTATACAAGGTGAGTAATATTGAGTCAAACATAGACCGATTACAAAGATAATTGGGAAATAAATAATACCTTACTTGAAAGAAATCAACAAAAAGCATATATTAAAACCAATCAAGGATAAATAAACCTTTTTTGCTTGTTGCATTGTATCTGGTGGAGGCACAGCTAAATAACGAGGAAGGTGAGCTTGGAACCATGGGTGTTGGCGAATCTCAGGTATGGTCATTCTTTTCATTGGATCAACCACAAGCATCCTTGGTATCAAATCTCTAGCACCAGGTGATAGATGACTAGGAAGAGTATAAATCCCACCCTAAAAATACAAAAAAAAGGGAGGTCTGCTTAGGAAGAAAAATTAAATCATTTCAAGATAAAATTAGAGAACTCATCGACATATGAATGAACTTTGGGAATATATGTATAATATAGCCAAGAAAAAAGAAAAGAAAATTAACTAGTAAAAGAGTCATCAACATTCAACAATACCTTTATTTTCTTAAAAAGGTTTGGGATGTTTTCATCATCGAAAGGAAGGGTACCACAGAGAAGAGCATACAAAATCACACCACAGCTCCAGACATCTACTTCAGGCCCAGCATATAATTTTCCGGATATAACCTGAAAAACATAGCAGCATAACCAAGAAAAACATGAATCACAAGATGAAAATATACATTCTAAAGACCTCTCAGATATAATACTGCTAACTTATTGCACTGCAATGAAAAGAACACAACCTCTGGAGCAGCATAGTTTGGGCTTCCGCAACTTGTCTTGAGAAAGTGACCATCGCGCATGATGTTGCTCAAACCAAAATCAGCAATTTTGACATTGCATTTAGAGTCCAAAAGTAAATTCTCTGGCTTAAGGTCTCTATGAGCCACCATATTTCTGTGACAGTACTCCACACCAGAGATTATCTGCTTCCAACACAATAATTAGTTTATATATTTTGAAAAACGTGTCAACAACCAAATTATTCCAAAACCTTAAATTGTAAAGGGGAGGTCTATGATTAGTTTTATAATTAATAAATTTAAAAAACCGCATATTGAATCAACCTTTGGGTGTGAAGCCATGACTAAGAAAAACCCAAATATTGTGGTCAATAAGGATTGAACTCCAAAGTCCAAACCACTTGGTCAGAGAAGCTCTGTCTCAAGGATCACTTGATCCTAAAACTTGAACTATCAAGATAAAGCCCATGATAGACTTTACCCATATCTCAAACAAAAAACATGAGCTGGGTGCACAAATAGAAGTCCGTCCTACCTGCTGGAAAAAGTTGCGGGCTTCATCTTCTTGCAGCCTGCCCTTTTCCACAATGTAATCAAAGAGTTCCCCCGATTTCACGTACTCCATTACAACGAAGATGTCTGTTGGGGTTTCTATGACCTCATAAAGACGTATAATGTGTGGGTGCATGAACAATCTCAATATTTTGATTTCTCTTCTCACTGCAAAAAGGCAGTGATGAAAACAAAGGAGGGGGCAAGAAATCACATGAGCATATTAATTAACTATGAAGGCTGTGGCTAACATGGCAGAATTATAAAGCATAGGCATAAGAAATCAATAATATTTTCCCAACAATCAGTAACACTACATAAATTTTGGATATCACACATCACATACCTAGTGATCTCTGAACATATAAATCAAGACTTATAGAAAATTTGAGAAAGAAAAATACTTAAACTCATTACGAAAAATTGAAGATTATTCATGAGCAGACTTCACAAACCTTTTTCTTCCATTTCCATGTTCTTTATCTTGCGCCGATTAAGAATCTTAATGGCAACTTTATGGCCAGTCAATATATGCTCTGCAATTTTCACCTTGCCGAAGGATCCAATCCCAAGTGTTTTCCCCAACTTATAGTTAGGTAAATACACATCTACATTGCTGCCACGGCCAGTCGGACCATCCATTCTCAAATCTAGAGGCATGGTTATTGAATAAACAAGATCAAAATTGAATACATCTTTGTGTGTGTTAGGTATTACATAGACTCACTGAAGATGAGATCTTGCATCAAATTGCTACTGGAATTTCCACAGAACATGAATATAAAATACCAAATTACAAGGGATATAAAGTCTTAGATACAACATCTCCAAGAGATATTAAATTAAATTCCAATAAATGTGCATATCAGGACATTGCATTAAAGCCAAGAAAAACTTTAAAACCTAATTAAATATAATCCTAAGCTTGAACACCCATTTTACAAAACTTTAATTAGGGTTGAGCATGAATAAAGGCATCTTTTCATATTGAGCATGAAATTCAATTCCTCCTTCATCATTAGCAAAAACTAAGATAAATTCCCGAACCTAAATAAAGGCATCTTTTCATATTCAGTAAAAAGGTTCTGAAGGATGAGAAAGAGCAGCATGTTGTGACAATCCACAGATTTTGTTGCAAATTAAAATATTTTGTTCAAGCAGATCACCCAATTTCAAGGATGCTCCCTATGCACTAGTTCTAAAAGGATAAAGTTAAAGACTTCTTAAATGTCTAGCTCAAGCCAAAACCATTTTTTAAAGGAATGTTCTTTTAGAGATTCAAAGGACCGGGAAATTTTGTTGCATGTTTAAATTTCTATTTTATCATCTTGTTCTGGTTTAGTCCTATATCTTAAGGGTAATTCATATCTCCCACATTTAGAAGAAAAAACTTCTTTAATCTTTAGCCTTAAGTTGTTGTTTAATATTTTCCATAATACAACGTTTACTTAGCTTCCATAATTTTTACTTTATAATCTCTTTTCAATCTCACTTAACGTTATTATTCAACTAAACCTTATATTCTTCAAATGTTCATTTTGAAGTGAGTACATTCATTTCTAGCATGTCAATCTGATGAGCTCAGTGGTAACATGTACCATTTATGAGCCTAGTTAACTGCATATTTAATGTTTGATTGATTTCACAACAGGTTATGTCAATTGAAGCATGACATAATTGCAGGATAATAAATGTGTGCACACAAGTTCTTGTTTGTGTTAGTGTGGTTTTTTTTCTGGGAGAGAGTGAGAGAGATCCAGACAATAAATACCACAAACATCCGCCCTCTTTTTTCTGCAACTATATTTTATGCAGTTTCTCATGTCTTTGACACCATATCTATGCATTATAATGTTCCTAGAAAGTGAGTCTTAAAGACAATAATATAAATACACTATCATGCATACACTTAAAAACTGAACCTTTGAGTTGAAACATTTTTCATTCTCTTAATCAGAGTTTTGACTGTCAATACTAGGTATAACAACCTTCGGCTTTGACCATCCCTTCATGCCCTACTGGCTTTTGTGTGACGGGGCATGTAAGAGGTTATCATGATTGTTTATGAGAATTCATAAACAACTTAACCCATCAAGTTGAAATGGCTATCAACGGCGGACATAAGTTTTCATGCATCAAGTTGAAATTGTTTAGTAGTCATGGTGCAAATTGGGCAACATAGTGTATTACAATCTTGAGGCATAGCATAAGTATAACATAAGTTAAACACAGTTCAGATGTCCAGTTTGTTATTGTTCATTATACAAATAGTGTCCAAATAGTATCCGCACGATCAAGTTACCACAATTTCTATAATAGTGCTAGAACTTAGGAAATAAATAAGACTTGGCACAAAAATAAAGCTCACACTCTTGAAAAAGGAATTATGTTCACTTCTAAAGCATGCTGAACATTCATATGAGACACAATACAACACACATAGCTCTTCAACGGGGTCAGGTTGATAAAAAACTGTACTTTGTGCCATAACTTAAAAGAAAAATACTCGTATGTTTAAGCATTGAATTAAGTGGTATCAGAAAATTGGGTTGAAAGACATTGGGGCGTGGATCACATGGACAGGGGAAGTGTGAGGAATAAAAGCAATAAGAAATAGAAGGAAAGGAAAGGAAAGTAATTGTTTGGTTGAGCTAAGCTAAGAGCCAAAAATATAAAGAGAAAGAATTGAAGATCATGAAGAGAATCGAACAAATAAATAGGGAGGTGGCCAAAATTGGGAGGGAAAACTTGATAATAGAAAAGGGTTAAGTTGGATTAAACAGTAAACATATGGAAAGAATGTAAAGAGTGAAGAATAAAGATGGAATGATTGAAGAATGAATGTAGGGAAATGTTACCTGGGAAAGGGGAATCGAGGAATAGAAGAAGAAGGGTGTGAAGAAAATGGAAGGGGAAAGCAGCTTGAGATTATTATTATTGAAGAAGAAGAAGAAGAAGAAGAAAAAGAGGGTTGGGGTTGGGAAGAGAAAAGGGGAAGAGAGAAAACATGGCCTTCGCTTCTTCCTACGCCACTGCCCTCGACTCACTTTGACTTCACTACGTTGTTAGCTACCATAATACTACCATTTTCATTTATTTCCTTTTTTTCTTAAATACCTTCCCAATTTCCACCATTAAAAAAAAGATAAATAAAGTTCTCTCAACATATAAAAGAACAATTAAGATCAGTAAATTTCCAAAAGGACAATCAAGGTCAATTAACAATACTCTAGTTATTAATTGGAATGGAGATGTTGTTGTTGTTAATGAGGATGTTGTTGTGATTTATAATTGCTAGATGCAATGGTTAAATATTCATGTTGTTAATGGGGATGTTGCGGCACTCAATTTAGTGTACATGACCATGCTTGTCATTTTAGAAATTTAGCAATGGGTTAACATAACTTTTGGTCCCTCAAGTTTCACCCAAGTTTGTTTTTAGTCCCTCAAGTTTAAAACCCGTGGTTTTGGTCCTCAAGTTTGTGCAGTTAATAACAGTTAGTCCCTCACAGTTAAGTTGTCGTATGTGGCAGTTAATTATAATGATGTGGCACAGCTGACTGGATATATAATTATAAAATAGAAAATAAAAAAAATCCCAAAAATCTGACTCATCCATCATCACCCTCCCTTCCATTGGCCGACAACATCCCACCGCACTGTCCACCATCATCCACCCCACCCCCACCCCATCCCGTCGGCTGATCTCACTTCCATCATCTTGCTAAAATCGTACCAGCAATTAATTTTGCCTTGGTTTGATCTCTCTTATCTTATTTGTGTTGTGGCTGTATTATAAAATACTCCAAATCTCACTTCTCATTGAAGCTTCGAAGAAAGCAACAATGGAAGACCAAAGTCTCTTCCAGTAAGCTCTCATCACACTCTTCGCCATTGTACCTCCAACCTACATAGGCATCAGATTCCTCCAAACACATATGGAAAATACCACAGATTAGGGTGGGGCCTAAATCTCTAGCATGGTTCACTCTCTTCCTCTTCCCTTATGGCCAACATTCCTCAAACCCCAAATCCCTTTTCTCTTTCACTATTTCAATCGCACAATCATATACCCACTTCACCTTTTCAAGTCTCAGAAGAGTTGGCTTTCCCCTTATCATTGCTTTGATGGCTTTCTTTTTCAATTTGTTGAATTCTTATGTTTAGACCAGATGGGTTTCTCACTATAGCGATTATGAAGGTGATGGGTGGTTAAAGTTTGGATCTTGCATTGGATTTGGGGTGTTCGTGATTGGGATTTGGGTGAATGAGTGGAGATCGGCCCACGGGATGGGGTGGGGTGGATGATGGTGGACAGTGCGGTGGGATGTTGTCGGCCAATGGAAGGGAGGGTGATGATGGATGAGTCAGATTTTTGGGATTTTTTTTATTTTCTATTTTATAATTATATATCCAGTCAGCTGTGCCACATCATTATAATTAACTGCCACATACGACAACTTAACTGTGAGGGACTAACTGTTATTAACTGCACAAACTTGAGGACCAAAACCACGGGTTTTAAACTTGAGGGACTAAAAGCAAACTTTGGTGAAACTTGAGGGACCAAAAGTTATGTTAACCCTTTAGCAATCTTGATTGTCTTTTTACAGATTCAGGACTTTATTTATCTTTTTCCCTTAAAAAATTTAACTTTTACTGTAAAATTTGAAAGTAATTAGAAAATGAGTCTTTCCGGGATGTCTAATATATTTTTTTTTATTTCTCAAGGTTATCCCACCCGAGTGTCAAGTGGAACTAATCCTTCGCTGTTCTGAAGTCCCATGTAGGGGTAGACAGCTGGCCTGTGAATTTGCTCCATTCGCAAGGGCTGGGGATCGAACCCCCAACCACTTGTTTAAGGGACGAAAGTACTTACCATTCACGCCAACTCGCCATGAAACAATGACTCTTTCCCACATGTCTGCCATGCCGAAGCCAAAGGCCAATGCCACCCTATTTGTTACTATTTCTTTACAAATATTACCCTATCTTATCGATTTTAAATATAAGATATATTTGCCTTTTTTTTGTAGAGGTTAAGGTTGCGAAATAGGTTATTATATTATGACATATTTAGTATATTTTTAGATTATCCATTAATTTATAGGTGAGAAAAAATTTGGTAAACCAATTTATAATTAACTTATTTTGTTGTTTTAGTATTTTCCAAAAAAGTCAACTAAGCACCGGAGCCCGGAGGGAGTAAATCATTTCTAATTACCAAGGGTCTTATTGTTCAATAGTATAACATGGATCTCGCTTGTAACTTTATGTCATTAGTGTTTGTCCATTTAATTTTTTTAAAAAAATATTGACGGGTAAAGGTGTAAATTGACCAACAAATCATTGCCTTACTAGAGTTGTTACAAACTAGTTATTAGGGAATCATGATCTTCAACAAATTTTTGGAACTGGACAATTTGCCGATGCTGTTTACTTGAGTGACTCTATATGCCTGTTACACTTTACACATGCTGATTCACATGGATTCTGGGATTTTGTTGCAAACATAAATCATGATTTTCAACACACTTTTGGAACCGAACAATTTGCCAATGATGTTATCACTTGACTCTATATGCATGTCACATTTTACGCACGTTGATTCACATGAATTGATCTATTTGGTAATGACGTGTATTTAGGGGATCATGGCGCACGTCTAGTCAGTTTTAAAAGTTTATTGATAATTAAAATCCCTTCAAAATTTGTTTGTGTTAAACGCTCTTGCTACAAGTTAAGTTTTAGCTGCAATGACTAGCTGTTGACTTTTTAAGTGTCAACCAATTTTTGTAATAATGAGTACTAATTCATAATCTTGTCATTCCATCATTAAGTGATGTCTTTGAGTTATTATGAGATTTTATTTTCAATCAATATCTACCATTAGGAAAAGAAAATTAATTATTTGGTGTCTAAACTTATGAGTCTCTATCATAAGGGCATGGAGAGCTCCTGGTTGTTCAAATTTTGGGGGCGAGAAAGTGAAAATGACAATGCCCCCTTAGTGAAAGTTGGGAGAGAGATTAAATAACGGAGTAGGTTATATATAATTTGGATATACTATATCTTGATTTCATCCTTTTTTTTATCGAAAAATTTAGATTTCAGGTTTATTACTGATGGAACTAGGAAAATGGACTGAATATATTCACTGAAACAAATAAAAGCTTCTCCTATGTGGTGGGAGAAAGCAGTACAATAAAGGGAAAATAGCTGAAATGGTAAATACTAAAAGAAAGCTATAAAGCTGCCAATGACAGAGAACAAAAGGCAAACGCCCAAATCCCAACAAACATAGAGGTTAGGACCCCTCCAATAAGCCTAGTCTATTCCCATAATCCCCTCATAAGGTCAGCAGCGGGATATATATATCCCTCAGTCCATATTCTCGCTAGTGGGCCTATTACCACTTGTTGCTTGGGCTGCATCCTGGGCCTGTCCAATATGCCTTCTCCTATATACTTGCTTAATGGGATGTGGAGGCCCATCATCACCGGCCCCTAAAAGCCTCACCTTGTCCTCAAGGTGGAAATCCGGGAACTGGGCTTGTATAACATCTGCTTCTTCCCACGTACTATCACAATCATGGAGCTGGTTCCACTTAATTAACACCTGCTGGCTTCCATCTGTCATTTGGCGTACTTTCACTACTTTCTCAGGTTGGACTTGCAGCTCATAATCCTCGGTGAGGAAGCTCGGGAGTGTGTGAGCCTGAGTGGTGGGGGAGAGAGACTTCTTTAATTGTGAGACATGGAAGGTGGGATGTATACGGGCGTTATCAGGCAGCTTGAGTGTGTAGGCTACCTTCCCGATGCACTGTAATATCTCATATGGTCCATAGTACCGGGGAGCTAACTTCTCATGTTGTCTCTTGGACAGAGTCTTCAATTTATAGGGGTGTATCCTCAGGTAAACATGGTCTCCTTTCTTAAATTCAACATCCCTCCTTTTGCGATCTGCTAACATCTTCATGTGGTTTTGCGTGTGCTCTAGGTGTGATTTCAGTTTCTGCAATGCTTCATCCCTCTCTTGGAGCTGAGTATTCACCTCGGCCACTAAGGATTTATCATCTTGCCACCTTAAGATAGTAGGAGGGTCCCTTCCGTATAAGGCTTTGAAGGGGGTGGTTCCTAAGGAACGGTTGTAAGTGGTATTGAACCAAAATTCTGCCCAGGGAAGCAACTTCACCCACTTTTTTGGGGACTCACCAGCAAAGCAACGTAGGTAAGTTTCCAAGCTCCTATTAACCACTTCGGTCTGCCCGTCTGTCTGAGGGTGGTATCCAGAACTGTATTTAAGGGAAGTCCCGGATTGTGAGAACAAATCATTCCAAAAGTGACTAACAAAGACGCGATCTCTGTCGGAAACAATGGATTTTGGGAATCCGTGTAGCCTAACAACCCCGGCCACATATGCCTCGGCCACATCCTGAGCAGAAAAAGGGTGGGAAAGGGGAATGAAGTGTGCATACTTCGTTAGGCGATCCACCACCACCATGATCGTGTCAAATCGTTGGGCCTTTGGGAGGCCGACAATGAAGTCCATGCTCACATCTTCCCACACTTGGTGAGGTATTGGTAGGGGCTGTAGGAGACCAGCTGGGCTTACCGCCTCATATTTGTTCCGTTGGCAAGTCTCACACCTTGCTACAAACTCTTGTATGTCAGTCTTCATTCCCTCCCAATATACCACCTCTGTCATCCTCTTATAGGTCCTCAAATACCCTGAATGTCCACCCATTGGAGACCCATGGAATTCCTTAATCAAGTCTTGAGTTTTTGGGGAACGGCGGGGCAATACGAGTCGGCCTTGATAGAGCAAGCACCCATTTTTGTGAGTGTACCCTGCCGGAGCGCCTTCACCTAACAGAACCTGCCGCCATATGTTCGCCAACCTCTCATCCTTAGCCACTTCCGCCTCAAACTCTTCAATACCCGCATACTGCCACAGGGAGACAGCGTTAAGGGTTAAATCAGGGCTCTCCTTCCTCGATAGTGCATCGGCGGCCCTATTTTCTTTTCCCGGTTTATAAAGGATTTCAAACTTGTAACCCATCAGCTTGGAGACCCACTTTTTCTGGCCTGGATCCATCACTCGTTGCTCCAATAGGAATTTTAAGGCCTTTTGGTCGGTCTTAATGATGAAGGGGCGGGCAGCAAGGTAGTGTTGCCATTTCTTTATGGCGAGGACAATTGCCATCAATTCTTTCTCATATACTGACCCTTGCTGGGCTCGGTGGGATAATTGTTGACTGAAATAGGCAATGGGGCGCCCTTGTTGCATGAGTACTGCTCCTACTCCTACTCCGCATGCATCCGCCTCTATCTCAAAGGGTAATCGGAAATCGGGCATAGCCAGGACCGGGGCTTGTATCATGGCTTTCTTTAACTTGTCAAATGCTTCTTGTGCTTCCCTCCCCCATGCGAAGGCATTCTTCTTTAGCAGGGCTGTGAGAGGTGAAGCTATCCGACCGTACCCCTGTATGAATTTTCGGTAGTATCCCGTGAGTCCTAGAAACCCCCTTAAGCCTTTGATATCCTTGGGAACCGGCCACGTTGTCATGGCCTCTATCTTGGAGGGATCGGCTTTGACACCATCTTGGGTAATGATATGGCCCAAATACTCTAGCTGAGACTGCATGAAGTGGCATTTTTTCAGGTTGATCACCAGCTGGTTCTGTTTAAGGAGCTTGAAGACAGCTTCGAGGTGCTCGACATGAGAAGCCTCGTCCTGGCTATACACCAATATGTCATCAAAGAACACTAACACAAACTTCCTTAACAGCCCACGAAAGATGTCATTCATAAGAGATTGAAATGTGGAGGGGGCATTGGTTAGGCCGAATGGCATGACTAAGAACTCATAATGACCGTCGTGAGTGCGGAAAGCCGTTTTCTCCTCATCCCCTTCCTTAATCCTTATCTGGTGGTATCCCGCCTTAAGATCCAGCTTAGAGAAAATATTAGCTCCCCCTAACTCATCCAATAACTCATCAATAGCAGGGATAAGGTACTTATCTGGGACGGTGGCTTTATTAAGGGCGCGATAGTCAACACAAAACCTCCAACTACCACCTTTCTTCCGAACTAGCAGCACTGGACTATAGTATGGGCTGGTGCTGGGGCGGATAATTCCCGAGGCTATCATCTCCTCTACCATCTTCTCAATCTCCGCTTTATGCACATAAGGGTAGCGGTAAGGGCGCAGGTTTGGAATGGACTCCCTCGGCTTGAGAGTGATGGTGTGGTCCTTGGTTCTTCGCGGGGGCAAGCCTATCGCTTCCTGGCATATCTCACGGTATCGCTGGAGTAGTGGTTGTACCGGTAGGGGCAAACCTTCAAGAGTAACATTCCCCTCTCCCCGGCTTAGGTCGTAGGTATTGATCTCAAGGGCGAATCCCTCTCCTTTCCCTTTCAAGGCGCGACAATAAGCCTTGTAGCTAACGGGCATGTTGGTGATGGTGGGGTCCCTATCTATTCGTACCCACCGATCCTCGTGCTTCAATTTCAGGTACATCTGCCCCCAGTTTATCCTCACTTCGCCCAAGGATTCCAACCATGCTACACCCAATACCAGATCAATGTTGGTTAAGGCGAAAGGATAGAAGGTTTGAATCACCTCTAGCCCTGGCAACTCAAGGTGAACCTTATCACATCGACCACTAGCGCGTATGCGCCTCCCATCTCCCACGGTTACAGAATAAGTGCGAGTTGGGGTTACCTCCAGCAGTGCCTCCTTAACGAGGTGGTGAGAGACAAAATTATGAGTGGCGCCACTGTCGATCAAAACAATCACGTCCCTTCCACCGACTCTTCCTCTCACTTTCATCGTCTTATAGCTTGAGACCCCCCAGCTGGGTCATTTGAGATAGCCCCATAAGGGTGGGGTTTTTCTCATCTTCCCCTATTTCAAGCTCGGCGAAATCTCTTGCCTCAATCTCATGAAGGGGCTCGCCCTCTTCCTCCGCAATCAATAGGCGTAGTTGCCGATCCCGGCAGCGATGAGCTGGTGACCAACGTTCTTCACATCGGAAACATAACCCTAAAGCTCGCCGGCGGTTAGCTTCGGCGTCGGAGAGCCGCCGGGTTCTGGTGGTGCTGCCGCTACTACTTTTGGGGGCATGATTGTGGTTCTGGGTTGTTCCCCTAGGCCCATCTTGCGAGTGACTTGGAGTGGCTCGAGCAAACCCTTGAGGGGTGTGTTGAGTTCGGGTGGGCTCAGCTGTTGGAGCTATTCTGGGCTGTTGAGATGGGGCCAAGGCCCAACGTTGAGGGGGGTACTCCCTCCGGCCCACTTTGGGATCTTTGTTTTGCCTAATCTGCTCCAAGGCTAAGTTTCGGCCCTCCACATCTGCAGCTACATCCATAAGGGCTCCCAAGTTATTGGGCCGCATCATTCTCACTTCGGCCCGAATGTCATCCTTTAATCCCTTCATAAAGATTCCCATAAGAGAGGCCTCGGACACGTCAGCGAGTGTGGCAGAGACTAGCTCAAATTGCTCCCTGAATTCTGACACTGTACCCGATTGTTGTAGTGCGGCCAACCTCTCATGTGTGGTCCCCGCCTGCGTCTCCAGAAACCGTTTTATCACCCCTTGCTTGAGCTCCACCCAAGACGCCATGGGTGCCCTTATTTCTGCCCACTGGAACCAATTAAGTGCCTTCCCCTCCAAGCTCACCACGGCGGCGTCCAACCTCTCTGCCTCCGGAATACTATTTACGGTGAAGTAGCGCTCCATCCGAAATGTCCACCCCATGGGATCATCCCCGTCAAACAGGGGCATGTCCAGCCTTCGAAACCGTTGGTCATCCCTATCATAGTCGCCGACGCCTCCTCCTCCCTCCTGGCGTTCTCCTTCCATTCGGCGCTCCCCACCGTTTTGGTGGTTCGCTTCTTGCAACAATCTAAGAATGGTGTTACCCTGTTCCCTCATCTGAGTCAAGGCGTTCTGCATCGCCGCCATTTGCTCCCGGTTTTCTTGTCCATCCCTTTGCAAGTCAGCCACCAAGTTTCACATTCCTTGTGCTTCATTCACCGCCCTCTCCAGCTGCTCAATTCTGGCCTCCATTCTCGTCACAACCATCCACAGTCTCGCCCTGCTCTGATACCAATTTGATGGAACTAGGAAAATGGATTGAATATATTCACTGAAACAAATAAAAGCTTCTCCTATGTGGTGGGAGAAAGCAGTACAATAAAGGGAAAATAGCTGAAATGGTAAATACTAAAAGAAAGCTATAAAGCTGCCAATGACAGAGAACAAAAGGCAAACGCCCAAATCCCAACAAACATAGAGGTTAGGACCCCTCCAATAAGCTTAGTCTATTCCCATAATCCCCTCATAAGGTCAGCAGCGGGATATATATATCCCTCAGTCCATATTCTCGCTAGTGGGCCTATTACCACTTGTTGCTTGGGCTGCATCCTGGGCCTGTCCAATATGCCTTCTCCTATATACTTGCTTAATGGGATGTGGGGGCCCATCAATTACTATATGTAGATTTTGAGTTGAACTCATCTTAATGGCATGATAATCATGCATGAATGTTCTTTTTTCGCTATTCTTCACTTAACGAAAGTATGTCTCACCCATCATACGTATATAAAGAGTCGAACTTGTAATCAAATTATTACTCATCACATAACAAGTCTAGCTAGCTAAGTGACATATAATCCAAAGCTTTTGGTGTGCGATGATGTTATGCTATTAAAATCATAATGAAATTGCAACAAATGTTGACCGTACACCAAAATTGATACTGCTCGTGGTGTTTTTTCGGCCAACATATTGCTCGTAGTGTTAGCATCATACTGATTATAAAACATGATGAAACGATACTCACGTTGGGGCATATGACATAGGAGTACGTATTTGTTAAAGAATAAACTGAAAGGTGGCAAATCTATTTGACGGTAAATTTAGATTCAATTGAGAAGAGTATTACTCTTCAATGAAGTAATTTCTAAAATACTTCCTCCGTCCCATGATATAAGATCATTTTAATGGATTGTAAGTTATTAAAAAAGGTTAAAGTTTGTTTGAAACAATAAATGTGCAGGAAATATATCATTTTATTTTTAAAATTGCCCTTGCTTATGAATGATTAAGAGAGAGTAATTATGAAAAGAAGACGGAAAAGAATGTGTGGGAGAAATAAATTAATGGATAAAAAGGGGAAAAATATTTATTACTCAAACAATGTCATATAAGATCTTATGTTTTGAAACAAGACCATTAAAAAAGACCTTATATTATGGGAAGGAAGTAGTATTTGTTAAAAGCTTGGCATCATTAAAAATTGTACATAAAATCTCTCATCATTTCAATTTTACTCCCTCAAAGTATATTCATTTAATACATTGTAGTCATAATTTAATAAATATTTAGACCAAGTTTTTATGTGAGGATTTGAAGTAAAGACAAATATGAGGACCAAAATTTACATGAACACAAAAACATAAACCACTAGTACCACAAACTTGTGAAAAAAGAGTGTTTGACTTGAAAATTGGCGAGTCAGGTGGGGTAATGGTTGACTTGGTCTTTCTATATTTTTTTTCTATCCACTTTGTAAAGAAAGTGCAAGTACAAGACGGCAATACCGAGGAAGGCCATGCATTAGATTACACATAAATATAATCAATATTAAAGTCAATTTTTAATAGATGATAGCCGTCTGACAATGACTTTGAGAGGACCATTTACTTATTCTATTCCAACCATCAACCTTCAACTCTTCCCCTCACATTGTTCAAAGTCGAACAACAACAATAAAACCACATAGTTTCTGATATTTGATCTCTCATTTCTGCAAACTTTCATGTCTCAGCATGTACTTCAAAGCTGAGGAGTATAATTATCTGTTCTATATCACTCACTCATATTCACATTAGCTTTGCAGGTTCAGCTCATCTTCTCTAATCAGTCACTCCATTATCTGTTTGCTTAGTATTTTCTCCTATATAAATATGACTCTAACTTGTTTGTTTATCTATGATTACCCTTCTATTGTCGTTTATGATTTCATTATCTGTGTTTGTTCAATCGTTTCTGCAACATCAGTATTTGCTCTAGTGTGTTGATTTCTGATTACCCTTTACGTATTATCTATTGTAGTTTATGTTTTTTCATAGCTGATGAAGGAGATTGCTTTGTTTTTCCTCCCCACAGAAATAGTGTTCAGGAACACAAATGGAAAACACAGAACAAGTAAACTTTTCTGAGCTCTTGTCTGAGCTAATAGGTTTGGCTGATGAGGTTGCTTCCTCTGCTCTGAACTGTGAAGTTGAAAAGAATGCTTTTTCTGAGTTTGCTATGCTAGTTGAGGAATTTGCACCTATCTTCAGTGATTTGAGAGACAAAAGCATGGTCATGGACAAGCCACCTATAAGAAAATCATTGGAATCTCTTAAAAATGAGCTTAAGCGGTCTAAGGCCTTGACTAAAAGCCTTCATCAGAAACATCTTGTTAAACATATTGAGGACATAACTCATGATCTCGGTCGATCATTGGGACTTTTGCTTGTGTCCAGAATTGAAGTTTCCAGTGATTCTAGAGAAAATATTAGTACATTGCAGAGAAAGTTAATGGGTGTGAGGTTTAGTGGAAATGTAAGTTCAACTTCAAGTCCAAGATCAGAGTTTGTCAGTGATGTGAAGCTTGAAAGTGAAATAGAAGAAGAGATAGTTGAATTCAATATTGATGATGTTATATTGCAACTTAAACATGGCAATGACGGGGAATTCACAGTTGCACTTCTGAGACTAAAGGTGTTCATGAGAGATGAAAAAGAAGAATATGATTTAATTAATCAGGAAGTGCTTGTTGCCATTCTAATGAATCGACTAGGTTCAAGTAAGGCTGACAATAGGATGACCATCCTTAAATTACTACGTAGCATTGCTTTTGGCAATGATGAGAAGAAGGTAATATATATCTTACAGATAGGTTATGCTTATTGTAAACTTATTCCCTGCCTGAAGTAGTGCAGTTAAGTTACAAAATAGTACTTTGCAGGAGAAGATGGCAGATATTGAGTTTTTATCAAATGTGGTGAAGTCTCTATCAAGGGAAGCTGAAGAAAGGAGAGAAGCAGTGGGGCTTCTACTGGACCTCTGTAACCTTCCTTCAGTTAAGCGACGTATAGGGAGAATCCAAGGGTGTATTGTTATGCTGGTCTCTATTCTTAATGGGGATGATCCTGTTGCTTCTCATAATTCAGCAAAATTGTTGGATATATTGTCTAGTAATTCTCAAAATGCTCTTCATATGGCTGAGGCAGGTTACTTTAAGCCTCTAGTGCAGTGTTTGAAAGAAGGTAACGCAGGACTCCTCTTAACTGATCAATTTAATTTTTTTTTACTATTGGTATGGAATATTCATTGATAACTACACAATTGGAGTATAAGCTATTGAGTTTGTCATATTTGATATTTGTGGGAAAAAAATGAACGTATCTACCTTATGTTTTTAAGTCCAGAAAAAGTGAGGCTGCACAATAATTTGATGGTCTTAGCGGGTATCCATATGCTTGCTTTGATTGCTTCTTTTATCCATAAAAAATGTTAATGAAGTCTTTAGGCCACGATTGATCTTTAGTTTTTTATGTGTATTGATCTGATAGTGATTAGGACTGAAGAAAATAGCTTTTTGATTCCCCTACACTAAAACTTGAATCAAATTATTGCAGGGTCTGACATGACCAAGATTTTAATGGCAACAGCACTGTCGAGGTTGGAGCTCACAGATCACAGCAAACTAACACTTGGAGAAGATGGGGTGATTGAACCTTTGGCAAGCATGTTCACTTCTGGAAAACTTGAGTCCAAGTTATCAGCCTTAAATGCACTGCAAAATTTGTCAAGCTTGGCAGAAAATGCGCAACGTTTGATCAGATCAGGAATTGTGGTATCTTTGCTTCAACTTCTTTTCTCTGTAACATCAGTGCTCATGACTCTTCGGGAGCCGGTATCAGCTATTCTTGCCAGAATTGCTCAGTCAGAGCCCTTGCTTATCAATCCAGAAGCAGCTCAGCAAATGCTCTCACTTTTGAACCTTTCCAGCCCAATAATTCAAATTCATCTACTAGAAGCACTTGATAATATTGCTGCTCATCCAGGCGCCACAAAAGTGAGGAAAAAAATGAAGGAAAAAGGTGCAATTCAGCTTCTTTTACCTTTCTTGATGGAAACCAACACTAAAATAAAGAGCAAAGCCTTGCAATTTCTGTACACTCTTTCCAAAGATCTAACAGAAGAGTTGACAGAACATCTTGATGAAACTCATCTTTTTGAAATTGTCAATATTATCTCCTCATCAACTTCTGATAGTGAAAAGGCTGTAGCTGTTGGTTTACTGAGTAATCTTCCTGTTAGTGATAAGAAAGTGACAGATGTATTGAAGAGAGCGAATTTGCTCCCTATTTTAACATCCATTATGTCTTCAAGCACAGGAAGTAATTCACCCGCAATTAGTTTCTTAATGCAGAATGTTGTTGGTGTTATAATCCGGTTCACTAATCCTTCTGACAAGAAACTACAACTTCTCTCAGCACAGCAAGGGGTAATTCCTTTGCTTGTAAAACTCCTCTCAACCGGCTCACCAATCACAAAATCTAAGGCTGCAACCTCACTTGCTCAATTATCTCAAAATTCTTTGTCTCTTAAGAAGTCTAGAAGAGCTAAATGGTTTTGTGTTCCTCCCTCAGCAGACGCCCACTGTGAAGTCCATGACAGTATTTGTATCGTGAAAAGCACGTTTTGTTTAGCCAAAGCCGGCGCTATTCTTCCACTAATTCAAATATTAGAAGATAAAGAGAGGGAAGCTGTTGAAGCTGCTTTGACTGCCCTCTCAACTCTATTACAAGATGAAATATGGGAAGGTGGTGTCAACTGCATAGCTAAATCCTCAGGTGTTCAGGCTATTATAAAGATCTTAGAAGTTGGGGATGTAAAGATCCAAGAGAAAGCACTTTGGATGTTGGAGAGGATATTCAGAGTTGAAGTACATAGAGTTAAATTTGGACAATCTGCTCAGGTTGTTCTTATTGATCTTGCTCAGAAGAGTGACTCTAGAATGAAGTCAGCCGTTGCAAAAGTACTAGCTGAACTGGAGCTTTTGCAAGATCAATCAAGTTACTTCTAGAAAAATTCGTTTATTCTCTTTCAGCAAATATTATAGTCTTGATTCTGTTTTAGTAATGCTTCTTACACTTTTAGAAGGTGTGCCATGGAGTAATGGTAAACCTGATGCCAAATGGCTTAAAGGTAACAGGTTCAAGACTGCATCTATTTGTCCTTCCCTATATCCACACGGTCAAAGCTTGCTGCACAGGGCTGCCTTGAATACTTAAATTTTTGTTTGTGTACAACTACTGATGTGGCTGCATCTGTGCATAGCTGCCTACCTAAGAGTTAAATTTGGGAACGTGCTCAACAAAAAAGTAGGATGATGGGCTTTACACCTTATATCTTTCAAGATTCTCAATTTTGATTTTCTGGTGGAACTCATATGCAGCCACATCAGTATATATGAGGGGTTTGTGTTGGGCCTATGTGTGTGAGTGTGTGTCTTTTCTGTTTTGGTTTTGTGCCTCATTCATTTGAATTCTTTATTGTACATGCATGCATTTTTATTTCACTCTGGATAATCCTATGAGTGAAGCAATGTTAATATTAATGTGGAAGGCAAGATAGTGAAGAGTATTCCATTATGCAGTCATAATTATGGGAGGAAAATAAAATACAAAAAACAAAGTTGTCATTTAAAAGTATCAAGATATCACAAATATGGTGAAAGAAGCTATTTCATGAATCATGTTCTAAATTCCAAACTTACTACGTACTCCCTCCAATTTCTTAATGAAAGAGCTAAATAACCAATTTACGGGTATGAATGAAACTAGTTTTGTTAGTTATGTATAAAAAATGTATATTGGTCTATTCTTTCTTTGATGAAAGCCCTTAAAATTTCCATGGTGTCAGATACATCTTTTAGAAATTATCATGTGTAATTTTGCACCTTTGGCCATTTTCAGTTTTCTCAAACTATACCCTTTAATTGCACATAAAATGGTGTACTTGACACCATGGTAATCTCTAAAAGGTGTAATTGGCACCATGCTAATCTCTTTTCTATTTCTTTTTTTTTTTGTCATTATTAAGAAGCGAATAGCTCATGGAGAATTAAGAGGAGTAGGGGAGAAGAGATTTGGTTTTCGATTGTAATTTCCTGTATTGAATTGGGAAATGTCGGAAGCTTTGATTTTAAGCTTGAGATTTAATTGACAAAACAAAGTGGAGGAAGTGAACATTAAGGAGATAAAAACCTAAATTTACTTCACTTGCCGCGTTGTCTGGTGATGGAAGTCAAATGTCATCCATGTCAATTTAAAAATGTGGGACCTACACCTCAATCTAATAGGTGTTTATCACATCTAATGGGATGGCGAAATTACCTATTTTAAGTTATAAATGACAATATTGCACCTCAAAATTATCATGGTGTTATGTGCACACATTTTCCCATTAAAAATTTATAAATTGCAGGGACACAGTGGGTTGAAGTCTTACGTTGAAGAGTGTCATAGTTAACCTTTTAACTAAATCCAACATCTAGTGAAATGTTAGAATTAATCTTTCATTGCATGAGTTCTACCAAGTATTTTCATAATCCATTTTCATGACATCCAGCTGTAGCCCAGGATTTATTATTCTTGAATTTCCTGTTTATATAATGTGAGGATAATAACAAAGGGCAGGAACAAGAAAGCCAAGAATAAGAAGACAAATTGTCACAAAAGGAGGGGGAAAGAATAAGGAGACAAACTAATATTTCCCTTCTGAGTAAACTGACTTGTCCCAGAAAAAGATGTCTTTTTCTAAGTCATTCCCTCGTGCACTGTATCATGTATGTGCATCGGCCTTAAAGTTTGTGTCTTTGTGTCAGCAAAAAGAAGTTATATCTTTGTAACGCATCCAACATAGTCCTGTACATTGAACTTACTAATTCACTCTTGTTCACTGAACTTCATATAAGTAGTAATTTAAATCTTCTGTGAATCATAACCAAATCTTTTGGCAATGCTCCGTCTAGAAAACCAATAAAGTGAAAATGAACTCCTAAAGCCAACAAATAAATAAAGTGGCACCACTAAAAATGATGTGCATGTGCAGGTGATTCTGTTAAAGGCAACATTATCCTTCTACTATTCCAATATTTTTTATTTGTGTGTAATGAACAAGTAAATAACTCGAAATTAACGTAGCAGCTATCTCCTTGCTTTTTTTTTTCATTGACGCCTTAACATACAAACATACATTTATGCATAATCTAGTGCTGTTTATAGTTGATGAATACAGAAACTTGTTATAAATTTTATCATACACCTTTTTCATTTTATTTATTATTAGTGTATGGAACTTACCAATATTATAAATAGGATTAAGGGAGCATTGATCACATGATATTTTTTCATACACAAGAATGGACTATTTGAACAAGAAAACTAAAAGACTAACTATATCCATTTTAGATCCAATTTGATAAAGCTGATTTTTATTATAATGTCGATCACATCTCATTAAAAATTGACTAATATTTAAACTAATTAAGTATTATGATAAAAATTGAAACCATGCACTTATTGATTTGCTATTATAATTTTTTTTTACCATAAGATTTGCGATTATTTAAACTTTTGTTTTTGGCCAGCTTAGAAATCGTTATTATACTCAAACTTATTATACTGCACAATCTGTCAATGTGCGAGCCACGTGAACAACATATTGAACGTGAATACCAGATAGATGATATATTCTTGAAATCCACGAAACTCAAAGCAGTGCAAGTTATATTGTTGTATGGACTGGCGTTGAAGACCGTAAATATCAGAGCTTTGATTTCTTTTACTATATTATAGGAGGAAGCGAAATCTCGGACACATAAAAGCCAAACAAATTTAAGTAGATAACAACGGCAAGTAACAACAACATCACGCTTCTTTCCACAAACTCTGTAACATCATGTTAAACACACACATGCACACTCATTGTTATTGCTTTCAACAGGTGCATTTAAATAAAATCCCATTTTCTCTTAAAGCAGAAAGAAAACAAAGAACAATATTTAAAGAAAACTCAGCTGTGTTTGCAGCTTTTTGTTCCTACATCTTCATTTTTGGCCCCACCAACGTTATTGCTAAGAACCTCTCCATTGTCTCTTGGTTAGGAAGTTGCAGGGAAGCAGAGAACATATCCAACTCACACATATTTTATATGAGAAGAAAGGGGTTCACTCATTATTATTGTTTTCTTAAAAAATATGATTGTCTCTGGCTTTTGATTTCAAGTTTGTAGAGAAAATGAACCTTAACCAAGACCCACAGGCCATCTGCACTTTAACTTTACTAAAGATGTTAAAGTTTCAGTCTTTTTTGTATTAAAAGAGATGTCCAAGAATTTATATGTCGTTGTCTTTGTCTCTTGGTTGTTTATAAATCATGCATATTCCTCTGTCTTGTCTTTTCTTCCCAACATGATGCTTCCTCTTTTACTATATTTCATGTTTTTCTGATGTTGATGAATTTGCTATATAATAGCTTTGCTATCCATGCTTCTTTTCAGAATCTTTTGATGCGGACTCCCAAGTCGTTTACTTCTTCATCTTCTATTGAAAACTAAGAAGAAGCAATATTTTTCTTCTTTATTCTGCAACTGCTGATCTCAACCAACCAGGTCAGGAGGTATGTGATTGTGTATGTGGATTAATTTTTATATTTCCCATTTACATTCTTACTTGTTTTTTTATTTTGGAATCATGTCACTTCGAATAATACAGTGGATGTAACATTTTGATAACTTCTTGTGAAATAATCAGAAATTGATGCTCTTATATTGTAAAACTACAGACATGTTTCAAAAGTTTGCATTTTCACTATGTTTTTATGATTGTCTTTCAGCTTGATAACTTAGAAGCTATTGAACAATACATGTATTGCGTGAACTTATATGTCTTTATGAGTATATCCCCCGGTCTATTGTATTCATTATGTGAAAAATGTGCAGATTCATTTGAGGCTCACCATTGACACAAAAACAAATTTGAAAAGTCTTGAGAAGTTGAGTGGCTACTAGCTAAGCATTTTAGCAACATTACAATGGGTCATTGTGTGTCAGTGCCTTCAAGAAACACCCAAAGAAGGAAGAAGCTGAATTGGGTCAAGAAACGTTGTGGAAAGGTCTCAAATTCTTTAGTGTTTAATGGTGGCATTAAGAAGAGGCATAGTGATGCAGGGACATGTGTGACAGATTATTGTTCTGTTAGTGAATTTGTTCACATGGACTTTGAGAATGGCTCGACGACTACTTGTAGGCAGGCTCTTGTGTCCAATTCAACATTTCAACTCACCCAGGTTGAATGGCAACACACTCAATATGATGCGAAAAACAGTATGTTCCTTTTCTCCCTTTATTCAACTTGTCACAATCTAGCAAGGAATCACATGAAAAATTACACTACTTGAGGTTATGTATAGCATCATTGTTTATAAATACAGAAGTATTTGAGAAGGCATGTGTTTGTTTATACATTTGAAAGTCAAGTTCATGTTTATGAGGAATGAATGTCTCCAAGCACGAGCTTTTGTATCAAAAGAAATGATATTGACTTATTGGGTACTTCATTGCTTGCAGTGATTTCTCAGGAGGAAGCATATTTTGACACTGTTAGCGTTCTGGAATCTGATTCAGACGATGAAAGCAATAGTGTACAAGGAGGTAATAAGTGTATGCCTGAGGAGTACCATGAAAAATATGTCAAAGCTGATGCAGGAAAGTATGAAGTTTCTGGCTTTGAAAGATGTCATGGGAGTTTCAAAGGTGTGAAAGAACAGAAACATGGAGTGGAGGAGAACGCTCAAGATAATACAGTGACATTAAACTTTCCTCTTCCATTAAGTTCTGATGAAAAGACTCCAAATAGGCCAAACATAGCTCTCCAGTGTCAGAAAATGCAGAAAGCGATCTTCAAGCTTTCTTTCAAGCGAAAATCCTGTGACAGAGAAGAAATCACTGAATATGGTAAGTTATTAAGACATCCATTTCTTACTCTATGAAGAACTTTTATAATTGGTCAATAATATGCAATTTTAGATGCAGAACCAAAATATGATTTCTTTAAGAAAAACTAATATAATGCAGAACCAAAATATGATTTCTTCAAGAAAAACTAATATAACCATCACTGTAGCAAACTTAAGTATTGAAAGTCATGCATAAAATCTAAACTTAGAATGCAAGCTCCTTTTCTGCTTGACTTCTACTATTTGCCTAGTATTTTTGGTTTTCATCCATAAATAATCTTTGTATATGCCATATATATCTTATTATGGATTAAACTTATTGATCCTACAATTTTATGTCAGGTGAATCAAGAACATATCTATCTCGTCCCAGGGCAGGATGCATGATTCCATGCCAGAAAGGAGAAACACCGTCTTCTGGATGTTGGTCTGAAATTCCACCATCGACATTTAAACTTCGTGGTGAAAACTATTTCAGGTATTGTAACTAATTTGTATTTTTATTTACATAGAAGAGGATAAATATATGATTGTATGATCTGATGATTCAATTTCCAGAGACAAGTGCAAGTCTGCTGCTCCAAATCACAGTCCATATGTTCCCATTGGTGTTGATTTATTTGTATGTCCCAGAAAGATAAACCACATTGCCCAAAAGCTTGAGCTTCCAAATGTGAAACCTGTTGGAAAATTTCCTCCACTTCTTATTGTAAATATCCAGGCATGTATATGTTAGTCTTGTGTTATTAGATCACACTAATTTTCCCTTTAGTTGTTCAGGTTATCTGCTGGGATGAGAATGGTTTTTGTTGAATGGTTGGTGAGACTGATGGATTATAATGTCGTTTTGTGTAATGTTGCAGGTGCCTACATATCCGGCTGCATTATTTCTTGGTGATAGTGATGGAGAAGGGATGAGTCTTGTATTGTATTTCAAGGTTTCTGAAACTTTGGACCAACATATTTCTTCCCAATTTGAGGAAACCATAAAGGTATTGTGAATGCTTTCATTTGCTATTTATTGAGTAAAATGATATGCCCTTGGATCCTAACTATAGGAGCTAGTTGGAGGGTTTGCTTTGGTCTATAAGATGGGTCCTCAATTTACCTTGTCTTCCAAATTTATAACTTTTTTTCCCAAACTATTCCTATTAAGTGCACATGCTGACGGGGTTTCAATTTGAGGTTGTTCCAATGCGAATGATTACTAAAGAGATTGTATGAAAATTAGTACTATGTTTCTTAACTAGCTTTTTAAATATATGCAGATTAGTAATATAGCTCTTCTAATAAGAACCGAAGGGAGTACTACATGGTTTTTCATGCAGTACCTATCTCTATAGGTCCAAACAAAATCAAACTCATAGTGGAAAAGGGGACAGAGAAATCTTCCATTAGTGCTGCATTGATCATTATCTTTTGAAGACATTTTCACTCGTTAATGTTCCTAATAGTTGGTATAAACTCGTGCAGAAATTAGTTGATGATGAGGTTGAAAAGATCAAAGGGTTCACAAAAGATTCAAGTGTTCCTTTCAGAGAAAGACTAAAGATCATGGCTGGACTAGTCAATCCTAAGGATATGAACTTGAGTTCTGCTGAAAAGAAGCTGGTGCATGCATACAATGAAAAACCTGTACTCTCACGCCCTCAACACAGCTTTTATAAGGTAATACTACCTCCGATCCTAAATATAGGACCTAGATGACTTTTTTTTGGAGAGGTTAAAGTTGCAAAATAGTCTATTAAATCATTACATATTTGATATATTTTTAGATTATCCATTAGTTTATAAGTAAAATAAACTAGTTTAAGGGAAAAATTAGGTAAATCAATTTATAATTAACTTATTTTGCTTTTTTTTAAGTATTTTTCAAAAAAGTCAATTAGATCTTGTATTTAGGACCGGAGGGAGTATTAGATTTTAGTGAATTAAGTATACATTAGTTTTTTTTTTATCTTAAAATTAAATAGCAAAAACCCGTTTGATAGGACTTCTTGCCTCAAAGCTATATACCATTAATTCATCTTCCAATTAGTCCATATGGGACTTAATATATATAATAGGTAAAACATGAGCGTGGGGTCTGTTACCATGTATGTAGCAAAGGATTGGTTCATGATTTCTATCATTGTTGTTCTAGGGTCCTAACTACTTTGAGATTGATCTGGACATTCTTCGGTTCAGCTACATATCAAGAAAAGGGCTAGAAGCATTTAGAGAACGCCTGAAAGAGGGCATCATTGATCTTGGTTTAACCATTCAGGTTGGTATCATGCTATATGTTTAACTTGATGGGATCTTAAGCTGTAGGATATATATATATAGTATTCATGACAACCTCATGAGAGGGACTTCTGTTGAATGATCAGAGATATTTAATGTTTTTAGTGATTTTTGAGAGATGTAATTGAACATAGGACTAACCATTTTAAAATTTGAAATGACAGGCACAAAAACAGGAAGAACTTCCAGAGCAAGTGATGTGTTGCATTAGATTGAACAAAATTGATTTTGGTGAAAATGCCGAAATACCTACATTACTGGAGTCTTGAACCTCAATTTTTTTTATACCGATTAGCATTTCATTAGTACAAGCTTTGATCCTTACCCTTTGTAGTATGTACATTCTAGCTAGGAACACAAGGCTTGTGCCTTGGCAATTCTATTGTAAATTTTGTAATCAAAATATAAAAAAGGAACATATATAAAACATGGTGTCGTTACCAAGTTCTAACAAATTTATTTTTCGGTAGAATAGTTAAGCTATTTATATTTAGGGTAATGGACCTAATCTACCCTTCAAGTAACCACCCAAGAGCACTGGGCACCCTAAACTAACAACAGGCCCATATTTGCACTCGAAGTAACCAAAGTGGTTAAACAATACCCTCAGTGGACGGTCAATCACGTTTGACCATTTAATTTGCTCATGTGGCTGCCACTTGAGTTAAATTTTTGCCACATAAGATATGTTATGTGGGGAACACATATAAAAAAAATTCCCTCTGGGGTGGGACGGTGGTTGTGTTGGGGGATGGGGTGGGGCTGTTTGGAAGTGATGAAGAGAGAGAGGGGGAATTGTATTTTTAAACAATTTGGTTACTTTGAGTATAAATATAAGCCTGTTGTTAGTTAAGGGTGCCCAATGCTCCTGGGCGGTTACTTGGAGGGTAGATTAGGTCCATTACCCTTATATTTATTTAGACGCATGATAGCTATTTCCAATCAATCAAGACCACTTGTGACATTTTCATTTCCTGTTTCTTGCATCTCATTTATTTTCTTCAACTAACCACTAATTTTAACTTGAGGTTTTATAAAGTTAAAATTGGGTGAGCTACCAAAGGACATTCTTTTTAACATACTCATTGATTTTTTTTAATGATACATACTCATAGGTTCAAGTCATGGAGGTTAATCGAAGTCCAACCCCTTTTACTACTCCTCATTGTTCATTGGACTATTTTTAGGATTAAATGCACAAATGGACTTCAAAAGCTAACCGTGCATATTTGGTATCAGAGCCAGGTTCGGGTCCCCTCTTGACGCGTTTTAAAGCCGTGAGAGGTGAGGATTCCCTAAAGCGGACAATTTCGAGAGCGAGACACTAGGATGTTACACCACTCGCATCAGCTTGTCCAGCTATAACCAAGAAGAAGGAGAAGCGAAAGAATAGAATGAGAATTGCGTGAGTGAGTAGATTGGAATATAAAGAGACTCAAACCTCGAAGGCGCCAAAGGAGTGAATTTGAACAGTGAGAAAAGCGCGCCCAAGTGTAGAGATGTGTGCGCGCCACCCCATATTTAACTCTATTTAATGTAATTTTAGAATTTTAATTAGTCGGTTTAGGAAATAATGAATTTGGGAAAATAAAATGTACGCGGTGAGAGAAAAATTCATTTGTTTGGAAACATTTTGATTGAGGGACTCTCTAATTTTCCTTCCCACCACTTTAACTCTAAAAAGTACTCCCTCTGTTCTAAATATAAGACCTAGTTGACTTTTTTGGAAAATCCTGAAAAGGTAAAAATAAGTTAATTATAAATTTATTTACCTAATTTTTCCCTTAGACTAGTTTATTTTATCTATAAATTAATTGATAACATAAAAATATATCAAATACTCCCTCAGTTCCTAAATATAGGACCTAGATGACTTTTTTGAAAAATTCTAAAAAAAGCAAAAAATAAGTTAATTATAAATTGATTTACCTAATTTTTTCTCTTAAACTAGTTTATTTTACCTATAAGCTAATGGATAATCTAAAAAGATATCAAATATGTCATCATTTAATAACCTATTTCGCAACCTTAATCTTTCCAAAAAAAAGTTATCTAGGTCTTATATTTAGGAACGGAGGGAGTATCTTATAATTTTATAACGTATTTCGCAATCTTAATCTCTCCAAAAAAAGTTAATTAGGTCTTATATTTAGGACTGGAGGTAGTATTTATTTTGTGAGCCACATTTTTTTGTTAGTTCGAGGAATGATGAGAGGGGAGAGCACTTAGTTTGAGTACAGGGAAGTTAGTAAGGTTTAGGAGATGGGTGATGAAATTTGTTTGACTTATCATCTATTTAATTTTACATAAAAATCGGTGATGTTTTTCGATCATTAAAATTGATGAAATTTGTTTGACTTATCATCTATTTAATTTTACATAAAAAATCGGTGATGTTTTTCGATCATTAAAATACCACTTCTACATAATATAAAATTAATAGGAGATGGTCTATCCACTTCTACTTCCCTCCACTTCTCTATTAAAAATTATTTTGGGGTCATATTTTTTTGTTTGACTTTACCATTTAGTTTTATATAATATTGGTGACATTTTGATATCTTGTGGATAAAAGATGGTTTTATTTTCAATTTTATATGTGACTTACTAAAATAGGACATTTTGTAAGTTCTAACAAATTTCTTCTCAGGTATTGTAGCTAAGCTACTTTTTTTTGCCATGGCTAAGCTACTTTTATTTATATATAAAATTAAATATTACCTCTGGTCCTAAATATAGGACCTAATTGACTTTTTTTTGGAGAGATTAAGGTTGCGAAATAGGTTATTAAATTATGACATATTTGATATATTTTTAGATTATCCATTAGTTTATAGGTAAAATAAACCAGTTTAAGGGAAAAAATTAGGTAAATCAATTTAGAATTAACTTATTTTGCATTTTTAAGGATTTTTCAGAAAAAGTCAATTAGGTCTTATATTTAGGACCGGAGGGAGTATTTTGTAAGACGCATGATAGTTATTCCCAATCCACCAAGACACTTGGGACATTTTCATTTCCTATGTTTCTTGCTTATCATTTATTTTCTTCAACTAGCCACTAATTTAAACTTGAGGCTTTATATGGTTAAAATTGGGTGACCCTATAAAGGACATTCTTTTTTTGGTTTCCCAAGGTTATCTCCACCCGCGTGTCAAGTAAGACTAATCCCTCACTGTTCGGAAGTCTCATATAGGAGGTAGATAGTTGACCTATGAAATTGCTTCATTTGCAAGAGACAGAGATCGAACCCCCAACCACTTGTTTAAGGGACGAGAGTACTTACCACTCACGTCAACCCGCCAGGTTAAAGGACATTATTTTTATCACACTCATTGACTTTTTTAATGATACATACTCAGGTTTAAACATAAGTGATGGAGTTTAATCAAAATCTAACCCCTTTTACTACTGCTCATTGATCAAATGCACAAATGTAAAAAGCTAACAGCCTGGTGTGCACATGAAATCTATAAAGGAAATTATATTTAAAAAAACCCATAATAAATGATTAAATATGGCTTGGAAGATTTAAATAGTCATACTAATTAATGTGGTTGTTAAACTGACTTTCAAAATATTACGAGTAGTTTTCATTTGTAAGATAAAGTGACTTTTCATGAAATTCAAATTTGACAAATAGCTTTTACATAATGAGAATTTTCATTATGTAAGTAACTACCCTCCCCCCTTTCTCTTCCTTACGAAACATCAAATACTTGCTTCCAATGAGCATTGATGTTTAAAAGAATTGAGTTAATCCGTGAAAAAAATTGTTATCTGGAAAAACAAACGGCTCTTGTTAAATTAGACCATATTGAATGTGGACATTTACATCTATAATCCTACATCTCAGCGTTACTCCTTCCATATTTACCATAAAATTGATAAAACTCTTGAATTTGAAGGCAGGTAAGGCCACCAAATATGTCAAAAATGTCAAAAGAGAGTATGCTAGACGTCTCCGTTCTTCAGATGCAGTACTTAGCATATCACCCTAGCATAGTACCCTCATAATATGTATCTGATTTAAGAACCGTTGCATCAATTATCTGGAAAAGAAAATATATTGATCATTAATTAATGACTTGTGGGGTTAATTTCAAACTTACTCTAAAACCAAAGGAAGTGGGATAAAAGAAGTATCATGTGACCATTCACAGCATTGAATAAAAAAAATCATTACCTCTTCCCAGCCTTGATTTACGACTTGATCGAGGAATACCGCTTTCATTCCTCAGAAGTGACTCGATAGTTCTATTTGGTCGAGATACTTGTGTTCCTGATAATTCAAGCAGATGACCACGCTTTCTGTGGCTCTGTAAGTATTCAAGAAAGAAAGTAAAAATGATGTTATTTTTTATGATAAGCCAGAAGCAAAGTGAGATCATTAATACACAATAACATACAGTTATACACAGAAAAATATAGTCCTCGCATCAAGTGTCAATTGCAAGTCCTGAGTCACAAGTGACTGTTACTGACCATTTAAGCTTGTGAGTTTTAAGAGAAGACTTGTGGATAATTTTAGAATGGCCTTAAATAAGTTACCTGTGCATTAATAATCACATGTGTTAATTCTGATTTATCAACGTCCATATGATTGTAAACATCAGCTTCATTGATTGTGTCTGCTGTGTTATGTGGGGCCTGATGCACTTGTTGTCGGTGATGGTTGAAAGTCTTGCCATAATGGCTTGCATTACTACCGATATATTTTCTTTCTGATATATTTTTCACTGCACGTTTAGTTAGATCATAGGTTCCTTTTGCAAAGGATGGATCAAGGGCACTAATTTTGCTTTTTGAGCCATCTGACAAAGTTGATGTAGCTTCTCCCTTTCTAGTTTTGGTCCATGCAAAGCCATTAGATCCAGAGACTGCCACGTGTACACTAAAGCCATTAGGTGCATCTACTAACAAGCGTGTAGTCCCGGAAGTTGCATTTGATGATGGCTTCACTGTCCCTCTATGCATAGCTCCTCCTTTTTCCTTGGGGAGATTCATTCTTACATTGTCTCTGCGAGTGCTATGAGAGATGTTCTTGGCTTCCTGTATAAATATGGATAAGATCACGCAATTAAGAAATAGATTTCTTTTGCAGACAATATTATACCTCAAATCCAAATTATGGAGTTTTGTAGAAGAAATTACTGGCTTATGATACAAGTCACTTGGTGGGTTGCTTATGAACTTTTTCCAAAATATGATCATTTGTACTTCCTCCAATCCTAAATATAGGACTTATTTCCTAAATATATATATAAGGCCACTAATTAAATTTGAATTTGTCCCTGAATATAAGGTCACTTTCTAGTTGTTCCCAATTTTTTCCTAGATTAACCCTGATAATATTTATAATAATAATAAAGAGAGGGAGAGTGGGATAAAGGTATATGGTTAGGGTGAACTAGTAATATCATATGATAATAATTAACTTAACCAACATCCTTAATATAATAAAAGTAGAACAAGTAGCCTTATATTTATAGGGATGGAGGGAGTAGCATTATAATAGGGATGATTTGGGAGGAAGTTGACAAAAAATTAGAATTAGAACCAAGACCAACTCCTCCCTATAGGTACTATATCTAGAACAGAAGGGAGTGTAATTTACTAAGGTAAGAGTTGAAATCTAATCTAGTGTTTTTCTATGATCAAATATGCATAAGGTTCGAAAAGTATTCTATTTTGATATTTTCAGATGAAGTGAACTAGCCAACTATCTCTTTCCTTAGTTCTGGTGAGTCATTTAAAGGCGGTTTATAATATGGACTGAAGGGAGTAGCAATATTATACAAGAGAGTACCTCTCTTTTTGGAGCCGAGTAATTGACATCACTTGATTCTTGCAAAATTTTATGGACTCGCTTTTGTTGCCTTGGTTTTGCAGCTTCTTGCACTTTATCTACAGTTTTTTTCCTGAGAGTACAAAACAATGCTTCAACTTTGTCACTGACTTTGGAGATAAAGTATTTTGTTTGATTTGGAAAGCCATAATAACACACACATACACACCCTCAATTTTGAATAAAACTGAAATTGAAAAAATTGACTTAGAAGACGATGTAACCAATTATCTTCATTGAACCAGCACAACAAAGGATAATAAGGAACTAGAATAAGTGATTAGATCAGAAATATTCAACTACAAGATACATTAGCATTTTCAGAATATTTGTGTCCTACAGAAACTTTTCTCACCTATGTGCTTCTTCCCAATTCCTGACATCCATTTCTTTGTGAGGTGGATACTTTGGAAGAAGTGATGGATCACAAGCATATGGCTTGGTGCAGAAATACTGAAAGAGGAAAGATCACATGAAAAATCTAGTTTTAATTGTAACCAATCAGATAGCATAATGATAGAAAAAGATTTTTTTTATTCACCAAAAATAAAGGATTAAGATTATTTGAATGCAAAGTTTGAAGTAGGGCACCTCAGACATTAAAGCAGAGGAAGCAGTCCCACGTTCATTAGGGTCAAGGGAAAGTAAAGTCTCAATTAATTTTACAGCTGAAACTGGAAAGTCCTTACAGTACTCCCTTAGAGAGCATTCATAATAAGTCTGAGGTCTGAACATTGTTGCAAGAGGAAGCTTAGACTTTTTCCAAAATTCATCAGGTGGAGAGCCACAAAGTTTAAATATTTTGTGTAATTGTTCAACCTGTAAAACCAAAAACGATGTGCATTAGTTTAGTTGAAGCAGCCCCTTAACTGTATTAACTGTATATATCTAGCCAACAAGTGAACAGACAGAGATAATTTACTTCAGTTCTCCCCTTAAGAAGAGGCTTCCCTAGAAAAAACTCTGCAAATACACAACCCACACTCCATAGATCCACTGATAAACCATAGTTTGTTGATCCCATCAGAAGTTCAGGAGGACGATACCAAAGAGTCACCACACAGCTGGTCAAGGCATGATTGTTGTTGAGTGTATTTGCCAGTCCAAAATCTCCTATCTTAAGAATACCTTCATTATTTACCAATATATTGGCTGATTTGATGTCACGGTGCATAACGCCATGCATGTGGCAGTGTTCAAGTCCACTTAATAATTGCCTCATGTAACATTTAACCTGTTTTACAGAACAATAATGTAGATTTTAACCTCTAGAAAGAGCTATCCTGAAATTAAAAAAAATGGCTATGCATCTGTTAGATTTACTGTTCTGTTCTTCACTACTTCTTCCTGTCTATGCTACATGCATAGGTTTGCTTAAGGCTATATATATACCTTTCATTCATCTTTCATTGGTTTGATGTGGGATTTATATTCTAATATCCAAAAACAAACTACTTAATCAGAAAGAAGATGATGGCAAACCTGAGTCTCGCTGAACCTGATGTACGGAGAGGATACTAGGCCTGCAAGATCATGTTCCATGTATTCAAATACAAGGTATATGCTACTTGATAGACGTGATGTAATAATACCCTCCAACTTCATGACGTTTGGGTGGTCAAGCCTACGTAGGATTGCTATTTCTCTTGCCATGAACCTAATACTCTCAGGATGGAAATTCTCAATATGTACCTTCTTCAGGGCAACCAACCTCCCAGTTTCAACCTGCCGTGCCCGGAACACACTGCTATATGTACCTTGTCCAATCTATAGCAGAAAAAGTGAATAAAAATCATGAGAAAAGACCAAAATTGTGATTAAGTTGACTAGAAAGTGACACTCTCTAACCAAGCCATTGTATAGCATTGATAAGAAACAAATCAACACAATAATTGCCAACCCAATAAATTGTAACAGGGCTGGACAATCTTATCTGTGCCACTACGTTCTTTATGCCGCCTTCCAGAACTTTTCTGAATGATAATGAAGTCATTTGGCATATCCGCAGTGTCACTTTAGACATTACTGGCAGCATGAAGTATGGCATAATTATGATTCTACACATATGCCTAGACTCTAGAACTATTTTACAGTTGATTCAAAAACACCATATATCCAACTTTTCTACATTTAAAAAAATAGAGTGAACTCAATTCCAAGCATGTACATACATCACCTGAACCTGAAGAAACCTTGAGCTACAAGAAAAGTCTAATTTTGCAATAACAATGCTTACAACAAGAATGAACATTTTCCCAACCTTTTCTGATTTCTCAAATGATTCAGCCTTGAGAGGCAGCCATCCTTGGATAGCTTCCCCTGCAACAGAAGTAAGCCAAGAAGGCCATCCAGCTGCATTCTGCTCAGCTTGGACGAACCTGGGCGAAATTCTGATCATAGAACCAGATCTTCTAAAACTGTTCTTCCTATAGAATCCCTTCCCATCCTGAGGCCGATCCTCGGAATGTTGCTGTTCCACTTTGGTCTCATAACTGAGAAGCCCAGAATGGAGTCTAGATGATGGCTCCAACAAAGAAGACCTCTTATCGGTGGCAGCTTTCGACGAAGCTGAACGAACATATTCAGGCGAACACGTGGAATATAACTTCTTAGAGTTAATGCAACCCATTGTTTTGTTCTTCCTCCCAAATGTGAGCTAGAATGGATCGACAAAAAAGGAAGGAGATCATGGAGCCTATGATGAGGGAAGAGAATGATGGAAGGGGCATGATCCCCTACATCAGGTTAATGATTTTGGTTGCATTAGCTCCTCCGAACATTGTTCAGAGAGAGAGTTCCAGAAGAGAATGCATTAATTCGATGACATTGAGGTTGAGGTGGAAATGCTATGAAATGAAATAGTATTGATGATGAATGAATGAATGAGTTTGTGTTGTGTTGTTCTCTCTCTTCCTGAAATGGGGTTTTCTTTTCTTTTGAGAGAGCGAGATGTAGGGGAAATGAAATGTGATTGATTGGTGGCGTTGTGAGGAAAGGGTCCGAAAGGGAAGGGAGAGAAAGTTGTGGGTTCATGTGTTTGGTGACGTGGTAACAGAGAAAAATCAAAAATGGAAGCCTTTGGAGATTCTGTTAGGAATTTTGGTTGGGGTGATGGTGATGGTGATGATGATATATATGGATGGTTGCAAAGGTAATAGGTGGTGTTTTTGGCGGTAGAGTTCGTTGCAAGCTAACTACCTTATCCCAACGGCTAACGCCTCCATGCTTACGTTGTTTGGATTCCCACACTTTCCAATTAAAATACTTCAAACACGTAGGCTATACATTCACTCCACTCCTAAATCTAAATTAATATAAAATCATTTTATTTTTATGATTAAATTTGGTTCTAATTATGTTATAGGGGACATGTCTTTCTGCTTCCCGCCAAAAATGATTTTGGGTTCACATTTTTTTGTTTGAATTCAAAAAAAAAATGTCACCAATTTTATGTAGGTTTTTTAATGATAAAATTATGTGACTCCAAAAAGTTTTATGTAGATTTTAAAGTTTTTCATTTTTTAACTTATAACCAAATCAATTATTAAACAATTCAATTGAAAGCTGAAATTTATAAAATCTAAGTGAATTGAAATGACCGAAAAAACAAAAAGGAAACAAGTGAACTGAGTAAGATTCTGTTTTTAGTAGGAATTTAACCACCCCTACTATCAACCTATACAATAAGTGAAAAAATTTAATTTTTTTGTCAAATTCAATATTACCATTATTAGCTACAATAAATAAACTCATACTTTATTTGTATTACTTATTTCTTCTTCCTACTCCCACTCTCGTTTGTTATTGTTGAGAAGTTACACTAAGAATAATTTAGGGATTTGTGAAAAAATAAAAAGATGTTTTATATTTATGAATAAACCTACATTCCTCAATAAGTCTTATACTCCTATTTAGGAATGGATGACTTCATAAATTTTCTTGACCTTGTTATGTGACCTTTATTGTATATTTGACCCCAAAAAATGTATTAATATAGAAAAAGGCAAAGCCTAATGCCACTTATTCACTCGAATGTTTGTATGTTTGAGGAAGAGTAAGTGAAGCATAACATTAGTTACTACACATGGAGTACTAAAAAGACCGCAGGATTTTGTCAAAACATACAAATTTAAATTATATATAAAGAAAATCTTTAGAGTAAAACAGTGAGTGAAAGTGAAGCTCATTCAGAGATTAATGTTACTCAACCGTATTTAATTACTTTTAATGGGTCAACCCAGTTCTAGTCACCACTTGATAATAGTACTGGATAAAGGAATATACTAGATAGTTTTACCTCTGCTTTATGCAAAGAAACTAATTTGAACTCACGACCACATGGTAAGCGAGCTTACCGTTGAGCCAAACTACTATCTTTCTCCAAAAAAACATGAAAATGAAAGGTGTTGAGAGGTGGTAAACAGAGAATTCAGGACTTGGTCTCAGAAAAATAAGTGGAAGAAACTGCCAATCCTTGCACATCATAAGTGCGAACCAATCTCTGTCTCTGGTGAGGTGTCTCAAGCCAACAGAACTCCAAATGGAAAGACTTTGACTCTGCAACACTTTTTGCCACGTCACATGGACACCCCATGTACATCCCTCCCGGCAACAGCGTAATCTGGTAACCCCCATCATATGTAACCAAATTCTCTGACATTGTACCTTTCCACTCCACATTTGTGGTCACCTTTTCATTTTCCTTGCTTGATGTTGAACTCATAACCTGATACACAGAAGCAGCAACCTTTTCATTTTACAATATCAACGTCAAGTGAAGACACTCCTTGTGCAATTCACAATCTATGAAACTTCTCAAATTTCAGTTAAGTTGTTCTTCAGCACTTGCACATTTTTTGGCTGTCAAATTCAATCACTGTTACACTCAATTGGGGTACCTCTCTCAAAGGCATTTTTCATTCACATTGACTCAAACTCGAGACCTTGTGTTTATGCTGCCAAAACCCCTCCTACTAGGGTCATAACCTCTTGGTTAACTTCCAACTTGTTTATTTCTCTTGTAGTTTTTAAGAGTATAGCCACCGATTGATACATTTGAGCATTGAACAGTAAATTTTGCTGACATTCATTTGCTTTGAGTTCAAGGGAGACATACCTGACTAAGCTGGCCATTTTCATCCATTTCAAGTGACACAGCTGTATCAGCTTCAGAAATTGTAGATCCATACACACCACTACGCTTCGTGACAGAGCGGCCCTTCCACTTCCCCAGAAAGGGTAAAATCCTACTCTCTTTGTCCTATCAACAATCCAGTCAAAGAAAATTGGATCATACATGAAAGAAACCACCAACAAAAGACTAACTTGGTCATCAAGCTTTTCTGAAAATCAGTCAAAAAAATTGTTCCGAATGAAGTTATACACATAGGCCAGTGCTTGTGGGTAAAAGACCTTGTATCATATATAAGAGTGAAAAACTGTACTTATCCCTAGTACCATTGAACTATCAAGCAGAGGAGGAGGCCCATCACTTCTTTCCTCCAGGAAAACAATCAGCATATCCACAACTCCTTTGGGATCCAAAATGTGAAAGGCTCTTGCTCGCATCTCTGCCTGTAGAGAGTACAAGCAACTCTCACACACAACAGAAGGACGCCGAGAGGGAAGCTTTACATTTCTGCACATCAAGCAAATGGAAAGAAAGCCTAAGCAAGAGGTATATATATAAGCTGTACACGTATATCTTGTTGGTGCACATATATACACACACACTTTAAACACATCTCTAGAGTTCAAGCACCTATATTAGTGCCCAAGAGAACAAAATTTTCAGTATTATGCATGTTAATCACACCTCCAGAGTATAATTAGTTACCAAGTCATTACTTTTGTTACTTGAAGACCTTTCAGAGAATCACTTACTTTGGCGATTCTTCACCAGTGTCATCTTCTCCAAGAACTCCTTGCCTCAATACTGATTCCAACATACCGGCTGTTTGATACCTCAGGGAAAATGCTCTTTCAGAAGGGAAAAAGCCAATCTGCAGGCTAACCATAGTGGATATTACAGAAGACAAAGGGATTACAAAATATAGTTCAAAGATACTCTTTCCATCAAAAGAAACTCAGCATTATGCATACTCTACACTATCCATGAGAAAAACTCACTTGTTGATATTTATCAACAGTAAACATATTGGTTTCTTTGATTTTGTACTCCGCCCACTCCGGTTCCCCATCATTTCCCGAAATTGAAGTATTTGATGAAGGCTGCTTAATGTAAAGGCTACAAGAAGCAACATAATAAAAAATTTGTAACTTGTTGTAACAGATATAGTGATTTATGACAACTTAGCAATAAAAGAACTCCATAACACAGCATATATGTAAGAGCAATAGGATTAAATACAATGAATAAATGAGACAGAGAATGTTCAACATATACTGTCACCTTGGCTCTACTATCTACAAAGTCATTCAACAGATAAGTACTCTCATAAAATGGGTGTCTCCATAAAAGATGAGTCCTTTGAAGGCATAAAGTAAGTGATAAGAAGGTTACGTTTGAATAAGGCTCATGAGATGGTCTTCGCCATAGGAAGTTGCTGAAAGCTTGGTACTTAGTTGTTGCAACAAATGGCCAGAAGCATCAAATTGCTGCAAAAAGAAAAAGGAATGTAAGAGTGAAGAAGCCTTAGTAACTTGTGCATTGTAATACTTACATAGAAAGAACCATTCCATTTTCCCATGTTGAGCTGAATGAAGCTATGAAGGTTGTCTATGCTCATCACTGCTTCTTCTATGGAGGGAGAGGACTGTGAGCTTGAGGCTCTGATAGAGGGAAAGGAAGATGAATAACGTTTTGGGTTTGATAGAGTGAGTGAAAAGGTTCCAACTTTGGGTGATCTTGTGGGAAGCCATGGGATGGAAGGTGAGTAATGAGTGGAAGCCATGCCTCTAATGACAAGAAGTAAGTAAATGGTCGCAACGTTATCTGAAGTATCTCACAACTTCTTCTTATTCTGAATTTTCATAATTTTTTTGAACTGCTTTTATAAAAGGTTAATATAATGATTGATTCCTTTAGTTTGGTTTAATTTTGTTTTGTACCTTAAAGTTTTTAACAATATGTTTTAGCTCCTCAACCTTAATTGCATTACAACATTTAGTTCTTATAGTTTAGGAGGAACTTGATGGTGTGAAAAACAAAATATGACATGCCATAACTAAGCACGATTAGGTACTTGATGTGACAAAAAATTATAAAATTACAGAATAAAAATATAAAATCAATTAATAACAGGAAAAACTCTCTTTGTCCTAATAATAAGACCAATTTAACTTTTTTGGGGAAAATTAAAGATATAAAATTAATCGATTTAAATTGTATGTAGTTAAATTTTTTCACAAAAATGATTTATTCTACTTATCTACTAACTCATCATCTAATTAGTTGTGACATATGTTATAATTTAGTGATGTATTTTACTCTCTTTAACTATAAAAAAAAATTAAAATCGTCTTATGTTTAAAAACTAATGAAGTATTTCTTTCCCCTTATCACTTCACTTCAGATAATTGTTTCAGCCCAAATATGCTACCACCACCATTCCTACGACAACATCTAATTCCTCTGCTACCACCTCCTCACCATACTCACTCTTCCTCTCCAAATGCAATTGTTTCACTCCTCTCCAAATACTTGTTCTCATTCTTAGGTGTTGCTAAGCTTGCATGAAAGAGAAATGTTTACCAACTCAAGTGCCATATCAATCTCAATTCAAGTTGAATCCTAGTTAAAAAGAAATGTTGTTTTATTTTGCCATTTTTTTAAATATTAGCTCACCATGTCTGTCATGATTTAAAAATTTAAATGATGAGTTCCTATTTTTTCATTCAACGTAATCGTCCCTCAAAGAAAATCTTAATCACTGATTGTAATAAAGAAACTTATGTCTCTTATGAAAGTGGATCTCTTCTTTATCCTATGTGAATATGTAATTTTGTAAAAAAATATGCTGTTATTTTTTCTAACCATACAATTCAATGTATGGTTATTTTTTCTAACCATACAATTCAATGTATGGTCCGTGCTTCTAGAGGATATGAGGAAACATGATATTGAGAGAAAACAAACATGTTTTTACATAATTGAACATCAACATCATCTATGTGACACTGAGTATGAAATGTCATTAAAGTAATACACTGTTCTTGGATTTAATGCTCAACCATCTCTATAACCTTTTCAAAGCCATCTTCGTGTAACTGAGAGAAATGGTATTTCATATACAGATATTAATATCACCAGTTTTATCTCAATTCCAAAGAATTGTGAACCAACATATTCTTTGACTCACTGATGGATCCAGTTTTAACACAAGTATGCCACATTACAGAAAAGAAACAATAATATACTCTGCATCCATCAAAGAAATGCTGTTCAGTCCAATCTTCTCAACAAGTATGCGACCTGAACTTCCTTTGTCAATGGCATGATCCAATTACTGTACAGATCAGCAACCAAACTTGGCTTGATTTTGTAGACTTGTTCGTCTTCATGGTGTTTACCATACATAATCTTCTCCATCCCATAAATCTTGGTCTTTTCTTCTACTCTCCTTTTTATTTCCTCTTCCACCTCAGGATATGTTAGTATATCCATCAACTTATCTTTGTCCTACGGAGTCAAAAATAATTCTATTAAAATCCCTGTTTGCACAAACGTGCAAAACATACCCAAAGAAAAATCAAGAGTCAACCAGTCAAGGTGATATTTGAATCGTTAAACCTAAGTAACTTAAGTTTTCAAAAGTTAGTACATAAATTACTCTTCCGGGGCTACAAGTTAATCAGCCTAGCAATATAAACTACCAATAGCATTGGGTTCATTCTGCTACTTTGCAAGTTCTAAAAAGAAACAGAATCGTTTTGTTAGATGATTTCATAAGTTGTGGCATAAGAATGATGTAAATGAGTAGTAATTTAAGGTACATGATTTGCGTCTCAAGCATAAATACCACGAACACCAGAATTATACTAACTCAATATGAATAATAACAAGGCATTCGTAGAAGTCTGACCACTTTATCATGAGTATTCATACCTGTGCTATGATGGCATCTTTGTATTTATCAGGGGAAGCTCGATACTTAGCCTCTGCCACAAATTTTCCATAATGGATTCTCTTTGAGAGAGTCTGCAGTTGTAAAAAAAAATCCAAACATCTTAGAGTCAGTTTTCCAAGCTATTGACCTGGTCGTAATTTCTCAGTTATAACATAAAATTGATACAATTTGCTTCGGTCTGAAGTTGCTTAATCAGTTAACATGAAAGGTTATATAAAATTATTTATCATAAAAAGAAAAAACTATCCTATTGACTCAATCAGCTAATCTACTGGTTCAATTATTGGGTTTAACATATTCAAGTTCAGTATAACAAATAAACCGATAATTAGCACCGGACCAGATCAGCTGATTGTTTATCAATTCAACTGTACAGGTTGATCAGAATGTTGACACTACCATGGTCTTCACAATATTAGAAATTTTGACATTAAGCTTTAAGCATGAATGATAAATGTAGACTCCACGACAGAAATCTTGTTCAATAGAGGAAGCAGCCAACACATAGTTTTTTAAGAGGTAAACTTACTGAGTTTTTTATTTAAGGAAGTCATTGCATTCAATTTACAAAATCTTCACCAATGTAGCGAAATGTCCAAGAAATAAGGAACAAGAACAACAATGAGAGCAGGACAAATGATACTACATGAACAAACTTTGAAATAAAAATGATATACAACTCAGCAATGTTTCAACAGAACTGAAATGAATGAATTAAAATGCATACCTGCAAGCACATTGTATCGCAAACAGCAGTAGATCCACAATTACCATCGTCTCCTTCCATGACTAGCCGTGGGATGAGAACTTTAAAGTACAATTCCCACACTTTGTGGTTTATGTTTATTGAATCAGCAATGGGATGCAATACCTATTCACGTATTGATCAACAATTTCGTGAGTACATTTAGCATATAAAAGATTTAGCACAAGCATTGTAATAAAGTAACACAAGAAAAATTCATATTCTTTCCGTTAGATATTCACTAATCATATTAAATAAGCAAATAATAAAATAAACGCCAGCTCAGAACTCCACAGAAAAATCTGACAGAAATGGATTTTACAAAGTTGAGTAGTATTAGTTATGTAGAATAATGTTTCTCACTTTAGTGTGATTTGGCTTGCAAACTGCAATGGTCTATTAATAGTATATACAACAATTCTTATGTCAAAAATCATGAACACAGCAAAAGAGAGAGTCTATCAGGCTTTAAGGCCCTGTTACTATCTAAAAAAATATTCATAATTCAGTCCAAAGAAGACAGTTCAATTGTAAACCAGGATGTCCATATAGGGAATGATCTTAATTATTGTGACTGCATACTTGATGTTGGACTAGAGCATAAAAAAGAGAGATAAAGTGAAAGGAAATATAGAAAGAACGAACTGTTGAGAAAAGTTCATTAACTTTACTAGGCTGTTAGTACTGAATGCCTGACTGTAGCTTCCATAGAATGGATACTTTCCAGTAAATCCAGAAAATTGACCAAGTGAATCAGAGTAAACATGGACAATAAAAAAATGACATGTCCATTATATAAAACTCGGTTAAATCTTAAAAGTTGCTCCTACTTCTTGCTGAATAAATTGATATAGTATATGCTTTCCAATCAATACAAGTATATTCATCAATACCTTGGGATAAGCTAAAGGTGGTAACATTGGTTGAGGTAAGCCCTCAGGGAAGAATGGATGCTCATCAGGGCTCTTGTATCTACCCACCTACAGTGAAATGCAAACCAAGTTAGGAAAAAATAAAATATGACGTGATCATCAAGGCTTTTGGTTCCATACCTTAGCATGAAGCTTTTCAGTTCCCTTCAACATGTATTCCACCAAGGATCCATTAAATCCATCCATGGAGAAGGCATCAGGGTCATATGTATCTGCATTATAGCAATATTTTGCACGTTCCAGAAGGCAAAATATTATGCTATCCTCTTGACGAATCAAAGAACGACGTATATGATCTAGATTGTAGTCTTCACTTTCATCAATTCTTTTCTTTGCCGGCACAGATCTACACATAGGCAATGAAATTAAAACTTAAATTGAGTAATAACATACTCAAACAAATTTACATGTTCTCCCTGTGCTTGTTTAAGCCAAGAACTTTGATTGGATACAGAGGTCTGGAATCAGAATATTTAAAAAACCTTAATAAAGTAACTAGAATTGGACAAGTGTGAGTAAGCTAGATATTAGAACATAACATAAGCAAGCTACTCATATGAAAATTATGACGGTGGCAAACAACACAACTGAAAAGGAAACAAAAATGATGGCATAGCAGGTATGTACATGAGGATGAGGGCAATTCCTTAGTGCAACAAAATGGGAAAGACTAACAGCATAAATTTTCTTCTGGGTATTCAAATAAATCACACAGAATTCCAGGATCACATTCTACCCGTTTACTAATCATGTGGGTACCTAGTTTCAAAGGGGAGGAACAAAAAAAAAAAAGATTTTATTTTTTTTAAAAAAAGTGTGCTCCTTTGGCTATTGCACAGAGAACAAAAAGTATTATGAAATGAGAAGAAAATGAGAAGGCATGGGATGTAAAAAAGAGATGGAAAATGCAGGAGGGGGAAGGTAACAGAAAGCATAATAAGAAGGAAATAAATAAAAGGAGAAAGCAGAAGAACGAAGAAGGATAGGAATATAGCATAAGCATACATACATACATACATACATACATACCCCGGAGCTGAAGTGGTGAAAGCGTGAAGTGAAAGATTGGATTTTGAGGGAAAATTGGGAGTGGGATTGGGGAGAAAGGAAGGATTGCGTGTAGGAAAGATGGGAGTGTAAGTGGGTTTAGAAGAAGAAGGAAAAGCAGAGGTGGGTCTCAAGAGCATGCTCTCCATTATAACAAGATGAATGAATTGAATTGCTCAAGTAAGGCTTAATGAGACGGAGTTTGGAAAATGGTAGCAATGGAGGTGGGTGGGTGGGTGAGAAAAGAAAGAAAGAAAGAAAGAAAGAAAGACAAGACGGAAGAAACATGGGAGGAAGGAAGAGGGTTAGGTGGAGATGGAAGAAGTAGGCAGATGGGGCCCACTGCGCCCCAATACGACGACGTTTTCCTCACAACACTCCTACTTATAGGCCCCTCATGACTCATGACTCAGCTAACCAATTACCAATTCATGTCATTGGACATTGGTGCGTAATGCTGTTAACATCAACCCCAATTCCCAATACTCATCATACTTTTACCTTCTTTTTCTTATTCCCCGCCTCCACCCTCGTCAATACATTTTTTATAATAAAAAGTTTACATGAGTTCTTACTGGGGCTTGGGCAGGCCGCTCAATCTGCGCATTTAACATTTACAACAACACTTCTACCCTATTATCTTCATATACTACCCACCCTCCTAAATATAGGACTTAATTGACTTTTTTTAAAAAGATTAAGGTTGCGAAATAGGTTATTAAATGATACATATTTGATATGATTTTATATTATCCATTAGTTTATAGGTAAAATAAACTAATTTAAGGGAAAAAATTAGGTAAATCAATTTATAATTACCTTATTTTGCCTTTCTAAGGATTTTCCAGAAAAAGTCAATTATGTCTTATATTTAGAATCGGAGGGAGTATTTATTAATTCCATCCAGTTATAGAGGTGTAACTTTTCATATATTTAAGTAGTAGTTTGTATTTGATAAAAAAAAAGTAGTAGTTTGTAAAATAAACTACTACTACCTCCGGTCCTAAATATAAGACTGAATTGACTTTTTTTAGAAATTAAGGTAGTAAAATAGGTTATTAAATCATTATATATTTGATATTTTTTTAGATTATCCATTAGCTTATAGATAAAATAAACTAGTGTAAGAGAAAAAATGAGGTAAATCAATTTATAATTAACTTATTTTTCTATTTTTTAGGATTTTTCAAAAAAGTCAACTAGCTCCTATATTTAGGAGGAGTATTAAATATGGATATTTATAATTGTCTATCAAACTAAATTAAATAAATTATAAGTTCATATATAATCTAATAACCTGTAATATTATGCATTATCATTAAGCTCATTTTGTAACTATAATGACAAACAAACAAAGTCAATTGATCTTAGACTCCTCCTTCCCCGCCACTTCCACCGTGGGTACGTCATTTTATGAATTCTCATGCTCTTCATTCCTGAGCTCAGCTAATGATTCACTTTTTTTTTGGTGATGTAATGATTCACTTTTTTGTCTGGCTAATTTACTTTAGCTTTGAACCGATGAAGGAGATCAGGAACCTGTTAGAATGGTGTCAGTCATCTAAGTGATGATTTCGTTTTTTTGTTAGCTAGCTGAATAGAAATGTAGGCTTCTTACTTAGTTGAACGGGTTTTCCAAATTTCTTATCATTCAGTGGATAGGAACAAACTCAAATCTATATGATATGTTCTTCCTTTTCTTGCCAGCCTAAGTCCTTCACATGTGTGAACACTTGGAATCTTGTTTTTTTCTTCTAATAAAATTTAATTTAATCTAGAAGTGTTTTATTTACAAAATCATGAGTAGTTCATAATATATACCAGTTGACTAGTGCAGGCCATGAGATGGTCGTTGGCTGATGAGTTGGAAGCAGAGTGGACCCCACACAATAAGAGGAGAAAGCAGTCCATCAAAGCAGAATCCAGGGTCAATTTTGACTTTTCCTCACTTGGTCAATTTTGACTTTTCCTCACTTCCTTTCTGCCCTCAACTCAACACGGATAATGCAAACTAAACCAGTAGTCAAAGCTCCAAATACTTCCATTCATTTTTGTAGCTAAAGCTCAAACCTTTTTGTTATATTCAAATAAAGCACAAACCTTTATCCCATGAATCATGATGCAAACTTCTGTGCCACTAAGAACCCCATCTTGGTTTTCTAGGCGAAGGCTTCTTGAGGAGAAACTCTCTGATCTCCACAAATGCACTAACATAGAACACATAAAGCAAATTCATGCTCAGATTCTCAAAGCTGACCTCCACCAAGACCTTTACATTGCTCCCAAACTCATTTCAGCTCTCTCTCTCAGCCGTCACATTGTGTCAGCTGTTAATGTCTTCAATCAAATTGTTGACCCCAATGTTCATTGCTTCAATGCTTTGATTAGAGCCCATGCTCAAAATTCTCACCCTTCTCATGCCTTTGCTGCTTTCTTTGAAATGCAAAGACTTGAGGTGTTTCCTGATAATTTCACATACCCATATCTGTTAAAGGCTTGCATTGGTCATTCTTGGTTACCTGTGATTCAAATGATTCATTCACATGTAGAGAAAACTGGGTTTTATTCTGATATATTTGTGCCCAATGCACTCATTGATTGCTACTCAAAGTGTGGATCTTTTGGACTTACTTCTGCATTGAAGTTGTTCATGTCAATGAAGGAAAAAGATGTTGTTACTTGGAATTCTATGATTGGTGGGTTGACTAAAGCAGGTGAGTTGGAAGAAGCTTACAGGTTGTTTGATGAAATGCCTGAGAGAGATATGGTGAGTTGGAATACAATGTTAGATGGGTGTGCAAAGAAAGGGGACATGGATAAAGCATTTGAACTGTTTGAGAAAATGCCTCACCGGAATGTTATCTCTTGGTCAACAATGGTTTGGGGTTACTGTAAAGCTGGGGATATTGATATGGCCAGGATATTGTTTGATAAGAGTCCTGCTAAAAACATGATCCTTTGGACCACTATGATATCCGGTTATGCTGAGAGAGGGCTTGTTAGAGAGGCAAGCGAAATGTATGAGCAAATGGAGGAAACTAGATTGAAGCCTGATGATGGGACCATGATAAGTATATTGGCAGCATGTGCAGAGTCTGGAATTTTGTGTTTGGGAAAGAAAATGCATGCCTCCATGAGCAGGTCAAGATATAGATGCAGCACTAAAGTGTCCAATGCATTGATTGATATGTATGCGAAATGCGGTTGTTTGGACGCTGCATTTGATGTGTTTAACGGATTAGAGAAGAAAGATATTGTGTCTTGGAATGCCATGCTCCAAGGATTAGCTGTGCATGGACATGGCAAGAAAGCACTTAAACTTTTCTCTAGGATGATAAATGAAGGATACGGGCCCGATAAGTATACATTTGTTGGACTTTTATGTGCATGCAGCCATGCAGGCCTTGTTGAGGAAGGCCGAAAGTACTTCAATGCAATGGATAAAGTGTATGGGGTTGTTCCTGAAATTGAGCATTATGGTTGTATGATGGACCTTTTAGGCCGTGGAGGGCATCTAAAGGAAGCTTATGCACTTCTGCGCAGTATGCCAATGGAACCGAATGCCAAAATATTAGGAACTCTCTTGGGGGCTTGTCGGATGCATAATGATGCAGATCTTGCAAGAGCTGTGAGTGACCATCTGCTCAAATTAGAACCATCAGATGTTGGGAATTACTCCCTTTTGTCAAATATATATGCTCAAGCAGGAGATTGGAGTAGTGTTGCTGATGTGAGGCTGCAAATGAAGAAGTGCACAGATGGGCAAAAGCCATCTGGAGCTAGTTCCATTGAGTTAGAAGAAAAGATACATGATTTTACTGTTTTTGACCGATCTCACCCCAGATCTGGCGATATATATCAGATGATTGACAGATTGGTCCAGGATCTTAAGTTGGTTGAATATGCTCCATTGGTGGAGGAATAGCCATTGGTGAATGCAAGATGTTTGTATCTGAAGACTGAATTGATTCTTATTCAACGTCAAAAAATGGACGTAGCGTTAACTGTCATAGATTTCTCTTCGTTAAACTGGCAATATCATTGGGATCAATACAGTTATTCATTGGGATGAAACGTTGAACTGGCAATATCTTCTACTTCCAATGTCCAAGAGTTGTTCCATTGGATCCACGGTTATGGTCGCTCAGTTTCATCAGTTAAAGAGAAGCTGGAAATATGGTGCATCAGCAAACACTTCATCAAGCTTGGCTATCTTGAAGGAGGTCATGATAATGTCATTTACCAAGATAACTTTAAACTGCCGCAGGCTATTTCTTAAACTGGTCAACCTTTGTATGAATTTTTCTGGTTGTCCTTTTTCTTCTTTCTAATTCTCTGTATATTTATAACATCATTTTGTCTGCTTCACTATAACATCATTTTGTTACATGTATATAAACACAATATTTCTGTTTTATACAATTATTGGTGGAGGGTAAAAAAAACGTTTATGCTGTGGAGATTCTGTAAAACAGCCATGAGAATTAAAACAGCTTTGAGCAAGGAAATAGAACAAGTAAAACGCACCCAAAATGTGGTGAGGTTGGTGCAGGGGCAATGGACTTTCAGGTTAACAGGAAAATGAGTATAATAAGTATTCAAAAATTTTACTATGCTTTTTGATTAACTATAAGACAATATTTCCAGTATTATTAACATACAAAAATCGTTGGCCAAAGAAACATACAAAAATCATCTTTTACTCTTGGTAAATTATAAGATGATCGATTAATTTAATTTAAATTTAGAATAAAATCCTTTTATATTCTCCATTATGTTCTTTGCAAAAAAATCGAACTCGTTAAAATTTTTTATTTCTCATTTTCACCAATGTTTTTTGTTACTGTGACATTGGAGTCCAAAATCTAGTTTTTTGTGTATAATTTTTATCATTAACTCTTTATTTTGGGTCAAATTTAACCAACTTACATGCAATACTCTCAATCACCCAGGATTAATAACTACAAGATATAGCTAAACAAATAAAACAATCAATGATATCCATTAGGTTGGATAAAAAATTCAAAGAACTCGATTTATCATTAACTTAAATATTTAGCCATTTTAAGGAAGAAGGATGTGTTTTATATAAGTGAGATATCATTATATTGTACTCCATGCAGGAAACAAATAACAAACCCTACAAGCAGTGGATAAAGTACTAGAAAGTAAAGACTGAATCACTTGTATGCTTAGAACGGTACATAGAAGAAGTGACAGACAGCAGTAGCCAGTAGAGTGAAGTTTGAAGAAGCCACGGTACCATATGATATTACCATCCACATCCATATATAACTGAAGTTGATGCCAACCTTAACCCCAAAATGAAGACTTCAACTTGCACAGCTCTCCTCCGCACTTCTCTCTCCTCCTCTTTCCTCACTTGTGGATTAAGTTTAAGGCTTCCCTCCAAATCCAAACCTCACTCTTTACCCCTTCACCTTCACATAAAAAACCAACCTTTCTCACAACATCATCCCATCCTCCATGAACATGAAGGCCACCCCATGGACACCGTGGAGCACCTGCTGACGCACCCACATGATGTGCCCAGGCTGATGCAAATGGAGAGAAACGCCACTCCAGAGGCCTCCTCCTCCTCCTCATCTAGGTGGTTCCCATATGTTGACACCTTTAGGTGTCACAACACTAACACTTGTGTCACAAGTGCTGACATTTTGGCGGCGGTGGGCCCATGCATATCTGACGTCAGGAAGGAGAGGTTCAGGAGTGTGGTGAGCAATAGGAGCTACTCTGTGTGTTTGGTTGTTGAAGGGCTCAGTGACTTTGGCAATGTTTCTGCCGCTTTTCGCTCTGCTGATGCCCTTGGCTTTCAATCTGTCCATGTCGTCTCCTGTGACGGCTCCAAAAGGTGTTTGAGGTGAAACAAACCTTGTTTGCATTTCCTCCCATTCTGTTTTTGTACTGAGAATGGAACTTTGTCATAAGCATTCACTTATTGTCCATTAGAGGATTTTATTTTTATGTTTTTGTTTATTTTGACTGCGCTCTCATGGGTAGTTTAACAGTTGAATGCCGGCTTTCATATTTGTGGACATTTAGCTTTGTTTTTCTAGTTATGTCTGCTGCATTTTGTTCTTCTACTTTGGTTTTTTCCCATTTAGTTTATGAATGCATTTTGGTTTGAACATCAGTTTTCTCCTATGTAATGCATCATTCATTTCCATTTTGCTCATTTTGCTTATGCTTAATACAGTTAACAATTAGTGAAATGTTGAAGTGGATAATGACACCAAATAGTGTTCCAATTAGCCAACCCCCAACTCCTTCATGCCTCATGTTCTGGAAAGTGCTTTGCCCTGTATCAAATATTACATCAAGCACAATTGTCCTACTGCCAAGTATTTAATAAAAGGGCATGCCTTGCCCTCATAGACTGATGCCTCATTTTTGCAAAGTGCTGTGCCCATTTCATGTCCAAAACACGGCCATGTTATTGCCTACAATGCTATAAAACAGAACCATGTTATTGGCCACCATGATATAAAACAAGACCATGTTGCTAGCTTTAATGGAGTAAAACAAATGCTCGTCATGAGAACTATGAAAAAATGTTTGAATCAAACTTCACTTGTACTGATCATCATCCTATTAAGAAAACACTGGCTCAACCCACCTTGTCATTGTAGGTACAGAGAAAATCGCCATGTCAGCATGGGTGCTGAGAAATGGTTGGACATTGAACTGTGGGATTCTACAAAGGAGTGCTTTGAAGTATTGAAATCTCGTGGCTATCGAATTGCTACAACACATTTGGGAACGGATACGGTACTGTTTGAGTTGCTTATTTTAGTTTATACAACCATTTTGCATGTATTTGTATTCTATGTGCTTGTAAATAAATTTCACTTTAGACAATTTGCTGCTATGTACAGGTGTCCATTCATGACTTGGACTGGTCATGCCCAACTGCAATCGTAGTGGGGAATGAGAGTAGGTAATTTGATTCATGCCCTTTATCTCACTTCTGTTGAAAGCTTACAGATTAGCTGGTCTGTTTCAAATTTAGGCTTTGAATGCATATTTTAAATACAGAAATTAGTCATGTAATGCCTCAAGATTACGGTTCCTGCTGGTCTACTTCTCCAAGATCGGTCTATTTTGAATATAATTTTTCTTTACTTGTGATTTCGTCAACAATTGGTAGTTAGAAGGTATCAGCTTGCATTGGAACTTACTGTCAAATAGTTATTGCATCTCTCACTGCATGGTGTTCTTTTTTGTGTTTGGTCAACATAGTTTGAGGTCTTGTTGCAGGGGTATTAGTGATGAGGCTTTGGAGTTATCTGATTTACACTGCAGTATTCCCATGAACGGTATGGTGGACTCTTTCAATGTTTCAGTTGCTGCAGGAATTCTAATGCACCATGCTGTTTGTGACCGAATATCTCGGACGGTAAATGTTGTAATTATGTGTTTTAGATGGTGCATAAGGAACTATCAATCCAATTTATTCATTCATTTACATAATTGTGAGCCATTTTGGTCAGTTTATTGCATCCTCCATCTGGATCAAGGAGCTGGCATATATGTATAAAAATAAAGGATTAACAACTGTTTTGTGATAGAAAACATTTGCAGCCACTTTTGATCCTGCAACGTTTCTTCATCATATCACAGAGTTGAATCAATCCATAATACCTGACATTATATTGGTATATTGCAGGGTTGTCATGGCGATCTGACAATGGAAGAAAGCCAAATCTTACTCGCAGAGTTCTCATTGCGGCATAGCAAGAGTGCCATTAGTATTGTGCATGAGTATGCAAAACGCAAGGCAACTCTGTTGACCTAAGAACTATAGAAGGAAGGTGATCATTCTTAATCCAAGACCAGCAAATATGTGAAGTAACTTCATAACACCGATTTCTACAAACTGGCGTTATTGTCCTTACCATAGAATACAAACACCTTTTTAGAATGATGACTCTATGTGATTAATCTATTGTCAGTCTTATTCTTTCCACCACATTTTGTTTTAGAATATATATGTTAGCTGTATCAAAGCTTCTGAGGGGGTCAAATAACCCAATTTATGAAGAAAATTTTTGCACTCTATACAAGCCTAAGCTTGCATTTCCTAAATGCCGTTCCATTGGTACACGAGACTGAGGTACTTCGCATTCTGACACCTGAAGTATAAATCCTCAAGCTCTACAGGATTGTTTGGATTTGTTAACACGTGTATATTTTATTTTGCAAAATGCAGCATATAAATTTAACAGTTTTTTTATTGGCTTCGAAGGTGTAGCACGAACAAGTGCATTACACATTTAAATCCCACACCGCTGTGACTTGTGTAGACTAAAATTTGAATTTGAAGTTTAAACATAAAAATCTCAAGTTCTTTACATAACTTACCAAAAACATCTTTACAACTTTCTACCTCTAACGACTACGTTATATTATACAAAGCAAATGAATCTTAGATCCACATTTAACGTGTTTTATGTAGCCCACTGGAACCATATTCTTCATTCCAAAAGCAGTGAAGCTCTGAAAAAATTTCTTAATCAATCAACATATCCTCATGCGTGGCCTGAATTGTGGCCTTACTACTCTGAATACTTTGGCTTTTATTATCATACTTCTTTAGTTCCTGGGACCTCACAAACTCCTCAATCCTCGCCTTGAGTTCATCATCAGGAATCAGCATATCGACGGTAAGATGAGAACGATTGAATGGGTCAGTCTGCAAATACAACCGTATTGGCACTTATTAGAAAAATCAATTTCCTCACCAAATACATCTATAATGAAGATGAGATTAAAGGCTTACACTATCACTAAGAAGATGCCTCTGAATGACATGACGATCAACGGTGGTCCTTGAAGAAGGTAAAATAACTGGATCCTTCATCAGAGTGTACTGCAATAGAAAGGTCATGTTTTCCAAGTCAACATTGAGATTTTGTAAAAAAGTTTTATTCCCAATCAAGAACAAGCAAGAGTCACGCAGGAGAAGCCTGAAATATACCTGAATTGGATCCAGGAACTCATCTGGTATTTCCCCTAAAGCAGCTTCAGCATCCATGGCCTCTGTAGCAGCCACTTTTGCTTTAGCGCCAAGTTCAATAAATTCATGTATAACTCTTCCATCCTCGCCTATTCTCCGAAGGACATCTGCTGCAGCACTAAACAGCTGCAATAAAACTCCAAGTGTCAAATTGCATTGGATCATAAAATCCCAGAGCAGGGAATGATTTGAATATATCATAAATCAAATGACAATGACCTGATCATTGTATGATCGGCCATCCTTTGAGATTGCAGATGGGAAGATATTGTTGGTGTCACCTCTGGCTAGATGAACATAAATGTGCACAATCTTCAAATGGCAAAAAATCTTGGCATCAGCAAGTATTTTTCAACCATGATGTTACACAAACATGAATACGGTACCTCAGACTAATCAAAAATTCCAGAGTAAATTTCTATCAAGGCACAAAGATTTAGTGGTCAGTGCATCTTAGAACCGTGATGAAACTAACAGTAAGAGCGCCACTTAATCTATCAATTCCAGCTTCTCCCTTGTAATAAATTGTATTGAGAATTCATTCAATTCAGATCATGAATTCATTCAAGTCTCAAGATTAATTCTATGCCCAATTTAGTTACAAGATAACAGAAACATGAACTCAATTTATTTATTTCAAAACTTTACAGACCATAAAGCAAAGCATGTCATCTCTCTCCTAAATCCTGTCAAAAGTCTTTCACCAGGGAAAAGGGGGATAAACTAAAAATAAGGCTTTAAATATAATCATTGCCAACCTGCTTAAGCAAATGCTTAGGACGGAATTCGTACTTTTCAGGATCTTTCAGGCTAAGTGATTTTCTTTGGGGTCCCACCAGCTGCAGAAGAAAGTAATTGAGCATGCTGGCTACTCTTTCAACCTTGAAAAAATGAAAGCATAATTATATTAATAAATGAAAAATATTTGTGTCTATCCATTGAAAAAAAAAGTAAAAAATCTATTATATAGCAAATGCTGGAATAATATAAACAAATCACCATCTCAGGAAGGAGGAAAGGAGCTGTGATCTGCTCAGAAGTAAATGCGAGCATACTAACATCTTCATTTGCCAACTTCATATCTATTCGAATAATCTAAAAAACAAATCCAGTATCAAATGTTTTGTTCAGTGTCTAACATTAAAAAACATGAAAATATTACTGGATATAAGAATCAGACAAACATTTTCTTGTGAGTGGAATAGCCGAGTCCTCTCCTGCCTTTCTTGAGCTGGTCGTCGCTCCCATTCAGTGGTATTTGACATCTCAGCTTCCAATTCTTTTAGCTCAAGAATTTTGTTCAAACTTTCATCCAGAAGGTAAATACTATCATTGATCAGGAAGTTTAAGAAATTTAGATAGACGCCCTTTTCCTCTTCTTTAGCAATCTGAAAAAAAAACAAGCCTATCAAATCAGAAACACGTTGTGATATGAAATTACAATCTCAAATATATTTAATACAGTACCTGTCTCCAGGCATTACGATGACTAGGGACTTGCCACAGGTATTCTAGAAGTTCGGCAATATTATGGCGGATGTTAAACTTGTCATAAAACTGCAATGCAAACCATTAAAACAATCAACTTGGCAATATCGTACTCAGATTGATGGCATCAATTACTGAAAGACTGCAACCCTATAAAATTATTTAGGTAGATGTGCACGTTTTTAGGAAACCATATGTGGAGAATTGCAATAATATGACATATAAATGGAGGAAATGTTAGAAAAACACTTCTACAGTGCCCTAACATCGGTAATCAGTCATAAGCTTTATACTATATCCAAAAAAAAAAGTTTTATTTATTGCTGTATAATTATACTGTTGGAAATGAATAATTTGAATTAGTCAAATTTATGGTGATCTAGTTTTTCTAGGGTTTGTTATTTATTATTATTTATTTATTTAGTTTATGTAGCTAGATAGTTACTAGTTTGTTATGATTTGTATTTCTCTCTCCTCATATTACTATAAATATGGGAGATCATCATTAATAAAGTGTCGGACTATTCTGCCGTTTCTATTTTTCTACATAACTCAAGATCTCAAACATAACTCACATCAACATTTTGCCAATACCAAAGCTTGAGATTTAATACAACTATTAAGAAAAAAAGGTGATTTAACAACAATTCAGATATGTTCCTTTCTTAATCCATAAACACACAGCAAAAGGTGACACAGTTAGGTGTATTTTACTAAGATAGCTTTGAAATGCAGCATACCTGAGTGTGAGAACCAGTAAACTCAATGTCAACATAAAGCTTCAAAAGATTCCTCACAAGAAACTCAAGAGACAGCTGGTGACCTTCAAATAGAGTGGCTGTGGCAGAAGAGCCACTGCACAAAGTGGTAAAAGAACCAATTATAAACTCGAAAATCTCAAGTAATAAAAAACGACCAACCCAGCCTGAGCGCCCACTTGGTGGAAATTCTAGTGAAGAGAATATACTAGGCAGTCTTACCCCCGCTTTTATGCAGAAGGGCTGATTTGAACCACGGGAAAGCGAGCTTACTACTGAGTCAAGTCGGCCCTTAGGAAATCTCAACTTAAAAGGGTCAACTCAATTCTAGTCCTCACTTGGTGAGAGTGTTGAGGAAGGAATATGCTAGGGAACCTTACCCCTGCCTTATGCAAAGAGGCTAATTCAAACCCACGACCTCAAACCCCAGGGCAAACAAGCTTACCGTTAAGCCAAATTGTCCCTTCCAGAAATCTCAAGTAATATTTAGAAATAATTGTAACAAATCAAAAGCATCGTGCAAAAGAAAGACATCAAATCACCTCCTACGGGGCATCCAGCAATTCAAGACTTCAACCATCTTTGCTCTTAAATATGGGTTTTTGATGAATTCGGGACTAGCCATAAACATAATTATAAAGTTCAAGAATTCGTCCTGCAGAACAATACAAAAACAGCATGATGATAAATGCATAAGCATAAAGTATTCTAAAGGACAACCAAATAAAGCTCTTGGAAACGGGGCATACCAGCACAATGCCATCTAAGGCTCTTGGAATCCGAGAAGCAAAAATGAGCAATTCCATTGCATCTTCTACAAAATGCTCGGGCATCGAAGCGAATTCCATCGGGCAAGTAGATGGTAGAGGCATCTTGAATCCCCCAACCACGCCAACCAACCAAACAATCATCAAGCGGTAGAAGGAAAGAGCATTTTGAATAAATGTATTATCCTATGGAAACCCATAAGAAAGCAAGTCACAGTAAGAATAGTGAAAATTTAATAGTTTGTAATAGCATAAACTCAACCATATGATCTGCGTACAAGGAGTTAACTAAAACCTCTTACAAATTACACACATGTTTCTATAGCATGCAACTGCATGTGTTTGCAAAACATAGCAAGTAAATCTCCAAGAACAAAAAGGCAGATCTACCCGTAGTATTTGAGCTTCATAACAAAGCTTTTCCTGTGAGTACACCTCTATTTCTTTCTCAAGTCGAGCTATATCTAATTCCAACTGAGGTGAGGATGACTGTGCTTGCATTTCTTTGAGGGTTGAAAGAGAATCTTCACACCTAGAAAGATCCTGCATAAAATTTCACAAGAGATAAAAAAGGATAATAGATAGGCATGAAAGATCAAAATATATAGAAGAAAACAAATAAGGAACACAAAATATTAAGAATCAATCAAAATAATACAATGCCAAAGCATAAATCTGATTACCTGAGCTAAGTGTTTGAAGTCAGAAAGTGCTTTTAAGAGGCCTAAGTTGAGCACTCTTGCGGTCATAAAGAAGCATTCACAAATAAATGGGTATTTGGTCTTTTCAGGATGTGATGCAGGTTTTGCACTTGAAGGATCACCAGCATTGCTACTACCAGAGCTGGTTGCTTCCTGAGATTGTTGCAAACGTTTCTCACCATCATTATTCTTTATCCATTCAGCAACTTCCTCAGAAGATGCATGAAGGGCAGTCAACCCTCTAAAACAGATTCATAACCCAGATTTAGATACAGATAATACTTATAATCATCTTTTAGAAGAAATCTAAGGTTCACTTCTAAAGGCCTTCACCTTAATTCCAGACGGTTTGAATAGAAGACATATTTTGCATCAATCTTATCCCTTTTTGTTAAATTTGCATCCAGAAATGGCTCACAAAGACGAAGCATAACAGCACTGAGATTTACAAACATGCCTGAACTTGCACAGGTGATAGGATCAACCTGCTCAAAAATGGGGGAAACCATAAGTCAAATAGGAGATACCACCTACAAGTTACTCATGTCTTATCATTTGAGAAAGAACAGATATAAATGTAAAAGGATCAACCTAAACCTCTACATTGGAAAAATGCAAATAAAGATGTGTTACTAGATGTGCGGATTTATATAACAAAACAAAAGATAATAGATAGAGAAGTTCCATATTCTAATGTGATTTATCTTTTCTTTCACTGCACTTCAAACTATAATGAGGTGTACAGAAGAAAGTTACCTGTATATGAGCTCTCGATGCGTTTTTATTGGTTACCTCAGCAAGATATTCAAGTACCTTCTCACGAGTATCTGTACTTTTCAGAAGAATGAGGAGGACCTCACTCAGGCCATCATACAAGTTATTCATGACGGTTTTAATCGTGGTGAATGAAGATAACAAATCAGATGGACGACGAGTAGATGCATCTGAAAAGCACTGCTGCCTTTTTTCAGTAAAAAAATTTAGATTGTCAAAAAACTTAAGTCAAATATAAAAACCAATCAAAAATCCAAATAAGGTGCTTGCTAAGAGTAATTTGTGCAAAAATGCCAATGAATAACATGGAAGATGCTAAAAAAAGACACATTAAGTAAAACAAAAGGGCAGATTAAAAGGGTAGAATGACCAAGAGTGTGTAAAAAATGATGCGAGGGAAAATAAGTATATCAAGTTGAAGTTTTACCAACAAGCACTAGTAGATTCCTTCAAAGACCAAAACCTTTAGTCACAACTATCATCAATAGAGGCATGTATAGAGCTTTAAAGCTTAGATTGATGGAGTAGAGGTGACTAGAAGAGGCTCAATCATTGATTCACTCATTTGAAACATTTACCAATAAATGCAGTGCCTTTTCCCAGAGATGGGAGGGTGGGAGTGAGAGTTACATTGAATAATTTACCAATAAATGCAGTGCATTTTAGATAACACCATTGTCTGATCAGTCATGTCCATGCTAAACATGAACTAGAAACATTTAAAACCATTACTGGGAAGAACGTTATCTAATTATCTGCTTAAATCAATAATCAGACCTCCACTTTTTTTGAAAACTAGAGAGCTACAAGATTAAAGAAACTGTTTGATTGCTACTTCTCAAGCTACATGGAAAAGGATCCGTGAGCATAAAGACATTCTAACATAACGGTCATTATTAAAAGACCACCATACTGACCACAGATTTGCTCCCAAGAACACCAGTAATAGAAATGAAAAGTATAATAACATCAACTCATCATTTTCTTAGCTGGTTCAGATATTCAGATAGCTGAATTAAATTTAATAGAATGAAAGTACTACTAAAACAAAAGGGAAATTTTCTAGCTTTCCCTTTAATAACGTTATCCTTGTTATTACCAATGGAAGACAATGGGAAAACAAGATAAAAAGAAAACAGTTGATGATCAACAATTTGGATTAGATATCATAGTTTGAAACCACAAAAGCCAAAAGTTGACTCACCCAACGTCAGGCAGGCTCTTGAAAAAGTTATGATCAGGAATGGCACTAACATGAAAGAAAGGGCCTAAAATGCTAGTCATTTCAATAGCACGTCCATTCATATAAACCCCCTTAGGAATCCACCACTGGTGGCTCACAAGAGACTTTGCACCAACAGGAAATCTAACCAAAAACAGCAAAGCCCTCAAAGAGTCCTGGAAATTCCCAAGAGCAGAAACCTTCATCACACTACCCCTCAACTCCTCATACAACCCCTTCAATATTGGGTCCAAACTATCCAAATCAGAGTCCCTTAAAAACTCTTCCACAAAGCCAGGAGGACTCCTCACCCCTCCAGCATTGCCACTCCCACCAAACCCATCAATGGTGCCACCAACCTCAGCCAAAATAAGCGGCAACAAGGGCGAATTCCGGTGCAAAGCAGCACCAGAACTTGCACTTTCATTTGCACCATCAGTTTGAAACATATCAGGATTGGCCAAATGAATCCTACAATATGAAACACAAAGCCTCTTAGCCTGCTTGACCACAGATTCCATCTCACCCCTCAAAGTCTTATCCTTCATATTTCCAATCTTCTTGGCCTCATCATGGGCACGTTGATAACAACTGATCAAGTACTGAAAAGGGGATTCATGTGAAGAAAAAGTACCAGAGAGACGATCAATCAAAACCCTCTCCATGAAATCCCTTGAGAGGCTTAAGTCATGCCCTTCGCTGAGAATCTCAGCAGCTGTCAATTCCAAGTAAACGATTCTGGGATCGTTCGGTGAGGAATCAGTGAGGGAAACGAGGAAGATTTTTCTGAGGATTATGTCCTCCACTTCTTGTGGGGTCCTCTGGGGTTTTGCGGCCGCCATGGTTTCACCCAAAGCTTCAATCTTTGATTGTAAATAAGGGTGAAGAGCTAAGATTTAACGAGATACAAACAAAGAATGGTAATATGAAAAAGAAATTGAGAGAGGAATGAGAGTTAAGATGGAGAAGAAAACTTCCTTTAACATCAACAATCCTTTCTTCTGTATTCATTCAACCTCCTCAACCCATAAACACGCTCACTCTTGTTATTTCCTCTCTCCCGTTGTACTTACTTATAAATCTAGTTAAATTGTTTTAGGGATTAACTTTATAAAATATTAGTTTCTAAGTAAAATAAACTGATTTAAGAAGAAAATATTAGGTGAATCAATTTATAATTAAGTTATTTGGTTTTTTTACGATTTTCCAAAAAAGTTAACATGTTTATTTTTTTTATAGATGATCAAGGTATCTCACTCGACAAGTGAGAGACTAATCCTCCGCTGATTCGTAGGTGCCTCAAAGAATGAGACAACTGACCTGGAGATTTAATGTTTCTCCATAACCAACGTCAGGGATCAAACCCAGATAATTGGTTAAAGGGTGAATGAATTCTTACAACTCAACCACACACCCCAAGTTAACTAAGTTTTATATTTAAAAAGGCTAGATGTAATTGAAAACAAAATTAATTATTATAAATTATCAACATTTAGTCTTTCTCTCCAGCTCAGTAAAAGAAATTGCTATCATGTTAATATATGGAGACATTATTCTTTTTTTTTATATATATAACTATGGAGACATTATTCTAATCAAATAAAAGGCTAATATGAGATTTAAGAACAAGTTTGACGAGATATTTTTGTGATGTAGAACTGTAAAAACAATGACTTCGATAAATACAACTCATAAGTTTAACCAAGTTTATGGTAAATGTATTACCAATTCCTTGCCCTTCCTTCCCTTGTATAGGGTTAGGTTGCCACATTTGATATACCACTTTGCTATTTCACACCAGCTCTTCATATAATTAACCACCTTTCTCTTCATATAATTATTATGCATATCCATAACTGCTTATTGTTATGAACTATTTTTAGCTAGAGTGGTGAGTTTGTTTATATATAATGTCTTATCAATCATTATACATTTGTGTCCTTTTATAGGCACTTGTGTAAGCACTATTCAACTTTCTTGATTGATAGCATTTCCTTTCGTCCTTCTTAAGTTTTGAATATTGCAATCCTTATAAATGAATCCTTACATTCCTTTCCCTTTCCAATCAGTAATTTGGTCATTAGTTCTTGTACTTTATATTTTGTGGTGTGAGTAAGTCAAGTCATATATATACATCTTCAGTTTTTTTATCAAAAAAAAAAACATGAAATTATTTTCATAAATAGCAACTTTAAGAAAAATTTGAGGATTAACTTGCGAGTTTCACGATAACAATAAAACTATATATACTCCCTTCTATCCATAACTATCCATGATATACGAGATATCATGGAATTTTTTGTCTACAATATTAAAGTCATTCCCTCACTTCTCTAATATAAAAGTCAAAATTTGAATGAGTAATGTATTTATTAATGTTTATCTATTTCTCTCTCTTAAAAGTATCATAATAAATATGAATAATATTAGAAAAAAACTAACTTTTACATATTTTCTTAAGATGTATCAAGGTTGAAGATATTAAATAATATCTTAATTTGTTTTCTAATATCTTAACTTGTTTTCTAATATGAGTAATCTGAACCTTTTTTTAATATTTAATAATCATTTAAAATTGTTAAATTAGTATTTTCCTTTAAGTTAAACTAACGGTGTTAATAAAAAATGACTAAAAGTGTACTTTCCGAACATATAGGACTAAATTGTAACTTGATGCAAACATAAGGGACCAAAAGTATACTTTAGCCTTTAAGGAAAATAAGATTACAAAAAAAGTTTAGGGAAAATCCCAAATAAATCCCTCCCAATACCTAAAAGAACAAGTGAGGAACCTAAACTTCCAAAAGGACTATGAAGGAACCAGCACCTACCTGCCATTTTAAAATTTTGCGAAAAGACAATAATTATTGTGCATATTCATAACTGTTTATTGTTATGAACTATTTTTAGCTAGAGTGGTGAGTTTGTTTATACTACCTCTGGTCCTAAACATAGGACCTAATTGACTTTTTTTTGAGAGATTAAGGTTACGAAATAGGTTATTAAATGATGACATATTCGATATATTTTTAAATTATCCATTAGTTTATAGGTAAAATAAACTAGTTTAAGGGAAAAAAATTAGGTAAATCAATTTATATTTAACTTATTTTGCTTTTTTAAGCATTTTTTAGAAAAAGTCAATTAGGTCTTATATTTAGGACCGAAAAAAGTATATAATGTCTTATCAATCATTATGCATTTGTGTCCTTTTATAGGCACCTGTGTAAGCACTATTCATCTTCCTTGATTGATAGTCTTTCCTTTCGTCCTTCTTAAGTTTTAAATACTGCAATCCTTATAAATGAATCCTTACATTCCTTTCCCTTTCCAATAAGTAATTTGACTTTAGTTCTTGTACCTTATATTTTGTGTTGTGGGCAAGTCAGTCATATACATGTCCAGTTTTTTTATCAAAAAAAAAAAACATGAAACTATTTTCATGAATAACAACCTTATAGAAGAAAATTTTGAGGATTAACTTGCGAGTTTCATGATAACAATAAAACTATATATACTCCCTTCTATCCATAACTATCCATAATATATGAGATATCATGGAATTTTTTGTCTGCAATATTAAAGTCATTCCCTCCCTTCAGTAATATAAAAGTCAAAATTTGAATGGGTAATATATTTATTAATGTTTATCAATTTCCCTCTCTTAAAAGTATCATAATAAATATGAGTAATATTAGAAAAAAACTAACTTTTACATGTTTTCTTAAGATGTATCAAGGTTGAAGATATTAAATAATATCTTCATTTGTTTTCTAATATGAGTAATATTAGAAAAAAAAAATCTAACTTGGCTCAACTAGCTTGAAGATGTTAAATGAAACAAAACGAATATTTATTTGCAAAATTAGTACTTCTTGAAGGGATCAAGGTTTTTTCTGGTGTTAGCGTTTTTGGCTTAACGATTGCAATTAAATTTGAACAGCTTAAAGAGTGATAATAAGAACACTGAGAAACTTGTGCATGAAAATTTCTTCAGCATCATCTTCCATGCATATCATATGGCTACAGATTATACTAAAACAATACCAAAATTGCTTTCTTCTTTGATCTTATGCCTCACGCCAATTAAAACTTTGACGATAAGACAGCTACATTGAATCAGTGCCCTGCTAATTAATCACATAACAAGCCACTATTGCTGACATGATTTTGCAGGGAAAAGAAAAATACATGATTGTGCATTCAAGGACCAAACTTAGAAATAGGTAACACCATCTTTGCATAGACTTGTGTAAGGTTTTTAATGATATTCGTCCCCAGAATCCTCATCATTAAATGGATTGGCAGGGCCAAACACAAGCTCTAAGCAAAAGGATGGCCCACAGATTGATTGACCTCTGCTCCCTACTTTGTCCAAGTCCTTCATCTTCAGCTACAATTATTACAAAAATGGGATTATGATCAGTCAAACCTTAATTATGCAATATAGTAACTGTTTTGTGCAATTCAACCAATATTGGAGGACTTGAATAAAGTGTTTAAGTTAGAGCTTGACTTTGATTTATTACAAGACTAAATCAAACATTTCCTTCCTTCCCTTCTCCATATCATCAACCCAAACATACTAATAAGCTTGTATTTATCATATAACAAATCATTCTTGCCGTTCAACAAAAAGGGATATAATAGTGCTTGGAAATAATAACGAGATTACCTGTAGCAAGCCATTCCTAATAAAAGCTGTATTGAAACAGCAGTAGAAAAGTCGGCTTCCTATCATTTTTTGGTAGAAAATGATACGAACATCTCCAGTAAGCTGTTGGCAATGAAAATTGAAAATAGAGTATAATTACAACAAGCGAACACCAAGAGAAGGAAAATAATACATCATAAATAAAATAAAATAGCTTTTTTGAAAACGAGATAATAGAAACTTCATACACAAGCAACATACTTCTTTAACATGAATAAGCTATCATTTTCAACTAACTAGCAGCCATATAAACAATCAAGTGGCCAGAAATAGTACGGAAGACTTTCAAAATTTCAAAAACCAAATTTTAAGAGTAGCAAGTTGATCAGATGGTACGTGATTAGTAACTAAGAACAAGTCAAGCAATTCTTACTTGGACTGGCTTGTCAAAACAATGGTCCAGACAAGTTTTTTGGTAAATTGCCGGATCTTCTGTGTCCATTTGGACTACTAGACGAGGTTCCACTAGATTTGATCCTTTTCCATCTTCACCTCCAACATAAGAGATATAATAACGTGGACTACACCGTTGATGATATCCTTTTCTTATTTGTCTGCAGCAGCTCCTAATAATCTCCAATGACGGACAATACACTTGATTAGGAACCTACAAGCAAGTAGGAGTGTTAGTAGAGAAATACCAATAGATATATGATTCGCTTATTTTAACAACTGAATCAGGAAGGAGAATTCAAAATATATAAAGCAACCAATATGCCAATTCTGATTTCCTATTGATGCTTATATTGGGGGACTAAAAATTTCTTCAAACTACCTCTGCAGCTTAGCTTCTTATTAACTTCATGCAATTTAGTTATGAAAATAAACAAAGTTGATCAATATAAACAAGCTTGGCTACCAATTGGCATCATGTGATTTGCTGATAAAGGGAAGATATGTTAGTTCATTATGTTCATATTTTGATCAACTAAGCATCTGCATTTCATTGCAGTGCATATATAAATGGTTCCTTTAATGAACAGAAATATTGAGCCACGGTAAGTTTTCTAATTCGAATCCTGGCCTTTAAAATTAAAATAAACAGACCTTTTGCATCTGTGAGATCACAAAGAAGACAGCTTCAACATTAACCGTATCATAAAGCCGAATTCGCCGCAATTCTCTTCTACATGGTTGAGGTGCGCACACATGGATTGGTCCATGACCAATACGTTTAACAGATAGTATACTTTCCCAGTACGCTACATAACGGCGTTGGCTTGGTATTGATACCTGTTCCAACACCACAATAATGTGGTTAATTTCTTCTTCCTGTTAATTTCAATTTATTCTCCTTGAGATAGAATAGAAATTCAATAAGAAAAAATGAGAAAGAACAAAGAGCTGTATATGGGATTGTAATGACATCACATATCACAACCTTATTAGTTTACCATTCATCAAGTTATCACTGTCTTTTAAAATAGTTAAAGTGATATTGTTCAGACTTGTGGGTAGCTGAATACTTTGACAGGTAAACATTTCAAATTGTTGGGACTATACCTAACATGACTTACTCCTTCGTTATTGGTTGTCCGCCTATGAGCATACAATTGAAGAGCCTCATCTGATGACATGCCACTATAAACTAGGTATGAAGACACCATCAAGCCAGTTCTACCCTTCCCTGCCTGCATAATTTAAGTGATTTAGATAAAAACAAGATGTGGCTAATGAAGCAAAAAAAAACTTGTTGAGGACCTGTTTTCTACACAATGTGAGAGTTTTCATAATTCCAGTAACCGAATGATTCTCAAACATTTTTTTTTTACCACAGTTCATTAGAAAGGTTGCACAAATGCATGTTCTGGATCCAGTTTTATTATAATAGTTGAACTACATATTAGTCTTTTTATGATTTGAGCTTAAGTCATCACTAAAACCACACTGCCACAAGATACTTACGGCAATTTATAGCGTAGCAGGGGAAAGTAGTCCATAATGACATGATGAAGCCTTATTCAAGAGATCATAGTATCAATCTATTAAGCTGCTCAACTAACTAATATTTCTAAGCTGGATTCAGACAAATAAAAATAAAGCAGGGGATACAACAAAGATGACATGATTGCTAATACTCTTAGTTATATATTTGTTTGCGAATAAAATAAAAAAGAATTAAAGAGGCAATAGAAGAAGCTATCAAGGATAATATAATAAAGAAGAAAATCTCAAGACTCTAATAGTAAATGTGAAATCTCATACCATGCAATGAATGACAGCAATATTTTTTGGGTCATTGGATAGCCACGAATGCACACTTTCACAAAAGTTCTTGATCATTTCCAGAGGGGGTACATGGTTGTCATCGAAGGGAAATGTTTCCACACGGCCATAAAAGTGATCCGGATCGTAATTCTCTTCTATACATAGATTATATATCTGAAACACGAAAAGAAACATGCAACCATTGAGATATGCTCAACAATGTTTGGAGGAATAATGGTGTAATATTTTGCAATACATATGATGAATTGTTAAATAGATGAACCTTATAGCGCTCATGATGTCTCATATCCAGCACAGATTTGACCTGCCAGAGAGGATTTCTATACATTGCTCGCACACGTTCTGAAGGAAACGACATTGCTAGTAATCGATCTGTGATGTATGACATGTCCAGATCATAGCCGGCAATGAGCATCCTGCGCCGTTTCTTGGATACCAAGTTACGAATATATAAAGTTTTGGTGAGGTAATAGATCACATGATGATGTAAACTCAAGTCTTCAGCTTTGCGTGGTGTTGGTGACCCCCCCTTTGAAAGTTTCAACCCCATTAGGTTGATAATTTACAATCCTCACTGATGACAAAATCCCTATAAGGAGGAAACATAGATGACTGAGACATACTAAAAACGCATAAATATGTTAAAGAAATGAAAAAGTGCAAGCAACAACCAGGGAAAAAAAACAAAAAGTTCAATTCTTTAATTCAAAATGATTTTTTTTTAATCTTTTTTGGTAAACAGGATTGAACCCAGTTTTGAATATCCCTCAATGATGTAATGGCAGCTAAAATGATGGTGATATCATCATATCAAAAGCATAAAATACAGAAAAAGAACATGTATGTGTTTGACCTGAAGGGGACATGTAAGAGGAGGAGGAGAGGGGGAAAGCATGGTGATGATGATAGAAGAAAGAATCTAATCTATGGCTCTGAATAATGAATGAACCCCAGTGAACAATTAGAATGGGGCATGAATGGAAGTGAAGGGTTTGGTGTGAGGAAAGAATAAGGAAGGTTCATGTTGATGGTGGGAAAAGAGAGGAATAAGATTTGCAACAATGCATGCATGGACAACTAGAGGAGGCAAATTTTGAGCCTCTAATTCTATTCCGTTGAGCATCTCCATATTTAGGATCCAACACAACACAACACAACACATCCACGTCAATTGTTGTCTGCCTCACAGCGCCGCCAAACCGTTTACGCTCTCTTCGCGCGCTTTTTAGATTACATTCAAAGCTGCCGTCAACGGCTCCATGGGTTCATTAAGTTCATTTTATTAAGGATATTACATTACATAAACCAATTTATATTCACATGAAGAGATATGCTTTCATAAAATAGAAAAGTTTCTTTATAACAATCAATCATTGGTTCATATTTGCTTCTAAATGAAGAGTTGTGTTTCTTAAGAGAAATTGAACCCCTTTTTTGTTGTGCTTACAATTATTATCTTATAATTCTACTACCAACTTTTTTATTATAATGAACACTCATTATTTCATTATTCTTTTTTTAATCACATATTTGGCCATTTAACTTAACACAAGATTTTATTGACTTCTTAACTCTAAAGAGTAAAAAAGCGTGTCTTTAAATTCTTCAACCCTAACTTTATTAGTCTCAACTCAAATGATGACTTTGGTAATAATCATTGTTATTTTGAAATTTAATTTAATATATATGCAATTTGAAGGCTCTTTCATATTTAAATCTCAATATCAATCTTTTTATGGATGTCTTTCATGTAAAAAGACTAAAAACACACTTTTGGAATTCAAATTAGTAAAATAAAATTTTGTCTAAAATAAAGTGAAATTATTAAAGTAATGATTTAAACCCTTTTCTTATCTTCTCTAATTAACATAATTCAAACTTCATCATTGCAGTGATTTTCTTTTTATTTTATAAGTGAATTAATTTATTTTTTGACATTAGATGATGATAAAAAGGGTAATACATCTTAAGCATCATATCCATGTATAGAGGAAAGAAACATGACAGTTAATTAGGCCACTTATTCAAGATGGTCATGTGGTCTTATTGACATAAACATTGCAGCATATTGGAGAAGCCTGCGTTCAGTGGCTCCTCCATTTTGACCACTTACAAAAATAACTGAACCTCTTCTCCTTTTCCTGTACTTTTGCCAAGCAAGTTGGATAATAACAGCAGCCCAAGTTCTCCAATTGGATGAGTAATATCTAGCTGTTCTTTTAAGTCTTTCATTAGCAAACTTATAGCGGAAATGATCAATAATGTACTTAAGGTGTTCATCACTTAGACCAAAGGCTTCTGTTGATTCAACACATACAAATGTGGCTGAGGATGCCGGAAGCCGGTCTATGAATGGCCGGCGAAGGCACCATGAAAGCAGCTCATCACCAAGAAAGCCTCCTGCTTCAAGGTTACTTGTGGCTAACATCCCTTTGCTTAGGCTTTGGATGCGTTTTATTCGTCCACGAACTATGAACACCATCCTTCTCACTGGGTCTCCCTCTCTTATTATCTGCTTCACATCAAAGTGGCATAAGTTCACTAGCTAAATAAAACTATAGAGCTACATTTCTTTGCTCAATGTAACAATAATGAAGTTTCAATTGTATCTTTGTGCTATTTGTACCTTTTCATCTTTAGAGAAGATTAAGGGCTTAACCTTGTCACATATGTTATCAAGAATAAGATCATCCAAGTTGTGGAACAGAGGTACCTGTCCAAAAGAAAAATCCCATGAGATTCATCATCAATGTAACGGGATCAATTGCTAGGTGACAATTTTTTCATATGATGACTATTTGATCAAGTAAATTCGAGCATTGTTGGGTCTAATTGAGGATGGCTTTCTTAAAAACATTTTTTGCATTTATATACTTTTTGGTGATTAGACTCTTTCCATGGGACCTCGTTATAATAGTATCCATGCCAATGCAGCAGGTGCTAGTGATATATACTTTTTTCTGTTCTCATGGACACAACTATGTAATGCAGTTATGAATCATGGTTGAATTGGATGTTATTCAAATAATTGCTTCCTTATCAAAATATGAATGACAACATTTCCAAGTTTTGTTACCTTTTTTATGAGGTCTAAGCAAAGAAAACGTTTGATATCCCTCCTCAGGCCTTGAGGCAAGTCCCTAATCAATTCCATTTCATCCTCTCCCCCCAAGGCTGCCCATCTGTGACGCTCGAAATGGCGAACTCTTCGTCTTAAGTGTGATGGCAGCTGCCTCCTCCTCATCCACCACTCCATGTCACGACATCTCAGCTGCAGCTTTCTCTTCTTTGCCATTACTGCAAGTAGGAATACCTTCATAACAGCAAACATATATGATGTTTCAATGCCACAGTTTTTAAAAATGGCACAAGTTTTAGCATGCACTCTTCAACCTTTATATATACCTGGATGTTCCCAATCAACAAAGTGAAAAGAAGTAATCCACTAAGCACAATGCTTATGCTGAAAATTACTTCTAGCCAGTGACTTGTGGGTTCAAGAACGTTGCCAAATGTGCTGCAAAAATAAAGAGGAATTGAGCAGAAACATTTGACCCTTGACCAAATTTGTGCTTAAAGAAAATTTCACCTAAACTATTATTTCTAGGAATACATATGCCAATGAATGTGCTTGATTTTTCATGTCATTTGATTTCTCAATTGATGTACAAGTTAACCTGAGAGTCATCAATCCCCAGAATATGGGATAGAGAATCTTGACAGCCAAGGAATTACTGGATATGACTGGAACAGCCCACTGGTAAATCCCATAATTGAAAGGTCCTTCATAATCTAAGCACAAACTCTTTCTCAACACAACTGTGGAATTTCCCCCACATAGATTTTCTAGTGCGGTGTTGTTGCGCAACAGATCACAACCAGGACTACTTTCACACTGCTTCTGGAAGCATGATGCAATACGTTGGATTCCCAGGATGTACCAGCACCCTCCAGTGACCTAAAAGTTATTAATAATTAATAACTGGAGGAATAAGAAAACTACATGAGTTCAGTGATATGGAGTACTTATTACCCTGTCCTTACTATAAGAACTAGAGAACTAATATGCAAATATCAAAGAAGTTAGTAAAGTTTGTATGTTCATTATGATAAATGGGCGTTTTCTCCCTGAAATACCCTTTTAGTATCATAATATGTGGACTCAAGCTTGAAACTCACGTGAGAGGCAATTAAGTAAGCTATGAGATTGAGGCCAAATCCCCACCAAATGGTGCCAAAGATGTAGCCATTGACTTTTTTCATTCTTCTCATCAAGATGATGCTGTGGTACACCTTGGGCAGAAACTGGAACAAGAAGATTAATAGCAGTATTGTCACTATGTCTTGAATGTGCCCTTCTCTTGTTAATTTGGGCAGTACTAACCAAAACACAGCCTGCAAATCAAAGAGAAGGAAAGCGCAGAGTCAGCACGGAACTGATTAATGCATATGGGCAAATATTTTGATTATTATTCAATGGAAAATTATCCAGCACTTATGAATGAATATGGAGGAAATTAAACTATGTTATTTATCATTTATTTGCTTATTCATTATTGCTTATCTAAGCAAAGTTCCTCAAAACAATTGTCATCTAAATCTAGGAGAATTGCACCCTACTTCTAAGTAAGAGATTTAATTTAATACATTATTATTAATAAGTGATAGAGTTTTCAATAGATCTATTTGAAATTAGATCTCTTACTTGTAACTTAGGTGTAATTGTGCCCCTAAATCAAATCTAATGGCCATAAGCGTTATTTTTTCCAACTCAGATATAAAGCAACATTGTGTTTGACTGAAATAGTGATTTAATTACAATATAGAAGATGATGCTATATGTAGTTTGTTAATAAATTTTGAATGCGTTGCTATATTCACACAGGACACTAGAACAAGAAGACGAGAGAGGCTGCTGCCTCAGAAGGTTAATTCAGAGAAACATGCGGAATATAATATTGAACGGGGACGGGATTTCATTTACATGATGACACGCGGTTTAATTTACATGACACGCGGTTTCATTTCCATTACATTACTTTTTTTCGTTACTCCGTGACATGCATGATGAGCGAGCCAGTGGAAATTACTTAAAGTTAATTAAGCATACACTAATACAGTATCGTCTTGCTATTAACAGTAAATCATATATATATATATGTTGCCGACGTAATTCGCATGACACACTATTCCTGGAGAACACAATGCAAGTATTTCTCAACACTACCTCATTCATAATTTATGGTCAAGCTGATTAATTTGGTGTAGATTAAGTATATTAAATAAGTACCTAGTTATATTACATGATTTCTAGTTAATATTTCTCTGGAAGTTTGAAAATATATGGTGATATTGTCCTACTACTCCTACAAGTTATAAAATTAATGTTGATAATTGAAAAATAGATATTTACCATTAATATTTTAAATGTGAAAGGAAAAATCGCTCTCTCATAATGCTTTCATAGCAACAATGCATGCAAAAATACTCCCAAGACAACATTGTAACACACTAACAACTTCCGGTCAAAATAAACCTTAATCAATTTAAAAATACCTTGTATTTATAATTATAAGCAAAGCATTCGATATACACACTCATGCAAATCCTAATGAATGGACAGGGTAGGTCAATTATTTTTTTTTATACATAAAGAAGTATAGGGTAGGTCAATTATATTTCATAGTAATTGTATCACTTTGTTATTTTCATTTATAAAAAAATAATCCAATTTGGTTGTCATATATATAAAAGGTGATGAGAGAAGCTAAGAGAGATATGTATATGGTGAGTATGTGATATGACCTGGGGGATGGGGAGGATGACGAAGGCATCAAACCAGAAGAGAGTGAAAGAGGAGAGATAATGGGTCGCAATGGCACGTGCATCCCACACGAGCTTGCCACAGCCAACCACGAGGGACTCCCTGGACACGTAAGCCATGCGCAGCTGAAGGCACACGTGGCAGAGCTGCATGGCATCGAGGCAGGTGCGTATGACCGCCACCGTGGCCGCCAACCGCACGTCCAGATACAAACACGGCCTGCCTTCCCTCCCTATGGAGAGGGCGTAGAAGAACAAGGGATCCACCGCCAACGCCATCCCACGCGCCACCAGTACAATCCTGTTCCATTTCTTCACGCGCCTGCTCCGAGGGTCCACCACCACCCTACGCCCATGATGCCCATGCCCATGGTTACTACTGTGGACGTCCCCGCAGATAGTGGAGTGGAACACAGGTACCCCTTCCTGAGTGCAAGCCTGGCACTCTATTGTTGTTCTCAACTTCTTGTTCTCTGACATTTCAAACCATGAACAACAAGAAGAAGAAGAAGATGTGACTGGTGTATATGAGTATATAGGAAGGAATGGTGAATAATAATAATATTGGAGGGAGGGAGAAGGATAGATATATGGTTGGTGAATAGAGGAGAGGGAAGGATCGTGTGATGAGTTACTATAGTACAATACAGCTAGGTAAATGTTACAGCTGATTATTATTCCCTTATATATCAACTCAATCTTCATGAACGCTCAACATATTGTTTAGACGCTCACGATCTAATCGTTTTTATTATGGGATTAATAAAGACTCTATATCTATTCAAAATATTTTAACACACACAACTATATATATACCATCGACACAATATCTTGAGTGTCTAGATATATATTTTACCTTTCGAAGCTTATATCTTTGATTCCCACATAAATATCTTTCAAAGTCACCATATATTGGACATTCATTAAGATAAAATAATGTCCTTTTATTTAAAAATTAAGTGTTTACCTATGAAACAGGAAACATTCTTTTCAAAAAAAATATTTCCACATGGGATCTAACATTTTTAATAAAACGGCGCACGTTGCTTTGTTATTTCTATAGATATAGATGCTGAATGGAGAGGATTCGAAACTACGAGATACAACAAGAAAGAAGCAGGCCCCATCTTAAATAAACGTACATTACCAATATATATGCAGGATAATCATATGCATATATTCTCAATTTCCTCTCTTGCCTGATTTTATTATTGAGGAGGATTGATATGAACTATTCATACACAAGTTGAGAACAATTATAAAGATATCAAATACTCCCTCCGTTCCTAAATATAGGACCTAGATGACTTTTTTGAAAAATCCTAAAAAAACAAAAAATAAGTTAATTATAAATTGATTTACCTAATTTTTTCTCTTAAACTAGTTTATTTTACCTATAAGCTAATGGATAATCTAAAAAGATATCAAATATGTCATCATTTAATAACCTATTTCGCAACCTTAATCTTTCCAAAAAAAAGTTATCTAGGTCTTATATTTAGGAACGGAGGGAGTATATATTTATTTAAGACTAATAAACATATATCTCCAGATAGATCCCACTACATTTAGGAACATATATAGAAACGAAGAAGAGTATATATATATACAACTACTTGATATGCTATCTTTGATCGTTTTTCATCCTCTCCTTTTTTTAACTACATACTGCTAAAAGTTTTAATTAATGAGAATAGTTCGGCGCTGTAATAAAAAAAATTTGTAGATAATAAAAACTCTGATTTATTTCTTATATTATTAAAAAGACGGACTCATGGGAAAATGATGGAAAGACAAAAGCTATATTCCTTTCCCATGGCGAGTCCTCATTATTATGCATTTTATATTTTATATATAGCAAAACATTAAAATATTCAATGGATGATAAACACTCTATCCTATATGCTTTTTTTGGCCAACCTATCCTATATGCTTATTACACTACACTTTCTATAACAGATAATTGATTATTACCTTTTCGACATTTCAAGATGTAATTCATGCATGGTAAGTATGGATAAGTTTTATGAAAATTTTATTTTCAAACAAACTTAATGACTTAATCATGAGCACACCAACACACACACACAAGTATTATAATAGGATACTGATATTTTTCGAGTCATAAAGTATGCGATTTATAATTGAAAATGATAAATATGAAATATGAAGAATGCATATGCAATATCACTCATTAATAGCGACGCACGAGAATAAAGATTAATTCCTCATCATCTCTTAATCATAAAAAATCCAATTTTGAGTATAATTAAAATATACATATATAATATTAAATTAGTACGTGTATCTCTATTTAAAATTGCAATGAATGATTATCGTTATTATTGACACTCGATCTCAGAAATAATTTGTAAGAATATATATATATATATATATATATATATATATATATATATATATATATATATATATAAATTAATGAGGGATGGGGGGATCTATCGATATATATAAATGTTTTTAGGTGTACAGGGTGAAGGTAAGCCAACTCTGCTTGTGTACCTTCTTCATTTTTTCTTCTTCGGGGCTACGCCCCAACGGGAGGGACCATAACTTCACTCCCTACCCTAGAAAAGATCATATGATATCAAATGATCATTTTGCAAAGAAACAAGAATTTCAGTATGAGGATTGTTTGTACTTTTAAGACAACTTCCCGTATTTACATAAACAATGCAAATATATATAAGACAACAAGAGTAGCTCTTTTTTTGTCAAAAAAGAACAAGAGTAGCTCTTTCATTCAGGTTTCGTGTATAACAAACTAGGATATATGTGCATGTGGTCTAGAAGTATATATAATAAACAAGAAATGCAGCACTAACGATGGGTGGTTGGCAGCTGAAAGTGGAAAAACAACAGAAAGAATGAGATTGAGTGGAGCATATGATAGAGAGAGGTTTCGGCTACGTTGGAGTTATCGAAAAGGGGGAGAGATGACGTGGATATGAAGGATGGGATTGAGAAAGAAGGGAGGAAGGTTCGTGATGTACTCCATTATTTGTTGCTGCAACCATTCACTCATCACTTTCACATCTCTCAGTCTACTTTATTAATTTTCTTCTAAGGGGGTATTTTAAGTACATACACGGTATAACTCCAATTTGTATTTCTAGTACTAATATAAGAGTTACTACTTGAGAGTTAAATTTGGTTTTAAATATTATTCCACTTTTCCAAAAAAAAATCTTTAATTTCATACTTGAGGAGATTTAATTTTAATCCAAAGTAGCGGTGGATAGTGTTAATGTAATCTTTTTTAATATTTAATATACTCCCTCTGTTCCTAAATATAAGATCACTTTGAAATTCAATTTGTTCCTAATTATAAGATCACTTTCTAACTTTTCCCAACTTTTTCCCAAATTAACTCTAATAATGCTTATCTATAATAACAAGCAAGAGAGAGAGGGAGAGGATAAAAGTATATAGTTGGGATAAATTGATAATATCATGTGTAAATAATTAACTTAACTAACTTCCTTAATCTACTTAAATTAGGGAAAGTGGTCTTATAATTAGGAACGAAGGGAGTATTTGACTATTTTATAAAAAAATTAGTTATATGATTCTCACGTTAAGGACAAAGGAGGAAGTAACATACCCATTCTTGAAATAGTTCACATATGTTATATGTGAAAGTGAGAATCATATAAACATGTGCTTGATAAAAAATCCTATTTTAGATCCAAACATAGTTATATTTCACCTTTATAATTATATGTTACTTCTGCGTCTTCAAACCAAAATGCTGGTAATATATTTGTCAATATGTAAAACTGTGAAAGTGCTTTTGGCATAGATAAATAACTCGAAAACATAACCATAGTCGCACCATGAAGTCAACCATCCTTTCTACCATGCAAGCTCATGGTGGAATTGGAATTAATCGTTTAATTTTTGCTAGTCGTAGCCTATTTAATTTAATTAAATAAATAATTCATAAATCATAATTTTTAATTAAGACACATAAAAAAATTTCAAGACACATGTAGGAAATTGTGAAGACTTTTGTGCTTCTTTCAATATTTAATGAAGACATTTTGATCTCTTAGTTGAAACATTTAAATTCTCTTTACCCTCAAGGGTAAGTTTCATAATTTTTTAGGGGACACTGAGGTTAGTTTACTACTCTGTATTGTAGGTTTGATTGAAATTTTCCCTTGAAACTTATGTAGAATAAAATTTTGGCCAATGGACATACAAATGTTTAGGGGACAAAGAGGTGGTGGCCGGTGAGGGGTGGAGGAGGGGTTGGAGCCATTAATGTGAGAAGGGTATTTTAGTAGCGGTTCATTGCCTAAAATGACAATTTTTTTTATTTATTGGTCAGAATGAGACCTTTTATTATTTGTTGGCCAAATTAATGATTTCAAAATAGTTTATTGGTGAGAATAATATTTAACCCTATAGCTAATGAGATTTAAGATTTTCTTTGATATATATGTGTGCAATATGTTAGAAGTGCCTTCTAAATAGGACTAATGAGTATTTGAAAGTAGAAAGAAACATAATTGAGAACACATTTGTGTTTGGCCAATGAGAAGGCATTTGTGTTGGTATAGAAGGCTTAAAACCTGAGATTAGAGTATTCAGTTACTAACTTGTTGTAGGATGAAGAAATAAGTATGGATTATTATCTATCAATATACAAAAAATAAAGAAAACGTAATTTGAGGTTTAATATTTTTTCTTTTGAAAATGATAATGATACTAAAATTCTCCAAATTAAAATTAAATATAGCTATAAAGTAGATTTTTACTTCCTTTATATTTGCATCAGGTTTCAATTTAATCCTTAATTTTTTGAAAGTAGCGTTTGAATAGTTTTTTGTTAACACCCTTAATTTCACTTAATGAATAATGATAATTTAACAATTTTTAAATGATTAACCTATGATTAAATATAAAAATTGCTTAAATTAAAATATTTTAGTGCAATTAGTCTTATATATTTCAAAATTTGCCATTTTTACCCGCATTAATTAATTACGAAATAATGTTGTTGATTTAAGAGAAAAATGTGTGCAATAAGCCAATGATAAAGGTAGAGAGGCTAAAGAGGAAGAATAGAAAAAAGTATGCCACCAATCTGATGCAAAGATTCTTTCTAGTTTTGCTTCTTCGCACACAGAGTGACTGTATCTGAGGCTGAGGCAGAGGCAGAGGCAGCTTTCATGAACCCTCTTTTGGATCCTCTCCAAGTTTCAATCTTTTCCCTCCCCAATCGCTATGTATGAATCTTCCACTTATTCTTGAAAATCTTGTATGTATTTATGTATATATGCATCTTTTAATTTGGATCGTATCAAATGGTTTGATTCTTAGTTCTTTATTTGGCCTGTTGAAGAATCCAAGTTTGGCAATAAGTGGACCTTATACTACACTCAACATTCATCCTTGCCCCTCATCGGTTCATAATCCTGTATTTAGTGTAATTCTTCATCGCATATTATGTCATTGCGCCTCCACTCAGATGGACCGTTAAATTTCTCCACTTTTGGCTACTAATGAAGGCATGAAGCACTTTTATAATGTAAATTTGGTTCAATTTGTTTTTACCTCTCACCCCGCAATGATGATTGCCTTAACGATAGATTTAGAGTAGAGTAGTATGTAAAGCTGTTAGTTAATAATTAAATAAGATATGCGCATGGTGCACTTTTCTAGACCAACCTAAAATAAGTACATACCTGTTGATTTTGATTTCTTTGTTCATCGGCTTGGGTTTTTTGGCTCCTTCTCTAATCTGCAAAACAAAAGCAAAGAGGAATTGTCTAGCACATAATGAGCTCATAGGATGAATACTTGTAGCAATTTCTCTCATTACATTACCATCTGAGGCTGCTGATCCATTTTTGGTTTCTGGTTTGACTATACTATGTGGCCGCCCCTAATAATGAAAATATTGGAAACTTGAAGTTTTAGGTCATATGAAAAATCACATTCAGGTCTAAATGATGAACTTTTTCCTGGTTATGTTAATGTGATGCAGAATGTGGAACTTTGCATCAAGCTGCTTTGCTGGACGTGTGAGGCTGAAGGGTGATTCTGCAAGCGTAAAGCAACCTCACAGCACAGCTTCAGAATGCTCTGATGATGAGACATCTATTGTGGGCAGAGGGGAAGGGCTTGAATGCCCAATATGTTGGGAATCTTTCAACTTGGTTGAAAATGTGCCCTATGTCTTGTGGTGTGGCCATACCCTTTGTAAAAATTGCATCCTAGGACTTCAGTGGGCTGTTGTCAAATTTCCAACCCTTCCTGTTCAGCTTCCACTTTTTATCTCCTGCCCCTGGTGCAATCTTCTTTCGTTTCGCCTGGTTCATAATGGAAATGTCAGATTCCCTCGCAAGAACTACTTTCTTCTTTGGATGATTGAGAGCATAACTGGTGAGAGAGTGAAGCCACAATCTACTACTCACGGGGATCACCATCTTCATCCGCAACCTCTATGGCCAATCAAAGACAATGTGACATTTGGAAGCCAAGTACGCCATGGCAACCTACGGAGGGGACAGCATGGTTCTCATCCCCATCATCTGGAGCCATTGGCTTCCAATCGATATAATGAATATACTGATAATCATCGCCTCACTATGGAAAGACTGCATAGTTCTGTTCTGAAGTTGCTGGTTTTTGTTGTCCGCTTGACAGCTAAATTCCCACTTGTACTCATATTTCTTCTCATTATTACGTATGCAGTCCCAGCAAGTGCAGCCGTTTTGGCCTTGTACATACTTGTCACTATTCTGTTTGCTTTCCCATCATTTCTCATGCTGTACTTTGCATATCCTAGTTTGGATTGGCTTGTCAGGGAAATTACCACTTGAGATAACAAGGCATTTAATATGCATTCCAGGGACTTCAGCATTGTAAATTTGTAATTAGCCGACTTCCTCATTTTACAGCTTTGTCACATCTCTATTGTCATGTATTCCCTTGTTCAATCTCAGTTTTTCTGAGTCTTGATTAATGTATAGCTTTTGCTGCGCTTGGATAGTGGATGGATATTGCAATGTCAGTGTTTGGTGATGATAGTGTTGTTTGTAAATGATTGTATACTACCCTTTTTCCTGGCTTCTAATATTGGATGTACCAAGGGGTGTGGGAATGTTTCTTGAAGACAAGAGTTGCTTTCCCCAAGTTTCTACTTGATCAACAGAAATTTCAAGTCGTGCTTGCTTTTGTATTAGAAAGAACATTAAAAATGCTCATGTGCTGTTCTGTGGACATGAATTATAGTCATTTCTTTCCTTTTATTCTCTTCCTTAGTGCACTACTTTAATAACTTTTCAAATTATTTTATTTCACAACAATGGAGTTTTTATTTCGTGAATTCAGATTTAATGTGGATAAAATCTCATTTCTTTAATAGCTAATATAAATATTTTTCAAAAATGCAATGAAAACCATTGACTTTTTTACAAATTTATTTATACATAAATCTTAGACTGATAATTAAGTTAAATAAACCGAACGATAGCAATTAAACTTGAAAGCCAGTGAGTGTTTGAAAGCTAAAACTTCTAAAACAGCTTTTCAATTCTAGTTTCTGAGTTTTGTCTAAACTTTTCCTGTTTGTTTTTAAATGAAGTTTTGTCTCAACTTACATTATAGGAGAATGTAAATGCAAGCTAACTTAAATTAAGCAAATTAATAATCCTATTTTATAAGATTATGATAATTGAAGTTTTGCCTCAACTTACTTTATAGGAGGACCATATAACTGATCCATAATCTTATTTAAATAAAATGAAAGTCAATCTATAGAAATATAGAATGATAACAGAGGATATGGCAAAAAAGAATTTAAACACCAATTCCTTTCTCTACTATTTTTGTTTTATTTAAATAATTGTTGAAAAGAACAGGTTCCACAATTAATCCTGAGGCTCCCAGAAGATCCATGTAGGACAATCCAATTCCAAAATGAGGTCCACGTGTCACAACCACAGCCTCTAATGCCTCCCATTTGGGTCTTCCTCTTTACACACCAAAGCATCACACCAAATTCTGAAAGATGGTAGCCATTGCCATTGCCATTGCTTCACCTAGTAAAGCTTCAGTTTTTCAGAACCCCTTCAATTTCAATGAGTCAAGTTCAAATCTTTCTTTGAAGGGTCTTTGCTTACATGTAAAACCAACTCAACAGCGTAGGCATTTCACAAATCTCACTGTTGCTTCCACTGCTACCACCACCACAACACAAAATACTAATAGTGGCAGATTTTACTTCAACTTCACTGGCTTTCCTTTCCCTTTGGGCCCTTTCCTCAATAGAAGCACTATCAGGACAGAGGTAAGCTAATTCTAAATTCTAAATACTCCCCTCCGTTCATAAATATAAGACTCAGTTGACTTTTTCAGAGAATCCTAGGAAAGTTAATAAGATAATTAAAATTTGATTTTCCTAAATTTTTTCTCATAACTAGTTTATTTGACTTATAAGTTAACATATTATCTGATAATATTCGAAATATATTCGAAATATGTTATGATTAAGCGGTTCATTTCACTTTTTTAGGATTCTCCAAAAAAAGTCAACAGCTCTTATATTTAGGAATGGAGGGAGTATTGCTAGTGAATTTCTCTGGGAATTTGTATGTTTAGTTGGATTATTTTATGCTCATGAGATTGTTCTTATTCATTCTCCACTTCAATTTATATGGGAATTACATTGTTATTTTCAATTGCTGAATTCTGAATATTGAATTAGGACTACATTGTATATGTTGGGAATCTATTGAAACGAAATAGAGAGCATATTTTAATTTAATCTTGGTTATGTGACAATGACATTTGTTGTGTTACGGTATGTATCTTGTGAAGGCAATAATATAGCTCATTCATGCCACATTTATTGTATATTGGCTAGGAAGTGTGTTTTAAAACTTCTTATAATCTTTGTTTGCTATCTTGTTTTAGACTGTGAAGGGACGTATATGGCTGTTTGAGCAAGAGCAAGCCTTAGGCTTCAGCAGTGTTTCAACAAACATTAGGATGACCGTTATCAAACTCAAATCTGGAGGCCTATGGGTGCATGCACCCATTGCTCCAACTGATGAATGCATTAAGGTTTCATCTTATTTATTAACTCTCTTGACTTTGGATATGAAAATGTATAATAGCTTTTTGTGGCCGCAATAATGCATGTACATACTGATATTGCTCATCATTTTGCTGTATATAGTGGAAATGTATGCCCCCTATATAGAGAAGTTCATTTTTTTTCGGACCTAGGAGATTTGATTTATTTGGAACTGGAACTTACTTGGTCTGATGGACTTCTGGGGTCGGTTCCATATTCTGTCTTACATTTAAATTATGGGCGAAAGTGCAAAAATAATATTAAACTTTACCAAAAATTGCGTTTCTAATATTAAAGTTTCGCGATGAGCAAAAATAGTACCCAACTTGCGCTCCGGGTGCAAATATAATATTTTCACTTGAGGGAAATAAAATTTGAACACGGAAAGACTCTTATACCCCTCATTAAATTTTTATTTAATGATGGAGGAATGAGGGCATAAGAGTCTTTTCATATCTAAATTTTATTTCTCTCAAGTGAAAATATTATATTTGCACCCGGAGCGCAAGTTGGGTAATATTTTTGCTCCTCGCGAAACTTTAGTATTAGAAACACAATTTTGGGTAAAGTTTAGTATCATTTTTGCACCTTCACCCTTAAATTATTGCTGATCTTTTTCATATCCCAAACACATGGCGGAATAAGTGGAATATATTGTTCTTCCTATTTAATAACTTAAATTGGATAGACAGATTTGTAACATGAGTATCCTTATTGTTGCAAATGGACTAATTTTAAATATTTTAATGTTTATTTCTGGCAGCTTCTGAAAGAGTTGGGGGCTCCAGTGGAATATATTGTTCTTCCTACTTTTGCTTATGAGCATAAAATATTTGTGGGTCCATTTTCTAGGAAGTTTCCACGAGCCCAAGTATGGGTAGCACCAAGGCAATGGAGTTGGCCATTGAACTTACCATTGGAGTTTTTTGGGATTTTTCGTTCTAAAACATTGAAAGATGATGATTCATCTACCCCCTGGGCTGATGAAATACAGCACAAAATCCTAAGCTCCCCAGAAGTTGGTAATAATTGTGGCATATCCTGTTACTAGAAAAGAAAATATAAGTATACATTATGCTTTATCTTCAGGGTTCTACTTGTAAATTGTTTCAGGAATTGGACCGTATGTTGAAGTAGCTTTCTACCATAAGCGTTCAAGAACACTATTGGTGACGGATGCGGTAATTTTTGTCCCTAGACAGCCACCAGAGTGTATCAGCAAAGAATCGTTGTTAGCATCTGCAAAGAATGGTTTGGCAGTTAAAATTCTTAGTAAAGGAAAGGAAGTTCCTAATGAGCCAGTTATCGACAACAAAATGAACCGCCAAAAAGGTTTTTTCTTTTAATTTCTGTACTGTAAAAAAATTTATTGCCTTTTCATTTGTGGTCTAATGTAGCTTGATTGTTCTATACAATGCTATGTAGGATGGGAAAGAATGGTGCTACAAATCTTGTTTCTTGGTCCTTCAAATCTCTTGGAACCAACTGCTAGCTTTGAACAGATGTCACAGAAGTTGATTGTTTCACCTATTGTGAAGACTCTAGTCTTCAGTAAAGTTCCTGAAAAGGTAAGACCTTTTCTATTGCATGATTTCTTGAGAAAATTACTTGTAGGTCCCAATGAATTTAATATTTACATGTTTTACTTGTAAATTACATGACTTGACTTGTAAATATTTAAAGTTTGACTTGTAGACATTTGTAAATTTGACTGATAAATGAAGCAACTTGACTTGTAAATATGAATGTTCGACTTGTGAATAATAAACTTTTAGGACTTATTAATATTAATTGAAATTTGAGTTACCTATTTGTATATAATTTTCTAACCTAGGGTCTATAGTTCATCTACCCTCTGTGGCATATTCTGTTAAACAAGCTAACACATTAACTGGCAGGACCAGATAATTAGTCCTTGAAGTTGGCCAAATCAATTAAATGGACAGATTGCATAAGTTGTCTTAAAGGCATGTGGCCTGTTTTGACAGTATTATTGAGATGTTAAAAATCAAGACATCTAATAATTGGAAGGTTGCATGTGTATGTGAAACCGGACTTATAGTCGTCAATATGAAATATGAACTTTCCACGCAGGTGCGAGACTGGGTTTATAGCATTTCTCGAGATTGGAAGTTCAAGCGAATAATCCCTGCGCATTTTGCTGCTCCAGTAAATGCTAGTAACGCTGATTTCCGAGCGGCATTTGCATTTCTGGATGAGCTTCTGGGTGAGCAATTTGTTAGTGAGCTTTCACTCTCTCTTTTATTCTCATCGATCATGGGAAAGGCTGCAAGCTATTTCCCTCCAGATGATATGAGGACCTTATCATCTCTAGACCAGTTCTTAGTTTCAGTTGGAGCAGTAAAGAAGACTGTCTCGGGCAGGAAAAGGTGAGACAGAATATAACAACTTGTCTTCATCACACTTTAAAATATGTACATATTTGTTTAAGTAGGTGCTTTCTCAGCAAGATTTTGATGTCTTACAATTGAATAGGAAAATGTCGTAAAAAATCCAGGAAAGAATGATTTCAATATATGTATGATCTGTGAACTTCAAATAAGACAACTTAAAGCATGAAGTTTTACAGTGCTTTTCTGAAAGCAAGATCTCTAGTAGAATTAGTCTTAATTTAATTCTTAACTAACTATGCCCCAACTACAGAGAATGAATAAGATGGTTGGGAATTGGAATGGTTGGGAGTTGGCTTGCTTTGGCATAGACAGGTTGTCTTTTACTGAAATTTTCTTTGCTCTGCTTCACCCCAATGATTTTTCTTTTTGTATCATCTAACAATGAATTTGGTGTTGTTATTTCAAATATCTTAATCCATTGAATAGCTTGGTTAACAATTCTAATCAGATCAAGAACCTAGCTAATTTAGCCTTAGCTTGTGGCAACAATATTTAATTATCACTAAATGTTTTAGCAAGAAAATTAATTCAATTTATGTCCATATTTATCCCTCTAACTGATTATTTTGGTTAATTTATTTGGTTAAAATTGACTTTTATTGGATAAGCTCAACCTAACAAAGGTTTATCATATTTTGCATACCCAAGCTGACCTTTTCAACGCCTAAAAGGGCACACAGAAGGACCTAGAGTGTTTTTTTGTTGATCATCAAGAGATGAACTAGAAACATCCTAGTTGGAGGGTCACTCTTCTTGACTATGTTCTGCCACCTACTAAATGTCATATTAGACCTTTTCACACACGTCATATTTGAGTATTTGACCTCTCTTTCGCTCTACACACACATGCGCGCACACGCCTTGTTCTATTGTTCATTATCGCTAATAATCAATTTAACTATCAAGTACAGGATCTACATTATTATTTTTTTTTTTAAAAAAAAGAGACCACTCTTTGCACTCTTATTTATACATAAAGCTCATTCATCATTCTAAATAAAGACAAGTTAAATCCAAGGGGATTTTATATTTTGTTGAATTATGTCTTGTCTTTGTTTCTTTTTCAATTGATGTCCTTCTGTTTCTCATGCATGGGGTTCTTGTGTGAAGCACAGCTTTGTTAATGTTTAAAGGTGTGTGCATGCATGCTTCCCTCTATTGATGCATCCAACTTTTTCCCCTTCCCTCTGGCCACATATTAATCAACCAAGTCTATAAAACTTGGCTCCCACTAAGTATGATCTGTCTCACGCACAAAAATAACGAGGGGCATTTTTTGGTGGGGTTGAGAATGGAGGAAAAATTTATCCTCACAAAGTGGTTGAGATGGGACCATCTTCCTCTCTAATTTCCCTCTTACACTGAATGATTCCTTTCAAATGGCCCCTCCCTCTTCTCTTACCACAAGCAGCTTTTACACCTATTTAATTTCCCTTTTCTTCTCTCTCTTTCTATTCTACCATTCATATGATGCCTTTAACAGATGACATTGCTTTGTGTAATAATATATGTCTCCTGGTAGGTCATTATAACTTTTTTAACAGTACATCTATTATGAGTTATATAGAGAAGACTTGATGTTTGAAGCAGTTTCTTTTTGTGCTGTTAAATATGATCAAAATTAGAAAAATGTTCTTTAGATAAAGTTGATAAGTTGACCTCATTTCTTTAATTCTGGTAAAATAGTAGCAAGTGACTTGTTGCACGAATTAGAGACTCATGGGTACATTCTTATTGTATTTGACCCTAGCTTTATCTTTTCATGATTTCCTTTATTAATGTCTTCTTACCTTCTAATTAAACCATATCTACCTTTGAACTTGAGATTTTGTTCATGCTTTCAACAATGCATTGGTGTCAATACTTGATCTTCATTCCCAGGGCTCATGAGCTTCATTCTTTTTAATTTGTGTTTCTCTAAGAAAATACTCCTAGCAAAACTCCAAACTCAACAGTTCAGGGCAATAGATTAATGAAAAAAAGCATGATTTTAATCCTTTGACCCAGAGTAATCTCACATGCTTTTAAGACAGGCATGTGAAATTGTGAATTTCGTACCGTACAGAGTCGCAATATATTTGTACACATACTACATTCGGTCTTAAATATAATACCTAATTGACTTTTTTTTGGAGAGGTTAAGGTTGCAAAATAGGCTATTAAATCATGACATATTTGATATATTTGTAGAGTATACATTTGTTTATAGGTAAAATAAACTAATCTAAGGGAAAAAATTAGGTAAATCAATTTATAATTAACTTATTTTTGCTTTTTTTATAGGATTTTCTAAAAAAGTCAATTAGGTCTTATATTTAAGACCGGAGGGAGTATATTGTGAATATATGTGTGTGTATATAATATGTGTATATATCGGAGAGTTTGTACCTAGAAATTTATGATACGTTGGTAATATTCCTAACATATACCTGTCAACTTCAACTTGTTTATGCTCTTGCTCTTGTTTGGTTTTGAAATAAAAAAATGACAGTAACTTTTATGAAATTAATTTTTTATTCTCTTGCATAATTTATAGAGCATATGTGATCCATGTAACCGTGCTAGTCTAGGGTGATAAAACTTTGTTGTTATTATTATTGTTATTCTTTTACAAGAGAAAAGGGAAATTTGGCACATCTCCTAAATTCTGTGTCTTGAGGGGTTAACAAAAGAGATCTGTGGAGGGAAAAGCATCAAACGTGCTTTCTTGTAGGCAATTTTTATTGTATTTCACGTTCATAATCAATTATAAAAAGAATTTGCAAACTTTGAGTGTTTGAGTGACCAACACAATCTTAATTCCGTGATGCATTACTAATAATTTTTGTTTGCTATTACTAGCAGTTTGTTTATTAATTACGGAATAAACAATCAATACAATCTCAACGTCAACATATGCATGCACCTATAATTATCTATATATAGTGTACCTGTCTTCCTTTCTCGATTTATTTTTTCAATTGTGTTAGGCACATTTTACCACCTCATATCCGGTAAATAATTACCAAAGTGACATATTAGTAAATACTACCCCATCTCCTTCAAAATGTAAGAACTAAAGTTTAATTTGGACTCCGTTATTAGCTATCTTTGTCTCCTAAATTTATATTTTATTTTTTCAAGTATCTCAATATTAAGATTTTCATCTCTAATGCATAATTACATATGCCGACAGAGATTTTTTTTTAAGAAAGATAAATTTGTACTACTGAATAACTTAATTAATGTTTTTCGTATGAGTAATTAGTTGCCTAATAATTGTATTAAGCACAAGACATAAAATGATTAATTTATTTATGAAATTATCACCATATTTATGTGTACACGCACGATTCATTTAGGTATTTAACCAAACCTAATATATTTCCATTATTTAAAATGTTGATACAACAAATAAATTCATTTTAGAATATACTTTTCTTAACAGTTATATTTACTCATATAGTTCTATATATATAGAGGATAAATAGAGAATATTTCATTTGGTCTTATTTGTAAGATGTCTCATTAAATTTTACACGTGAATGCATAGTTTTATACTTTATTTACCAGGTATTGAATTATATTCAAGGTATTATTAATGATATTTAAGGTTTTCCTTGGTTGATTAGTGAAAAATGTGTTAGGAGTGTTTTAAATAGGAACAATCCAATGTATCAAAAAAAAAATAGGAACAATCCATTATATAATTTGCAAAAAATATTAAACTAAATCATGGCCTCATGGGACATAAATAATTTTCCTTATACTTTCCCAAATAATAAGTTTTCAAGAGTGATAAAACGTTCAGTAATATGAGGCTATAAATTTTAAAAATAAAGAATCTATTTTGATGATTTATTATGAGGAGTTAAGAGATCGATGTGAGATTTTAAAGATTGGTATGATGTGAGGATTCAATTGAATGTGCAAACCAGAAAAGGATGCACTTTCAATACATTGATTGGGAATTATTGAAAACCTTTTTCTTTTTTAAATGTGTACAACATTTAAAAAAAGAATCTCAAATTGGATTGTCTCCTAATAATGATTCCATGAATCACTTTCCAAATGAAATCAATTGCCTCATCATTCATTGGAATTTTCAACACATATCTTTTAACCTGTATTTACTGTTAAGTATAAAAAATAGGTATACACTTTTATTAATTAATTTAACAGCATATATATCTATATATCAAATTTTTTAACAAATTTGAAATTACATAATTAAGTACATAATTAAGTATGTAAATAAAGAAAAGGTTAAATATCTAAAATATATAATCACAGAATCTCTCAAATACTATAAGTTAGATTCTTAGTCATATTAACCTGCTCATTTCATTGGAACAAATTTGGAAAATAATCCCATATCTTTTACTAACCAATGATCCAAATACCTAAATAATCATCATTTTAAATAGTAACTAATCAGTACTTATATATATTTGTCCCAGTCACATACTCACATTAGAAAGTGAGTCAAATAAATTCCATTTAATCCAAAACATAGATTCATAATCATATATAATCAGTTTCCCAGTGGGACCCACAACTGAATGCTCTACAAAGCCTCACGCCCTCTTTCTTTGGATTCTGAAAAAAAAAACCAACGCGAAGAGCAAAGCACACCCAAATTGCTTGCACGTTCTCCAAAGCCAAATCTCTCTCTCACACAGAAATTTATAACAGAAAAAAGTATTTGTCCCTTTACTCCGTGCCTTTTTCTTCGCTTTCCACCACAGCCCTGAATCACATGTAAAGGTATGTGTATTCCTACATGATGAAAGCGCACAAAGTTTTATTTTTCCTTCTCCTTTTGCTCAAATCTTTATCTGGGTTCCATTTTTCTTTCATGTTTCCAAATGGGTTTGCCGAAAGTTTTGATTTTTAGCGATTGGGATTGGTTTTTGTGTTGGTTTTGTTTTGATTGTGTTTGATTATTTTTGGTCGGTGAAGGTTGCTTAAGCATTACGCTTGTGATGTCTTTTTGTAATGTGGGTTTCTGTTGAATGATCATTTCAGGTAATTTTCAAGTTCATTGTATTGCCATGAGTTTTGTACGGTGACATTTTTTGTAATGAAGGTTTTTCACATCTTAGTTTCATGATCAAACTATGAATTTAGTTAGTAGTTATCAAAAGTCCTGTTTTTTATTCCCGCTTTCCAAATTGTGTTTGTCACTTTTCATTGTTTATCCTATTGTTGTTAGAAGATGATAATTTGGAATGAGAGAGGAAAGAGGAAGAGAAGAGAAAAAGAGAGAGTTCAGAGTGAAAGAGAGAGAGAGGGCAATGTACTAATTCATATTAACCATAATCTGCCTCACAAATGGGTGTATTATGAAATTTTATCGGTAGAAATTCCTGAGGACGATTATGATACATATGGTACTGCTATTAAATAGTAGTAGGCGACTCAAGGCTAACAAGACATTACAATGCTGTTTGCTGATTATCTTTGGGGAAACTTGATGTCTGATTTAAGGATGCTTGCATTATCCTTTGATTCTCTTCTTTTACTTTTTTTAAGGATTTGATGCTGGCTTCTATTTCACTAAAGTCACATAATAATCTGCCAGGTATCTTGTTTGTTGTAACAACCAAGAGATTTTGTTAATTTTAACTAGATAAAGAGAATAAAGTGCAAAACAAGTAAGAAAAGGCAGGCCAATTTGATGTTGTCCTATTTTGTCTAATTGATGGCTTAGGCTTTTCTTATAGTTGTTGTCTTGACACTGCAAATAAGATGCTATAAAATTTCGTCTTGGAAACATCAACTCTGAGACTCACATCTGATAAAAGCTTGAAATCATTTTAATTTTTTTCTTTAATTCTTCCTATTAAGAGAAGTTCATTAAATATTTTCCTTCCATGTTTTCATTGTGAACTGTCGTTGTTATCATTTCCAGGGCCAAGGTTACTACTACTGTAAGTTTTAATTAGACTTTGCATTTTGCTTAAATTGTTGTTCTTTTTCCGATTTCAGGATTGTCTATTTGTCTGGAGTTCTGTTTTTCACATCTCATCATTCATCTGATGGCTGAAGATGGTGTCAATTCACCGGCGACCCCAGAAATAACTAAGTTGAGTGGGGTTGAATTGAGAAGGCATTCCACTGGAAAAGCAAGTTCAGGAAATAGTGTAGATAAAGTTCTTCCTCGTTATCTCAGAGCTTCTACTGGTTCCTGTCATGATTTTTGTAAATATGGAGGGAAGCATGCATTTGAAGCTAATGAATCTCCATCTGTACTGAAGAGAGTTGCAAGAAAACCAGTTCATCAACGGTCGGATCAACTCAGAGCATCAACTGGTTCCAAGTCTACAAAGAAGATATCTTCAGTGAAGCTCACAGCGTCTGTTGATTCTGCACTCCCAAGTTTAAAGTCACACGGAATCCATGAGCGTAAGCATGAAATGCTGACAAAGTCAATTCAAAATTCTAAACAAGTGGAGAATGGGATTTCAGGAAACAAAAGGACATCATTGTTCAAGGTCAAACCTTCAAACTATCTGAAATCTCAAACAACTGATATTTCCAAAACCAGGAGACAAGAAACTTCATCAGTGTCAAAGAAAGTGGACACTTCTTCAAAATTAACTGCTGCTTCTTTCAAATCTAAAGAAATGAAGTTAACTTCAAAACCAAACTCTGTTACAGACAAGACAATGCTTTCTAAGAATCGCTCTGAAGGTTTCGGTGGCCAAAGAAATAGTGAGCTCAGAATGGAAAAGAGGGTAGCCACCTCCAAAGTAGCTGCAATAAAATCAGATACACTTTCAAGAGCTGCAAGCATTAATGCAAGAAAGCATAAGGGCCTGAAAATTGTGCCTCATCTTAAGAATTATTCTGAGACTGGAAAAGACAAACCTAAGCAACACAGTCATGTTGAGTTTGAGCAGAAGACTAGAAAAAACAACCCTAAGCAATACAATGGTCTTGAGGTTGAGGATAAAACCCAAGAAGACGGACCTGAGCGACATAGTGATGTTGAGGTTGAGGAGAAGACCAGAACAGACATACCTGGGCAACATAGTGATGTTGAGGTTGAGGAGAAGATCAGAATAGACATATCTGGGCAACATAGTGATGTTGAGGTCGAGGATAAGACTCTGGATTTTAGTAAGATTGCTGGAGAAAGCGAAATTTTGCAGTCCGATCAAAATTCTAGTCATGATACTGAATTGTCCCACCCTCAGTCGCTGTCACCACCAAAGGTTTCATGCTCTTCATCTTCCCAAGTCTCATGCCAAGATGACCAAATGGAATCTGAATATACTGGTAGTGAAGTTGAGGAAGATTCAACTTCAGCAAAGTATGAAGATGAGCTCATAGAAAATGGAGATGACATGGGAGTAGACCAGAAAGGCAGGCCTAAAAAAGATAGGGCTGTAGATGTTGAAGATAAGAACAGCTCCCAAATAACAAAATTAAAGTTTAGAAGGGGAAAATGGGTTGAAAGTAAATCTGAGAATTCAGGTCCAAGGAGGCTTAAATTTAGGAGAGGAAGAGTGTTGGGGGAGAATGAAAATGGGAGGGGTGAAGCTCAGAGAAAAAGTTATAAAAGAAGAGATGGTGAAGTTGGTGAGAGCAATGATGCTCCAACTGGTGCTGAGAAGGTTGTTTTGAGACATCAAGATGTGCAGGGAAAGAAAGATGAGCAAGGATTGTTTAACAATGTGATTGAAGAAACAGCAACTAAATTGGCTGAAACTAGGAAGAGCAAGGTCAAAGCATTGGTTGGTGCCTTTGAAACTGTCATCTCTCTCCAAGAGAAAAAACTTTCTGCAAGCACTGGCATTTGATCATACGGGGACTTCATTTCTGGTTTTTCTGCATGCTTTTGTAAAAATCGGTGTAAGCTTAAATTTGAGTTTGTGGATAGAAAAATAATTAGTTGAGATTTTTCTTATTTTTTAGAAGTATACTCGGTTTTCCATGCATAATGTGACCGACTTTTTTCTTTTGAATGCAACAGTGATTCTTGTGAAGTTGTTCAATTAGATCGTTGTTTACATTCTCCTCGCTCGGAGTTATTTTCTGTCTCTTTTCGGAAGCTTAAATAAAGACACATATCAAAATACTATCTCTTACATGTTATAATTAAAAACTATATATCTCTTACATCATGAGACAACTTTAGCAGTTCAACTATATGTAATCATTCAAAGAAGTACTACCTCCGTTCCTAAATGTAAGATCACTTTAGGGAGGAGAGCTTGTTCCTAAATATAAGATCACTTTCTAATTTGACTCAAGTTTTCCCCAAATTACCCCTATACTCCCTTCACCCCAAAAAAATAGTGGTTTGAAGATTTTAAAACTTACGTGAGGGGTATTTTGGGAATTTCATGTAATCCTATCTCATTGGAATGTCTTCCTTAATCTCTTGAAATTTGCTCAAGTGATCTTATATTTAAGAATGGATGAAGTATAAGATACGATACGCTTATATAGGTTCATTTGACATGATATCCATTTAAGAGAAACTAATAGAAGATCGTTTAAAATATAATTTGTTCATGTACAAAGATTACTAAGAGGAGAAAACTTAATAAAAATGGGTGAGAGTATGAGCATTAGCCTTATAAAAAGAGGTAAAAGGAGACTAAATTAATGGAGACCTCTTCCGACCAAAAAAAATTGGAGACCTCATAATTGTTTGCTTATGAAAAAAATTAGTCTCCATCATAATAGCACAATAGTTTGGTGTGATTTTTATTATTGGCCTCAATAATTATTGTCTATGGTCGCATGCTATAATGTTATAAAGATATAAATCTTTTGTTGGTACCTCTACCAGAATTTCAATTTATATAGGATAACATTTGTAAGAACCATTTTTGTTTTTCAAGGTTCTATTCATGCTAACTTTTTATCACATTAACCTGTTGTTAACTCTTCTGGATTTAATGATTTAAGAAAAAATATATTATGGATTTACACTCCAACTATTTTTTATAGGTAAGTTTCACAACTTCTATGGAGTTATAAAAGTGGAAGAGTTCAAACGGAGAGTTCTAGCATCTTAAGGTAGCATAAGATTCGTAATAAACATATGTGCCAAAGAGTTAGGTTTACAAGTATGAAAAAGAAAGTGATGAAACAATCGTTTTATATAGGTTTAGTTAAGCAATAGAGAATGCATGCCATAAAAAAGGATAGTGAAAATCAAGCCATGGAGCTCATCTCAGAATTAGTTTTTGAATATATGATCCAATATACTACTAACATTTGATTGAAAAAGATTGAAATTTAAATAATAAAAGTTAGCCGGGCAAAATAAGTCAGGAAGAAAGGACACTAAATAAAAGGAACAAGTTGGATGAGCAAGTTGCAGTATAGTAGAGTCGTGGACGCAAATAAAAAACGATATTTGAAGCCCCAAGAATTTTAAAAGAAAAAAAGAGTAACGAAAAAGACATGACAAAATTTATAAACCTGACACGTGGCACTCCATGTGTTGAAAAAAATCATTCGAAGCAAAGTACAGGCCCTCTTCAATGATCCTCCTTCCATTCCTCCAAACATGATATTAGTATTTCACAGTCTACTTGCACCGACTCAATTTACCAAAATACCCTCACCCCGAATGCCACGTAAGAAAACCCGGTCCCACTCAACCTCAACCTCACCGCCAGCTAGATCAACTTGGTACGACCTCATACGTGTCATCATTCTATTTGTCCTTCTTTTTGTAAAAGCCATGCCTTAAATTGCCTAGCCTATCATTTTCTCTTCTCCTCTCTGTATTTTCCTTCATTTTTATGCTCTTCTGGATCCAAATACTCTTCTAGACTGTTGAAATCACTGATGGGTGCTTGAAAGTAAGTTTTTTTCTTTCATTTTTTGTGTCTTCATAGATTTTTGATGTTTTCTGTTTAAAGATTTTGGCTTTCTCTATTTTTTTTTCACAACCCTTTAGCTGTGACTTTTAATTACATGCAGAAAAATTGGGTCTTTTAGAGTTTGGTGAGTTTGATGAAACTGGGTTCTGTGAGCTGATTGGAGGGTATAATTGGAATTTTCTGATTTGGCTGGCTTACTTTGTGATCTGGTCTACTTTAATTTTCTTTGCTTTGAATTTCTTTGTGTGTGTTCTGGACTGTTGTAAATTCTTTGTTTTGGTTGATGATTCTGTGAAATCTAGAAGGGTCAATTGGGTTACACTTTGTATGGACAAATGTTGGTAATTTACTGGGAAATTCATGGGAATAATTTTCCCTAGGACCTTCTATGTTTGAGTTTATGAAAGTGGCTAACATGCATTAGGAGAATGTGGTAGAAGAAGTAATCTGTTTGGATGTTTTGTGATTGTTAGGAATTAAACGATGTCATTTGCCATTTGCTTTGACCCACGTGCTTTGCTTAATTGTCTATTGGCTGTTAGTGGGATTCAAAGTTTGCCTCTTTATAGTTTGAGTTGGGGACTTTGAGATAATTAGAATTTAGGCTGGGTTTCAGTACTTTGTCAGTAGTTATTGCTGAACTAGTTGGAGTCCATGCACATTGAAATTAATAATACTTCAAATTCTGCCTATTGAATTATATTTCACATCTATTTCTCCGGTATTCTCCCTGCATTTTTCAATTTTACCTAAGCTTCATTTTTCCATGAACTATGAGATTCATTATTTCTAAGTTTATCTGTATCTCTCCATCTTTTTTAATATTGCCAAAAGTTTGACCTTATCATTTTTATAACATTGAAGCCTTTTGAATATGAAACGAGAGGTGGTACTACAGATAGATCGTCTGACAGTCATTGTTTGGGGGCCATGCTTGGTCAAAATCTCTGTTGCTCGGTGGTTAATTTACAATCAGTATCTACTTTGTCAAAATCCCCATAACTAGTTGGTTGCTAGTTGCTAATAATCCAGATATGAAGTACTATTGCATAATTGAATTGCACTGAAAAGAAATTTAATATGTATTTAAAATTTAAAAACAATAAGAAGAAATTAGAAGTATATTTGCTCACGTTGAATGATAGTGTATTTAACTTCTCATGTTTCTTGTTGCTTTAGTGGAAATCATTTAATTGAGTCATCACCTTTATTATTTGAGTGAAATAGTATATCTGTTGCCTGGTGTTAGGAACAATCTAATGTAATGTACTGACGTTCAAAGGTATTCAAATATTACTGACCTTTTCCCTTCTCTGTTTTACCAGGTGAGTAAAATGATTATAACAAAGCAATACCGTTGCGTACACTCATCTAGCTGTCAATGCACTAAGGGGCATATAACTGAAGATGTGATATACTTGGTATTTCAACAACTGAATTGGAATCCCAAGCTGATTGCTGTCCTATCCTGTGTATGCAAGTGGTTTGATGATCTTGCTAAGAGATTATTATGGAAGGAATTTTGCCGAACCAGAGCACCAAAAATGATGATTGATCTACAGTCCAGTGGGAGCCATAGTGTTGATGGAAACTGGAGGGCTCTGGGGAAGTTGCTAATTTACTGTTCAGGATGCAACAAAGGTGGTTTGTTCAATAACATTCATATCCCTGGTCACTTTGTTTATCGAACTCGGTTTTCTAGAACATCAGGCAAGAGTTTTCTTTTGCCTCAATGCAGAACTGATGTCTTATATGTGTCTGATCCATGTGAGCATCTTGACCAAGGTGAAGAAGGTGATATAGGATTCTTCCGTGGAATATTTAAATCATTCTCTACATCAAAGGTCAGAAAAATGCTCATAAAAAAAGGTGCGAAGCTCCATCCAACTGAAGTTTGCCCTTATTGCAAGGCAAAGTTGTGGAGCATGATGCAGGCAAGAATGATTCCTCAGAGTGCTAGCTGCAGGTTGGGTGCCTATGAAGATTGCATTGAGTATTATGTGTGCCTTAACGGACATGTGCTTGGCATCTGCACCCTCTTGCCATTGTCTGATTCAGAAGAGGCATCTGAGTTCGAGTGATATCTTAATGATTCTCAGGTACCTGCTTGTATCCAAAAAATTCCATAATTCTTGGACTGTTTTTCATGTTTTATTTATTTATTTTAGAAGATGAACTAATTCAAGGCCATAAAATGTTTTCTATTGTTTTCAGTGAATAGTTCTCTTAGAAGACAAATGGACAAATTTTCTCTCACAAACGTGCACTCATGCACACACATTTTTTATTCAGAGTCTTGCTCAATGTACAACGTAGTAAATTGAGGTTTCATTTGGTCTTAGAATCATTTATCTTTAGCAAGTTTTTTTAATTTTTATATCATCTCTCATTTTAGAATTTTACAAAAGGTGTAACTCTTCTAGACATATGATGATTCTACTATCCCTGCAAAATTTCTCATTTCCTTATCCTGGTACTGCAAGTTAGTTAGGAATTCAGACTCCAATGTTAAAGGTTTTCCAATTGTCACCATTTTTTCTCGGTTGTTCCAACGACCGCGGGTGGTTGGAGGGAGGAGAGGATTTCGATTTCACATAGCCAGAGTCACTTGGGTAGAATATAGACATCTTCTGGTTGATTGAGACCCAAAGGCCACTAATTATTCATGATTATAATTGAACCTTAAAAACTGGACAGAGTTTGGATGTAATACTTTGACTTCTAAGGCCTATAATTCTGTACATTAAGATCTAAATCAGTTTATCATGATTTTTGTGCGACCATTAGTGATTGATAGAAGAAATGAACCTAGCTTCGGGTATTATTTTTGTAATGAGATAAAGATTTTGTTTGACAAATATGGTAAAGGAGACCACAGGGCATCTTGAGATTGAATGAACACAAACCTTACATATATATGTAGGAAAGAGCAAACATGATTTGTTCGTTTTTTTGTATCAGGTCTTTTTGGTATTTTTTCCTGTATTAGTTATATGGTGGCATGCAGCATGATCTTCTGACTTGGCATGTCTGAAATATATTGTTATAACTGATTTTAATAAATGAGAAGATTTGCGTGATACAATGGCAGGTGGCTGCCCCCTCGTTTCTTTTTGCATATAATACTTTGAAAACATATTGATTACTAGCTATTGCTTCAGCAGCTGGCTGAAAGATACCATTATGGTTTCATCTAAAACTGATACTGCTGCTGCAATCTTAAACAAGCCCAGGAGTTCGTGTGAAGAATTGCGGATGTTACTGTTACTGACAATTTTTGTATGAATTATGATTTAAAAGGCCATTAGTTGTCTCTTTGAACAATGTAATATCATGTAGATTGAGTGTGGATACCTCTGTACCTTGGTGAAAGATTGACTTGTGCTATAACTCATTTGTTCGGAATCACTCTTCCATTATCTCACGAGACTGAGTAATGAATTGTAAAAATGTTGTTATGTATGGTAGAATGTATTTTAAGTTCCTTCACCAATAATTTGGCTTTTGTGAAAGTTGCCATTTTAAGTTCCTTCACCAATAATTTGGCTTTTGTGAAAGTTGCCAGTGGACTTCCCAAGTTGCGAAAGAGAAAAACTATGGCATAGATTATCTTCCATTGAAGTGGAAGGTTGTTTCTGAGAAGAGCCTGCAAAGCATCTGTGGAGGACAACCAACGTGTTTGAGGAGGTTAAAAAAGTTATTTAAAAATTATTTACCAGAATTTTTTTCAATAAATTATTTTATTTAACTTATAACTATCATATAATCTAATAACAATTAAAATATGTTCTAGCTAAGTGACTTATTTGGTTTCCTTAATCTCTCCAAAAAGGGACAATCAGGTCTAATTTTAGGGGATGGATAAGTTTTAAGAAAATTAAATAAGTTACTTAAGTTTTACATATGTTGGTGATTAGATCATATATTAGTGAAGAACAGAGGATATTCACCAACAACTTTTTGAATAAATCATAAATTAAAGATCATTAGTTGCTTCTGTGAACGATGTAATTATATATCTTGTGGATTGAACATGTAGATACTTCTGTACCTTGGTGACAGATTGGCGTGTGATACAACTCATTTGTTCACTACCATTCTTCCATTATCTCACAAATCCTGAGTTGTACAAATCTCGCTATTAAAGTACACACAATCATTTTAATTTTTAACAAGCAACAACAGCTAAATTACAATTGCACAAGTGGAAGTAAAAATCCACACTAATCGACATGAAAAATTCAAACAAAAAATAGAAATCAAATCAAATAACCAAGAAAGCATGAGAAGCCTGATTGGAATCTGCTTCCTCTTGAAGCTGCAAAAGACTTTCAAGTTGAACTTCAACATCTCCCATATCAGGCCTCTCATTAGGATCTCTCTTCAAACAACTCTCTATAATGTCCATATACAATCTCCAACACTCTTCAGCTATTTCTCCCTCCAAACGCTGATCAATAATCCCCCCTGCATTTCCTGTCATCACCACATTACGTACTTTCTCAACTACACTAACTGTAAATGGAAAAAAATTTGCATCCTCAATATTACGCCCCTCATGCTGACTAATTTGGGACAATGACTTTCCATTAAGTAGCTCTAACAAAAGTACCCCAAAAGAAAAAACGTCACATCTATAAGTCACAATATTAGTACCATCAAAACACTCAGGAGCATTGTATCCCTTAATGCCCTTCACAGTTTCTAACTTAATAGGATTCTCATCCTTTGCTGAAAACTTTGGTCCTTTTAAAGAAAAGCCAAAATATGAGAGCTTAGGAACCCAATTCTTGTCCAAAAGAATGGTGGATGATGCTATATGGCGATGAAGGATGGTCCTTTTGGTGCCTGAGTGAAGGTAGTGTAATCCACGCGCCACCCCTATACTAATTTCCAGCCTCTTCTTCCATGATATCCGCGGCGAATCGCCCCGGAGTTGACCCGGGAGCGATCCAATGGAGGCGTATTCATAGACCACAATCATTTCATTGTGATCATCACAAAATCCAATGAGGGACAAGAGATTTGGATGGTCTAGCTGGCACATGAATATGACATCATTCTTGTACAATGATAGGCCATTTGAGGAATTTTGTTGTATGTGTCCTAGACGTTTGACTGCAATATCTTTGAGTTGGCCATTGATGGAGATGGAGCCTCTATAGGCTAGGCCATGGCGGCCTTGACCAAGAGAATGGCTTTGGTCAAAGTTATTGGTGGCCTTGCGGAGTTGGGAGAGAGAGAAGCGATGGCAGAGATATTCAACTGAAGTGGAAGGATGTTTGGTGGGAGAAGATGCAGATGATGATGATGATGATGAAGAGCATCCAAAGCAGTTGAACAAGATTTCCATAACAGTAAGGTTGGCTTGGAGATGAGTTTGAGGAAATCAAGGTTGTATTTGGAGAAAGAGAGGCAGACGTTGACTTGAAGAATATGGGTCAACGCCGACACGGTGGATCATTCATGCATTGCTACATCATTTCCATCCTCTGAATTACGCGCTTGGTAGTTGGTATTGGTATGACCCTTTCTATATCAAATACTCCATCTCTTTTAATTAATTTAATTTTATTAATGATATTAGTTTAAGTAGTTAATATATTTTTATTTCTTTAAACATTCTAATTATCTTCTTATATTACTTTTTTTTTTACTTGATTATTGTTGAGCATCGGCATAAGGGTAATTGGGGGGATTGGCAAAATTTATGAATAGATCCTATATTTTAATTAAGATCAATTCATCAAATACCACGTCATAGTTAAGACAAGAGAAAATAAAATAATAGTCAATTATTTGGCCTGCCTTAATTTAGTTTATTCTTTGGGATTCACAATTTTTGGCTTTTGTTTTTAGGTGCATGTGACTCTGAACATTTTTAGTTGAGAAGCTGCTGCTACCAAAATATACATGAAAACATGACTGTATAGTTAGTTAGTTAATGTAATATTCTTAATTTTTGACCAAAAAAGGTAATATTCTTAATTTCAGTTTACTAAACTTAATTAAGAGGGTTAAGCATAACTTTGAGAATTTGGTTAGAGTAAAGTGTTAGGTTAATTTGCAGACCAAAAAAATCATATTAGGTTTAGGACATTGGGGAAGGTGTGCGGAAATTTAATAACAAGGTACTAGGAAGCTTCACAAAAGGGCACGCCAACCACTTTTTTATTTTTTTGCTTAGAGTCTTCGGTGTCCGGCTCCCTTCGGGAATCGACTAATCCGAAGTCGCCGCCGGGATTCCCCATTTTGGGGGTGACGACTTCCCAAGGGTTCGAACCCATGATCTGGTGGGTACGCGGTGCCTTACCTTCCCCTTTCTTACCAGCTGGTCTACGCCCCATTGGGCGGCACGCCAACCACTTTTTTATGTGACAAATTTGTCTTAATCCAACAACAACTCCAGCAGACAAATATCATTTTTTAAAAAAAAAATTATATTTTTCCTTGTGCTCTCCCTCTCGCACCTTTTCTACCCCTTCTCATCATCCTATTAGAATCATCATCCTATTAGAAACAAAACAGCGCAGCCATAAAAAGTTATAAACTAAAATATACATCCCTCCAATTCCCGTAAGAGCTATTTGAAAATTTGATTTAATTGGAGGGTTGTATATTTTATTGAAAATTTGTCACATAAAAAGTTATAAACTAACATATACATCCCTCCAATACCGAATAGATTTCTTCTGATTCATTTTATTGTCTTAGAAGTTTGCAAGTTTTTAGCTAATTTATCTAACTTATATTGCAATCTTATAAGTTTGCAATTTCTCCTCCCATCCGAAACAAAACAGCCCCAAAAAGTTGTAAACTAAAATATACATTCCCTCAATATTCTAGCCATACTAATTGACTAGCCCTGAAGGATTGGAGGAAGATTTAATTTGTTATTGTGTTTCCAATCTACCCCTATTTTAGTGTGGAGGGGAAAAAAATGAAGCGACAGTTGCACATTAGTTTCAAATAAGAAATCTAATTTCAAAAAGATACTAAAGAGTTATGAACGATTACTATTAACAATTAAAAGATTACTATTTACAACTGTCATAAGCTTCATTAATAAGAATAAGTGAAGGAATTGTCAATTAACCTATCTAAAATATAATCTCTTGTTTTCAATTGTCTCAAAAAAAAAAACAATGAGCATAGACATGAAAAGGAGGCAAGACCGATACCATTCATATCTTCCTTACTTTCTTGTGTTTCGATTAAACTATTTCATTATATCCTTTTGAGTTAATATTTACGTCAATTGTAGACTTTGACATTATTTTAGATTTGAGTCCACACCAACATTTTGGTGGGTCTATATATACTACGGCCACTAATAATGTGAATATGACTCTAACAAAGAGTTATTAGGCGCCTTTTTTTTTTCAATAAAAGTCATTATATATTTAAATATCAAACAAGATAAAGCGACATGCAGCATGCAGCAGTCAGCAGTCTTATATACCAGATAAGGCCCATTTAACTTTTATATTACAGATATGATGAAATCAAGAATGGGCCAAAGGTTGGGCTTATAAAACGAGAAACTAAGATTTATAATATCTATATTTTTCAATATTGGGATTTGAAGAATTGGCCAGCATGGTTAATGCACATAGATTATTATCTCTTTTGTCAATAATGAAATAAGAACTGAACGATAGATATGATGAAATACAGCACACAGTTCAGCCGTCGTTCTGTTGCTCCAACTTGAGTCTAAGAGGGAAACGCTTTAATTAGAAGATCTCTAAACTAAGTTGAAATCTGATCACGTATGCACGATTGGAATGAATTATAACCTGCTCTGATCTGCCACTGTATTTGCTTTCTAACCAGAGAGTTCAAAAAAAAAACTGAAAGGCACAGAAAAGGCACATTGCATAATTTCCCTTGCTTTAATTTGTTGATTATGGAGAAAAAAGAGGGATCAAGAAGGACAAAAAAGATAAAAGATAGTAATAAAGAGGGGGGAGGGGGGAGAGAGTAAGTGAAAGAGAGAAACAAAAGTACAAAATGGAAGAGTAGGAAAACAAGTGAGTGCAAGGCGGTGGATTTGTTTTTTTTTTGGTTAAATATATAGAAAAACAAGAGGATGGAAAGGAGGAGAGGGGAGGGAAAAGAGAGAAAGCTGGAGTGAAAGGAAAGAAAGGGAAGAAAGTCGGTGGAAGAAAGCAAAAGGGAGAGAAAGTGTGGTAGTGAGTGTGAATGTGAGCCGGTGATGAGGAAAAGACGCAAGTAAAAAGTTGATGCAAGACAAAAGTTAGATAAAAATCAGCCGAGGAAGGAAAAAGAAGTGAAGATGCAGAAAGCAACCTGAAAAATTTGAGAGAGAAGAAGAAGGATTAAGATGAAGAAGATGATGAGCTATGGAAGGAATGGTGAAGTAGAGGTTGCCGATATGAGAGATTCAAAGCACTCCCTTCCCCATAGAGAAGCATAGCAAAACCCTCCTTATATAGACACTTTGTTAGAGATCAAAACTGTTGTAGGAGAAGCTTGAGTTTCTTTAACTGTGCAGTTTAAAAAAATTAGATACACACTTAATGATGTTAATTAGGAGTGAGTATGGTGCCAGCTGCCCACTACATCCACCTGAACTTAATAAAAAAGATTAATCCTACCCAACCCTAAAAGTGGCCCAATTTTTTGGCGAGTTGGTTTATGTATTTTAAGTATTTCTGGTGAAGAAAAGTAACTATAAGAACGTGTTTTATGGGAAACGACTTACTTTATATGTTGGGGGTAGCATTCAAGGAAACTGCGATGCATGCTCATGCAAAAGACACTAAGACAGTATGAAACACATAAATTAGTCAAATATCGAAAGACACGGCAGGTAATTAACTACTCCCTCCGGTCCCTAATGTAAGAGCCCAAAATTTGAATGATTTTGGTCCCTAATGTAAGAGCTCACCCCACATTCTCTCCTCATTTAATGCATTTTTTCCTACTTTACCCCTAACTCTCTTTCATATTTATTAATGGTTATGTATCTCTCTCTTTTAAAAGTACCATAATAAATATGGGCAATTTTGAAAAAGAAGCAATAACTCCAGACATCCAACTAACATTCACATGTTTTCTTAAGAAGCGTTTTTTTGGCGGCTGGCTCTTACATTAGGGACCGGAGGGAGTATTTCTTTTTTTCTTCTTCTCTTCACGTTGCATATCTCATCAACGACTTATTTTGTACGAGAAGTTCTACTAGCATCTTAAATTCAAGTATCGTGCAACTTTAACTATATAATTAAGAGGCATGAAACATGTCATGGTAAAGGCCAATGTCTTTGATCATACGTACATCAAACGGCACGTTATTCATTTTACAAAGGATCTTGTGTGGCAGAGAAAATGACTTTGGACTTATATAATTCAATGAAATGCGAATTAATAAAATCATATCCATATATAGTACTCCCTCCGGTCCTAAATATAAGACCTAGTTGACTTTTTTGGAAAGTTTTAAAAAAGTAAAATAAGTTAATTATAAATTGATGATTTACCTAATTTTTCTCTTAGACTAGTTTATTTTACCTATAACCTAATGGATAATCTAAAAATATATCAAATGTGTCATGATTTAATAGTCTATTTCGCAACCTTAACTTCTCCAAAAAAAGTCAATTAGATCTTATATTTAGGACCGGAGGTAGTATTTATGAAAGGAAATAATTATTAAAATTTTAATCATTATTAAGAAACTGAGTGACATACAATTAAAGCACACACGCACACAACTAATTTTAATGACTGAATATGGTTTTATTTATGCATAACATATATTTGCTTTAGTGAAAGTATCTTAAAATTTAATTAAAGTACAGATATTATATCAAAGCGCAGCAACGCGCGCACTAATGGATATAACACTCATGTTTTAAGAAAATGAATATATAACTTGTATATGATTTTATAAAAAATACCATTAAGAAAATTTTTTGTAGTTACCACATGTTCAATTAAGAATTTAACATTAATTAGTTAAGATATTTAAAGCCTCCTGCAGCATCGCTTGGATCATAACTGTATTATTATTATTATTATTATTACTTATAGAATTGTTACATTGTGCATTATTCGTAATAATATCATAAATAAGATGTAATCATATAATAGGTTAGCCATTGTGTGTGTTTGACATATTCGAGAAATGAAAATCTTTTAATGGTAGAAGACTAGATGATCGATATTTCTATGAACAAGAAGTTCGAAAAACCGAAGTGAGCGCTTTTCACAAAAAAAAAAACCTTAAGATCATCATGAAAAATAATTTGGTATCCACTCTATATGCTTCATTGATTTAATTAATTTTGAAGGCTGATTAATTTACGGCATGATCGTCATGGTATATAACTCAACACTTTGCTATGATCAAAGCATAATAACTCAAAAAGTCACACTATCACACATAAATATATAGGTATATATTGGTAAATAAAAGAATATATAGGTATATCAGATGCATATCATGGAAAACGTGTGTTAATTGAAGTAGATTGGGTATGTATATCACTATTTATTTATTCCAAAGTCTAAATTGATCTATTACATAAAGAAGTTTTTTATTTCACTCCTGTAGGTTTCAATACATAGGAATAAACCCCAAACCAACCAGCCGCTTATTCAAAAGCTAATTATTGGAACACTTACTAATTAATATAATACTTAGTGAGTACTACAATCTAGATAGAAGGCTTAATGGCGCCACTGTAACTATTCTGGACATCATTGAACCTATCCCATATCATGACCCCGCCATACTTAGCAGACCCCTTGATCGCCGGAAGCACCTGAGAGTTCATAACATCCGCCGGAATAAACCCGCCGCTTGCGGCCCCCGTAGATGCCGGGACCCCCAAGAAGAGCTTCCCAGCCTGAACACCATTCCATTGGTTCCATGAACTCAGAAGATTGTTAGTATTGCCAGTGGTGTACATGCATGGGGGGTTATTATAAAACTGAACCCAAACATTGTCAAACAATCCTGTGCTTATTGCGTTGCTTAGGTGAGCATCCGGGAATGGACATTGCGGCGCTGCTGACAAGATTAGGTTTTGGTTGAACCCTTTTAGGGCTTTGGCCAGCTCATCCCAGTGTTGTCCGTCACCGGCCTCAATGTCAAAGTCCACTCCGTCCAACACGGCGTCGCCTAGTGGTCGGGAGCCAGAACTTCCGCCCAGGAAGTTGTTCCAGATGAAGTTGGCCACCTAGTATTAAGATACCAAGTCACACATTAAAAGGTTGATCGAGAGATGGATTAAAGGTACGTATAAAAAGTCATAATATAATATTAAGATTGAAAGATAAATTAAGTGTTCATAATTTTAGGTTTACTCCTATAGGAGTATCACTTTAGCTTAAGTCCCACGTCTAATACTCTAATTTTTTCTAAAACGTATGAAGGAAAATGGACCTGTAAATTATATAATATTTACCACATGTAATTAGAATATAAGTTAGTTATGAGTAAACTAAACTAAATTACTTTTCACTAAATCTATAATTTAAGAAAATTTAAATTAATCAATTTTCCATCATTAATTTTTTTTAAAAAAAAATTAAAGTGACTTTATAATTGAGTCGGATGAGGTCTCATCATGGGATATAATATGAGTAGTTTATTTTGGGATTTTATGATCGAGACTTTAACTGACATTATATATATATATCATTAATTAATTCGCCAACTCAATAGTTTAATATGGGACTAATTAATGTTTTCCCAATATCTATACATATACTACCTGGTTGGCGTCATCAGCGGAGGAGAGGGAGTAGCTACCGGCGCCGCCACCGAGGGAGAGGAGGATTTTGATGCCTTTGGATTGGCAGTCTTTGATTTGGGAGCTGAAGACGCTGCATGTGCTGGGGGTGCCGTCACAGTGGCCAGCGAGGTTCAACTGTGGGGTCTGCCCATTGCCGAAGGTGGACAAGAAGGCAATGTTGATAAATTGGTAGTTTCCAGTGTTGCATGCGTCGGCAAGGGAGCCTTCGCCGCCGTTTTGGCCCCAATAGACTGCGATACCGGCGGCAGAGGACCTCGCAATGAAGGAGGAAATGAGTAAGAGAGGGAGCAATAAGAGAGAAGAGTGTTTAAAAGAAGCCATGGTTATGGTACGTACGGGTATTATATTTGTGTTAGTATGGAAAATGAATATAACGGTTTAGTTGGGTGTGGATTGAGTAGTGAAGAAGAGAAGGAGGCTATTTATAGTGTTTTGTGGTGTGGAAAAGTATTAAGAGAAGCGTGTCTTGTGGGGAAGTGATTGTTTATGGGATAGCATTGCAGGGAAATTGTTGAAGGGATAGCATTGCAGGGAAATTGTTGAATAATGAGGACGTAGTCAAGTCTTTGGTCTGCTTGACTAAATAAATAAAACAAATACTCAACTCAACGTCAAAAATACAGAGACGGAAACTTATAAAATTTTGATTTCTTACTAGCTACTCAATATAAAATCGATGATATATTTATAATTTATATGTTGTGAAGTTTTAATTGCCTATTTTGTTTCGCTTGTTTTTTTAAAATTGTTTTAAAATTTTCAAAACGTAGTGATAGTACTATATCAATATGTTCAAATATTTGTGCTATTTTTTTTAAAAATAGTGACTTCATTAACCGTAAATGTTTTTAAAGTAAAGAGTAGTCGAATCTCCCCAAAGTAAAATCAGGTAAAAATACTTACAAATTAAAATTGGATAAATTAATTAAAACAACCACTTACAAAGTAAAATTGGAATAACAAAACTCAAAACCATATTTGTGCTTATGGGGTCAATCATTAAGGTGAATTGTGCTATATATATTACCATGATTAATTTATGTTTTCCCTAAATTAGTAATTATTACTAATTATTACTTCCTCTATCTCGTCCTAAATATAAGATCTAGTCGACTGTTTTGAAAAATACTAAAGAAGTAAAATAAGTCAATTATAAATTGATTTACCTAATTTTTTCTTTTAAATTATTTATTTGACTTATAAAGTAATAACATATATTGGTAAAAAAATAACATATTTTGCAACCTTAATCTTTTAAAAAAATCAATTAAGTCTTCTATTTAGAACTGGAGGGAGCACTTCATTTGACGCCTATTATCTTTGAAATAAAAATAATAATAATCCGAGCCTACGTAGTAGTATAATAAATTATTATTATTATGCCTAATTTATGTACCCGAATTATTGTAGCCACCGATGTTGAAATAAGTTGTCATCAATTTAAGGCGTAACGTGTGGAGAGAACTGGAGAAGTACCTATGCATTTCTGTAATCGAACTGCACTCCGGTCGCAAAATTAAAGTCATTCTCCCCAATATTACGCAGATGAAATTCTAAACCGGCAATCAGTTCCTTTTTCTTTTGGCCCACAATCAAACGCCAATTCTTGTGTGTCATACTTGCAAGCGTTTTGGTATAAACGCCTTCCAAAATTGAGAAAGGAAATCAGGCTAGTTATTGCTAAGTAGAAGAGAGATCATATTAGAGCATTCATCAATGCTTGAATTCTGTTAATTCTTATACTCTGTTATTAGCATGTTCACCACATCTATGGGTTATTTTTAGTACCACATAACGAATAGTTCAATTTTTTTTATCATAAACGCACATCCTTTCGTTAGTAAAAAAAATTAACGCTCTATATTGAATTGTCCAGTGGGAACATTTCATGTTTGGCCATACAGTAGTTTTCATAAAAACGTTCATTATTCCTTCCTGGAAGAAATGCTTTCTACTATATATTTTCTTCATTATTTGTAAACAACAAAATATTGCTGATAAAAAAAAACAACAAAATATTGAGATGACCTAAATTTTGTAAAGTTGCAATCAGGATTATTATATCTAAACCTATATAATGTTGAAAATAATAAATTCTAGGGATTTTCTCTAGAAGCATTCATGTTGGAGTGGTACGGTGGACTGCTTTGTATGCCATTAATTTGTGCTTAAGTTTCTAATTCTTAAAAGTTATCTTTCAAGAAAAGAAACCAATGCTACTATATCAGAAGTATGGAAGAATAGTCTTCATATATAGTTCATAGCCATCTTTAAATTACATGGTTCTTATCACAATCAGAATTAATATTTAAGTGTTATAAAAAAAATAAGTAATCTTTGAAAAGGTTCTTATTATTAATCGTCCAGAAAATGACTCCAAAATCAACATTTCACATGATAAATCAAATGACCCGGTCCTTTTCATAAGGTATTAAATTATAGACTCCCAAAATTTTATGCATATAAAATGAGAAATAAATAAAATATTATTAGAAAACTTAAATAAATTATATATATATATATATATATATATATATATTGTAGATTGAAAAAACTCCTGTTATACATGGAAAAATTAATCCGCTTGCAAGTTTTCATGGTTTAATGATCAAATTATACAAATAAATAACATGAAAAAATGAAAAATAACTAGAATCTTCATTTTATAAATTATGAATGTTTTTCTCGATAAGAATAAATAAATATACATCTTTTTATAAAAAATCTTCAAAATTATTTTATTTATTGTTATTAAAGATAAAATACTCTTGGAGTTGACTTCTGTATATGCCTTAATCTGTAAGTCACTAATTCTTTAGATTTTGTATTTCTAAGGAAAATGTTTTTATTTTTATGAAAAATAAAACATATCAGAAATATCGGAGGGAAGCCTTCCCAATTTTTTGAGAAGCATGTACTCATTCATTGCACGATGAATCGAGAGTCAAAGTTGTACGTGAAGAATCAAATTTCACCAAATTCCTTTCACATGGAAATTAATACCAAAAACCTAATAAGTACTTCCTCCGGTCACTAATGTAATAGCTTGCCGCCAAAAAAACGCTTCTTAAGAAAACATGTGAATGTTAGTTGGATGTCTAGAGTTAATGCTTCTTTTTCAAAATTGTCCATATTTATTATGACACTTTTAAGAGAGAGAAATACATAAGCATTAATAAATATGAAAGAGAATTAGGGGTAAAGTAGGAAAATATGTATTAAATGAAGAGAGAATGTGGGGTGAGCTCTTACATTAGGGACCAAAACCATTCAAATTTTGGGCTCTTACATTAGGGACCGGAGGGAGTATATAATGTTGAAAAAAACATTAACTTCACACTCAACCAAATTTTACATGTACTATTCTTAAGAAGTGTGTCTTTGTGGGTGGACTCTTATATTAGTAAGTGAGCGGGTACTTCCAATCTTAGTTATAGGATTCAGTTGTCTTTTTTTAAGTTAAGGAATTAAATTTGACCACTAAATCATAACATATGTCACATGTAATTAGATTATATGTTAATTTATAAATAGAATACATTTTTTTTGATAAAAAATCACATCTCGTGGCACTTTCGTCATTGGGATAGTTGAATTTGATGTGATTTTCAATAAAAAGCTATATAAATGGAAACGTTGGATGCATATATGCAGAGGAGAACCGTTTCTCATCGGGAAATGGATAACTTTGCCTATGTAAGTAGTATTCCTACTCCTCGTCTTTTAATTAGGAATGAGAAGTACTAAACCACTAGCTTGTTTTTCCTAAATAATCTTTTTAGTGATTGATGTGTGTGTGTGTGCGCGTGTATAATTTAATGCTACACATATGTTTCCTTTTTTTGAAATATTATATAGTAGCATATACTGTAATAAAATATTATAAGACCCTTGAATTTTTTTAAGAAATTAAGCATGTAAAATTAATCACTTTAAAATGTTTATTGTTATCATTTTTCCTCAATCTAAATTGTTCTATCTATAAACTAACATATGATCTAAGTAAATGACATGTGTTATGATTTAGTGATTTAATTTGCTTTCTTAACTTTCACAAAAAAGTCAAAAAGGACTTATATTGAGGACCAGATGCAGGACAATTCAAGAGAACTATACATAAATAATACTAAGATTTACCATGTGAAGTTCAATATCACATAATTAACTCAGACGCTCTATTCTGTCGTTTTCTAGTACTAATTAGCTTCACATGTTTTACTGTCCTTGGACCATGCTCATTGTCTACCAAAACAAAGACAGATTTACCGTTCTGAAATATTACTAAAAAACATTATGAAATGCTTAAAGTGATCTCTCTTTGATTAACTAAATCAACAAGACAAGCATCTAAATTCACCATTAATTTGGGGAGGGATGTTGGCTTCCCTCCTCTCAGCTGTCCTCGGCTTCCCTATTAATTTGGGTACTTTCCTTATATTTTATTTTTTATTTTTATATCAATTAATTCTATATTAAAATATTGGCATTTTGATAAATTATGAGCAAAAAGGGATATTTTGTTCAATTTTATGATTTTAAAAAATTAGGTACTGAAAACATTCATATGTTACTTTCCAGAGCATGTATGTGACTTCAGGCACATAATCAATATACCAGCAAGTTGCAGCGAATAGGATGACCGTTAAGCCTGGTTATTGGTAAGTAAAGTGAGATGTGATGCATGATGCTTAAGCATTATATTGTTTACGTGCAGGAATTAGGAAGTTCTTTCTCAGCAGATTTTGCCTCAAGCATATTGCAGAAGTGAATTGAGCAAAGGTAAAATAAAATCTACTAGCATTTATTTCATTTAAACACAATGCCAATAGCTATAAAATCTAATATAACAAGGTTTCATGTGGCGTGGGACTAAAATCTTGATTGGTAACATACTATGGAACATTAATTATCTCTCTTATATAGAAGTACCAACCCAACTAAATTTTAGACTGATACTAGGAAGAAGAGAGTGGTGATGAATAGAGACAGAGTCTAAGACACAAACAAGTATTTTCTAGAGGCTAGAGTAAGCATGAAAGATTCGAAAACAAAATCAAAATAAGAGATATCAAATCAATGGCTTGCATCTAATTCCTCTTGAAGTTGCAAAACATGTTCAAGTTGGACTTCAACATCTCCCATATCAGGCCTCTCATTAGGGTCCTCACACAAGCAACTCTGAGCAATGTCCATATACAATTTCAAGCACTCTCCTGCAACTTGTCCCACCAAAGTCTGATCAATAATCCCCTCACCATTTCTTATTATTCCTGCCAAATCACGTACTCCATGCTGACTAATAATTCCCAATGAAGTGTTCCCACAAACAAGTTCTAACATAACCACCCCAAAAGAATAGATATCACTTTTGTGTGTCACTTTAGGTGCACACAAATAACTCTCAGGGGCTATGTACCCCACAGTGCCTACAGGGCATTCCACCTCTATAGGCTTCACAACCTTGTCTGAAAACTTTGGTCCTTTCAAAGAGAGCCCAAAAAATGACAATTTAGGAACCCAATTCTCATCCAAAATAATGTTCATAGGTGATGTATTGAGATGAATGATGGTACGTTTGGTGCCAGAGTGAAGATAGTGTAGTCCACGTGCCACACCTATACTTATCTCTAGCCTCTTCTTCCATAAGCCAAGTGTTGATGATGATGTCTTAGAGTAAAGTTGATTAAATAGTGAACCGTTTGAGGCATAGTCATAGACAACAACCTTTTCATTATGATCATCACAAAATCCAACAAGAGAGGTCAGATTTGTGTGGTGAAGCTGACATGAGAATATGATTTCGTTCTTGAAAAATGAAATGCCATGTGCGGATTTGGTTAGTTGTGAACGGAAACGCTTCACTGCAACATGCTTGGGTTGACCATTAATGGAGATGGAAGCTCTGTACACAACACCATGGATTCCTTCACCTACAATCAGGCTTTGGTCAAAGTTATGGGTAAAGTTTAGAACTTGGGAAAGAGAAAAGCGATGGCATAGTAGATGATCTATTGGTGTGGGATCAGGTTGTTTCCTAGTAGAAGAAGATGAAGCAGAACCTCCAAAGCATTTCTGAAGGATTCCCATTACTTCTCATGACTAAGAGCCCAAGACTTGTTGGATTTATTTGAACCAAAAATAAGAGATAAGCAAGACTTGTGGATTGACCAATGTGTCAATACCTCATAAGTCTTATATGACATTTATACACTCTCCTTCTCCTAATAGCTAAATAGCTAATACTCCCTCATGTACATGTTATCAGACCACAACTTGGAATCATATTTCTTAAGAAAATATGTTTAAGTTATTAAATATGTTAATATTACCCTTATTTATGATTATGAGTCTATTAAGAGAGAGAAATGAATTAACACTAATGAATATGAAAATGAATTAAGGGTAAAATAGGAAAAAAATATATGGGACAATTGCATATAGGTCCCAAATAAGGGATTTAATTTCAAAGAGGTCCTAAGAAGTTGTTAGCACTTGTTAATGAAGATTGCACTTGTTACTAGTGGTTATTAAATACTCCTTGGGACCACTTTGAAATACGTCTCTTATTTGAGACCTAAGTGCAATTGTCCCAAAACATATTAAGGGTCTTAGTATAAAAGATTAACATAACTTTTGGTCCCTCAAATTTCACCCAGTTTTTGTTTTAGTCCCTCAAGTTTAAAACATGCACTTTTAGCCCCTCAAGTTTGCACCGTTAATACAGTTAGTCCTCCAACTTTGAAAAGGACTTGAAAATGTATTTAACACCGTTAAAGTCTGTGACGTGGTACTAACTCTGTTAAGTATGATGACACTCTATTTTTAATCTGACTGTATATTTTAAATATTTGTAATCAAATTTATTTTAATAATTAAATATTCAGTCAGATTAAAAAAAACAGAGTGTCACATCATCATAGTTAACATAGTTGTTAGTGCCACGTCACATACTTTAACGGTGTTAAATACATTTTCAAGTCCTTTTTAAAGTTGGGGGACTTTCTGCATTAGCGGTGCAAACTTGAAGGACTAAAAACACGTGTTTTAAACTTGAGAGACTAAAATTAAAACTGGGTGAAACTTGAGGGACCAAAAGTTATGTTAACCCCTAGCATAAATTTAAATCACTTTTTTTTTGTTACCCAAGGGTATCCCCAACCGCGTGTCAAGTAAGACTAATCCCTTGCTGTTCTGAAGTCCTATGTAGGGAGTAGACAGCTGGCTTGTGAATTTGCTCTATTCGCAAAAGAGCCAGGGATCGAACCCCCAACTATAAATTTAAATCACTTTTATCTTGGTCTTCTTTGTGATTGGGCCTGATATGTCATCATTAGGCCCAGTCAAGTGTAATTATGAGCTTATAGTGTTAGATGCACAATAATATACATAGGAAAACTATATGAGTAAAAAAACACTTTATAGTTGGCAAAAAAAAAAAAACACTTTATAACTTGGGCTAAAAAAACACTTTATAACACAAGATTCAATCAAGAAGAAGAAGAAAAGAATCAAACAGGGTTGGTATCAGCTTCCTCTTGTATTTCCAATACACGTTAAGCTTCCTCTTGTATTTCCAATACACGTTCAAGTTGGACCTCAACATCTCCCATATCAGGCCTCTCAATGGGATCTTCACTCAAACAGCTTACTACAATGTCCATATACAATTCCCAACAGTCTGATGCTATTTCTCTCCCCAAACGCTGATCAATAATTGCCTCATCTTTTCCTATTTCTGCCAAATTCTGTACTTCATGCTGACTAATAATTCGGAATGAAGTCTTCCCGCAAACAAGTTCTAACAAAACCACTCCAAAAGAATACACATCACTTTTGTGCGTAACATTAGGGGCACGTAGGTACATAGAAGAATCCATAGTACTTTCAACAGATTCCAACTGATGTATGGGCTTCACATCCTTTGCCTTAGACTTTGGTGCTTTTATGGAGACCCCAAAAAATGAGATCTTGGGAACCCAATTCTCATCCAACAAAATAGTAAACGGAGCTATAGCGCCATGGATAATGGTACGTTTGGTTCCAGAATGAAGGTAGTGTAATCCACGAGCTATCCCTATACTTATCTCTAGTCTCTTCTTCCAGGATAAAAGTGTTGGTGATGAGTTGGTATAAAGTTGATGAAAGAGTGATCCATTTGAGGCATACTCATAGACAACAATCATTTCATCATGATCATCACAAAACCCAACAAAGGAAACAATATTGGGGTGGTTTAGTTGGCACATGAATATGACATCGTTCTTGTACAGTGAAATCCCATCCAGTGAGGAAATATTTGCTTCTTGTTGGAGGCGCTTCACAGCAACATCTTTAAGTTGGCCATTCACAGAGATGGAAGCTCTGTATGACACACCATATGGCCCTTCACCGATAATCCGGCTTTCGTGGAAGTTTGCGGTGGATTTCTGAAGTTGGGAAAGAGAAAAGCGATGGCAAAGATGTTCTATGGATGTGGTATAAGGTTGTTGGGTAGAAGAGGTTGAGGCTGAGCTTCCTCCAAAGCACTTGAGAAGGAATGACATCTTCAATGAGAACGAACGAGGGAGACATTACTCTTTTGAAATAGTCAGCTTAATTCAATGGTTAGGTGTTTGCTTGATGGACACGCAACCTCACTGCATTTCGCCAGTTGCTCACTGACATCTCCAGTCTCCATCACTTGTAGCAAGGAAAACCGTTTTTTTTTCTTTGGTCAGCTTGAAAACAAAACCAGTTATTGAGTTACGTGTTAGTATTTGATAACCTGTGTCGTTTTCAATTTGATTTTAACTACCTTCCTTGGTTCTCAAACTCTCAATCATAAAATCACTTTCATTTTCATTTTAGAAATTAACAAAGTTTAATTATTTAATATTATTGATATCTCAAAAATACCCTAAAAGAAGAAAGTGATCTTATAATTATAATTAAGGCCCAATTAGATCTTAAAAGTTGTTTGTAGAAAAGTATTCACGGAGGTATTTTGGGGAAAAATAGACAAATATATTAGACAAAGTGGATAAGGATCTTAGGATCAAATTAAATAATCTTAAAAGTGATCTTATATTTAAAACTAGAGGGAGTAAATAAGGGATTTGGGGCCGGTCAAAACCCCTCTTCAGTTAGCTATCTCTTTGTCAATCTTCTAATTTTAGTTATAAGTCACTTATATTATAGACACATCTTTATATTAGAAGCAATCATATAGTATGATGCGTTTGTTAGACACTATATGTGTGTGCAAATTTTTTAAGGGAGATTCAAACATTCATTCCACATTTTGTGGTGGCTACATTCTTCCATAAGATCAAACCCCATTGGCATTTATAAGTCGCTTTTAGTAAGCTAAAAAATATTTACTTAAATTGCATAAAAAGTATTTTAAAATTGAACAATTTTCCTATTTGTATCCTATTTAATGTACACTAGTTCATCTTGATCAACACAAAATCATTTCATCTTGATCAACACAAAATCCAACCAGGGACAACAGATTGGGGTGGTGGAGCTGACACATGAATATCACATCCTTCTTGTACAACCTCAGACGGTACGAGGAACTCGCAGCCTTTTTCCTGACACAATAGAAATTGCTACTCACACAATACATGACAAATTTCATGCAACAGTGAGTAATTGGAAATGCCAGACAATGTGCAGTATGAGTGCCTAGCATAACATATTTTTAAATTGCTTGTGCCTCATAACATACAAGGTAGGATACTAGGATTATACTTTCAGGTTGCATTGCATAGTCTAGACTCTAGACCATAATAAAAGAACGACTGAAAACAATACTTCCATGACAAATAATTAACCTCAACTTCAATATATAGCATTTGTTTAGTAACCAGAACGTGATTAATTAATCACGAATTGGTGCATCATCTAATCCACCTACAGACAAGTGAATCCTTCACAAAAAAATACAATTCTTGCAAAACAAGTACAATAGTAAAATCCACGTGAATATTATTCATGGATCAATGACACAATGTGTACGCATACGCACACACATATAAAGGAAGAAATAAAGCAAGAACAATAAGAGTTGGAAATTTTGAAAATTTAAGCCGACCTGAGAATTAACAGATAAAGCGCTAAAGACAGTTGAAAATTTAAGCCGACATGCTGTCATTAACTATTGCACATGTGCCTTTCCAGAACATGTGATTGACTTGTATATCATTTAGACATGCGGCTGTCATTGACTATTAATATCATCTAGATTCGTCATTACCTATCATCATTCAAACCTGTTAAAGTACTACTTTTCTAGTGGTAGAGCAAGTTTTTTCCCTCAAGCATACAGCAGAAATGCTAGCTAGTGGCACTCCATTTAATGTGTCTAACCGTAACAAATGAAATTTAAACACCGTGCCAAATAATGCCAATGGCAATGAGTGTGAAATAAGCAGTTATGCTATAATACCATGAACCATACATAATCTTTCTTATAATTAAGGGTACCAGCGCAACTACATAAGAGGCTGGTAATGAGATAGAAACATAGTATGAGAAGTTAAATCTAAAGAATGTAATAATCAAGAGACTTAAAGGTATTTTCTAGTGGTAGAGCAACTAAGCATGAAAGCTTCAAATAAGGAGAGAAATGAATTCAAGCGATGGTATCTGCTTCCTCTTGAAGTTGCAATACATGTTCAAGTTGGACTTCAACTTCCCCCATATCAGGCCTCTCACGTGGATCCTCATTCAAGCAACTTTCTGCAATGTCCATATACAATACCCCACACTCCGGTTCTATTTCTACCTCAAATATCTCATCAATAACTTCCCCCTCCTCATAGAACAAAATTAGTTCTCTCAAAAGTTCTCCAAAACAAAAGACATCCCATTTATGCATCACATCAGGTGATTCCCACTTACCTTCATCAACACTTTCCTCTTCCAACTCTCTCCTCTTCCCTCCCTTTTCTGAACTCTTTGGAGCTTTCCTAGACATTCCAAAAAAGGTGATCTTGGGCACCCAATTCTCATCCAACATAATGGTAACAGGTGACACATCACCATGAATGATGGTACGTTTAGTACCACAATGAAGGTAGTGCAATCCACGCGCCACACCAATACCAATCTCTAGCCTTTTCTTCCAAGAAAGTGGTGTCGGTGGCTTGGTGTAAATATGGTCATAGAGAGAACCATTTGGAGCATATTCATGGACAGCAATCATTTCATTGTTGTCATCACAGAATCCAACAAGGGACAAGAGATTAGGATGGTGAAGCTGGCAAGTGAAGAGGATGTCATTCTTGTACAGTGCAATGCCCTCTGAGTAAGTCTGTGGTTTTTGTCTGAGGCGTTTGATGGCTACATCTTTGAGGTGGCCGTTGAGGAAGATGGAGGCCTTGTAGGCAACACCATAGGGGCCACTGCCAATGATAAGGCTTTCATGGAAGTTGTTGGTGAATTTTCCTAGTTGGGAAAGAGAGAAACGATGGCATAGTTGTTCAACTGTTGTTGTGGAATGATGATAAGGTTGTTTCCTAGAAGAAGCTGAAGCTGAAGTTGAAGTTGAAGTTGAAACGTAACTGAGCCTCCAAAGCACTTTTGGAAGAATGACATTCCCAGTAATGATGTGGACTTGATGCTGGTTTGAAGTTTCTGAAGATTTTATCATTTTGTATTCACACACCGTGTGTGAATACAAAATGATAAAGTTGACTTGGTCAAAATGACACACCCATTGACTAACATTCAGCTCATTGTTTTGGTTCCGTGTTTGTTGCTTTCCCTTCTAGCCACTTCAAAAGTCAAGACCAATTACAATTATGGTTTGGTTACTCATAACTCACATTTACTCTAATTATATGTTAAAATTATAGTTTATCTAAGTTGCTTAATTTTCACAAAAGAGTCAACTTCATCTTCAAAGTATCTAAAAAATATATTAATTTAGCGACCTTATATATGGGAGAAATATTTAGTGTCACATAATGTTTAGTCATGTGAAAACATGTATGTTTTCTCTTAGTATTATTTCTCCTCATATTCTTTATAAGGACGAACCGTTTCCAACCATTCAATTTGGATAAAGAATAGATTCAACTTCATAAAAGTCAAAAAATTCTTTATTAAAATCAATAATTTAGATTTTATTCTGAAAGGACACTAAGGAGATCCACTTTCACATAGAATGAAGACATAACATAACAACTCATCATTTTGATCATAATAGATAGACATAGTGAGTTAATACTTTTCTTAAAAATAAAATAAAATAACATTTCTTTTTAGCTAGGATTAAACTTGAGTTGAGATTGATATGATACTACTTGAGTTGGTAAGCATTTCTCTTTATGTAAACTTTACCACACATAAGATTGAGAACATATGTTTGAATCTCCTAAATCGTTCTTATAGAGAGGGGGAGGGGCCTTTTTCGGCAGCACCTTCTACCCTTAAATTCGGATTCAGTCGGTTGCTAATAGGCTCCGATTATAAGTTTAGGTGGTGGGACATGATTGTAATTTTACTATGTAACTCATTTAAAGTCTAGTTGACCAATTTAGGTGGGGGCGGGGTTAGTATACTTTTGCCCCCCAACTCATTCCGTTTGACTTGGTCAAACTATTAATGTTTTCACAATAATTAGATCAAATTAACTCCAATGGATTCTCTTGAATGGGAGAAGATTGATCCCAACTTTTGATCGTCACGATTTTGAATATTATAAGTTTTTTTAACTGAATTTTGAATATTATTAGTTGGGGACTCATGTTTTGGTAAAAAACAAAAAAGTGTGTTAGTTGGAGGTTGGAGCTTCTACACACTTGTATTCAAGCTCAGAATACACACATAATTCCTCAAAATCTTAGCCTAATCTCGCAAAGATGGTCTATCACTATCTCCCATGCATGGTCTAGTAGCGTTCCTCAAATTGAATTTTGCAAGACACCATTTTCATACGCCATCATTTAATTTTGATGTTATCTAGCCCCATACTGACAGCTTGATTACACCAGTCAGCAACAGCGACAATGTACAAATTTTATTCTTATTTAACAGTAAAAAGTGATAAAAATAAAGGATTGTTCTTTTCAGACGGGAGACTTCAATTAATAGGCGAGGACTACATTTAAACATGCATTAGGCAATGTGAAGTGTACACTTCAAAATCTGTAGTCATGAGAAGAATTTTTTTCTCTCACTAGTATCTATATATAATCAGTAAATCAGATACATATATGAAGACAATGTATGTAGTTGATTTCATTTCAACAAACAATTATACCAACCCAACAATGAAAACCCACCAAGAAAACCATCACCTATGAAAATTGTGTACAGAGTTTACTATTTTAAAGGCACCAACCACCACCATATATAACTAGCACATCACAATCTTCACCAGGCCAATTTCTCTTTACCTATTGTGAAAACCATACACACAAATAAAAGTTATGCCATGAGGAAGTTTTTAGCAGCCAAAAATCATGTGTGAATTAAAGCAAGTGTAACTCTTGATCACCTTGGAAAGATGTCCTCTTTGATCTCTTCAGCCTGGAGTGCTATAATATTACACATTCACACTTGTTCTGCTTCGGTTCACTTTTTGATTTCTTCTCTGTTTAAGACAAGAAAGATCAAGAATATCAATCATCTGAGTAAAATACAGAAAAAATACAAACTAAAAATATTGAAAGATACCTGAAAACAATCTTGGTTCTTTTATGTAAGTAGGTGAATAATTTTTTTCGAAATATATAAGGGTAAATTTGTGCAGCTCAGTGTCCTCTAGAAAGTGAATGTTAAGTGATGTGCAGAATTTGAAGAGATTAATGGATGTTGAGGTAGGGTTCTCCAATGAACTCAGATTATGGGACATGAACAACCAATTCAATCCTTTTGCTTTCTTCCATGTTTCCAGGATAAGAAAGACACAGAAAAGTCTATATGGATAAGATAAAAGCAAGGCAAACAAAAAATGGGGAAAAATCAATCCTCATATGTATTTTAAAGAATGTGAATGCTGTCCATTATGTCTTGACCAAGAAAAGCCTAACAACAGGATTAAACAGCCAATTTATTTGAGGAGATCACAAATATACAGACATCTTTTGGAAAGTTAAGTATAACAGTCTAAGGAAAAATCAAGGTATTTCTAAAGTCAACTTAATTACTACTTGTGGGCTGCAGCCTAGTCTTTCCATAAGTGAAGAGACTATCCATAAGCACAAAACACGTGTTGTATTTTAAAAGTGCCAAAGGCAACATTCAAATAGTAAAACCAATAATGATAGTTAAACTAAAACATGTTTCTGTCAAAGTTAAATTTTAAAAGTGCCAAAGGCAACATTCAAATAGTAAAACCAATAATGATAGTTAAACAAAAACATGTTTCTGTCAAAGTTAAATAGAACAATACCAAGTATCTTAAGCTATATCCAACAAAATGCAGTTCAATAACACAGAAAACTATTAATAGTAACTTTTAAAGTGACCGAAAAGAGTAAACAGACCTTTATCCCCAGCCGGGGGTTGCACGAGCACATGCATTGTTGTAACTCCACCAGGGATATCACATAAAGGACTCTGGCACTCCCCCACCGTTTTGTTGTTTTCCAGTATTTTTCCAGCACTAATTAACTTCACATCTTTTACAGTCCTTGGACCATTCTCCTTGTCTTCAGAAACAAAAACAGAATTATGGCTCCAACAGATCACTAAAAACTACTACAAATCGTTATTACGGATGCCTCTTGATAAACTATATACAACGAAAAGCATGTCAAAGCACAACTGTTACTTGTTAAACCTTAAATATCATCTTAACATATAGTCATTAACTGTTGCAAATATGACTTTTCAAACATTATTTTTGGCAGCATATAATATACCAGCAAATTGCAATGAATATGATGACTGTTAAGCCTATTTCATGGTAAAGGAATTTTAGGGGTACCCATAGCAAATGAGTTCAAGTATAATTTAAGCACCACATCATGGATTTCTTTCCTGAGATAAGCAGCTAAACTGTCATTCTGACCAATGATATAGATAATTTAACTTCAGAGGTGTGTATATGTAATCAATTAAAAACTATGAAACTGAAATATAAAAGTTTCTTCTTTACAAAGTACTAGTCCAAGACCATTAGAGATGGAAATGATGCACAATAACAGAATGAATGAGAGTTTAAAGCCTAAGAAATTAATATTAATAATTAGGAAATAGAAACAACTCAACTAGTTTATATCCTTCCCACTTTATGCCACAAAAAACCCACCATCATGAATCATCGACAAATTCATAAATTCCCAACTGATGCTGCATAGAAAAACACATTCTTACTGCCCAGGTAGAGTGCTCAAAAATTTTGAAAACCTACGCATCTGTAAGCAAAACCTTGGCTATCCTAGAAATACAGCACAAATTTCATTCTCCTTTCTCAACATAAACAAGCATTAGCATGATTAGCTGCCTCAACACAACCACTCCGGAATTCACTATTTTAACAAACTTTGGCAATCTCTTGAAGACACAGGTGGTATTTGTAAAATCCAATCAAGAGAAACAAGAATTTCTCCCTCTTGCACTGGCACATCATTTATCTTCTATAAACCAACCCATCCAAGCACTGACACCCACTAATCTTCAATTTACAACATGAATCACCCAAAAATAGCAACTACCAAACAGGAAACATAAAGCACCTTCCTATTTAGCTATTGAAAGGAAGACCAAAAAATAATGAAAGCATATAACAAAAAATAAGAGAAGGAGAGAGAGCTGACCATTTGGCCATTGAGCAAGAATACTCTCCTTCAAGGTAGCAATACTTGTAGCAGCAGGAAAACTTTTGGGGCCAATATCAGAACCATCAGTCAACCTAAACTTGATCTCTAATTGATCTTGCCTCCTCGCCATGATCACAGATATAGATGTATCAAACCAACCTTGAAATCAAACAAATCCAACAACACTCCACTAAATCACTCCCACTGAGTATCAAAAATTCATCAAAATCTCCCTCCAATCTTCTGCAAAATCACATGAAGAAAAAAGATCAAATTTTGATCAGCCTTACAAAAACCCCATCACAGAATAAGGACACAGGGAAAATTGAGGACAAGTTTGAATAGTATTTGAACTATTTGTGGTCAGAAGTTCTAGAAACAAGAAGAAAAATTGAAACTTTGATAAAAAAATTCAAGGAAAATTCAACTCACAGACACCCCCACAGAGCAATCTCTAACAGCTACTATAATTAAGGAAGCAAATCTGGATCCAATCCAATCTGAGCATGCTCATCATTCAATAAAAAAAATAAAAAAAGGAATAGAAATGTGAACTAATGATTGGAAAGGTTTGGATATATGATGAGTGATGTGTGCGAAAGTGAGAGAGTCATAGGTAGGCGATTTGTTTAAGAAAAACGGAGGGTAGTACCAAGAGAGAAGACGAGGTTGTTTCGGAGTATTCAAAGTAATGTGTGGTCAATGAATGTACAATTGTTGTATTGTTGTGTTCTTGAGATGAGATGAGATGGAACTTTTTGGAAATAAAGGATCTATTGGCAGCAACGCAATCTTAATTCTTATATCACAATACATTTTTATACATTGTACTCCTATTATATATATATTGCTGACACATTCTTTACTTGTACGTTTAGCATCCTCCCTATCATATCATTTGTCTTCACTACTTACTAGTACATCGCTACCCATTTATATACATACAATTAAGGTAACTATATCTACACCATTTACATCTTATCTAAACCCTCTCGATTTGATATTATATGTTACATTCATTGAAATATTTTTATATTGAACAAATAAATTTGGAATGTCCAATTGAGATGGTTTAAATTTATTTAGTTTTGATGCTTATAATTTTTATTACTTTTTTTGGCCAATTAATTTTTATTACTAAAGAAACCAGGTATATAAGTGTGTGTACTCCCTCCGTTTCTAAATATAAGATCACTTTTAAAATGTAATTTATTCCTATTTATAAGATCACTTTCTAACATTTCCCAATTTTTTCCAAAATTAACCCTATCATGCTTATCTAAAATAACAAGTAAGAGAGGGAGAGAGAGGATAAATGTATATAGTTGGAATAAATTGGTAATATCATGTATAAATATTTAACTTAACTAACTTCATTAATTTACTCAAATAAGGGAAAGTGATATTATATTTAGGAACGGAGGGAGTATATATATATATATATATATATATATATATATATATATATATAATATAGAAGTCAAATTGTGTATATAGTAGTTAATGTTGATCCTGACCTATTATTGATGACTCTATGATATTGTCATTGATAGCTCAACAATTGACATGGACAATTATCAATGCAATTAAATTTAATTTCACTAAGATTTCAAAAGACTTTTATGCTATATGATGGATTTGGTGGGTGTCGTTATTATTTTCCCTCATCCTCGTTTTTTTTTTAATTTCTCATACCCAAAAACATATTCGTTTTTAAAAGTATTGCAATAACTTATCATGAGAACTATCAGTGCTACATGAATAACTGAATCACTAAACAATTTCTTGAGAACTTGTGGTTATGTTTTTATTGGATTTTGTTACAATATACTATTCATACTTTTTATGTGGGCAGCACGTTGATTCTCTTTGATTTTTTATCTTCAGAATCCATACTTTTCTTGTCTATCATTTTTTATATGAAATTTATAAATAAAATCTTATCATTAACTCGTAAAATATGAAGTGTGTGTGTGTGTGAAAAATTTATATGAATATTTGCGGAGACAATGAGAATTTCTTTGGGGTGGAAAAGGTAATGAATAGACACCTTTCCAACTAAGTCTACTACATTTATGCCATTCATAGAATCTAAATATTGTAAATTTGATTAATATTACAATATATATGTAAAGTGTTGGTGTATAGATATGCATATGTTGAAAAAGAGGGTTCTAAAACGTAAATGCGTATCTATGAATTTTTGACTGAACATTACGAAAAAAAAGGAAGTAAATCTGATATAAGATGACAACCCAAATATAAAATAAATAGAATAAGAAACAAATGATTTTTTTCCTGTTTGGGTTGTGTTCATCCGTATCTAATACTCCCTCCGGTCCTAAATATAGGACCTAGATAACTTTTTCGGGGAGATTAAGGAAGACTTAATTTTAGATGTCTTTCCAATAATACCCCTCCTTAATTAGTTTAGTTATTTAATAGCCCTTTCTCCCCTATCAAAGGAGCTGTTAAGAAGAAGAAGGGTAATTTAGGAAAAAGGTGACCAAAAATGTATCTAGGTCTTATATTTAGGACCAAAATGAAGTCTCTATCTAGGTCCTATATTTAGGACCCGAGGGAGTATCATTTTGCATATTTTTTAAAATTTTTCAGAAATAGGTAAGTTTTTTCGTTTTTTGGTCAAAAGGTAATTTTTTTTTCTTTTCATTTTAAGACAGTTGCTTAGCCGGTAAAACACATATACTCTTCCTTTTTTTTTTTACCAAACCATTACTATACTCTTCAAATTATAGTGTAAATATACTCTTTTTTATATGTATGCCACGTATCTTTAACTATATATGTATAATGTTTTTCTTTGTGTTATATGTGTAGTTATATATAAATCATACACTATATATTAAAAATGTAAATCATACACACTTGAACATCCGTACATCCGTTAACAATATGTTACATACACCTGGATTCTTAAATCAATTCAAAATACCATTAGACAATAAATTTTTAATGTAATGAAATATTTATCAAAGTTTTCTTCTTAAATTAAATCAATCAAAGATAGAAAATGGAGTACTAAAAGAAAGAAATGGATACCAATGGCACTCAAACAGCAATCTATTGAAAGAAGGAAGTGAATGAGGAGGAAAGGTCAGAATTGGAGGGTGGGCCTAATTTGGAACAATCAAGTGATCAACAACTCGTGGGACCCCATACCTTCCAATGGACCCCACCTACATAGATTCATTTTCTTTTATACACGTACACCATTTCCTTCCCTTTTCCCTCTCAATCATTTGTTAATATGTTATCTCAACCATGAATTTCATAATTCAAGAAAATGCATAAAGGAAAAACCAAACATAACAAAGGTTCTCAAATAAAATGGTGGGTGGGTTCCTTTTTATTTTATTTTATTGCTAATACCTTAAAATTATGCACTTGCTTGCATGAGAGAACAAATTTTAGTTTGGTGCTATACAGAACAAGAAAAAAAAAATAACAAATGGAATAGCTGCACTTGATGATATATTATTCGTGTCCACCAACTTTAATGTTATATTAATAATTATGGGAAGCTTGAGACTTTGATGTGTGATATGAAAAAATATATTCCAACTTTTGTATATAAATAATGACACTTAAAAATTACTTCCTCCGGTCCTAAATATAAGACCTAATTGACTTTTTTGAAAAATCATAAAAAAAAGCAAAATAAGTTAATTATAAATTGGTTTACCTAATTTTTTCCCTTAAACTAGTTTATTTTACTTATAAACTAATGGATAATATAAAAATATATCAAATATGTCTTGATTTAATAGACTATTTTGCAACCTTAACATCTCCAAAAAAAAGTCATCTAGGTCCTATATTTAGGATCGGAGGTAGTATATTAAAACTCAAATCCATTTTTCAAATCAGATCAGTTGGCAGTAGTGGAAGATATTGTGAATAAATAAAAAAGTATACTTAACTTATTATAATTAACTTAACACTAATTTTGACAATGATATATTTTGGAAGTTATGAAAACTTTCATTTTCTAATTTCTTTTACATATATAATGATATAATTTCATATTAACTACTGTTTTTTGTCCACATATATAATAATAATTAAATCAACTAAAATTATAAACTTAATAACTTTTGCATTTAGTAAGACTTGCTTCCTGCGAATTCAAACGGCAAAGAATTTAATCTTATTTAACAAATATTTGCAAGCTGACCATATCAGTTAACGATAGGCAAAACAATCTTTTGAAGTGTCGATTTTAATTTTTTTGCAGTCAGTGTAAATGCAAGGGTATTATTATACATGGATGAAAAGGCATAATTAATAAAGGAAAGAATATTCTGCACATTTCCAATGTGTTGTGATTGTACAAAAGGAATACCAATATACTATCCTACAAGCAACATTCCCCAATTGGATGGACCTCAAATGTAACATAGCAATCTCATGAGCTACTCCTATAATTCACCACCATGGAATCAAATCAAAATATGATCAACGTAAAAATTGGGTGCTAGCAAAAAAATGTAAATATCTAAATAATGAAAAGGGGTAAGGGGAAAAAAACTGTGCTAGAGGGGGAATGTCAATAAAATAAATGTCCTATAGCATGCTTTATACTTTTTAGTTTTTAGAACCAACCATGACAGAGGTCTCAGCTTCCTTCATCTTTACATTCACTTTCTTCAATATTCACTATCGTCCCTTCACAGAAGATCAGAAGTATGCTTTCTTTCTCCAAACTAGAACCAGAACTAAAGGTGGTATTTGTTGCTGTGTCACCATCTGACTTTATAGCTCAAAAGCATGTCAGAATGGTACCAGATCTGCCAAAATAGTTGGGATGGCAGAAAAATTTACCAAAAAGGCTTTGAATGTCTTGGCCTTTCAACCAACTTTCTTCTATCTTCCTTCTCAAATTCATTTTCAATTAAAACTCAAGGTGCAAAATCTTGTATTACTTGTATCTCTTCAGTTCAATATTATATCACACCATAGCTTCTTGCTCCTCAACTATGAATCTAAGATGTGACAGGCCCTTACAAAATCATTAGAGTAATTAACATACTTGGTCCAAAACGGCCGAAGATGATCAAAGCCAATTTGCAACCAGGGCTTTGACTGGCCATTGTAGTGGATAACTGCAGCCTTTTTCACACTCTCAATATTGGTCTTATTTTGATAACCCAAGCCAAGCATGTGCCAGGAGGGGTCAATGGGATGAACATGACCTCTAAATGCAATTAGAGCAGGTGGTAAGGTTCCAAGCTTCCACATTGTCAGATTTGACTTCAGGTTCTGCAATAGAGAAGGTGTTAACAATGGCCAGAACATTTTTAATCAAGAAAACAAAAGTCCTCTAAACGCGCGCGAGCGCACACACATAAAATTCAGATAAAGCAAAATGTTATTATTTCCCCCTTTATAACATCAAATTCAGATAAAGCTACATTATTAGTTCAGATCATGTGAAAAGAAATATATATCAAGTGGTATTTACTCTGCTATCAATTTTGTGCCTCATTATTAACTATTCTGAACTGTAAAGGAATGAAATAAAAGAACATAGCAATTGAAATGTTATATTCTTCAAGTCTGACTGTATTAACTTATACCTCTTTGAGCCAGGCATGATATGTATCTCTTATATTAGTATTCCTCCATGCACGAAGATCAAACACATTCATCCCATAAGCCCATGCACACTCATCAGGGTTCAAATTATTTGCAATGAGGGGATGGGAAAAATTGAAGTAGTTTCGGAATCTCTTAGACATCACCCACTCATCGTCACCTCTACAAGTCTCCACAGCTCCATTAACTTTCCCTTCAAGGTCAATTTCCCAAAGTGGAGACAAGTCACGCTGGACAACAATATCATCATCTAGAAAAACCACCTTGTCCATATTTGGGAAAAGCTGTATGCGCACATAAGATAAGTAATCAGCATCAGCATGTTTAATAGGAACCATATGTTATAAAATGGAGAGAATGTAAGCATGTAATAAAAAGTATAATCATCTTTAAAATATATAACATATGCAGTGCTAGTGATCCAGTGCATGCATGCATATATACATGGATTAACGAGCAACTTTACCAATGGACTATTGTCAGAGTTGCAATTGACACAATTGACAATAAAAAGGTGCAGAATTACCAACGACCTTTTAAGTGCATATTTACCAAAACCTTCTATTTTGGTAATTCAAACGTATATTGACAGAAGAAACAAGAATGATCATCACATACTAGTCAAGAACTCGTTATAATCATTATGTTATATCAATTGGCCCCACTTATTTCAAAAGCTTCTTTGTGAGAAGTGATTATACATCACATTTATCTTGTAGCACGTGATGCTAAAATCCACTTCAACTATTAAGGTGGTTGAGACTTCAAACACATGCAAAGACCACTAGATGTGCCAATAAGGATAATTGGACCGATAGATTTTAGCCATTTGAATAGAGGCTTTAAGTACATTTTTATATGTTACAAACGCACATAATTCAAATGGCAGAGAGAATTGTTTTCTTGCATTTCCATTCCCACAAAATAAAATCTCACAATAATCCAAAGCTGGGAAGGGTTGTCATAGATACATTTAACTCACCTCCGGTATGTAAATACGAATATGGTTGAGTAACGAGATGTATTTTGGACTTCTGGACATCAATTTTGAAGCAAATGTACGTGGAGTTGTTTCACTAAGATTGGCCCCAGCTACATGATTTCCATGGTAGTAATTCCGAATCCCATTTTGATTTTCTACAGCTTCAAGAACAGGAACATTTTCCCTAGTCAACCAGTCAAACTGGTGAATGCTTCTGACTTCAACTATAGCAGGGGAGACAGAATTTAGTGCAAACCATGAATGCATTCCGGCGTAAGTTTTCTTGTCAGTGATTACATGGAACACTATCTTCTCTGGTTTTAGAGAAGACTGTACGGTAGAAGTGACTACTACTGAAGCAGCCAAGATATTGTCAGTTGACAGAATAAAATGGTGGTAAGAGTTATCAGACAGTAAAGGAAGTAACTCTGGAGACGGCAATTGTTTACGTGCATGGGCATTTGATGAGTACTCATCAGTCAATCGCAATGAAAGACAATAAATTCCTTTAGGAATTGAACTTGCTGCAAAGTGTTTATTCATAAGCTCAGCAAACTTAGACTCTCTGATCTCTCTTTCAAATTTCTCCATCTGTTCAAAAGGCAAACCAAAGATATAAGCATTGAGTACACAAGCCTAATGTACAACTAAATATATTTTTCATCCTCAGAACATATATCAAGAATAAGGCAAAATTTAATACAATGTTTGGTATTCAGAATAGTGCTTTCTAGAAAGAAAATGGGAAATATTCTCATCTCATTCCCTTTCAAGTTGTATTTCTTATTTCCTTACTAGAAAACGCATTTCCTGGCACCAAACATTGCCTGAAAGAAGAACCATGTCCGTATAAATGAAAAAGCATAGGCACTTGAAATCATTGTCACTCAGAAAACAAAGAAATCGGTATAGCTTCATTACAGCGCTCATGAAACAAATTAAAAGAATACGGATGTCACAATACCCATTAACTTCATAATGTAAGGAACGACTAGCCTTTTATCAACAAATCTTAATAAATCACTAGCATAATCAACGATTTGCCACTATGTTTGGTTAAGTCAGTAAAAGGTGTGAGAACCCATTTGAATGGGGGCATGCATCAAAAAATTGATCAATTACTAAAAGTATCAATAGAAAAAAATTCAAGAACCCATTCCGTACAACATAAATTAACTTAGAATAGCATAACACAGTATATTCGCATAATAAGCAGCTTACCATTCCCCTTAACATGAATGCAAACATCTTTGCATCATACTGCTTGTTATTCATCTCTGAAACCAGGTGTTCAAATGAATCAGGAAGTGTTAAACCAGCTGGGACCTCCCCAGACTTCACTTCATTTAGAATTTTGTGAAAATCACTGACCAATTGCTGCTGCATCATCAACACAATTACAAAAAGGGGTCAGATAACCTTTTTTACTCACCACTTCATAGATATAGAAGCGTATATACAATTAATTTGAAATGATGTAAAAAATGGATTACCCCTGAATTATCAACGCTACTGAGAAACCTTGGTCCTAACCGCCTGCCTAGACAGCCTGGAGAACAAAACAAGACACAATTAAGAATCTAAATTCCACAAATGGGCAAAGGCAAGACACATTAATGATACAATAATGATGCTTCAAGCCTTCTAGAGAAAACAAGAGTAAGATGCAACTGGATGGAGTTCAAAAACAATACATAATAGATAAAGACAATTTTCCATCAATGAGTAACTGGAAAAGGATGACCACCTATAAACTAACAAGTATTAGACCAAAACTTGAAAATTTCCCATTCTTTGAGACAGTTTAAGCTTACAATTTTAACAATACATGTTTCCAAGTCATGACAGCATAAGTGACCACTGATATATAGCTCAAGAGCAAACAAACTAATCAAGCAGAACGCAGAATACAAGTCACACTTCAGATCCTTCTATACTGATCAATGTATGCTAAAATTTTACAAAGACATCATCAACTCAGATCCACAATTTCAAACATAAATAAATCAGAAAAAGAAAGATGACACATTCCATCCTATATCCAAACAACAAAGATCTACAACAAGCAACAAAGAACATGAAATCAAAAGTGGGGGTTTCATAATAATAATAGAGAAGTACCAAATGAGGAGCAGTTGTTGGCACCTTCAAGGGTAACAACAGCAGTGAAAATGAAGACAAAGGGCAAGAAGAAAGCAAAGAGAAGGATGGTATGAAAAATGTTTCTATAAGAAATGTGGCGAGCTGCGACTTTGATCTTCATCAAGTCAATAAAGCCATTGCTACTCGATATAGTAATACTTCTCATGCTAGGCGACAAATGAAGCTGCATCGTCCTCTACTATGCATAATCCCAAGGCAACCCTAGGATTAGAGTCGCCAAAACTCAATAATATACCCACAATAATAATAATAATAATCACCCATGGTTTTACCATCAGATCCAAAACCACGTCAGCAAAAAACAATCAATCACTGGCAATGAATGATGCCTATGTGATTGAAACAAGGATGGAAATAATAATAATAATGTAGATCTGTGTATCTGTTGGGTTGTGCTCAAATCTGTGTAATTTTCATGGGGTCTTTTGAAAGACCGCATTGGAGTGAAATTTCAATCAAAAATCAGATTTTGAGAAATGGGTTTTGGAGGAATCGATCGGGAAATGCAAAAAGGAACGAAATTTCAAAGCTTTGATGATCCCCTTTACGATAGATCAAGAGGGGAAAGAAAGAAAGAAAGGGAAAAAAAAAAACAAATCTTTGCACTGTTGTTCTTCGTTGTTTTGTGATTGGTGGGATCTACAATTTGGTTTTCCGGGAAAATTATTATGAAAAAGGAAAGATGAAAAAGGAAAGAAGAAATGTTTCATGAGGAGTCAAACTGAAAACCGTGTTGGATTTAGAGGAGAGAGAAAGGGAAGCGTAGGGTGTGTTATTTGTTTGTGTTTTGAGCATGAGATTAGGGAATAGGCACATGACTTGGGAGCTAAGTTTAGTAACTCTCCTATGTTTAGAGCAAATTATTGTTCTCTAAGTGAATAGTTTTGTTCTGAGGGATTGATGATTGTTATTTTTAGTTAATCTGCCTTATCCGTTTTTTACAATGAGGGAGAGTAACAAGCAGAAATGGAAAGGAAAAAGGTGTCTAGATTTATTTAGTGTCTACATACATGGTGGTATTTGCTAATTGAGATTCCATCAATTTTTAAGTATGACTTTGATTGACATGATTTGATATAGGAGCTAAGTGATAATTTATAATTTTTAGATGTTACACAAATTTATTGAATTGCTATTTTTATAGGAGAATTTAGAAAAGAGAATTAAGCTCGCCCACGGTCTAAGAGCAATGTCGTCCTCATGGTTGGATTTCTTGCATGCAATTCTTATGAGAGACCTTTGCAAAACTAATGTGTGCCAAGTTGAAAAAAAATTAAGCCAATTATGAAAATTATGGAATTTCTTACCCTGTAAACATATTCCACATAAAGATCTCTTCAGGGTCTTCACGGTCTTCAAGGCTTCTAATCCATTCAACAAAAAATAGAGATTATTGTAACCTTATAGTCTCTAATTTAAATTTTTTAAAATAAGGACTTTGCTCGTTCATGTCCTCCTTCTTAGTCTTACCTCTTTTTTTTTAAGGAGGATCTCTCACAAGAAAATTCAAAATTCATGAATTTTGAGATGAAACAAATTGAAGTCTTACATTTGATAAAAAAAATTTCAACTAGTTTCTAAAATAAACGTAGAGAGAGTAATAAGAATGAATATCAAATGTTGATTTATAAATCAATCAATTCATTTATAAATATTAAGCAACACCTCCCATTTCTTTACTATGTATACACCAATTCATGAGCAAAATTAACAATTCATCGGGGATTCGATTTTTGAATATTTTGGATTGAGACAGAAACAAAAATATCGTAAATGTCTATATGGACAATTAGCTAGAAGGTATTGAAACAAGTTAGACATTTGTTTGTTTAGTGAAAAGATTGGTATATTTTAGTATAATAAAAAAGGGTCAGGATAGCATGGTTGTTGGTTCTTAATTTTTTTTATTTTGTCTTGTTTTGTTTTTCTTTTATATAAAAAAAGAAAAGGATAGCATGATAAAAATGATGTAACATCCGTTCCCAATAGGTATAGTGACTTCTTATTACAATGAAGTTGTAAACAAAGCCATCTATATTAGTCTCCCAATGTCGGAGGATAATGTGGCCTAAAAATATAGTGAACAACAGAGACTTTTCTGTTAATATAGGAGTACTACACTAAGAGAAATTCTCGTGTCCCCTCAACAAGGAATCGACTTCGCAGGCAGCTCATTCATACCACCCCAATAACACCTTTTTCGTCTTACCATATTATATAATAATAATAATGTAATGTTGAGATTTCTTTTATAATGTTAATGAAATTGTCTTTTTTCTAAAAAAAAAGAGAGAAATTCTTGTGTCCCCTGAAAAAATAGTTCAAGACATCTTTTTCAAGAATAGGGGAATGTTCCACAAGGTTTTAATTTCTTCTGTTGATTTTATTTGTAGGGGGAAAACTTTGTATTCGTATTGTGATTTGCGTGCATGATTTGTTTAGGTACGATAAAGTACTAAAACAAGGAAGCCACGTCTAAAAGCTAAATGAGTCGTGCGTGCGTGGAGTCATGGACATATGTTGGCACACTAATTCTCCATTTTTTATTGCCTTTGTCTATGGTAGCAGATATTGATGTATAGTTTATGTGTCAAATCAACAGAAGTTCAAGATAACTCTTTAATGTATTAAAAGCTGAAATATGAAATTGGGCTATGTGCTGCAAAAAAAGAAATGCAGAAGATGTCTTAATACTACTATTTTCTAATTTCTCACACTAATCCCATCCTTAGTCTGATTCAATATCTTCTTGCTCCACCATAGAAATGTATCAACTCACTTTATATGAATTGGTCAAAAAAAAAAAAACTCACTTTATATGTAACGGAAGGTTTTTCACATGACAAGGTACTCTATTCTGTATATATGAAAGACAAAGCATAGCAAATCCATTTCCTAGGAAATACATGAAGGGGTAAAACATTTAATTAACAGATGGAATCGCATATGCATGGTCCAATTAAGTAATCACTCGCCAACAAAATTGCAAACTGTGGTGAAGCAACAACCAACAAGATTTGGTTTATCACTATGGCAGACAGTTATAATTCTTTCCCCAGCCGTGTTGTAGGACAACAAAAGCAACAGACGCACACGTGTATATACAAATACACCCCCTCTCTTCAGGCATGTCCAGTTTGAAGACCTACTGCAACCATGGGAATCATCAGTCACTATTAAACATCAAGCAGGGAAAGATATCCATCTAGCTCTTATCTTCATGGTTTGTGCAGAAGATTGTTGTGATTCCAATCTGAATAGATATGTGAATAGAAATTGAAAAATCAGTTCAATCACTGCATCTTCCGTAAACTCGCAGAGCCTCTTCTTAGACAGGACCATTTCACTATAGTGAACCAATCACGGCCAAAAGGTGAAGGGTGTAGACACTACAGTCAATTTATGAAAGAGAACCAATCACCAAAGATATAATAACCCCCCAAAAATGGCAATTATATTCGTTGCTCATGTACAGGTGTGATCAAACACTCTTTAGAGTGGGGGAAAATATTACAAAAATACAATAAAAATTACTTTTATTAATTTCATGTTAACAAATGGATACTTAGGGAGGCGCTTACAGAATCTTCTTAGTTAATATATGAGCTAATGTCATTCCATGACAAGCACTTGATCTTCTTGTGTTGAGGAATGTGAAACTTGGGTTCTCTCGGTATAGTTGGATGCCTCATTGACCTTGTACAAAGAAAACCAAGATATGAATGAGACTAATGATTAAAGGGTAAACAAGTAGATGATAAACATAAGGATGAACTCTTGTACAAAAAACCAGACATGTATGAGACAGATGGTTACAAGATTCGATTATTTAAGAAGTGACAAGAATACAAGGATTACGCCCCAACAAAGTCCGAGGGTACCTCTACTAATAATAGTGACTAAAGAAAAAAGATCGTTGTTACCTCCTTGGAATGAATGGCCTGTCAAAATAAGGCATGGGTTGTGCTTTTGGAACCAGTTCCTTTCTGAGCCTTCTGATTTCTTCCTCTTCTTCTAACTATATTATGGAGAAAACAGAAACAAAAAAAAAACTGAGTATACTTATAACTTCAGAGTGAAAGGAGATAAGAAAATGATGAAGAAATCAGTAAATGAAGAATATATATACAACCTTTTGTTGTCTTTCCCTTTCCATCTTGTATTGTTCTATTATACTCATCTTTTCTGCCACCTATATAATAGTACAAGCATCATGATTTTCAGCAAAAATGATGTTTGAAATGTCAAAAGAAAAAGTGAATCCTTAAAAAAGAAAAGATAAAGTTTTAAACAGATGAAAGGGCAGATACCTGGTGGTCAAATTCAGCTCTGTCCATGGCCCGCAAATCACTATGAAGCTGCAAATCAATAGGCCTGGTAACATCTTTCATGGGAGGCTTTACCACAATCTAAACCAAATTGTAAGCAACCCCATCAGCTACACTTGAATCAAATCAAGCTTCATACAAAAACTAACATAGTAACAAATGTTGGGCATGTACCTCTGGTTCATCTGTGGTCCAAGGAAGGCCTTGTGCAATAGGTATCCTTTGCCTTTCTTCTTCAGTCATCATCTCGTGCACTTTCCTCATAAAGTCTTCCTCTTTCATCTTTCCCCTTTGCTGTCGTAAAAGCATTCTATTGTTAACAAACCAAAGCCACATTTCTAGAAATTTCTAGAAATTTGTAGGTGCCATATTTTCCCCCAATGGTTCATTAATTCAATCCCACAAATTACCTCTGTTCTTAGCTTGAATGGTTTTTGACTCGTCACTTTTAGCTGCTTCTGTTTCCACCTTCTTCTTCCTAAAGTGCTGGATGACGATTCCATGCTCTGAAATTCACCCATCAAAGCCTCGAAGTAAATCAGTTGGATTAAATTGTTAACCAACATGTCTCTACCACTCACAAAAAAATAAAAATCTTACATTTCTGCGGCTCCTCCGACCTCCAGAAGTTCTACTCGATATACTGCATAACAAAAATACATAACAACAATAATTAACACCAAAATATCAAACAGCATATTTAATCCATCAAAAACTAAGCAATACCATTAATAACTACTACATATAAGACTATATTAAGTATCAAATTATTCAATCCAACCGCAATATCAGCATAGTTAGAACTTCTAAGATTTCTTCCCCATTCTTTACACATGCATTAGCAACAAAAAAATGTTGAGCAGTATATCACTGTTCATCACAATCAACTTATAGCAGTATTCATCAGTGTCCGGTTGCTCAACTTATAGCAGTATTTGTATAGTTAAAACTGTTAAGTTTCCTACCCCAGGCTCTAGACTATGGTGAGTATAATTTAAAATAGAATGCACAAAACTTTCAATAAAAAAACAACAACATTAACAACTAGGTGGGGTTGGCTACATGGATCATACATTGTGTTCGATCAATAGTCATGTTTGAAGATAAATCATTGACAAAAGATCTCAAGGAAAAATTTCATTAAGAGTTCTCTTCAGTCTCCCTCTCCCTCTTTTCTAAAGACTCCACCCCAGTTGATCAACTATTCTTACTCGCTAATCTAATTCTCTTCTATGAACATGCTCAAACCACCTCAATTGATGCTACTTCAACTCTTTCTCGAATATGGTCATTGTAGATCCTATTTTTTATTATATAACTATACATCCATCTCAACATTCTCATCTCTACCACCCTCATCTTATGTTCGTGTTGTCTTTAAGAGCCCAATATTTTCACTACCATATAACATTCCTAGTCCAATGCACAAAAGCTTTCAATAAAAAAAGGAATGCACAAAATTTGTTGATCACACACCTTTGACGGCTGCTATCCCAGGAAGAAGAGACAGACAAGCCTAGATTATCAGAACTCAAAATCAACTGAGAAGGACAAAACAAAGAAGAAGAAGAAGAATGGCCATCAATTCCAGGCAGTGACCATTTCATCTCCCTATTCTCCTCCTCCTCATACTCATCCAACAACTTTTTCGGCATCGGAATTTCCCGAAGCTTCTCAAATGCCTTCACGAGATGCCTCACTCTTCCTGATCCACTCTCCGGCACACTCTTCCTCGCTTCCTCCATCACCTTATCCCTCCTCCTCTTCACCGTCGAACTCCCTACTTCACTCCTATTCTCCTCTTCTCCGATTTGAAGGTCCTGAATCATCAAACTCATATCTATTTCCTTATCGATCCTATTATCTGCCGTCTCATCTTTGGGATTCTTGAAGAATTCTTCCTGAGAGGCCCTGAGAGACTCGTAGGCAACACAGAGGCACTTCTTAGGGTTTCCTTTACCGCATTTGTCTTTGCACTTGCAGGAAACCTTGGAGTTTTCGTCGTCTTTCGTTGGTTTCTTCTTCGCCACCACGAATTTCCTCTGCCGGATCTTCTGCTGAGGGGAACAGATTACTGGATTGTTAGGATTAGGGTTTTTGGACGCCGATTTCTGAGACTTGGCGATGATTGGAGATTTTGAATTGAGATTTGGATTGACGTTCTCGGAATCTTTGTTCTTTGACCTTACGCTCTTGCTTGCGGAATCCATTGAAATAGTTTTTGTTTTAGTGAGAGAAAGAATGGTAGAGAGAGAGAGAGAGAGAGAGGGTTTTCGATTGAAAACTGAAGCAGAGGATTGGAATTGAAGAAGAAGAAGAAGAGGAAGTGAAAAATGGGAACGTTACGTTCACACGCTCTCTGCAACGGCTAGTTTTCTTTCGTGGGTCACAACTCACAACTCACAAGTCAAGCGTACCCTTCCTTCCTTGCTTATCTATTTAAAGGCCTATCTTTATACGGATCGGGACACCACCTATTCCCTCCCATCCTATTTTGTACTATTCCCATAATCTCATCCGTCCAATACATCCTAGGGCTCACAAACTCTCAACCTCCTCCCACCCCACTAACCCCACTCTCTCTGCAGATCTCTCTTTCTCTCTCCTACCACACATGTATACTCTCTCTCCCTCACCGTCCCGCCCTCCTCACTCAGCAACGCAGAAACTCAACAGTAAACGAGAAACGTTCACGCATAGACAGTGATAAATGTAGCATCTTACCATATAGAAAGTGAGCCAACAACAATGACTGGATTATCAAGGTGACCAGTGAGAACAATGATGGTCATGAAGTACCAAATCTCCAAACAAAACATAATAGCAGAGGCAATTCTCCAAACAAATTCATGTGCAGTGCCATCCGAATAATTATTTTTTTTTATACTAAGGTTTTGAACCCTTCACCTGATCTTGAAATAGGTAGTGGAATAAATTCTGTTCTGATTTTTTTTAATAGCATATGATAACCCATCGAATCTGGATATAAACACTTTAATAAAGCTATGAACATACTGATTGTATGCAACATATATCTTAACAAAACCCTGCTATTAAGAACAAGTAACGGCTTAAGTGGGTGTGGCCGTTTATTGACTGAGGAGGGCGGGGCGGTGACGGAGAGAGAGAGTAGGGCGGGGCGGTGAGGGAGAGAGAGTATACATGTGTGGTAGGAGAGAGAAAGAGAGATCTGCAGAGAGAGTGGGGTTAGTGGGGTGGGAGGAGGTTGAAAGTTTGTGAGCCCTAGGATGTATTGGACGAATGAGATTATGGGAATAGGACAAAATAGGATGGGAGGGAATAGGAGGTGTCCCAAGCGGATCTTTATAAGGGAAAATTGTAAAAGTGCCTTTCCAAATATGACAAACTAACACTGTAAGATTCATTGAAATCTCAAGACTATTAGCAAGGTTAAAGTAAGTGTGTGTCTAGAAGTTTTTATTTTGGTTTTGGTTTCTCAACTTTTAAATGTGTGGTTTGATTTTTGAACTTTCATACATATTTTGTTTTTCGCAATTGAATTTAAACATTGGTGGTGTTGATCTATTAATTCTTGATTTTCCATTTGCTTTCAAGTTTAGTGACCAATGGTTACTAAAGACACAAAGTTGAATGACTAAAACCACCAATTTCACTAAGATAAAAATCATATATTTCAAAAAATTAAACACCAAAAATCAAATAAAGTGAAAGCTCGATAATCGAAACCCGACATAAGTTCAGGCATCAAAAAAGAATTTGAGAAATTCAAAGACCAACTAAATAATATATGTGTGTATTTGGTGTGTGCGTGCAGCAAGTGGATAACAACTAAATAAATAAAGGATTAACAATATTATGATGAATAGAAATAAATTTAAGAAATGTAAAATTACTATATAATTTAAAATATGGAAAAGAAAATACTCACATATTTAGAGCAAACTCGTGCTGATAACGTGTTATGAAAATATAGAAGGTAGGGAATATATGAAGAAGAAGAAGAAAGAGAAGAGAGAAAGTTGTAGACAAAAGAGGAAAAATTCTTATTCACTTGGATGAAAAATATGTAGTACATTGTATTATATTTATAAGCACTATCAAGTTTAATAATCATGAATAATTGTAACCTTTGACTTACAATAATAACATCTTAAAGCATTTCATCACGGAGATTATAGAGTGTAAAATGAGAAAAAACAAAAATCGAAAGGTTTATGAACATCCATAGATATGATATTTATAACAATCCTAAATTTATATAGTTTGTTCTCTTAAATTCTCTCAATTGTTTACACATATAGGAATTTATGTGGCAAACGATTGAAATCATTTTTTTAGGAAAATTGATTGATATTTTTTTATAAATAATCAATTTAACTACTTTTGTAATCTCAATATATTACTAGTTTGTTTTTGTTTAACTTTTACATTTTAAATTGTGTCATTTCTGCGTGATACTTGAACATCATCATGACTATATTTAGATCATTAGTTACATTATAAAAGGTGTAGTATGTTTTTGTTTCCAGAAAGAAAGGTGTTATTTCAAGTATTTAAAGATTTATTGACAAAACATCATAATTGAGAGAAGTCGATAATTTACTAAAAAAGTAGAGTTACTAAATTAGATGGAGTTTAAAACCTGTCAATTTACAATTATTCCATGTGTCCAAATACCATGGATAATCAATAAATAGCTAGGTACAAAAATGTATATTTAATGAAATAGCCAGTCCTAGATTATAATTGCACCTGTCATATGTAAATATACTACCTCAACTCCTCAAACCATATAGTTCTACTCATTGAATGTCCAAACATGAGAAAGTTAGACATTATATCATTACTGAATAGTTGGTAAAGAAGGCACACAATGCTCAAGAATCTACAAAAGGGAAACCAATATTATGCTCAGCTTATTCGTTCATGTAAAGACTTGAAATCTCTCTTTCAAATTCATGGTCATTTGGTGGTGTCAGGTCTCAAAGACAATCATTCCATTATTGCCCATATAATCAATGCCTACCCTCTATTTCATCAATGTGGTTTGGCTCGTGCAACATTTGATTCTGTGGCAAACCCATCTGTGATTCTATGGAATTCAATAATTAGTGCCTATTCTAAGTCCACTCAATACCAAGAAGCAATAAACATGTACCATTGCATGTTAGAAAATGGTATTCAGCCAGATAAATATACATTTACCTTTGCTTTGAAAGCTTGCACATGTGCTCTAGATTTCCATGAGGGACTTGTAATTCACCAAGATATAGCATCTAAGCAGTTAGAATGTGATCTTTTCATAGGGACTAGTCTTGTAGATATGTACTGTAAAATGGGTAGTTTGGATAGTGCAAGATTGATATTTGATAAAATGCCAAACAAGGACATTACAACTTGGAATGCAATGATAGCAGGCTTATCACAAAGCTCAGATTTTTGTGAAGCTCTGGAAATATTTCGGAGTATGCAAATGAAAGAGTTGGAACCTGACTCAGTGAGCCTCTTGAACCTGGCTCCTGCTGTTAGTAAACTAGCAGATGTTGATGCTTGCAATTCCATTCATGCTTATGTGGTTAGGAGATGTATGGTTGGTTCAGTTTCAAACTCATTGATTGATATGTACTCTAAATGTGGTGAAGTGAAAGTTGCTCGTCGGATTTTTGATCAGATGCGGATTCGGGATGATGTTTCATGGGCAACCATGATGTCTGGATATGTGCACAACGGTTATTTCTCTGAGGTTCTGCATTTGCTGGAGAAAATGAAGCAAAAAGATACTAAGATGAACAAAGTAGCAATTGTTAGTGCTCTCTTGGCAGCTGCAGAGGTGAGAGACATAGAGAAAGGAAAGGAGGTCCATGACTATGCCTTACATCAAGGTGTGATTTCAGATATCACTGTTGCTACCCCTATTGTGAGCATGTATGTGAAATGTGGAGAGTTGAAGAAGGCGAAAACACTGTTTCTGAGTTTACATAAAAGAGATTTAGTTTCTTGGTCTTCATTTTTATCAGCTTTTGTCCAAGCAGGGCACCCCACTGATGCATTGTGTATATTTCGAGAGATGCAGCATGAGGGATTCAAACCAGATCATGTGACTTTGACAAGTGTTATTTCAGCATGTGCAGAAATATCGCATTTGAGATTTGGTAAGAGTGTTCATTCCTTTGCTGTTAAAGCTGATATGGATTCTGATATCGTAATTACCACAACACTTGTCTCAATGTACACTAGATGTGAAGCATTTATCCCCGCTATGACTTTATTCAACAGAATTAGTAATAAAGACATTGTGACATGGAACACTTTGATAAATGGATTTGCCAGATACGGTGACCCTTATGATGCATTAAAGATGTTCTGTAGATTACAGTTAAGTGGGATTCAACCAAATGGTGGAACATTAGTTGGCTTGGTTTCAGCTTGCACTCTTCTAGATAACAAAGATCTAGGCACGTGTTTCCATGGGATAACTATAAAGTCCGGATTTGAATCTGATACTTATGTTAGAGTTGCTATAATGGACATGTATGCCAAATGTCACAGCCTTTGCTCTGCTGAGTCCTTGTTTTACTCAACCAAGCCTCTGAAGGATGAGGCAACTTGGAATGTGATGATTTCAGGCTACTTGCATAACAGATGTGCCAATGAATCCATTTCCATTTTCAATCAGATGAGACAAGAAAATGTCAAACCCAATTTGGTCACTTTTGTAACCATCCTTCCAGCAGTGTCATCATTGTCAATGTTAAGAGAAGGCATGACTGTTCATGCTTGCATAATCCAAATGGGGTTTATGTCCAATACTCTTGCTGCTAATAGTATAATAGATATGTATGTGAAATGTGGGCAACTTACGTATTCTGAGCAGTGTTTTTATGAGATGGAAAACAAAGACATTGTTTCATGGAATTCGATGCTTTCAGGTTATGCGTTACATGGGCAAGCTGGCCGCGCTCTCAATCTTTTTTCACTTATGGAAGAGACCTCTGTTCATCTTGATTCTGTTTCCTTCATTTGTGTATTATCTGCTTGCAGACATGCTGGTTTAGTTCAAGCAGGAATGGACATTTTCCAAACCATGCGCGAAAAGCACCGCGTTGAACCAAGCATGGATCACTATGCTTGCATGGTTGATCTTTTGGGTCGAGCTGGTTTATTTGATGAAGTATTAAGTTTATTGGAGAAAATGCCAACAGAAGCAAATGCTGAAGTTTGGGGTTCTCTTCTGGGATCATGTAAAATGCATTCCAATGTGAAGTTAGGAGAGATTGCTCTCAGGAACCTCCTTAGTCTTGAACCTAGAAACCCAGTTCATTATGTAGTTTTGTCTGACATATATGCTCAATATGGTAGGTGGACTGATGCAAGAATGACAAGATCAAATATAAGTGACCATGGCCTAACAAAAAGTCCAGGATGTAGTTGGTTTGAGCTGCATAAACCTGTTCCCTTTCTTTCTGACTTGTGATGAGGCCCACTCACAGTTGGTTAGGATTAAGAAAGGATGTATTTATCATAGGATAGTTCAATTAGAATAGAGTAAATAGTTATGTGCTTGAGTTAGTTTGTGCTGTGAGATGTGGATAAAGAGGATAGGGAATTATTTTTTCAGAATCGAAGGAAAAGTTATTTGCAACTCAGAAAATAATAGTCCCAAAGTAATTTTAATCGTTCATGATAAACGGAACATTTGAAAAATCCTTCACCAAATAATAATAGAAGTAGTGGAAGAAAATATCTGAGTCTAGATTTAACTGAGCTAGTGGACACTAATTCAGACAATAACCTTGTGTAACTTGTCTAATAGGAATTTATACTTATAAAAATAAGTTCTCGTTTTTTGTTGATTTAATGACTCCCTTCGGTTTAAAAAAATTTGGCCATATTGAGTATTTTGATTAAAAATTTTAGTTACTAGTATGTTGTATTTCATCTAAAGCACCGCAATCATCTGCACTCAATTTATTCCCACTCTTACCTCATTATTCATTATTCTCTCTCTTATAAATGTATTCCACCAAACCCTTCTAAACGCGCACATGCTTGGTCGTTTTCTTCACAGATTTCCTGTAGATAGATGATAGTTACTGTAGCGTGTGTATTGTTTTTTTTATGGCGCATGTTGTTGGGCTGGTGGATGGTCTCCTTCCGCACGCAAGTATGTGGTGGAAATATGATTACAATGAGTCATTATGTTTGTCCAATCAACTCTAATAATATTACTATATATGGACATTTTTCAGGAATTTGTTTTATGAAAGCCTGCCCTTTTTATAATAATGTTAATTACTTTGTCTTGCAATTTAATGTATTCTCTTTTGAATGTTGTTGTGTATTAGAACAAATTTATTAATTTAATTATTAATTTAACAGTTTTATGGTTAGTCATGGAGTCATGGATTTGTTTGAAATTTTAGTTTTTTACTTTACTGTTAAAAAAACTATTATAATTTAAATATTAATTTAACAATTTTACTTTATTGTTTGAAATTCAACCCATAAGTTATACACACACACACAAATGTGTGTGTGTGTTTGTTTTTCTAACAACCTCTTCGACTAAAGATTGCTTAACGCACTGACTTCATGCCGTTTTCTACATGATTTTACTGTTTGTGAATTTATTATAATAATAAATTCTTTATTGACTGTTATTGATTATTTGTGATTACTTTTTGTTGTATGAATTTATGATTTGTTAAAGTTTCCTTCATTTACTGCTGAGTGTGAGTGTATTTGCGTGTTTCTTGGTCCTTTGCGTGTTTTCGACTAAAGTGCAAGTGGTCAGCTTTTGCCATTTATCCAATGGGTTAACAAAGAAACTTAAGGGCACAACACCTTCAGATCGTGGCTACCTTGCTATTTAAATGTTCTATTTCTCTGGATTTCTCACATGCATATCAATGATATCTTGCTTCCCTTTTTGTGGTTATCTTCTGGAAATTTTGGCGATGGAGGGAGAGATCAAGAGGTGATTTTTCCATTTCCTGTTCAGAGTGTTTTTTCAACCCCTGATCTCACATGGAGGGTGTTTGTGTTGATTATTCACATGTTAATATTGAAAAAATATTTCCAAGCATTTTATGTGTTACGCGCTTGGGAGTCTCAGACCAATGCAAGGCATGAAACAACTTCATCTTCTGGTGTTTGACGAGACTGTATGTTTTTCTGGCGTTTTCTCTGCCTATCTTATTTTCATGCTCTGTATTTTAATGCTTTATTCTTTGTTGATTATTTATGTGTCTACATCCATTTTCTTGCTTTTTCATCAATTCTGTCGTCGACTTTTGGTTTTTGATAACGAGTCATGTCCAGGTTTGCTTCTTATTTTGGGGAGGACCGAACACAGTGTGTTGGACATCATCATTTGCAAGTCATCAAAGTTAGATGGTTCTAGCATCTATCTAAAGTTGCAATTGAATAGCATAATCCACACACCTGTTCTTTCACTTTCAAGACATTGGTTTAATATTGTTATTATACCTCATGTTGCTGCTGGTTACACGATCGATGTGATCTGTTTGGTAAGCTTAAGCTTGTAGTGTAATGTATTTTTGTTATCTTGGCCTATTTTGTAAGTTTAATTTTCTTATTTATTTGAGTTTTGTGCTTCATATCATGTTAGATGTATAGTATGTTTACTCGTAGTTTTTTTGGCCGATAAGCATTGTTGATATTATTCTCATTTATTATTGCACTATGCCAGTTGCCAACTCCAGTCCGTCTTTTAGCTCTATTTGATGAAAAGGTTTTTTATGATTTAAAATGGTTGATGTTGTGGTCAGCACTTTTTGTCTATAGCTTAGTCTTTATTTTTCTTTTTTTTATTGGCAACAGGTGAAAGATATATGTATGACTACCCGGTTGATGTCTTAGTGTTTTAGATGCTGGAAAGGATATAGATGTTGCCACTGATGGTCAAGTTCTTGATATGGCTGATGATGATGTTTCTCCACCGCTGCTAAGATCAAGGAGGAAGTCTTGTGTGAAAAGGCTCGCTGCTGATTTTGTTGTTTCAGTACAGTTTCCTGAATGTTCCAATTCCATTGAGAATAGTAGGATTTTAAGGATTTTAAGGTTGTGTTTGTTGGCGTTATATATTACCTAAGTAGCTTTAGTACAAGTATTGCATGGTGCGTAGTCCATTGGTAACGAGTATCTACCTCGCTTATTTGTAATGTGTCTGTGGTTTTGAAGGCTCTTTTGGACAATCTTATTGTCATATGCATCCATTGTTCCATTATATATTGTTGGTGGAATGTTGCGTGACGGCCATCGTTAGGGATATTATGTGTTTAAGTTATAATGAAGCAAGTTATATATCAGTGATTTATGAGCTGAGTTTTTTATATATATTGCAACATGTTTTTTTATTTAAATTGTTACTCTGCTATTCCAATTAAGTTGAGTTATTACTTTTATATACTATATTGCAACATGTTTTTTATTTAAAGTGTTACTCTGCTATTCCAATTAAGTTGAGTTATTACTAATCTTATGTCACTGTCATTTAAACCATTTTAATAAATTCTATACTACAACTGACAATTAATTAGTATACCATCGTCTGATAATCAATGGAGATAATAATTTTTGTAAGCACTTGAAATATAGTTTATATTACTTATTCCAGAACTACAAAAGAAACTAGAATAAAATGTTTTTAATAGGTATAAATTAATATAGAAGCTCACCGCAGGATATGTCTTGTGAAAGATAAATATATACCAAAATACATATTAAATATATGGTATAATTATCTATCTTAAATAATAACTAGGCATGTTACTTGTGTGTAGTTACTGATTTTTAATATCTTTGAGCCCCTTCTTGGGTCAATTTATATCTTATTTTTGTGTTTACTAATAATTGCATTAAAATATAATAGTCTAAAGTATGTTTTGTCCCTAAACTTTGGGAAGAATCATATTTTATTCCTTAACTTTAATTCTGAAAAGTGTGTTTTTCCTTCTTTTAAATTAGGCTAAACTATGTATTTGGTTCATTTACTTCGCACAAAATCATTTTTTAGTCTCTTAATTCTGAAAATGTGTTTGTAAACCTTTTAAGTTAACGTTGTTAACTTATTTACGAAAAATATCTACGAGCCAAAATTAATTGTATATAAATCGTTACGATTTTTAAAATTTTCTTATTTGTAATATTTTTCAATATATATTTTAATTTTTCTTGACACCTCTCATTTCGTAATTTTCTTCCTGTAAATTTATTCCATGCTAACTAATAACAACACAATTCTAATTCAAAAACTAATAATTAACCTTGAGGCATGAAATTCTAAAATCAACTTATACCACACTGTAATTATCTGGATTTTCACTCTACTAAATGGAAGGTAATGGAGTGCATGAGTATGAAATGACGGTGAAGTGTACAATCAGATGCCAGCGTGTTATCTGCTCCCATGCTTGCTTTCATTAGCTTTTGATCATTTGTTTTATGCAACAGGTGGGCCATGGAGGGCAACTATGATTTCATCTCGTCACACAAACATAGCAATCTCTTCCTATGACTTTGAAACGCAAGTCTATCGAATGATTTTATTTCTAATCAAGCCGATTAGTATACTTTAACAAAACAACTAGTGATCACCTTACTGTACTAACACAAGCCCACAAAACCACCACCAATTAATTTACTTATTTATTTCATGTTTTTGAGTCTTTCAGTATGAATTATTCACGTTCGTTTGTTAACTTTTTATTTATAATGTCTTTTTGTTGTATATATTCATCATTATTTTTGAGTTTCAATTGGAATTTGTGGCACAATAAATAAATGTTATCTGGTCAAAACATATCATGTTTGCAATATAATACATTAAATTTTTTTCGTGAAATAATTAAATCTTTTTTTTGGATACATTAAATAATTAAATCTATTCAGCCTTTTTCACATTAAATATAGACCTTTAATTGTTTACACAATAATTAATATAATATATACACCGAACTATATTCTTTCTTTAAGTAAAAAAGTTGTATTATTATATATGTATATTCAGTTGTCGGTGACGATATGGTGACTGATCATCTCTTTATCCTTGATTTCCTCATCAAAACGGTGACACTATGGTGTATGCCTGAGTGGGTCAATTTGAAATGTCTTATCTTGCTGAATGTACAGTCAAGCTTTTCATATACTTCTGCAGCATTTTGGCCATAAACAACAAATCATAGATCTTAGTTCTTTCATAATCATATTTAGAAAGCCTTATTAAAATAGTAATGACTTTGGTCTGACCATATTCACTTGAAATAATGGTGAAGAACAGGATTGACTATGTTGACACATCTCACAATATAGGTGGTCGGACGAATGCGGAGCCAAAGTGCGATGAAGGTAATATTCCAATAGGTTGATTATATTATTTTATGTTTTGTTCATTTATATACTTGCTTCCTTCTTCACATAGTTATGTGAAATATACGGTTCATCAGAGTTGACAACAGCTGAGTATTTAGAGCCGGTTGGGAAGAAATTTAAATGAAGGAAGTGCTAGACTGAAGTGTTTATTAAAGTCAATTAAGGAAATCGGAAAGGAAAGTTATGTGTGTTCTCCAGTTACAGCAAGAAGGATCAATAAAAGAAGGAACACAGATGGGTAAAGTAGTAACATTGAGCATCGAAATATTATATTTGATGGTAAGTGGTCAATTGGTGGTAAAGTTGTGTGTTCTGTTGTCATTGTTTTTTGATTTTTTATGTTACTCCCTCCGTTCCTACATATAAGATCACTTTGATTAATTTGGGGAGATTAAGGAAGACAATAAAATTACATAATCTTCCTAAAATCCCCTCAATTACTTAACTTTAAAAGGAGGAGGAGGTTTCAATGAAAAGAGGGAGTATAAGGGTAATTTGGGCAAAATTTGAGATAAAATAGGAAGTGTAATCTTATATTTAGGAACTTATCTACTTCCCCAAAGTGATTTTATATTTAGGAACGAAGGGAGTATTTAATTTGTAACATTCATGTCAATAATTTTTAGTTATTGCTTGTGTTTTGTCCTTTTCTAACAGTAGGAGTGGTCGTGTACCTCCAACAAATATTGGTAATATTCTGACTACAATTTTCTTTTAATTCACTAATTTTACTGTTTTGGTACATTTAAGTTATTTTTTTACTTAATATGTTATTATATATTTACGTGAATGTTTTGATACTCGCCGTAATAACTACACTTACATGTCAACTTATTGTTTTTCATGTCATAATTGTCCACCAGAGAGAAGTTTTTAAGTTAAACTTATTATGTAGCTTGTAATGTTACTGTATGGTTTATGATTCCATCTTTAAACCCTTAACTTCAATAAATATGTAATTATATTTGAATTTGTTGTCAACTTTAATGTTTTTTTTTGTTAATCACTGCCCGGTATAATCTGGACTCGAGGGGTAGGAGTGTTGCCCACATAGGTAAGGTTGTCCCCTCTCCCAATAAGAGCGTTTCCCAGGATTTGAACATGCATTCTCATCCTTACTGTGGTTGTGGCCCACTTATCAGTTCAACCAACTACAACACCCATTGATTTAATTATATTTGAATTTGTTGGCAACTTTAATGTTTTATTTATCAAACAACTCTTCTTTCCCCTTATTTTGATTAAAGTTTTTTAAATTAATATTGTCATGCGTGAACAATCCTTAAAACATGATTTAAATTGACATACAAAGTTAATTAAAATAATTAAACATTGACCTATTTTTGAGAATAACTCTACTCGCGCTGGTTGCGGGGGTTACTTGCTAGTTGTTGAAGTATCACCAATATAGACACTTTGGGAATAAATTGACAAAATTATAATAAGATCCTATATTTAAAACCAAAACAATCTTTTTGAATAAGTTCTATATTTATGGTACAAGGGAGGAAGAGACTAGGAATGGAAGATGTAACTATTTAACAATTATATAAATTGAATCTTTGTGAATTTTTTAATTTTGGTTTTCAACTAAAAACTTATTGCCTTTAGTTTCCCCTTATCTTATTTTGATGAAAATTTTAATGTCAAACTAATATAATACACCTTATCATATCCTATGTTACAAATGTCATATTAGATTTTAAATGTTTTATTTTAGTATGACATAATACTTTCCATCAAAAGATGATGGTGAGTTAGATGCAGGAACACAACAAAAAAATTATTTTAAGAAAATTGATACATAATAATATTTCTTATTAATATTTTTATAAATTAGTTTTTTTGACCTTTACATTTTAAATTGTGAGTTTTATTGAAAGACAGTCTCTTCCCACCTATATTTAGATTAGATGATTAGTTACATTATAAAAGGTGTAATGCTATTGTTTTGAACCTAAAACCTTAGGCTGCGTTTAGTTGGGAAGCCCATTTTGCCGTTAAATAGCATTCATTTAGGAAAGTGAATGATGATTTAGGAACAAAATGTAACTAAATTAGATTAGATTAGATTAGTTTTTAAGATACGAGAGTTGAATGATGCAATGCAATATGAGTGAAGGAAGGAGAATAATAAGACGGGACAGGTTGACTTGAGTGGTAAATACTCTCGTCCTTTAAGCAAGTGTTTGAGGGTTCGATTCCTAGCCTTTATGACAAGCTAATTTTTTGGAGTTCGATCCTTGGCGTATTTCCCAGACCAGCTGTCTCACCCTTTGAAGTGCCTATAAATCAGCGGGATTAGTCTCTCAAGGGAGGGATAGGGATAGAAAAGAATAAAAGAGAAGAAAAAGTAATACAAATAATGAGTTAGATGGGGCCATGCCATGCCATGGGGGGTGTAGACTGTAGAATAGGGAACACGTAAATTCCCCTCTGTAGGCCGCGGTGTATAGTGGGAGAGAAACAGACCACATTTCTCTCTACCATCTATGATTTGATTTGAATAATTAGTTAATCTCTCGAGAAGACGGATTAATTGATTAATTGATTAATTGATTGATGGCAGCTCCACCAGGAAGGGCTCGCGCCGATTATGATTACCTCATCAAGCTTCTCCTCATCGGCGATAGCGGTTCCCTCTTTTCTCCATTCTAAAACAATTTTCCATATATATGCTTTCTTTTCCATTTTCACCACTTATGCTTGTAGTTATCTAAATGATGTTGCGCCAAAAGGACTCTTGTTATAACATCAACTTCATTTTTCTTACAAACTTAGACCAACCAAATTACACCTAACATATGCTACATGTTGATTAGATTATAGAGTATGTAGTTTTATGACTCAAATGAATTGCTTTTCATGAAACAATTCGAATGAAGTGATTTAGTTCTGTAATCTGTACCTTGTTTGCTTCAGCTCTCCCGCAGTGTACCAAAAATCAATCCTCTATTGGCAAATGGGTCATTTCAAATTATATACACTTCCTACTATAATACTGTGTCTGTGTGTGTCTGTTCCTAAATATAAGAGATAGTTGGCTTTTTTGGAGAATCCTAAGAATGCTAAATTGGTTACTTAAAAGGTGATTTTCCTAAGTTTTTTCCCCTAAACTAGTTTATTTGATTTATAAGCTAACATATGATCTAATAATATACAAAGTATGTGATTTATTTCGCTTCATTGATTTCTCAAAAGAAAAAAATTTCAACTAGCTCTTGTATTTAGAAGCAGAGGGATTTGACCTACTTTGTTTTGTTTCAGTTGATATATCTCTTCTTATTTACCCTACTTTTATCATAGGTGTTGGCAAGAGTTGCCTGCTTTTGCGATTTTCGGATGGTTCCTTTACCACCAGTTTTATCACCACTATTGGGTTAGTATCCGTACAAACCTCTCTCCCTTCTTTTTCAAGTTTTATTGTGGTTTCTGTTATTTAAGTTTCTCATGTATACTTGAAACCATCACAGGAGGGGATTGTTGTTTAGAGTCCATAGGGTTATAGTTAATGTAGTTAAAGTCATCCCCTCAACGTTGGAGATTGGATTGTTTGCATTTTATGCCATCCTGTAAAGACTCAAAATATAATTTTTCCATGATGTACTTTTTGGTGGTGAATGACTGACTTGGCTCAAAGGTAAGTCCACGAGCCGTGGGGTATGAGGTTGTGGGTTTGAATTAGCCTCTTTGCAAAAAACAGGGGTAAGACTTAGACTGTCTAGTATATTCCCTTTTTCAATACCCCCACCTAGTGAGGACTAAAACTAGGTTGACCCTTTTTTACCTTCTGGCAGTATTGATTTTAAGATAAGAACCATTGAACTTGATGGAAAGCGCATTAAGTTGCAAATATGGGATACAGCTGGTCAGGAGAGATTTCGAACGATCACAACAGGTTACGTGTTTTATCTTCTAAGCTAATTCAATTTATTCCATGATACATGTTTTTGGCTCCTACTTAACAATGTTACACAATCTTGCAGCTTACTACCGTGGAGCCATGGGCATCTTGCTGGTTTATGATGTTACTGACGAAGCATCCTTTAATAGTACTCTCTCTTCGTTGCTCTCCTTGTTGGTGTCCAAAACTATTTATGTTATAATTTAATCTAAAGAAAATATCTGTTACAAGGAATAAGCGTTATTAATTTATGCACTCAACTTTAGAGCGTTACATATTCCTCTTTATTGGTCATGGCTGACCCATTAATTTCACAATCCTTTTTTCTTCATTTATTCTTATTCACTCTTAGCTGACCCCACATAGTGGATAAAGCTTTATTGTTGTTGATGATTCTTATTCACCCCCCCCCACCCCCCCCACAAGGTATTTCTTGTCATTTTCTTTTGATTTTCTTATAATCAACATGTCATTTGCACCCTTTTCATTCAGATATGTAGAATTGGAAAATTAAACTATGTATTTAAGACATCGATAATATTTCTCGGTCTGTCTTTTTCTTTAACAAACAGTTCTTGGTCAAGTATATTTGGATTACATTTTTTATAGTTGTAAAAAAATGATAGTATGTTTTATGAGGGAAATTAGGGCCCCCATCAAAAATTAATTGGTGGGGAGAATTTAAATCAGAGTATTAGTTGTCTGTGTACAAAACTTGCAGGAGTTCCCTACTTCCTATGTTTAAAAATTTATCAGGACTTCTCACCAATAAAGTTTTTAGTGGGGGACTTTTCCCTTTCCCTTCTATTGTATTATTTTTTTTTAAAAAAAAATGTGCACTCATATTTTGAATATCATGCCTAGCCTCTAATTGTCCAAGGCATTTTGCTGTCACTTTCTCATTTCTTCTCACTTGCATTCTCTTTTATTAGGCATTGTTGAAAAGTGGGATTATGTTTTTCTTTGTGTCCTTTTCTTTTAATTTACACGTAGATAACTTTTTGCCATTCAGATATTAAGAATTGGATTCGTAACATTGAACAACATGCATCTGATAACGTAAACAAGATACTTGTCGGCAACAAGGCTGATATGGATGAAAGTAAAAGGGTATGTATATTTGGGGTTTCTTCTCTCGTGGTTATTATATCTTAAATTGGTTGTGCATAAAACTATCTGATAAGAAGCATATGCATGACTTGCATGATTGATTCTATCTGCTCAAAGCGCTTTTGGCTTTGGGATGAGATGTGATGGAGGGTCTTAGTGTCTTAGCGATAAAATGCCAGGTGATAAATACCTTTGGTTCATCTAGAAGGCAGATGCTGCAATTTATAGTACCATAGGACTTATGATAAAGTAAGATTTTATTTCGTGTATAATAAACAAGATAATATTTTGTTTCATCTGATGAAGTTCGAATATATTCATGAAGGAATTTTCAGATAATTGACTGATGTAAGATTTCTTTAAGGAAGCCAAAATAAATGGCTTAGTTTGTAAATTACATTGTTCAGGCTGTAAGATTTTGACTGTTTGTTTCAATTATTTAAATTATCCAACGAGATCTTGTGGTCATTAATATAACGCCAAATATGATTATTGATAGAGCACAATGGTGTCGGGCGATCCATGCAGTCAACCTCACCTAGTTGTGATAAGACTTTGATGCTGCTGCTGCTGCTGTTTTAATTATTTTAATCTTGTTGAGTTATTGAGTAATTTGAATTAGAGTTATTTGATGTTCATTTTGAATTGGATAATAAGGTTAATTCTATGGATATGCTATTTATTATAAATTCTTTACATTGTAATGTATGCGTTGAATGACTGGTTATAAAAAGAGATCGGTAGTTAATAATGCAATAGAATTAGACGCGTACTTTTTTTTGTTGATTATCGTATTCAATTGTTGCCTGGGAAAGAAATGAGGTGTAATATCACTCAAAGCTAGAAGCAGGATTTTTTATGCTGAGCTCTTGGCAAAATATTAAAGAGGTTTCCCATTATATAGCATTGGTTGTATGTGAGTGTACATTTGTGTTTTAGTGAGTTTTTGTTTTAATATTAACACATGGTTCCTTGATATTATTTTAGGCTGTTCCTACATCTAAGGGTCAAGCTCTTGCTGATGAGTACGGGATCAAATTCTTTGAAACTGTGAGTAGCAGCATGCCTGTTAGTGTATATCATAGAATACATGCAATTTTGTTATATTTATATTGTAAGATCGTGTGCAGAGTGCAAAGACAAACCTAAATGTGGAGGAGGTTTTCTTTTCAGTAGCAAGGGATATCAAGCAAAGACTGGCGGAAACAGATTCTAAAGCTGAGGTCAGTCTCTAGACTTTTCCTTGCTATTGATTTTTTTATTCTTTCTCAAATGTTGAGGAATTAATGCTTCTTGCTTGCTCTGTAATGTTAATCTACTCACTTTTTTACTGTTGTGGTTCAGCCTCAGGCTATCAAGATTAACCAACCAGACGCAGCCTCCGGTGGGAGTCAAGCTGCGCAAAAGTCCGCATGCTGTAGTTAGAGAGGATCATTATTCCCAGTTTCATTCACTTGTCTGGGTGCTGGAGTTAATTTGATGACACTATGTGAGCCCTTGTATTTGTCCCTCTGTATTTTTCGACTGCAAAGGTGGTGTTTCAAAGTTAGTATATTAAATTTCTTGCTCCTAGTTTGTGGAATCTATACCGACTTCTGTCTATTAAAAATTCTTTACCTTCTTCCCCTTCCATTTGTAGTTTGTCTGTTAGAAAGATATTTTACATAGGTTGTGGTAAATTACCAATTTACTAGAATCTCCAAGTCTATCTGCAAGTTCATTCCATATATTTTCAATTCTCTTGAGTTTCGGGGGAATCTTCATGACCTCAAATCTCAAGAGAATGAAAGGGGTTTTTTGTGGTAGGCAAATGAAAGGGGTTGAAGGGATGATGTTAAAATTGGTGATGTTAAGCGTAATGTTGTGGACGTTCTAAATTAAACATAAAACAGCGATTAGGATTTGTGAGATTCGTGGAAACACATTAAATGAAAGAAAGACACGCATTATAGGACACTTATAAGTCCTAATTGCGACATGAAGGGCTAGCAACGCCTTGGTTTGACAATTTAACTCAGTACAGGTTTCAACCTTTTTCGGCTTACAAGAATATGCATGAGTTTTTATATAATCAAAACTTGTGTAATAATTTTAATCTTCATTGGCCAAAACTTGTGTCCTTGCAATATTTCATTTACAATTATCCACAGTTAAAGCCGATTACTTTATAATTCATACAGTATCCTCTCCTAATACTACACGGATAAACACAAAAAGAACTAGCAATGTGTAGTATTTTATATATAAAAACTATGATATTTGAACTCAAGTCTTTCTTTTTTTAACTAATGAAACTCTTAACTGATTTTCTCATATTAGTGTTTCTTTTTTTAACTAATAATACCCACTCATTTTAGACTAATAGATTGTTAAAATATACTCCACCCATCCTTAAATATAAAGTGAAGTTTTGTGAAAGTGCAATTAAGGTGGAGTTTTAGTTTATCTCTTCATTTATTGTATTTTTTTTTTCTTTTTTGCCCTTTGTTTACTTTGTGTATTGCAATTAATTACTCCCTGGTCTATAATATAAGAGTCCAAAATTTGAATGATTTTGGTCCAAAATATAAGAGTTTGTCTCAAATTTTCTCTTTATTTAATGTGGTTTTTCCTACTGTACTTATAACTTTCTTTCATATTTATCACCTCTATTTTTCATCTTTTAACTCTTATACTCATTTCCATTTCCATTATCCACTTTCTATGTAAACAAAGGGCCTAACATGTGAGTAAGAAAATCAGATGTGAGTAGGAAAATCAGTTAGAAGTTGGTGATATGATAAATAATGAAGTACATCTACATCCGGACACTATCACATTAAATTGTTGCTACCTACTACTCGTTTACTACTACACAAATAGTGAACTACAGTTAGTCAATCACTCGTTGGTCCCTTCTCCGGCCAGAAGCAGCATAAGAAAGTTGATCTGAAGCTGAGCCATCATCATTCCTTCTGCAAATGGAATCGCAGCAGCCCCACAATAGTGAGTTTTATTTCCTTTGATTGAGAATGTTTTGTTTGTTTCGTTTGAAATGGTTTTCTTACTGCAAGTAGGAGAGAGATTGATACAAAACTTATGAACTTCATTCTCATATTCTTTTATTGTTTGTTTTGCTGGACTTATGTTCGTTTGAAAATAAGTAAGATTGTGTAATATGTTTGGATCAACTATGAAAAAAATGACTTATTTTTCAAAAGCCAAATTGTGTGTTTGGATTAGTTGTAATAAGATGTGTAAAATGAGTAAGAATTTGTGGAGTCCACATCATAAGCTACTTATAATTTACCATTTTTTACTTATGAAATAAGCTACTTGTTTCAAATAAGTAAGTTGAAAAATAAGTACAATCAAACATGTCAAAAAAACAATATACTTAAAATAAGCTACTTTTTCAAAATAAGTAATTTATTTGGGTAAAATAAGTACAACCAAACAATATCTACTCTCTCGGTTACTTTTTTTTATCGACAAATCTCGTTAATCAATATAAGACCATTTAACTTTTTTTTTAGAGTTTAAGTAGGAAATCTGGCCACTAAATTAGAACATATGACACCTGTAATTAAATTATAGATTACTTTATAAGTAGAATAAATTAATTTTGAGGGAAAAATTAATGTTACAAATTTTTTTTAAAAAAAGTCAAAATGGTTTAATAATTAAGAGATGAGGAGTATCTTCAACCAAAATGTCAACATCCTTTGACACCAAAATGTGAACTTTCATTTCATTTTATTCCTTCCAGTTTCCTTCTGTATTTTTAAGGCCTTTTGCATTTAGAAATTCTTACAATAATCCAAATCTATTCTATTTGCTCAAGTAAAGCCCCTCTGGCACTCAACTTCCCCTATATATATATTATCAGTGATGTTTCCTGTATCTCTTGTTTAGGAGATGGAGTAATTTGGCTTCTACCCAAACTTGAAGATGATAGATCAGAACCAGTGCTCGAAATGAGAAACCATAAAACAAACAATGAAGAAGAAAGTGGTACATGCGACACATTTCCTTGCTCTACAAGAATCAACAATGAAGCATGCTTATTTTGAAAAGTCATTAACAATGCTTTCCATTTCTTTGACATTGAAATAAACGAGCTTCTTTTGGTCATACAAAGTGAATGAATACTTTTTCATTTTTATACTTCTGGGATTTAAATAGTAATGCATGAAAATATGGCAGATATTTCTGGATGGTACGTTTGCTTCTCATCTCCAAGTCCACCAAGTGAATCATCTAAATTTATCAGAGGTATGACACATTTCATTACTGTGCTCTTATATGAGTATCCAGAAAAAATCCATTCTTTTTTCTTTGTGATGGAGATTTATTTGAACATTCTTCCCAGCACACGTGCCTCACGGGCAGTTGACCTTGTGGAATGAATTCTCACTGCCAAGGACAACAACTACAGTATATCGATTCGATCGGTCTGCAGAGGGAATCAGTATGGGTATTGCCACTGCTGACATGAAAATGACTCAGTATTTTCAGTTAGCTAGAGATATAAAGAGAGAAGGCAAACCTGGGAAAAAGGAAGAGTATGAGGAGCCTGCAGATGTTGTCTCTCATCAGTTAAAGGAGCAAGAACATGGACCCAACAAGAATTTTAAATTGATACAGGCTGCATGCGATTCAATGAATGGCAATGTTGCCTCTCATCCAAACAAATTTGATGATAAATTTTTTGAGCAACAGACCCCATTTGGCAATACAGTTCTACACTTGGCAGCCGTCTACAGAAATGATGCAATGGTAGAGAATGTAGCTGAACATGCTCCTGAACTTTTCACTGCTGTTAACAACAACTATGATACTGCATTACATGTTGCTGCAAGGAAAGGACATGGCTCTATCATAAAGTCCATCTTGAATAACTTTCATATATTTGTAAGACGTGTAACAAATGGTCATAAAAATCAGTCCATTTTGGAAATGATGCTCATGCTATCGCTGACTTTGTTTAGAAATAAACAAGGGAACACTTTCCTTCATGAGGCCTTTATGAGCAGTAGCCAAAATGGCACTGCGATTTTTGAAGCTTTTGAAGCCCCTTTCATTACATGTTGCACTTCAGAGTTTGAGGTTGGCTTAAAGAGAAATGTCCATCATCTAGCACCATTTGCAGTCAACATGGAAGGGAAATCATTATTGTATTTGACCGTTGAGGTCAACTGTAAGCGAGTTGTTGATCAATTGATGGATTTCTGCATTGAAGGTGAGCTACAACCTCAAGGGAAATCACCCCTTCTTCCTGCGCTCATCAAGAACAATTCAGGTAACCTCTACACAGACTTATTGCTAATTTCATGACAATATTCTTAATTTATAGTTCCTACATTTAATTACATTAACACTCAAAATATTTATAATTATCAAGAAAATAAGACATTCCTACCTAATTCGAGAAAGGAAAAAAGACTTACTCATGAACACAATTTTGTCTTCCCATCTCTTTCATGAACAAATTCATTTGCACAATGTAGTTTCTTAAAATGAACATATACAAATCTTGATTAATAGGGTCTTAATTATGATAGATATGGTAAAATTCATGTTGAGCAAGAAACCAGGTTGGATACACTTGAGAAATGAACAAGGATGGCTTCCACTTCACTCTGCAGCATCTTTGGGTTGCCATCAAGTTGTTCTCGATTTAGTCGAGAAATGTCCTACATGCACCATGGAAAAGGACATCAAAGGTTTTTTACCGATTCATTTGGCATGCAGCAAAGGTCATGTCAAAATAGTTCATGAGTTACTGGAATTGTGCCTGGATCCCACTGAGATGGTCAGTGATCATGGCCATAATTTGCTTCATGTTGCATGTGCATGGAGAAATTATGAATTAGTTAGGTACTTACTCAAAAATCCTAATCTTTCATTTATGATCAATCAAAAGGACTTCAAAGGGAATACTCCCTTACATTTAGCTACCAGTTTTGGGCATGCCAAAATTGTGTCTGCCTTGACATGGGACAAAAGAGTCAATCTTACTTTACTTAACAAAAAAAATCTAACGGTTCTAGACATTGCAGAAGAATCTCAATGCTCAACGGTTTCCCTTTCTCAGGCAAGTGTTTATGTACATGTATTTCAAACATCAATGATATTTTTTGTTCTTTGTTAACATCAATCAAACTATTTATTCGCAGCGACTCACTTGGAATGCGTTGGTATCTGCTGGAACACCTCGAAGCTCTGTGAGATTTAATAAAATTGTTGGAACTAATAGCACTACCTCTAATACCACAGAACAATATAAAGATAGAATTGACACTTTGATAGTGGTTTCAACCCTTATAATAACAACATCATTTGCTGCTGGGTTTACTATCCCAGGTGATGTTGACCAAGGAATTCCAGTCCTGCTAAACCGTCACATGTTCCACTTATTCATTCTCTCCCTCACAATTTCTGTGTTTGGTGCTATGAGTTCTACCAGCATTCTCATGTGGGCTAGACTAGGGGATCTCAACCTTGCAGTTTTTGCTCTTACTTGTGCAATGCCTCTTCTAGGCCTGTCCTTGACAACGCTATCTCTAGCATTTTTGGCAGGCATGTACCTTGTGGTTAGCAAACTTAGTTGGTTGGCCACTACCTTTTTGGTGTTTGGTCTAGTTTTGATCCTCATGGTTGTGTTATTGTATGTACTCCTCTTGGTTCCTTCTGCCTCATCCTTACCATTATGTCGCTATATTTCCTATTATCCTTTTCTTTTCTTTGCAACCATAGCTGAAGGTAAAATGGATGCCAAGAAAATGGGTTCTAAAGCCATCATTCCCGTGCTTTAACTTCATCATGTACTATGTTGTAGTGATTTCTTGCGTGAAGAATTATATCACATGTATTTGTTGGATGTACTCTATTATTTTTAGCTAGCATGCATCGTTTAATTGATTATGTTCACCGAGATTATGAGTAGAAAAGACACTGAAGTTGTATATTTTCAGTTCATTGCCCAAATACATTGCTATTTCATATCAGCATTCAAAGTCATGGAACTGGAGAAGCTGTTGCGTGATTTACTTTCTGCTACATGAGGCAATGGATTCCTAGATTGTCATACTTGATTATATGAAAAGCTTTCATACTGATGTTCGATGAACCACATGTTTAAGTATTATGAATAATATTTTCTTAAATGTTTAGATATATCTGAGAAACCAATCCTTCAGGCTGCTAATTTCTAAAACACGTATAAGAGGAATAAGAAAGGCATATATACTGGGAATGTTTTGTTTTGTAATCGTTGAAGTTTACTGACAAAGTTATGGGCTAAATCAATGACAACCAGCTGGGGTATAAGCAAAACCAACAGTAATGTAGATTAAGGCGAAACATTAGGTAACCGGAGGAATATGGTAACCGGAGATCCTCTCGGTGGCAGGATTGGCTAAGGCGAAACATCACCCAGGAATATGGTAACCGGAGATCCTCTCGGTGGCCCTGGCTCCGGGTTTTTGGTGCGGTGTGCTGGACCCTCTGGAAAAATCGATGCAAGATGGTAATGGAGGGATCTAGTGAGGATGCCAACCGGCTGATCCATAAATGTATAGGTTACCTTCATGAGGAAGTGGATGCAGGGAAATACAAGAATATCATTGGCGTGGGGCGTGCTGGCGTGGCCGATGTATGGACCCCGCCTCCGGGAAATTACATCAGGCTCGATGTTGATGCGGCTCAGGACCACACCGGGATAGCAGCTTGTGGCGGTCTTTGCTGGGATAGTAGAGGCCGATGGCTCTGTGGCTTTCAGAAACGTCTAGGCTTCTCCATAGGCTCCACGATGGCTGAAATCATGGCTATTAACCAGGGCTTACACCTCTGCAAATCAAGGGGCTTCAACAGGATTAAACTGTACTCGGACTCGGCGGAAGCTCTACACCTGTTACTCCGTGGCACCATCCAGCACCATCCACTTGAGGAAGAAATTCAGAACACCAGAATGCTCATCTATTCAGATTGGGACTTGGAGATTACCCACACATGCAGGGAGAATTTACAATGTGCAGATGCGTTGGCAAAACATGCGCTTAGCTTGAACAATGAGCTGATCATCCTGGACTCACCACCAGCTTTTTGTTCGAACCAAATGTTAGCTGCTGTTAGCTAAGATTTGGACAGCTCTTTTAGTCATGTAGTGCTATACCTCATTCCAAGTGTAATACTTGTCTTCTTCATTCAAAAAAAAAAGTAATGTAGATTAAGGCTCACACTCTTTATACATATAATTTTTAGTGGAGAATCTTGATGTCAAGACGTGTGCTACCAGTTGCAATATTGAAAAGGACAAATAGATAAGTGCTTGACTATTCTTCTAGTGCAAAATTAAAAAAAAGAGTACATGACTGAACCATTCACACCTAAGTGTTTTATTTGAAGATACTTATAGGATAAGTTATTGATGGAAAGTACATTCTTGGTTTGAGTAAAATACATTATTTTTTTTGTTAGGAAGGAAGGAGGTAATGATATAAAGAAAAAAGTAATGGAGGGTTAAAGCCTTACGAAATTACTTAATTAACTATATGGTGAAACATCTTCAAGAGATTCCTATTACTATAAAAAAATTTCAAGACGAGATTCATGTGATATATTGATTGTGAAACTAAAGTAAGGTCTCTACTCTCTAGATAACTGATTTGTACTAAATTTCAACACTATTTTACCTTTGGTCCTTGAAGCTAACTGAATGGCAATGTTTTGTTTTCTCCCCAACAACATTTTGACCTTGCAATTTCATGCTGAAGCTCAGTGAAGGTGGTGGTACAATGCTTTCCGAGTCAACCAAGCAGCAACGATAAATAATCTATTTTTATCATAATTAGAAGCCTTCCTGATTTGATTGAATGCAGCATCTTTAGCTATGATGATGGACACACTTGTATGGCTTTTAAAATCATCCCCTCCTCTTTTTTCACCTCCAAACTCCAAAAGATTACATCTTTTTCAGTCCCCACCTCACTCTTGTTCAATTTATTTAATCATCATACTTCTTCATTGTCTCTTGGCTATGAAGGCAATGCCTTCTCCCACTTTTACCATCCAAGCTCTTTCTTTGCATCTATTATTGATAGTTCCACTCACAAAAGACACCTCAATCAAGTCCATGCCCAACTGGTTGTCTCTGGATTGCAACATAATGGCTTCCTCATGACCAAACTGGTCAATGGCAGCTCTAATATTGGTCAACTTTGTTATGCACGTAAGGTGTTTGATGAATTTTGTGACCCGGATGTGTTTATGTGGAATGCTATTATTAGAGCTTATTCCAAGCATAACATGTTTGAGGATGTCATTGAAATGTATAGATGGATGAGATGGATGACAGTGGACCCGGATTGCTACACTTTTCCTTATCTACTTAAGGCTTGTACTGAACTGTGGGATTTTGGTTTGAGTAGGGTAATTCATGGTCAAGTTTTTAGGCATGGACATGGGTTGGATGGTTTTGTGCAGAATGGCCTTGTGGCGTTGTATGCTAAATGCGGTCATATTGATCGTGCAAGGGTGGTGTTTGATGGATTAGATGATAGAACAATTGTTTCATGGACTTCCATTATTTCTGGGTATGCTCGGAATGGGAAAGCTATGGAAGCTTTGAGAATGTTTGATGAGATGAGAAAAACTGATGTGAAGCCAGATTGGATTGCTCTGGTAAGCATTCTAAGGGCTTACTCTGATGTAGAAGACTTGGAGCAAGGAAAATCTATTCATGGCTGTGTCATCAAAATGGGTCTTGAAGATGAGCCCGATTTGCTTATCTCACTGATTTCTCTATATGCGAAATGTGGGCAGGTGACAGTAGCAAGACATTTTTTCGATCAGATGGAGATACCAAATGTGATCTCTTGGAATGCAATGATTTCTGGCTACGCAAAGAATGGTCATGCTGAGGAATCATTACATCTTTTTCGTGACCTTATCGCTAGAAATATTAAGCCTGACAATGTCACTGTGATGTCTGCAGTCTTGGCATGCGCCCAAGTCGGCTCCCTTGAACTGGCACGATGGTTGGATGACTACATCAGCAATAGTGAACATACAAGTGATGTTTTTGTCAACACAGCCCTCATTGATATGTATGCAAAATGTGGCAGTGTAGAATCTGCTCGTGTGGTGTTTGATCGCATTTCTAATAAGGATGTTGTAGTTTGGAGTGCCATGGTTGTGGGATATGGTTTACATGGTCGCGGTCTAGAAGCTATTGATCTTTATGAAGCTATGAAGCAAGCAGATGTGTTCCCAAACGATGTCACCTTCATTGGCCTTCTCACTGCATGTAATCATTCTGGCCTAGTAAAAGAGGGATGGGAGCTATTCCATCACATGAGAAACTATGGAATTGAGCCTCGTCATGAGCATTACGCTTGTGTAGTTGATCTTCTCGGGCGAGCCGGTTATCTAGATCGAGCTTGTAATTTTGTCCTGAAAATGCCCATTGATCCTGGTGTGAGTGTGTGGGGTGCACTTCTTAGTGCTTGCAAGATCCATCGCCATGTTACCTTAGGAGAATATGCTGCAGATAAACTATTCTCACTGGATCCATACAACATAGGGCACTATGTGCAACTTTCAAATCTCTATGCTTCTGCGCGAATGTGGGAGCGTGTTGCGAAAGTTCGTGTCTTGATGAAGGAAAAGGGGCTGAGTAAGGACCTAGGCTACAGTTTTATTGAAATCAATGGAAAGCTAGAGGTGTTTAGTGTAGGGGATATGTCACATCCAAGAGCTGAGGAAATTTTCAATGAGCTTCAGAGGTTGGAGGGAAGACTGAAGGAAGTAGGATTTGTGCCACATACAGAGTCAGTTTTGCATGATTTGAATTTTGAAGAGAAGGAAGAGAATCTGTGTTATCATAGTGAGAGAATAGCTATAGCATATGGGCTCATTAGTACTGCTCCCGGAACTACTCTTAGAATAACAAAAAATCTTCGAGCATGTATAAACTGTCATTCAGCTACAAAGCTTATATCAATACTTGTTGACAGGGAGATAATTGTTAGGGATTCCAAGAGGTTTCATCATTTTAAGAATGGAACCTGTTCATGTGGAGACTATTGGTGAATATAAGAATATATCACTATTAGTTTTGGGCTTATTTCATTGAATGCATTTGTTGCTTTTAAGCTTATATTACCAATGGTGAATATTCTCTTGTAGCTTATATTACACCATGTATTTGGTTAAGCTGAGAATATAAGAATCTCAGTATTCATGTTCATTCAAAATCGCGATCCTTTGTATTAATCTTGTAACTGATGTACTTATTTGCTTCAATTTATACGGCAAAGAGATAAGCCATTTTTGACATAGTTGTAATTCATATCATTAATTTTTTTCATCAATGTGCAATTCCCCCTTCATCTATCATCAATAATTTTGAATTCATTAGGTACAAGTTTCTTATATTCTTTCTCAATGCTTCTTGCTTGCTCTTTTAATGATGATCTACTATGTTTTCCACTTGTGGTCGATTTACCAGAATATGCATGAGTTGTTATATCATCAATGCATGTGTAATATCAATTCTCACAGGCCAAAACTTGTTTTCTCTTTAGTTTGCAATATTTCATTTAATTTTACACGTAAAAGAATAGAGATAAAGAAATGTTAAAGAGTGCATCCCGCGTTATCTTAAGAATGTAATTGGTTCTTAATTTTTATTTAGTTTTATTTTGTTTGGTTTTATATAAAAAAATGATACTCCCTCCGGTCCTAAATATAAGACGTAATTGATTTTTTCTGGAAAATCCTTAAAAATCAAAATAAGTTAATTATAAATTGATTTACTTATTTTTCCGTTAAACTAGTTTATTTTACCTATAAACTAATGGATAATCTAAAAATATATCAACTATGTCATCATTTAATAACTTATTTCGGAACCTTAATCTCTTCAAAAAAAATCAATTAGGTCCTAAATTTAGGACCGGAGTTAGTATTGTGTAGTACACATAAAAAAATAAAAACTACCGTATTTGTATTTGAATTGAGGTTTTTCTTTTTGTATCTATTGAAACTTTTGGCTGATCTTTCTCACATTTATGTTTATTTTTCTTTCTTTTCGTATGCTAAAATTGAAATTCCGATGATTGGTTAATTTTCTATACGCATTCCAATGTAAAATAAGTAAATACTCAGCTTACTTACTCTCTAGAGAGTTGTTTTGTTAAGACTCATTTCCAATTTTTTTCAATCTTCTCCCAAATTATCTTAACTAATACTTTGAAATAATTCGAAATAAATGTAGATGATTATGGCGTTTTAGTAAGTGATAAAAATATTTATTTTATTGGCTAAAGTATGTTTTTGGTCCCTTAACTTTGGAGAAAGTCATGTTTTGGTCCTTTAACTTTGAAAAGTGTGTTTTTGGTCCCTTAACTTTGGAGAAAGTGTTTTTTTTGTCCTTAACTTTAAAAAGTGTGTTTTTGTTCCCTTAACTTTGGACAAAATGATGGTTTTAGTCTTTTCAAAACAGGATAAACTATTTTTTGGTCCCTCATTTTCAAAGTTAAGGGACTAAAACATGACTTTGTGCAAAGTTAGGGGATTAAAAATATACTTTAACCGAATTTAAAAGGACTAAAAACACACTTTTTAAAGTTAAGGGACCAAAAAATACACTTTCTTTAAAGTTAAGGGACCAAAAACACACTTTTCAAAGTTAAAGGACCAAAACATGATTTTCTTCAAAGTTAAGGGACTAAAAATATACTTTAGCCTATTTTATTTAACTTCTAAAGTTTAAAATAAAATTGAATGTAGTAGTAATATGGTACTCCCTCCGTTCCTAAATATAAGATCACTTTAGGGAGGAAGTCTTGTTCCTAAATATAAGATTACTTTCTAATTTGACTCAAGTTTTCCCCAAATTACCCCTACACTTCCTTTACAAGCAAATCACTCTCTATTTCTTTAACATGACCCTTCCACGTGTCTTGGGGTAAAAGCAATTCCTGAGCATGTTTAGTATTTTAAAGGGAAAAACTTACATCAAGTTACTTTCTCCAGGTTCTCAAGTTCTTTTAATATAGGAGTGACACGTGTCCTTTTATAACAACCAAAAGGACACGTGTCACTCCTATATTAAAAGAATTTGAGAACCTGGAGAAAGTAACTTGACCTAAGTAAGGTCCTATTTTAAATAAAACTTAACAAAATACTCCGGGAACATTTAAAATTATTATAAATAAATACAAAAATTAAAATTGCTCAATTTTTTTCCGAAAGCATGAGGCGCATCGTTTTTTGACAGTAAGTTTTTCCCCAAATGTCAAAATCTGATTCACAATCTTCTTGTGAATTTCAAAAGAACCAGAAATTAAGGTCTTTGATTGATTCAATAACATCAGAGCCAGATCCCGATCAGAAATCAACCACCTGAGCATCAATTTTGGAAATTAAATCAATGGCTCTCTCATAACAAACAGAAGCTAGGTCAATTTTTTTCAGATGGTGATAAAGTTTAAAGTAAAACAACGTTGTTTAATTCACCTCATTTACAAGGCGAAACATTTTGTTTGACGCCCAGATCCAGATCACAAGGAAGCAAAGGAAGCTTCGACAGGTTTAGTCTAATTCTTCTTTCATTACCGATTAGGGATTTCATTCATTCCAATAATTCCATACCCAATTTGCCATATACCATTCAAATTACTGCTTTTCCTTTTTCTTTCTTTTCTATATTTTGTTTTCAAGCTACTTGCCTTCTCCAATTCATTTACAGTCATGATTTTTGCTATCTGCTTTCCTACATTCTGGGATCTATGTTTGTTAATTACATTCTTCAGCCTCTCACATTTTTTACCCTTTCTTTTAATTATCCAAATCTTGTTGAGTTGTGAGTAATTTGGATTTGATTTAGGTGAGGTTCGATTTGAATTGGATGATAAAGTTAATTCTGTGGATGCACCATTTTATCGTGAATTCCTTACATTGTAATGTAAAGAGAAATGTTGTGGATGATGCAATAACTTTTACTTGTGTTCCTTACTTTGTTCATTACCGTATTCATATGCTGCCTGGTAAATTGTATGTCTAGTATCACTCAACAAAAAGCAGGATTTTTTATGCTGCTCCAATTCTTATTTAGAATTGGTTGTATGTGAGTGTACATTTGTGCTCTGCTGAGTTTTCTTTTAATATTAACTCGTATGGTTCCGTTATATTATTTTACGCTGTTCCTACATCGAAGGGTCGAACAAGCTCTTGCTGATGAGTATAGTATCAAATTCTTTGAAACATTGAGTAGTAGCATGCCTGTTAGTGTACTTAATTGAAAACATGCAATTCTGTTATATTTATATGTAACAACGTCTGCAGAGTGCAAAGAAGAACCTGAATGTGGAGGAGATTCTCTTTTTAATAGTAAGGATATCAAGCAAAGACTCGCAGATTTCTGGGGTCTAAAGACACAGGTAGGTTTCACTCCTCTTTCCTTTCATTCACTAATCACTTGCTGTTTTTTCCTATCTTTGGTGTTGTGTGGTGTCAATACTTGCCTCTTCTTTTTTATTTGGCCAGGCCATGCAAGTGGAGAGATTTGTGTGCTTAGTGATCTGTATTTAAGATTTTCATTGACGTAGAGGAGAAACAGAAGCAACACTCTAGTACGACCAGAATTTGAAACTAGCTATGTCTCTCAATCTTCGTCAGAAGCAAACCGGTAATTGTCATCTTGCTTTTGATTTCTTCGTTTGTGAAAGGTTAGGAAAAGAAAGCTTCATTCTCTTTCACTTGTTAATAAACACTTTTTATTGCCACCAATGATTATGCCTATGGCCTCTTGAATCAATTCTGATGATTAAAACATCAAATATCTTTAATTCTTGTTCCAATTTTTTTTTTTTTTAAAAAAATCTCCTCCTTGTATTATCCCATATTCTTATGCCTAATCTGTTTTTTTGGTGGCACAGAATGCATAGCCCGCATGTTGAATTTGAACCAACCGATTAACGCAACGGGTACTGCTAATGAAGACGTGTATAAGATCCTGATCTATGACAAGTTCTGCCAAAACATTCTTTCCCCTTTGATCCATGTTAAGGACCTCCGCAAGCATGGTGTAACCCTTTACTTTCTTATTGACAAGGATCGAAAACCTGTTCACGATGTACCTGCCGTCTACTTCGTTCAACCTAATAAATCTAATATCCAGCGGATCATTGCCGATGCAACCTGCTCACTCTACGATAGTTTCCACCTCAATTTCTCAACCTCCATTCCTCGTCCACTTCTCGAGGATCTTGCATCTGGGACTTTGAATTCAGATTCAATTAATCGGATATCCAAGGTGCATGATCAGTACCTGGAGTTTGTGACATTGGAAGATAATTTGTTTTCCTTGTCTCAAAAGTCCACCTACGTTCAGTTGAATGATCCTTCAGCTGGAGATACTGAAATCGAGGAGATTATAGAGAAGGTTGTTTGTGGTTTGTTTTGTGTTTTAGCTACACTTGCTGTAGTACCTATCATAAGGTGTCCACGTGGTGGTCCTGCAGAGATGGTTGCATCAGCATTGGATCAGAGATTGCGAGACCATATGTTGGCAAAGAATAACTTGTTTACTGAGGGAGGTAATTTCGGTAGCTCCTTTCAGCGCCCGGTTTTGTGTATATTTGACAGGAATTTTGAGTTATCAGTTGCTATACAGCATGACTTTCGATATCGGGCCCTTGTTCACGATGTACTCGGATTGAAATTGAATAGATTATGTGTGCAAGGAGAAAAGGGTGGGATGAGATCTTACGAGTTGGACAGTTCAGACTCCTTTTGGGTTGCAAATGGATCATTGGAATTTCCTGAAGTTGCAGTAGAGATTGAGACCCAGCTGAATAAGTATAAAAAAGACGTGGATGAGGTAAATAAGAGGACTGGTGGAACTAATGGTGCAGAATTCGATGGGACAGACTTGATTGGTAACACAAAGCATTTGATGAATGCTGTAAATTCACTACCAGAGCTAACTGAAAGAAAACAGGTTATTGATAAGCACACAAACATTGCTACTGTGCTGTTGGGCGAGATCAAGGAGAGATCATTGGATTCTTATGCAAAAAAGGAAAATGACATGATGGTTAGGGGGGGTGTTGAACGCAATGAACTACTTGCTGTTCTCAAAGGGAAGGGGACAAAGATTGATAAGCTTCGTTTCGCCATCATGTACCTTATTTCTTCTGAAAGCATCAATCAGTCAGAAGTGGAAGCTGTTGAATCGGCCCTGAGGGAATCTGAGGTTGATACCGCAGCTTTTCAGTATGTGAAGAAGATCAAATCATTGAATGTTTCATTGGCGTCTGCAAATTCTGCTAGCAGAAGTAATATTGTTGACTGGGCTGAGAAACTTTATGGGCAGTCAATTAGTGCAGTAACAGCTGGTGTCAAGAATCTCTTATCTAATGACAGGCAGCTAGCATTGACAAGGACAGTTGAAGCCTTAACTGAAGGGAGGCCTAATCCTGAAATAGATTCATACCTTGCTTTTGATCCTCGTGCTCCCAAGTCTGGCTCAGGAGCAGGTGGCAGCCATTTGAGAGGACCTTTTAAGGAGGCAATTGTGTTCATGATTGGTGGTGGTAATTACGTAGAATATGGTAGTCTTCAAGAGCTTGCTCAGCGTCAGCAGCCTGTCAAGCATGTTATATATGGAGCAACAGAAATTCTCACTGGTGAGGATTTTGTGGGGCAGCTGACGATGTTGGGACAGAAGATGGGTTTGGGTAATGCTGGTCCTTCTTCAAGTCAATAGTTCAGACGAGATTGTATGCCCCATCTCATATAGCCAAATTGTTGATGGTAACACAAACAATTATGTAATATACCCGCATAGTCAATATTCAATTGATGTTCAATGTCTGTAAGGGATTTTTGATTTCATGCCATAAAACGTGTCCTTGTTATAAAGAAATCGAATATCTGCTTGCTTTTTTTTTTAGTTGTTAAACAGCTGTTTATGCGTTAATTTTTATTTCAGGGCAAAGTTTCACTCGTCTAGAAGCATTGTTTCATATGAATTTGTCTGATTGGAGATATCTTATCCTTTTTTATTTATTTTTCCAAAACCTAATCTAAGTGGCGTGATAGACAGATTAATGAGACATTGCTCATGAAGTTATGTTTATGTGGTGATTCTTGTTGTGGGTTTTATTTTTTTTCCATATCTTAAATATGCAATCTTTGCTAGCAAGAGTAAGATTGGTCAGTGCTTCCGGAGACAAATTTTAGTTGAATCTATCTTTAAAGCTACAGCATTGGTGCTCCGTACTTATTCTTCTTGATCACTGTCATTTCTGAGATAGGCCTAATTAATTTTGGTCTCTAGCCTTTCTCTTGTTATTGATTTTCTTTTCTAGTCTTACTCTGTCAAGTGCTTGCAGGATTGAGTCTCTTTCCTTTGTGCTTACCTTTTTTCTTGGAAGACAAGAAAAATAGAAACATGCCAATGTACATTTAAGTTCATGAGGGTGTTTTTTATACTTTCCAAATGGAATTCATGCTTCTTGCTTACCTTTTATGTCCAGATCAATCAACCAGGTCTATTTGCATGTTCATTCCATATATTCTTACTTCTCGAGTTGAACAAGACCACGGGCTTAAAAGTGTTCCCCCAAAGTATGATATTCTCATGGTTGGTTCAGGTTTTGTGGTAGAAAAATGAAATGGTTTGAAGAAGATGAATTTACTATAGATATTGCCAGCTGGATTTTCCTTGAATGCTATGTTAAAGTCGGTTAAGTTGCGATTCTAAACTAAAAACATCTGGTGCAGGCGTGAATCTAGAGAGAAGTATTATTGGACTTTTTGATGGTGCATCTAATTAGACCCCTTTATTGACTAGGTTCTCCCTTTTTAAGATAATCCCATCAGTGTGCCAATTAAGACTGCTTTCTCACTAAATCAAAATCTCAGGAAGCTTGTGAGTTTTCTTTATTCACAAAAGTTGAGAATCAAACTCCTACTTGCGTAAGGGACGAGAGTATTTGTCACCCACATCAATCCGTCAAATTCTAGATTCTCCTTTGTTACAGGGATTCATTTCGAGGCAAATCAATCATCATTTAATTTTTAATTTCAGTAGTTATGTACTCCTCCTGGCGCCAATTCACCTTTTGAAAAATGTTGAAGAAAAGTAATAAGTAATTAATGATTTACTTGAAGTTTTTGTAAAGTAATTTATTTAACCCATAAATTAATACATAATTTAACAATATAACAAATATATGTTATGATTAGCAATCCTATAATCCTTTTTTAATTTCTTAAAATAAGTCAATTGAATCCTACTCTTTTAGACATTTAGAAAAAGAGGAAGGATGATATGCCAATCGCATTCACCTTTAACCAATTGTCTGAGGTTCGATCATTGGTGTTGGGTATGGAGAAGCATTGAATCTCTCAGACCAGCTGTTCCACCCTTTGAGGTGCCTACAAATCAGTGGGGAATTAGTCTCTCACTTGTCGAGTGAGGGATACCTTAATTATAGATAAAAAAAATAGGTAATACACAAAATTCCCATACTTATGAATCTAGAGTTGCGTAAAAAACAGACATTATAGGACACTTGTAAGACATAATTGCAATCTGACGAAAGGCTGCCAAAGCCTTGGGTTGACATTTTGAGTTTTTGATTAAGGATAAACTTCAATTTTCGGCTAAAAAATATGAGATGTCATATCATCACTGCTTACGTAGTTCTATCACTTTCATAGCAATATTTGCATCCTCTCTGGTTTGCAAGGGCCACAATATTTCATTTTGAGTTATTAACTCTTAGAGCCTATTGCTTGTTACAATTTTCTCTCTTAATATGAACATAAACACACAAAGGGAAACTACTGGTATTGTGCAGTATAAATTATACCAAAAAACTAGCATGATTTTTCTGACAAAAAACTAGTATGAGTTTTTTATTCAGGTCTTATTATTTACAAATGAAATTTTTTTAAAAGCAACATTCAACTGACTTTTTCACATCCATATTTATTTGATGTATGGTAATGGTCTTTTATTGAAGTCCAGTCAACCCATCCATTGTCCATATTGAGGGTAACACTATAATTCTAATTCCTATCCGCATTCCCACATGTAAAACAAATAATTAAATGTTTTTTGGCCATTCAAATAAATAAATAAATAGAATGTATAGAAATCTCTCTTTTGCTGTCTAGCTTTTGAGTTTTGCCTACCCACATGCCACATGGCTTGACCAGTTGACCTCCCTTCGTTGTTTATTGTTATTTTCTTTTGCATCTTTTGATTGGAATTAAAATATACACCGCCAAACATGTCCGTCACCATTTACCAATAATTTCTCATGGGGGAAAACAATTTCTATGAACGAGTGTACTAATCTGGATTTGTAACATACAATAATTTCAAAAATAAAATAATGAGTTTCATTATCGATTAATAAAAAAAGAGTATTAGAAAACTACTTTTCTTCTTGTCATACATGTTCTCTTGTAATAATGAAATAGTAGCAACTCATAAATAAAATTGGAAAAATAAGTTTAATGAGAAGCTAGCTCCTATGGTAAAGCATAGGATGCCCTTAGTAGAGATTTAGGGTTTAAATCAAATTGTATATTTTATACTCATTTTGTCTTTTGTTTCTTTTTTTTTAAAAAAAAAGTTTCCACGGCAAAAAGAGATTTGAGTGCTTAATATATATAGATATTTTTTAAAAATGAAAAGCATTTTACTACTACTTTTTTTATAAAAAGTGTAGGTTAACAGGGTTCTAGTTCACATGGGCAAAACGTGTTTCTAGGTTCATAGTTAAGAATTACTCATGAGGTTCTGTAAGATCCTTTCAATATGTTTTATTCACACCACATAAAACCTTGAATTTCATTACTCTGCCTTAAAATTTAATGATGGCTTGATTTTTGCGTTATTTAAGTCTCCCTCCAGTCAAATAAGACTTATTTGAGGAAATAAATTTGGTTCTAAATATAAGACATATTTCTAATTCTTATCAAATTTCCCTCAAATTATCCTTTTTAATGCTCCCCAATATTAGACAATATAGAGAAGTAGCGGAGGTAAAGATAGATGGTTAAAGTATATTGGTAATATCATATTATTTTAACTAACTTATCTAATATTCTTAATCTAATTAAATTAAGTAAATTAGTTTTATATTTAGGATTGAAGGGGAGAGTATCAATTGTTTAAAATAAAAATAAAAGTTAAGATGTATTAAATGGACGGTAACATTTCACATTTATATGATACTCCCTTCGCTCCCTAATATAAGAGCCAAAATTTGAAGGTCCCTAATATAAGAGCTCATCTCGCATTCTCTCCTCATTTAATGTCTTTTTCCTACTTTGCCCTCAACTCTTTTTCATATTTATTAATGTTCATGTATTTCTCTCTCTTATAAGTATTATAATAAATATGAGCAATATTGGAAAAGAAGCATTAACTCCATACACCCATCTAACATTTACATGTTTTCTTAAGAAACTTATATTAGGATACATTCCATGACATGACAGAGTCTAGAGGAGAACTTTTTTTTTATTGAAAGACAATAAAAGAATAATTTAGAGACAGATTTTGGAAGGTAGCCTATGAAAGTGGAAAAAGGTAAGAACAGAGCATAAGTGCTTTGTTCGTTCCAGAAGGCGTAGGAAGGGAGAGAATAAAAAGGATTATTAATTATTTAATTATTAATATTAATATTAATATTAATATTAATTTTATTATAGCCTCCTCCTCAGCTGAATTGCATTCCATTGATTAGGGATTAGGGTTTTCCTTTCCATTCCAATCTCTCCTCATCTCAGGTCCTTTTCTTCGCCTCCTCAATTTCTCCTCTCTCTTTCCTTATCGCACTTCTTTGTTGACTTCCTTTGAAGCTGATTTGAGAATTCAAATAAATGCTTTTTTTTTTGTTTTTTTTGTTTGTTTTATATTCTGTCCCAAAGCACCTTCCTTTCTCCAATTCATTTAGACTTATGATTATTGCTGACTCACTGCTTCATAAATTCTGTGATCTATTGCTTTTCATTACCTTTTCCTTCCTTGTTTATTCAATTGAGGTAAACTTTATATGAATTAATAGAATTAATAGATGTGATGTGATTTCATATCCTTCTTTTATTGCTGTGCCTTCTTTCACTGTTTATTTTTATCACTTTAGCAATTTCAATACTGAATTTTTCATTCAATGGCTTTGATATGATAGGGGAGATACATGTCTACCATATAGAGGAAAACCTTGACAGTATATAATCTTTGAAACATTGGTATATCAAAGTGAAACACCTCATTGTGTGGACTGAATTATGGCATGGTTTAGGGCTGGTTCCAGCATTGCTAAGCATGCAATTAGGAGAACCCTTTCTCAGGGTGGTTCATCATATTACTCAACAAGGACTAGACTCCTTCCATCACACACTAGATGCTTTCACAATACAGTTTTTAGATCGAAAGCGCAGAGTGCGCCGGTGCCTCGCGCTGTACCTCTTTCGAGGTTGACGGATAGCTTCTTAGATGGGACGAGTAGTGTGTACCTAGAGGAGCTTCAGAGAGCTTGGGAGGCTGACCCTAATAGTGTTGATGAGTCTTGGGACAATTTCTTCAGGAACTTTGTGGGCCAGGCTGCGACGTCCCCAGGGATTTCTGGCCAAACGATACAGGAGAGTATGCGTTTGCTTCTGCTGGTCAGAGCATACCAGGTTAATGGCCACATGAAAGCCAAAATAGACCCTTTGGGCTTGGAAAAGCCTGGAATCCCTGATGAATTAGACCCTGCCCTTTATGGCTTCACAGAAGCTGATCTTGATAGGGAATTCTTTTTGGGGGTCTGGAGGATGTCTGGATTCTTGTCTGAGAATCGTCCAGTTCAAACCCTTAGATCCATCTTGACCCGCCTTGAGCAAGCTTATTGTGGAAGCATAGGGTATGAGTACATGCACATTGCTGATCGTGACAAATGTAACTGGATTAGAGACAAGATTGAGACCCCTACACCTACGCAGCTGAATCGGGAACGGCGTGAAGTTATTCTTGATAGACTTGCTTGGAGTACACTCTTTGAGAATTTCTTGGCGACCAAGTGGACGTCAGCAAAGAGATTTGGGCTTGAAGGGGGAGAAACCCTCATTCCAGGCATGAAAGAAATGATTGATCGGGCTGCAGATCTTGGCGTGGAGAGCATAGTTATGGGAATGGCACATAGGGCAAGATTGAATGTTTTGGGCAATGTGGTTCGCAAGCCACTACGTCAGATTTTTAGTGAATTTAGTGGTCAGACTCAGGATGAAGTTGGGCTGTACACTGGTACTGGTGATGTAAAATATCACTTGGGGACTTCTTATGATCGCCCAACTAGGGGTTCAAAGAGGATACATTTGTCTTTGGTTGCAAATCCCAGTCACTTAGAAGCAGTGAATCCAGTTGTCATTGGGAAAACTAGAGCAAAACAGTATTACTCAAATGATGTGGACAGAACTAAGAACATGGGTGTTTTGATTCACGGAGATGGTAGCTTTGCTGGTCAAGGTGTAGTCTACGAAACATTGCATCTTAGTGCTCTGGAAAATTATACTACTGGTGGAACCATACACATTGTTATTAACAATCAAGTTGCATTTACAACTGATCCTAGATCCGGCAGGTCTTCACAGTATTGCACTGATGTTGCCAAAGCCTTAGATGCTCCCATCTTCCATGTTAATGGTGATGATGTAGAAGCAGTTGTTCATGCCTTTGAACTTGCTGCTGAGTGGCGCCAGGCTTTCCATTCAGATGTGGTTGTTGATTTGGTATGCTACCGTAGATTCGGACATAATGAGATTGACGAACCATCCTTCACACAGCCTAAAATGTACAAGGTTAGCCTTCTGATTATGCTTTTCTTGCTTTTCTCAACACCTTGTTTTTAGTCAAGTTTTAACAGATTTTAATTTTTGGACCCATAGGTCATCCGGAGTCATCCATCAACTCTTGAGATCTATCAGAAGAAGCTTTTGGAATTGGGAGCGGTGTCACAGGATGATGTTGATAACATACACAAGAAAATCACTTCAATTCTGAATGAAGAATTTTTGGCAAGCAAAGAATATGTTCCAAAAAGAAGAGATTGGCTCTCAGCATATTGGTCTGGTTTCAAGTCACCTGAACAACTTTCACGTATTCGGAATACTGGGTATGAATATTGTAAACGTAATGTTAGTTTTGCATCATTGCTTGTCTGTATACTTATTATTTTATAGCACTGCTGAAATATATGTTCCTTATTGCAGTGTGAAGCCAGAGATCTTGAAAACTGTCGGGAAAGCGATCACAACCTTACCTGAGAATTTCACTCCTCACAGAGCAGTGAAGAAGATTTATGAAAATCGTGCCCAAATGATAGAAACTGGTGAGGGTATTGACTGGGGATGTGCTGAGGCACTGGCTTTCGCTACATTGCTTGTTGAAGGTAACCATGTTCGCTTGAGTGGCCAAGATGTTGAAAGAGGAACATTCAGTCACCGCCATTCTGTAGTTCATGATCAGGAAACTGGGCAGATATATTGCCCCTTGGATCATGTTATAATGAACCAAAATGAAGAGATGTTTACTGTCAGCAACAGGTAACCTGTGTTTTGTGTGTAAATTTTGACATCTGTGTCAGGGTAGCATATTTCCTTTCTAAAACTGAGTTATGATTTGTTGTTATTCTATAGTAGGTAATAGCATCTATTATATTTCATTATAAATGTTAGGGCCAATTGTCATTGCATACAAAGAATTAGTTTCAAGAAATCCTGGGAAAATCTGTCACATGAATTGTTATTCTATAGTATGAACATAGGGCCAATTTAAATCATGATTAATTAGTGCTTCTTCACATGTGAGTAACCAATTCTCGTAGCATTTTGGGTTCATGTTTTTTTTTAAAGATAAAGTGTAGCCTGTGGCGCCATTTTAGCATAATTTGTTTATCTTTATGCTATTGAGAATTTTAGAGAAGTTTAAACTTTTGAATAATGACAAGGCAACAGTTAAAAAAATCTTAGGTCATGTCGCTAAGAAATTGGAGTATCAAATTATCTAAGTAATTAATCTTTATTTGTCTTTTGTGATATTATTATTTTATCAGAAGTAGAGTGATTTCACTTTCGCGTATGTTCAACCATATAGAGAAAGAAATTAATCTTTACTTGTCTTTTGCGATATTATTATTTTATTACTGTCTTATAGAGTTTTCCTCATGCCGATTTTTCCATTCAGAATTTTCTTTTTGAGATATTTAAAACTTCCAAATATGATGGGAACATTTTTCTTTTCGGTTTTTATCAGATTTAAAATCGTCTAGCTTTTTTGACATTTTTTGGTTGCTTTTTCTGTATTAAAAAAGATCCTGAAATGTCTTTTATACGCAGCTCTCTTTCTGAGTTTGGTGTTCTTGGATTTGAATTGGGTTACTCAATGGAAAATCCTAATTCGTTAGTAATCTGGGAGGCTCAATTTGGTGACTTTGCTAATGGGGCTCAAGTGATATTTGACAATTTTGTGAGTTCTGGTGAGGCTAAGTGGCTTCGACAGACAGGCCTTGTTGTGCTTCTTCCTCATGGTTATGACGGTCAGGGTCCTGAGCATTCTAGTGGCAGAATGGAACGCTATCTTCAGGTATTCTGTTGTGAATTTATTTACTTTAGCTTCTTAATACTCTCTTTCTTCAGGTATTCTAGTATCGAAGCTTCTTAATGCTCTCTGCATTCCTATTTATTAGGGCTAGTTCACTTTTTTGGAGAATACTAAGATAAATAGGTTACTTTTGAATTTTTTTCTCTAAACTAGTTTATTTGACTTGCTAACATATGCTCTAATAATATACAAAAAATATATTATGATTAGGTGGTTCATTTCGCTTCATTGATTCTTATATTTAGGAACAAAGGGAGTAACATATTTTCGCATCTGACCTTATGCTTGATCCATTTTTCCATTTTTGGATAATTAAGAGCCATCTTTGTGCCTGGGTGTTGGTTAGTTGATTTATGAGGAAAAACAATGAGGAAATGGTGATAATCAGAATTGTATTTGCACAATAATACTCTGTCATTATATAAATTGAGCCTTAGTAGTCCTTCATGCGGTAAATTCAATTGATGCATTCTGTCTTTTGGTTGACCCCATTTAATGGGATAATGCTTTGTTGTTGTTTTATTATGTCATTCCTGCTATTATCAATTGACAATTTGGATAAGTAATTATGGTTTCAATAATGGAGCATTTTTGTCATTGCTAAGGTTAATATTAGAAGGGGTAAAGAAGAGAACAATGTTTGTCAACTAGGACTATAACTTTTAAATTTATACCATTGCAGATTAACTTTAAATCCTTTTTTTTTGACCTATTTTTTAAGCCCTGTTTGATCAAAACTCAAGAAATGTAATCCCTTTCTAGTGCATGACAATTGAGATGGAAACATTTACTGTATCTTTATAATCATTACTTAATGATGAAATTTTCTTTTGATTAATTTTTTTCCATGAGACATGCATGACATTTCACGACTTAAAGTCGCTAGTTTTATTCTGTTTCATTTTCCAACAAGACCTTAGTCTTGCTACATGTGGTGTTTCTGTTACTCTGGGTTAGCTGTTTAAAGTTACATGTGCTGCTCCCAAAATAAAATTTAGTGTCATATGATTTTTTTTTTTGCCCGAGAGTGATTTAAGTTTTTAATTTATCCGAGAGTAATTATTTAAGGAAAAGAAATCTAGTGTTGATTGTTGAAGACCTGAAGTTATGAAATGCACTACAAGTCCGTACCAAAGACCAGGCATTATGCCACTGTGGAATTTGCACTTGTCATTATTGTTTCATTATATTACTGTCGTTAATTATTTAAGGAAAAGAAATGTAGTGTTGATTGTTGGTTCATTATTGGTTCGACTTATTGGAATTTGCACTTGTCATTATTGGTGTTTCTGTTACTCTGGATTTGCTGTTTAATAAGGTGTATTCACTTACTCAATGGCAGATGGCTGATGACAATCCTTATGTTATTCCTGAGATGGATCCAACCCTTCGTAAGCAAATTCAGGAGTGTAATTGGCAGATTGTGAACGTCACAACTCCTGCCAATTTCTTCCATGTCCTGCGGCGGCAGGTTGATGCAATGCAACTGATTGAATTATGAATGTTAATCTTCAGCTAGTTTCTACATTTGCTTATGCTTTTGTGCTGCCTCTTTCAGATAAACAGAGAATTCCGTAAACCTCTCATCGTAATGTCTCCTAAGAACCTGCTTCGTCATAAGGATTGCAAATCAAATCTATCAGAGTTTGATGATGTCCAAGGCCACCCAGGTTTTGACAAACAGGGAACAAGATTTAAGCGCCTCATAAAAGACCAGAACGACCACTCAGACCTTGAGCCTAGTATTAGACGTCTGGTCCTCTGTTCTGGAAAGGTTTGTTGGTTATCATTGGGAATTGCTGTCCCTGTACTACATGGGCTGTATACCATTTTTATAATATGAATATGAACTTTATCCGATGGTTCAATCTCATAACCTTGTTAAGTTCATATCCTGTTTCCAATTTTGTTCCTCACAATTTTACAGCCATTTATATTTTTTCCAATTGCAGCTTTACTATGAACTTGATGATGAGCGAAAGAAGGCAGAAGCAAAAGATGTTGCAATTTGTCGGGTGGAACAACTTTGTCCTTTCCCTTACGACCTTGTCCAGAGAGAGCTTAAACGATATCCAAGTATGGAAACTATTATTTTAGCTGCTTTATTGTATTGTATTGATCCTTATTATGCTACTGATCACTGGAAGTCGAAATGACACTTATTTTTTGTATAATCATTTATTTATGCTGCTTCTTTTGTTTATTCTGCTAGATGCTGAGGTCGTTTGGTGCCAAGAAGAGCCAATGAACATGGGTGGATATACTTACATTTTGCCACGACTTATAACGGCCATGAAGGCAGTTGGCAGGGGAGGGTATGAAGATGTTAAATATCTCGGCCGAGCTCCATCTGCAGCCACAGCCACTGGTTTCTACAAGGTTCATCTAAAGGAGCAGGCTGAGATTGTTCAGCAAGCAATTCAACCTGAACCAATTAGCTTCCCTTACTGATTCTGAAAGACAGCAGGGATGTATCAATAATGAAAAGCACTATTTAAAAGGTGGCCTCAGTCTCTCAATATTTGCATAGGTCACGTTTGTGTGCGCTACTTTTGACAAAAAAAATAACTTGGGATAAGCTTGATTTCAAGGCGATATATAACTTTGCGGAGTACTAGTTTGTTCTGGAAAGTGAGCAGGCTTACTGCCTTGTATAAGTTGAAGATGCTGATGATACTTCAGCTTTTTTTTAAAAAAAATATATAAATAGTCAACAAATCCATCATCTTTAAAGATTTTTTGTAACTTGCTATGTTTGGAGGAATTGCTTGGCAGAATAGCCTTTGAAACGTGTCACCAATAAATTAATTCCTTCTTTATTCTTGTTTATCGGATACCTCTATGCGTGTGTGTGTATAAACTTCCTTGGTTCTTGCAAATTCCAATTTGTCATTAAATATAAAACCACTTTCTTATTATTCCCAAATTTTTACTAAATTAACCTTAATAATGTTTATCTATAAGAGAGGGGTTGGGGGTAAAGGTGCATGGTTACGATGAATTGGTAATATCATGTGCTAATAATCAACTTAAATTAAATATTTAATCTAATTAAATTAGTGGAAGTGGACTTATATTTAGGGTTGGAAGGAGTATACATTTTCACTGGCTTCCTTAGCTTACTAAAATGTACTATGAAGTCTTCAATTGTGTGACTAGAAGATTAATCACAAGTTTACAACTATACAAGGTTGTCATGAAAAATCAAAACCACACATTGGGTAGGTATTCCATCAGCCTTTTGATTAATTACTTGGTAACAAGACAAAAAATGAGGGTGGGGTGAAGATGGAATAGGGTCATTTGTTCCATCAATTGAAAAAACAAGCGTCATTTTTCATCACTATAAGCTAATTCTATATTTTTATTTCTTGACTACAACCCATTTCTTTTGCTTTTTCATTTTTTTTTGAATAATTCTATTGCTTTTTCTTAATAGTATTTGATATGCGAAAGTTTTTTTTATCTTAAAATAAAATTACAAATGCATTAGAAAAGTAAATTAGATAGGTGTGTTTTTGCTTTCTTTAAAACCAAATTTTAACATAAACAATGCATTCGGTTCTGGTTCTCACGTAGTATGGTAATATCCTTACATGTTGATTTCACATATTGAAAGGTAATTTGCATCAATGGATTGTTTTGTTGCAATTGATTTAGAAAAATATTTTCAGGAAACCAACACATAATTTTAACAAATAATTTGCTTGACTAATTTCTTAAATCTACCTACTCCTCTTTTCCAAAATATAATATTTTCAAATTTCATTTTGCCTCTAAAAATAAGGCACTTTCACTTTTTTTCCCAACTTTCCCCAAATAAACCTAATAATGTTTATCTATATCTATAATAAACAAGTAAGTGAGGGAGAGTAAGGATAAAGATATAATTTGGGTAGATTAGTAATATCATGTGCTAATAACTAACTTAAAAAACATTTTTAATCTAATTAAATTAAGGAAATTGATCTTATATTTAAAAACCGAAGAGTATATTGGTTAAGTAGATCTTACGGTAAAAATATCCGAGGCAATAATAGTGATAACTTAATATCAAAGTTTGCATGATAAAATTATCAGAGTGTTGTCTACTTCCAGAGTGCTCTTTCACATAAATGGTTTCTCTTATAACTGACTTAAACCATTGAGTGATGAGAATCCATTTGTTTTTCCTGAGAATGATCCAAATGCGAGTAAGCAGATTCAAGAATAGAATGAACAAACACGCATACGCATGCACAAAATTTATTTCAAAATTAAGGTTGTTCGATGTGCTTATGCGTTGGCCTCCTTGTGGTATCTCCCAAATATATTATTCTACACAAAGAATGCAAATCAAACTGTGTGAGTTTGAATAGGGTACCAGGTTTATTTTTCGGGCCGAAAACAGAGATAAAGTTGATTTTGTAGATGATTGAAAAGTATGACATGCTGAATCGGGATGTGATTTTTCAAAATTAAGGCATGCAATATCCTCCGATATTTCCTATTTCTTTTCACTTTGTGTAGCTCCCAACTAATCACTCAAAACATTCCTTCTTTGCGAAAATTGTGTGTGTTTGTGTGTGTGAATTCTAGAGATTATATGGTAAGACTTGCTACCGTAAAGACTATATTTAATTTGACCAAAAAAAACTATATCTGATTTTCTTAAAACATGTATTAAGTTCTTTTCAAAAAATTACATCGTTTAATTGTTGTGTGCATATAAAAAAAAAAAACTAAATAGATTTTTACAGTGCATGTATGCATATGATGCTGTCTGAATTCTAAACTGTAAAGCATATGTAATATGTGGTATTTAGTATTGACTATTGACCATTGACCATTCATAAGTTATATCAATACAAAACAATATTAATAAAACGAGTTTTTTTCCTGGTAGAAATTAATAAAGCGAGGTGTGAGTGAGCAAAGAATTAATCTAGAAAAATTGAAGGGGATGGGTCCATTAAGTTGCAGCTTGACTGATGCACCAAAAAAATAAGATGCTTGACTTGTTGAGTTCTTCTGAAGAAGCCATTAATTCATTTGATTGTGCTCTCTTCTCCACTCCTTTTCATAAAACTACATTTTAAATTCTTTTTTATCAACATAAAACTCTGAGTATCTAAGTTACCAGGTTTGATTATTATAAACTTCACAATGAGTTTCTTTAATTTCAAATTTAAATGTATAAAAACTCAGCATAGATAGTTTACCAATTAAAAGTTAGCAATACAAGAACCAAAACAAAAAACAAAAATCGACCTCCAGTCACCATTTCCTAATGAGAGATCATAGCGTTAAACACAGTTTGCAGTTCGAGAATCCATATGCCTTTATAATATTAAAAACAAAACCTTTTATGGTAGTCTCTCTATTTCTTAATATAAGACCTACGTTTTTTTTTTTTTGAAAAACCTCAGGAGATTAAATAGACATCTATAAATTCATTTGCTTGATGAATATTTTTAAAATTAATTTGTTTGCCTTATAAACTAATATAACACACACACATATATATTAATAAACTAACTTATTTACCTTTTTTTAATCTTTTCTAATTAAAAAATCGATTACTTCCCTCCGTTCCGAAAAAGAATGCAACGGAGAATAGTTAAGTTGAGAGAGGTTAGCTTTGACTCAACTAACCCTAATATCCAATGACAGACTAGTCAACGTCCATATAATATATATAAGCATGCACACGCCAAAGAACCAACCTCATCTATAAGTATCACATCCCTCCAATCCTCCTCATAAACTTTCATATATAATTCCTCTTTCTCATCTCTTCATATAACCTTTTCTTCTCCCTCTGATTTCTTTCTACAATGAAGAGAGAAAGAGAAGATGATCACCATAGCATCACCATGGCCAACTACCTCATGCTTCTCTCCGAGGCCGCCTCCTCCTTCAACTCCTCCTCCTCCTCCGACCGTGTCTTCACCTGCAAGACATGTAACCGCCAATTCTCATCCTTTCAAGCCCTCGGCGGCCACCGTGCTAGCCACAAGAAGCCCAAGATCATTATGTCTGGCTCATCAGCACACGATGACATTAGAGACAATCTTCTTATTCATGGTTCTTCACCCTCACCGGCAAAGCCTAAAAGTCATGAGTGTTCAATATGTGGATTGGAGTTTGCCATAGGTCAGGCTTTGGGTGGACACATGAGGAGACACAGATCTAGAGCTCCAACCACAACGACAACATCTCATAGTCATAGTAAGAACTCTTCCTCATCATCATCAAGTGTGTTAGATCAGTTTGATGATTCAGATAATACAGAGAAGAAGATGGTTAAGAAGAAGAAGAATAAGGAGAGTGAGAGGGTTTTGTTTCTGGACTTGAACTTGACGCCGCTTGAGAATGATTTGGAGATTTTAGGGATAACCACTTCAACAACTCCTTTGCTAGTCACACTTTAGTTACATATCATGTCTCTTATTTATATATAGGTTCATCATTTATTAGTTCCTTTTCTTTTTTTCTTTCTATCTTTTATGTATGTTTTGTAAATTTGTTCATTTCCTCATCATATCCTAAAAGAGATCCTTCGTCTTGTCTTATTTTCTTACACACACATACATATGTCCACGCGTGTTGCTGAGAAGGTTCATCACTCTAATTTTACGTATATATAAGCATGTAGATTGATTAATTATGGTCCATCTTAAATGTTCCCTCCTGACTTAAACAAATGATCCAGTTTATAAGTGAATTGTGTTACCATACATTATACTTCTTTCCATTTTGTATTATATTTATCATTTTCTTAAAACTAATTTGTTCAAGTTATATAAACAAATATATAATGGTTATGTTATGTACAAAAATTACTTTAGAGTTTAGAGAATGTATATATGACATAAAGTATTATTAATCAAATTATTCATTAAATTTATTTCAAAATTAGATAAATAGGTTTTAGATGCATGAAGGATTTATCCATAGGCTAACAACCCCATCTAATATCCCATTCAATGTGAATATGCTCTGACAGAATTTAAGGGGAGGGGTGCCAAGTGCCAACTTTTATTTTGTTGCAGCTCATCTACACAATATAATATCTCATCTTTCAATTCGGTCTATTGGGTTCATCACACATATATATCTAACATATGTGTTCAGTTTCACTAAATTATTTATGGGGATGCCTTAAAAAGTTCAAATATTGTTCAGAATAGCATAGGCTTTAGGGGCAATTGAGATTACGTCGATGTTGATATTGTTGACCCACAATCTTTTCGCTTTTTGCAATTCAACGCTAAAGAGTTGGTTTCCAGATTAATTAATTAATCCCCTATTTCTTAATTATTTTGGTCTCAAATAGTTATCATTTCATTTTCATATATTGTCTATGTGTACTTAATTAGGGGCTTTGTGTTTTTGACTAAGCGTTTGTCTTGAAATTTTTAATTGAGGCTCATCTTCATATTATCGTTTTGGATATATTTCACAAGTTTTTCCGTGTGTAATTATTCATCTAAATGTCTCAACGCGTGTATAGAACATATTTAATTTTACATTTTTTAGTAATAAATATCTATAGATCTTAACTGTTTTCACATTACTTTTAATTTCGTTTACAAAATACAAGCACACAAGCCATGAGAGAGGATGCTTGAAAAAATAAATTATAGTATTAAGAAATAAATATATATTTAATTGTATTTATTTCTTAATTCTATTTACTGTATACATACTGTGTACGGTACCTTTATATTATTGATTTTCTACACAAAACGATTTCTGACTTAAGCATATACTTCAGCGTGACACTGAAAGCAAGATAGTCAAACAGTTTCTAGACCCATGATCAGTTTCACAAAGAAGATGAACAGGAATATTTTATAGAAGAAAGCTAATACAAGCATAGTATATCTTTGACTTGCCTTAGTTAACATAATATATATGAAATCAACAAGCTTAGCTTGTTCACATCTCTAACTGAATGATGTCACTTAACCAAGATCAGATGGATTTTTACTGAAAAAATTAATAATCTCTAATTGTACATTGAAATAACTAACAATAAGGGGTTTCTGAGTTGGTTGATTGTTTGGTTTACTTATTAGGGTTGTCATACGCTCTAGAAGGAAATTAATTTGCGTGCAGTGCCGTGCTCTTTAATACATAATAGTTTGAATCTTATGTTTTTGTTTTAGACTACCATTTTTTATGCACATATATCCTTTAATTTCACAAAATATCATCTCAATTTCTCATTCACACTACTAATTTTTAAATTTCTAGTTAAGAATTTTGATTTTTGAGTTGTTTAGTTAGAACGGTCTAACCAACATTATTTTATTAATTAGAAACCCCTGTGCTTGCAGTTCAAGCACTCATACTTTTTTTTGGTCAGAACACGCACTCATATACATATAAAGAGTATATCTGTTTTATATGCTTTGTTCAATTTTTTATCATCGATTTGATGATTTTTTAAGAAGAGTGAGGTTGACTCGATTAAATTTAGTTTTGTGAAAGATGTATGTGTTAGTTAAGTAGGAAATGAATGAGTTGAAGTTTTCTGTTGGTTTTATTTGACCATCTCACCAAATTATACTACCGTAAAATCATGCGCTTATGATTTATACATATATGTGCATTACACAAAGTCACATACATATATAAGAGTATCATGGTTTATATGCTTTGTTTTAGTTTTTTCTTTCTTCTCAATTTCATTTTAATAAAATACTAAAAATGTATATATGGTTGCCGGGACTAAATTAAATTTTACATCGTTGTGTAAGGCAAAATGTCAAAACGATTTCCCAATGCAAAATTTATTTTACCATTAATTGGAGACTTATATATATCCATGAGCAGGTGAAGCTTATATTTCAACCAATACATTCTTCTTTGAATGTATATATATGTAACCGTACAAAATTATTTTATTTTACACATAAGTAAAGATTGGTTAAAGAATTAAGGAAGAGTCCAGGGGCTAATTACAATATGATACGATCTTGAACAAAATTTAAATGCGTACCTTTAATCAATAACATTTTCAAATTATATTGAAGATTTTCTTAGCTTACAATTATTTGTGATGTTTTAGAATTGAAGGAAGTAAGTTACAAGATTCTGTGAGTGTAATAAGTTAGTTGAGGCACGGAAGTTCGAAGGTGGGACGAGTTATTAGGAGGTGAGGTCCATAGGGACTTTGGAACAAAAAAACGAAGTCGCCTTCCATTAATCTAACCATCAGAAATCGTCATACACCCTCATCAATTTGTCATATTTAACTCCCAATAATAATATGACCAAAAACTCCTAATAATTATATTGATATGATGCATCGATCAATATATTCATGGACTGCAGTTGCAAAGTCTGACATAGTTTAGTTAACTTGTCAAATTTTAATTGTTTCTAGCCCTCAGTTTTCTAAAATATTCAGTTAGGAAATTGAAGTATGCTAGAGAAGTTTCACGAAAGATAAGATAACATTTCCTAGAGAAGCAGCAAGAGGGCAGAGGAAGAAAATGTCTTTCTTTGATTTTTCCCTAGGAGTGAGAGAGAAATGGAAAATAATAATTCTATGGAAATGGAACCATAAAACTCCTCATATATATCTCAAATATATGAAATAGATAACCAAATTATAATATTAAATGAAATATATTATAATTAAATCAATTATTTAGAATAAATGTCTGTTGATTTTCTTAATATACCACAATTAACTTAATTAGTATTCATTCATGGATGAAATATCCAATCTATAGGAATATATAGTTTAAGGAAAAAAACATTAATCTGATTTATTTTGGAAAAATTTGAGATATTACAATTAAGGCCAGACCACTAAACTAACTCCTGCATTTCAGGCCCGGGGGCGTAGCTTGATGGTTTGAAGAGGATCCCCAAGGTGTGGATCCCGCCATTTAGCCCAAAAGTGTCAAGTTCAAACCCCCGGGAAGTCAGTCACCCCGTTTACGGGAATCCCGGCTGGCGACTCCGGATTAGTCTACACCCGAAGGGTGTGGGACACCGGGGGAAGCAATTCAAAAAAAAAAACTCCTGCATTTCAGAGTATTAGATTTGTTACTAAAATTGGAGCGTTCTTTGTACTAACTACTATAAATCTAAAAATGAACTTTTAGTCACATGGTTTTATCAATAGCTTTTTCATATATTACATAAAATATATAGAATATTTATGCTACTTGTAATAAGTGCAATAGACATGTTCAACTATTGTATGTAATCTATTGAAAGAAGATGAATTGATGGATATTTTATTTATTCAAAGCTCAATTGTTAAAAGGCGGTGGAAGTTATTTAAAGACACAAAAATTACGTTGTAACATGGCATTGGCTCGATCTCAACGGTATATACTCCCTTCCTTTTGTAAGACCTCTTTGACTTTTTTAATGAAAGTTATGGAAATAAATTAGACCACTAAATTATAATATATGTCACATATAAGTAGATTGTAGATTAGTTTATAAGTAAAAGGACTAAGGTGTAAAAATAATCATGTGATTATGGTCAATGTGTAAAAATACACATGTGATTTTTTTGGAGCAAAATTAACAATAACATTTCAAAACAGGGGTAAAAGTACCCATCATTTTGCCCATCTTTTGAATTGTTGTGGCTCGATCTGGATTAGTATGGCTCCCTAATAAATCCTTCGAGTTAAAATGAGGTAGGTCCAAGATACCTCATGGAGAAATAAAAAAAATACAAATATACTACACTACAAATATACCACATAAGATTTGTAGTGCGGTTCGTATTATAAATTAGTAGATTTTATTGTAAAGATTGGAGTTAGTAATTAAAACAGAGCAGGTAAGAGACATCTATTGGCGATTATGTGATATTTTATTTGTTGAATTAGAATCCATCTAATATTGTAGTATGTAAGAAGGCATATTGTATTAAGTAACAAGTGGTAGGCTGTTTTTTGGGTCAATCATTTTATCCAAATATATGCAAGTTGACTTCATGCTCATGTTTCACACAAACCCAGTTATAACCAACGTATATGCTACTTCCGAAATTTCATACAAATTAGATAGTTATCACTCAGAACAATATTGCTTTATAGTCTCTTCAACGTATATAACCAATGTAATATTTACGGAAATGAATGTGCACACACGCACACCTTTTTTCTGTGCTTGTGGTATTTAATTTGGACACTTGTGTGGATACGTTCATACATAATTTATTTATTTATTTATTTTTCCGACGGCACATACATAATTTTAAATAAGATGAATAATAAGCAAAAAGCTAAGTAATAGATAGGAAGCAAGTTGAAGAGGCTGACTGAATTATAATGCTACTAAAAAGATGCCTAATAACTCTCATGCCTTTAAGCAAGTCTCACGCGCCTTCATTCTGGCAAAAAAAAAGTCTTAAACCTTCAATTCACTCCCACCTAATCTTTGAAATTTTACAAGGAAAATTAGTCTGTTTACAACCTATTATAACTTATTAGTCATTAAAGTTCGGATCATTACAACAACATAGTCCTTATAGTTTTGGCTGAATTAAAACTCCACATGCAACTCAATGCTTCATACTTAATACTGAAATTTTCTAAGCTCCATGAAGTACATCTTTTTTTCCTATAATATAGGAACCATGTTTTTAAGTGGCTATTTACAAGGACACAATCTGCACCAAATCAGTAATAATCAGTCTAACATCCTCAATCTTTTTTAATATATAACTACAAGCAGCAAGGGATGACGACGTGAAAGAAGACTTTGTCATGACACCACATTCTCCTACATTAAATTGGTCCCACTTGATTTACTATGATTTTAATAAAAAACATATTATTATTATCATTATACATCAAAATAATAAATCAATAATAATTATATCAAGCCAATTCCATGATGGGTAAATATATATCAGATAGATAGAAGGGATTTATTAGTAATTGCGTTTGGAGTTACAAAATGAATGAAAAAGTCAAACAAGATATGTGAAAGCTTAGAGGTCACTACTACTAGTGCTATTAACAATGGCGGTGCCTGTCGAACGTTAGCATTGACCAAGGATTTGATTGAGATATACATTAATCGATGATAGGATCATTTATCCTTCACGACTTCAAATTTGTACACAAAACAAATGACTCACCTCCAACAGCATAAAATCTAAACTCCTCTTCAGCCTCAACTTTCTTTCTAATGTTCTCTCTTCTTTAATAAAAAGATCTTGACTTGTTTCAAAAGATTAAGTAAAAATAAATGAATGAATTTAAAGTACTACTATTAATCAATTTTTTCAACAAGCTAAACAGACTTTTATAAACTAGAACATGTAATAACATCATATATCATAATAAATCAACTTAATAGCTTAATCTAAAAAAAATAACTTGATCTTATGTTGAAGACTCGTACTTCAATTATCAAGCTTTGAAAATTAAGGGAAAACTTTTGTCATCCTGCGCATACATGATTTTTGGGAGGGATAGGGTAAGAAGAGGAGGTCAATCACTTCTACATCAAGGCTTAGCGTGTGACGTATTATGTTTTTACATTCGTCGATAGTAGTCAGATAATCACTCATAGCTGCACATTGATTACATTTTATACGTACTAAACAAAATACCCAAATTTGTACAGGCTCATGCTCAAATTATTTTCATACCACCTTTCACACTTCATTTCTATGGTAGGTGAGATTTCTTGAGAAAAAACTAATTTTGGTTCATTTCCATCCTTCCCGGGATTTTAACATGGAATTTCCTAGGTAAAGCCTTTCGGGCCTGGAGCTCCATTGTTCTTCCCAAAAACACCTTGGGCCCTAAAAGAGTATGTTTAGAACTTATAATTAAAACGCATGATATAAAAACACTACAGTTAAGGATGCTATATGATATGAGTAATATACAGCCCAGCAGATTAATATTGAGCATTTCTACGCTTCACTGAATCTATAGTACAATTGTAAAGTGCAGTGCACATGCCAACAACACAAGTAAAGACGAAAAGAAACAAATAAAGCCACTTCTTCCCAACAGTTTGGTGTATGAGAAGGTAATATTTGCATATCCTATACGGAATGATCAAATATTGTAATCATATCCTCCATTTTTCGTCATAAGGGTCCAGCATATTCTCCAATCTCGTCCACAGTAAAATTATGACCTTGTTATCAAATAATAAAATACTCCTTCCGGTCCTAAATATAAGACCTAATTGACTTTTTTAGAAAATCCTATAAAAAAGCAAAATAAGTTAATTATAAATTGGTTTACCTAATTTTTTCCCTTAGACTAGTTTATTTTACCTATAAACTAATGAATGATCTAAAAATAAATCAAATATGTCATGATTTAATGGCCTATTTCGCAACCTTAACCTCTCCAAAAGAAAGTCAATTAGGTCTTATATTTAGGACCGGAGGTAGTATTATGTTTTGGTTCTATTACTATTCCCAAATCCCAACTTAGCTAACTTTCCTATTGCTAGCCTCTTTTACCACTACAAAATTCTTCAATGCACAAGACAACAGAGTGTTCATGAAAGAGGCGTTGACATTGAGTAATAGATACATAAGAATGAGAACGCTGAGTTATGATGACACTAATACTTAATTATATCTATGTAACTATAGATACACATGAAAATTGTAGACGACTAAGGCTTCTTACAACTACAACACAGCAGATAAACCCTCCATTCCAGGGTAAAGCATTTGCCAAACTTATTTGCACATCCATATGGGCTATTCATGACATCGAGCACATGAAAATAAAATAGACAATAACTAAAACATTTTCAATCAAATCATTCATATGGTAACTCTACTCAAGCAAAGTTAAGAGCTGAAGTATACTTAAAAATCTAGAAAGGGGTAACAAATATGACATACTGAACTGTGAAGAAGGTGGATAAAAGAATTCTCCTATGTTCCTAAATATAATATCTCTTTATAATTTGTCTTAATTTCCCCCAAATTATCCCTATTTGTTATGAAAATCTCTAGTTGTGGATGTCCAATCCCCTATATTCCTCCTATCATTTAGGCTCTATTATTGATTCATATTATTGATGATGTAACCTAATTCTCCTCTATAAATAGAGAACTCAATATTGTATATAATAGACAAGGGAATATAACTTTCTACTCTCTTCTCATTTCTCTCATCTTGTCTTCTCATTCTTTATATTCATAACACGTTATCAGCACGAAGCTCTAACCGAGCATGAGGTAGTATTATGGTAATAATATAATTTATTTTCATTTTGTTATTATCTCTTATATTTTGTAATTTGTGGAACCTGTTGTTCTAATATAATGATAACCTGAAGTCATCTCTTTGGAATATGTAATTCCAATTTATCTTTACGGCCTGAAGGCGTATTTGATTTTGATGGAACCTGAAGTTTCATCAATTAAATATGTCATTTTTTAATGGCCTGAAGCCATGTTTGATGGACCAGAAGTTCCATCAAGTAAAGATTTGGCTTGAAGTCATATTTGATGGACCTGAAGTTCCATCTAGTAAAAATTTGGCCTGAAGCCATGTTTGATGGACCTGAAGTTCCATGTAGTAAAGATTTGGCCTGAAGCCATGTTGATGGAACCAGAAGTTCCATCTGCTAAAAAAGAAATGGGTGATGTATGTGCAATTATAAAGAAATGGGTGATGTATGTGCAATTATAAAGAAATAATTGACACAATAGTATTAGTATGATGAATCTTTGGATGGAAAATCACAATCATGGGTGATGTGCAATTATGAAGAAATAAATGACACAATAATATGATGCATCTTTGGATGGAAAATCTCAATCATGGGTGACGTGCAATTATGAAGAAATAATTGACACAATATATGTGTTTAAAGAAACTATGCAATTTATATTATAACTTTGAAATATTTTTGAGGCTAATGTGTATTTATTTCTCTAATCTAGGTTGTAGACAACAAACTTATTTATAATTTCTTGAGTTTTCTCCTATTCATTTTAGAATGAAAATAGAGTTTTATACAAAGAGACATTGTTTTCCTTCCATTTAAAGTAATTAAGTTATGAGAAATCACTCACATTATGGATCAAAATGATTGAATATTTTGGGTTCAAATATATGCATATTATTTTGTAATTGATCCAACGTCTTGATTACTTTGCAATCCCATAAAAATTATATTAAACTTTGGTGTCTTTAAAGGACTTTATTTCCAAAGCATGCAATTAATTACCACAATCAAACTGTTTTATGTCTGATGTTTTCATATAATTATTTTTAAATCAATAGACTTATTGTCATGAGAGGGGGTAACATTCATATATTGTTTTCATGCAAATTGTTTTGCAAATGATAATAATATTTTGATTAAATAGAAAAATGTGTATTTATGTGTTTATGAATGGTAATAGACCATTTTATATTGCTCACATTTATGAGTGTTTTGAATATCTTTATTTGTGAAATAAAGTTTGAAATTTTGTAATTTTATCATAAATGATATTATATAGTAAGATTCTAATTCAATTGGAATTGTGATTGCTAAATATAATTGAGATATTTAGTATTATGATGTGCCTAAAATATAGTTGTAATCTGAAAAAAAAAATTATTTTTTTTTAATTACGGTGTGAAGTTGGATTTGAATTTGTTGGAACCCGAAGTTCCATCTACTAAATAATTTCATTTTTTTATGGCCTGAAGTCATATTTGATGGAAGTCACCGGTTCAAGATTTCGTTTTTATGGTGAGAGCGTAACGGCCTAAAACCATATTTGATGAAACCTCAAAGTTTCATCACATATATAATTCATTTTATGTCCGAAGTCTTATTTGATGGAACCTGAAATTTTATCATATAACGGCCTGAAGAAATACTTGATGGAACCTGGAGTTCCATTACATAAATATACCAATTTTATGTTTAGAGCTAACGACCCGAAACAATAAATATTATATTTGTATGACCTGTAATCATATGGAGTAACATTTTTGTTTCAAATGGCTAGAGCACCATGACCTGAAGCCATCAAGATCTTATTTTTATGATCTGTAGTCATAAAAGTTAAGTTTTGTATTTAATTATTAAATACTCAGAGTCTAACCACTATAAAGATTGTATTATTATGACCTGTAGTTATAAAAAGTAAGTTTTTACATGATCGAGTGGTCAAATCCTCACGGCATAAAACTATAAAAGTTCGATTTTATGACCAGAAGTCATATAAATTTTATAAATGTTCTGCTTAATTGTTAAATGTGCAAAGCTCAATAACCCGAAGCAATAAAGATTTTATTTTTATGACCAGAAGTCACATAAAATAATTTTCTAATTATGTATTAAGTGCTCAGAGCCCAATGATCTATAGTCATCATATATTGACCTGAAGCAATGACACTTCTATTTTTTGTGACCAAAAGTCATATAAAGTGGCAAGAAGCCAAATACAGAATTTAATTTTATGGCCTGAAGCCATAAAAACTTTATTTTTATGACTAATAGTTATAAACACTTATATTCTACTCAAGCATTCAATGACATAAAGCCACATAAATTTATGTGCATAGCAAGTAATGAAATTGGTTCCTGAAGAACTACATACATTAGATACAACGATATTAGTTCCTGAAGAACTATATGCATTACATACAATGATATTAATTCCTGAAGAACTAATAATTTATTTGCGAGTGGAAAGTATTTTGCATGAATCAATTGAGGAGAAATTATTGGAATACATGTATGAGTCTCATTGGATGAAATTTCACTTTTATAATTTCCTAAATCTCGTATAATCTCCGTATTAAGGTCAAATTAATAATTTGGCACGATAACCAGAAGTTATCGATGATGAATTATTATTACAATAAACCTGAAGTTTATAAATGTAATGTTTGGCAATGACCGGTTGGATCATCCCAGATCATAATGATTCAAAATAACATCAATACTCACTAATGAACCAGAAGATTCAATTACTTGTTCACAAAAGAATGAAATATGAAATATGAAACATCACTAGTTTTGATTGAAATTTACACATGTAGATGTGTATTGTATAATTATATATGGGCCCATACAGATATCATATGGACTAAATTATACTTTATAAATATTAGATGCATCTATGAAATGGTCACATTGGCTGTCCATGTTACATGATCACCTTGCAACCTGAAGTTTGCAAATTTGTTCAGTTATAAGTACATTAGTCATATGATTATCACTGAAATCACTAGTGATTGTTAATTATGTTTTTTTTATGTTTATATGCCATGTGAGAGCATATCCATATCTAGCAAAGCCTCCATAAATAGTAAATAGCTAGATCAATATTTGTGAGAACAAAATTTTTTCAATCTTAGAGTTGGGTAAAATGTACTACAAATATAATTGCATCATGCCAATAAAAGAGAATGAATTCTCCCATTGGCTCTTGGTCAGTAGCCAGATATTTTCCATCTGATGTTTTGAAATATTTATTCATATTGTTCCACCACAATAATGCACATAGATGGATATCAAATGAAATTTGGAGATAAATATTGGTGTTCCCAATATGAGGGGGAGAAATGAATAACTTGAAGAGATATATGTTGTATGCAACAAATGTGGATCCTCACATATTAGTAATGTGAACTGGAAGTTCATCAATTGTTGCAAAATATTTGCCAGACACTATCACTGATCAAATAAGAATTTTTATATCCCATGATCCAGTTGAAGAATGCTCCAATAATTATATATGAGAATGAAATATGTCTGAAGCATGAGAAATGATTGGTTCCAAAAGAAAATGAAAATGGAGCAAATAATTATGATGATCATTTTGAGGAGGCTTTACTTGAGACATAATTATTTGTAAGACCCCAGAAGTGGCTCAGGTACCTGAAAGAAATAAAAGAGAGCTCAATATGTTATGTCATAAGGAAAAGGAACCGTGAAAGGATAAATTTGTCGACAATAATATCACGTGATAGATGAGGATCCGACATATAAATATGTCATGAGTAGACATAAAATGACTAGCTAGTAGAAAACAAAAGACGCAATATGAAATGTAACAACATGAATCTATGCACCTGAAGTGCTATTTGAATGAGAACACTTATGCGAAAAAGGGGGAGAAGTATGGTTAGAATGATTTTCGCAGTAGTTCAATATAATAATAATAGATGTTGTCTCATGGTGGAATAAACATTCATGTTTTGATTTGGTAGTCTGGCAATATATTTTGAAATTTTGAAGTGCGTCTAGAAAATACGATTATAAACCATGGGTAGATATTGTGAGTTGAATCCTTGTGGGATTTCAAATACTAGAAGTATTATGAAAAATGATTACATATATGTATAGATTTATATATAAACATGAAAATCCCTGAAAGATTCCAGCTGTCAGAAGCATGCACTTTGAATTCACGAGAATAATACTCGATAAGGCTAAAGTCTTTGTATAGATTAAAGCAATTTGGGCGTATGTGGTATAATTGACTTAATGAATATTCTCTTGAAAGAAGGATATAAAATGATCCAATATGCCCATGTATATTCATGAAAAGATCTGCAAAAGAGTTTGCTATAATTTCTGTTTATGTTAATGATATAAATATCATCGAAACTCCTGAAGAGTTAGATGATGCAATAAATTGTCTGAAGAAAGAATTTGAAATGAAATGAAGCAAACCAAGAGTGTTTCTAGCTCAGATCTTCAATACATCATGTACGATGTAACTTGTGGTTTATCTTCTAGTAAAATGAGCCCCATTGGTCATATACGAGGATAATACTGCATGTATTTCCCAACTCAAAGAAAGTTGCATCAAAGGAGACAGAACTAAGCACATTTCACCAAAGTTCTTCTTCACTCAAGATCTCCAGAAAGATGGTGAAATTGATAGCCACCAAATCCGGTCAAATGGAAATCTAGCAGATATGTTCACAATGTTACTTCCTGCTGCAACACTTGAGAATCTTACTTATGACATTGAACTTCTCCGACTTAGAGATATCAACTGAAGTGGTCAAGAGGGGGAGATGATACACGCTGTACTCTTTTTCCCTTGTCTATGGTTTTTTCCCACTGGGTTTTCCTAGTAAGGTTTTTAATGAGGCAGCACCAATAAGTGTATCACTAAGCATTGTACTCTTTTTTCTTCTATTAAGTTTTTGTCCCATTGGGTTTTACTTAGTTGAAGTTTTTTTAATGAGACATATGTTTAGTCTTGGACATCCAAGGGGGAGTGTTATGAAAATCTCTAGTTGTAGATGTCCAATCCCCTATATTCCTCCTATCATTTAGGCTCTATTATTGATTCATATTATTGATGATGTAACCTAATTCTCCTCTATAAATAGAGAACTCAATATTGTATATAATAGACAAGGGAATACAACTTTCTACTCTCTTCTCATTTCTCTCATCTTGTCTTCTCATTCTTTATATTCATAACACTATTGATGCTATTCAATAAAAAAAAGTGAGTAAGGATGTTTCGGAATAAAGGAACGTGATCAGGGTGCTTTGGTAATATCACACGATTTTAGCCAACTTAACTAACACACTTAACGTCATCAAGTTAAATAAATAGATCTTATATTTAGAAACATATTAAAATAACAAAACGCCTTTCACAGTTATGATTAGTGTCCAAATTTATAATTTTTCTAACAACCAAGCCTGGATAATTGTACTATCTTTCTTCTCCAAATTCAATTTCCAAGCAGTGCAGAGAACCACATTGTAATAGCCCTAAACCTTCCTAAAGTCCCTCACACTAACAAACAAGTAAATCATATAAACATTACAAACTCCATATTTTCCAGAATGAATTTATGATTGGAAAGCAAAGCAGGATTTGGACTCAGTTTCATTGTGAGTTTTGAGAGGCGTTGTTGTCTTGCTGGTGAAGGTCTCCGAACTTATGCTTGAAGGAATCCTGCCTCTGCATCCACATCATATGGCCCTGAAAAGCGCGCCAAGAGATTAAGAACGGAACGATTTTAGTTACACGAAGCGAGAAAACCTAAATAAAAAAGGAAAAGGGAAAATTGGAACCTGGAGAGAAGCAGCCCAGGCGATAAGGAAGGAAGCGAACCACAATTTCTTATCTTTCAATATATTTCTCACTTCCATCGTCTTCACTCTTCACTCTGATCTGATCCTCAGATTTTGATTTCCCGGCAAAAAGAAGAAGATGATGAGAGTATGAGAAGAAGGTGAGGTTTCTTTCTTTCTTCTTCATTGCTCTGTCAGCCCACTTCTTATGGGCCAGCCCAAGCCTCTATTCTTATTTCTTAATTCTTAATAATAATGTTATATACACACATGTATGTGGGTTTTTATCATAATTGCATCAACCCTACTTTTTGGAGCTGCGAAAATACTCATGAATATTAAGAAAATAGGTTAAAGTATATTTTTGGTATCTTATTTTTATATCAAATTTTCTTTTGGTCTCTTATATTTGAAAACTACACTTTTGGTCGTTTTTTGTTAATAACGTTCATTTTATTTAACATAAAATGTTAACTCTAGAACTCTATATGGAAATCCTATCATTAAATTTATTAAAAGGCTAAATTTTAGTATTTTTGGTTAAATAAAACTAACTGTTAATAAAAAAGGATCAAAAGTGCACTTTTTAAACATAAGGGGTCAAAAGGAAACTTGATGCAAAGATAAGAGGCCAAAAGTATACTTTAGTCTAGAAAATATACTCCCTAGTTTCTTAAATATATAACATATTTGAGGAAATAAACTTATCCTAAATATAAGACTTCTCTTTTTTTCCTTTCTCACATTTTACTCAAATCATCTCTACTGATTTTCCTCGAGAATAAACAAGAGCAAAAAGCTGAAGGGTAGGAATCAATTGCAACTTAACTCACATTTTTAACCAACTTAACTCAAATAATTAACTTAATCAAGTGCAACGATCCTATTTTGCTCTTCAAGTAACCACACTGGATCACTGAGCACCCTAAATTAACACCGGGTACAATTTCACCCTTGAAGTAACCACAATGGTCCAATTTTACCCTCTGACGAATGTAATGTTGACACGTAGATGATGCCCATTGGTGGGTCTATCTAGTTAGGGGAAAATTGGGTCACTTTAGTTACTTTAAGGGTAAAATTGTACCTGGTGTTAATTTAAGGTGATCATTAATTCGGAGTGGTTATTTGAAGAACAAAATATACTCATTACCCTTTAATCAATGAATTAAATAGATTTTATATTTTAGAGCCGCATTAATAATAAACATATCAAAACCATTAAATTTTATTCACAATCCAATAGCTCATTTAAGAACACATTCCCCGTCTAAAACCCATATAATGGAATGTCAGGACTTAGGATCACGCACACCATACACTGCTATATGAGATGGATAAATCAAGCCATTCCTGCTTAAATAGTTGTCTGACCAAATTAAGAACCATTACTGCTCTAAGAATAAATAGGCATTTCATGTTTCTGATAGACGGACAAGGAAGGACCAAGTGGATCCAAAACCTCGTGCCTTGCTTGCTGAACGACACCCGAATAATTAATTAAGATATGACCTCAAACCTAATGAATATTGTCTTTTATATCAAAGAGAACTACATGAAATTATAAGCGGGGTCGAACCGCTAATTCTTCATTTGTTTACACATGCCACCATGGATATCAAGCGGACGTTGTTAATTGTTATAAGATCTATATAGTCTAAATTTAATTTGAAAATCTTAAATATGTTGATTATATATGAGTTTACTACTGCATAACTTCAATGACGCCATTGTATAATTATATTTTTGAATAGATTGCTTTTAGCTAGAGCCAGAGATTAATTCACTTGAGATATATCGATAATTGACATTTTTCATACACGATATATATTTAAGATCAGAGACTCATTGCTATGCTAGTTAATTATGTCTCTTGGAAAAGACAATTACCATTAAAGAGAGAGTGCTTCCACATCATTAAATATAAATGCAGTTAAATTAAATAAGGAAAAGAAAAAATCAGTGAAGCTACGTTATATTGGGGCTTGTCATGAAAAAAAGAAATAGAAGAGAGCCTTCCCAGCAACATTATATGATCAGATTTAATCACCATATCAACTAATAAATGTGACTTTTCCATTAAAAGTGTATTCTTTCCGTTTAGACCTCACCAATAAGCACATTGCCATAAGACAGAGACTGACTGTTTGATTTAATCCATCATGTTAAATTGTTAACAAAGCTGGCAAGAGTTTAAGAATGAAGTTTGAAGACTATTTTCTCTGATTTTGCTGCTTGACTGCATAGTTAGTGCTAACTAAATGATTGAATAACTTTTTTTTTATTATTTGGTTGTCTTCCTCTATATTTTCTCTGTAGAGCCCATAGTGTTTGATACATACATTCCTCCGTTAACAATTCTAATCAAATATGAGATCTAATGTCCATCTCTCATTTATTTCAAACGTGTAATACCAACTGTATTTTTTAAATGAAAAATAACAACAATACGTGCGACATCGGATTATTTCATTTTTTTTTTGGCCGGACGGGATTATTTCATTCAAACATGCTAGATATATTAAAGTAAATATAATCTTACTAAATCGTGAGTCATGACTCGACAATTGAATAATAAATTATTTTCTCATACTTTGATTGATTTTATTTTTAAAAGGATAGAAATTATTGCTTTCCACACTGGACAACGGATCTTTCAGCTTCAATAGGATGAGGTCATGAGGACAGTCAATTGTTATTGATAATTTTATTTTAAATCAAAAAAATAGTAGTTACGTTTCTTGTGGGAAAGATTTATATATCCTTCTTGTTATAAAAAAAATTATATATCCTTCTGGCATTCAAATATTTTAAATCAAAATAAGCTTGAAGTCAATTCCCAACAGTGATGATGAGCATGAGACCCAAGAATTTTGAAAAATAGAAATAAAGCTCAAAGCATTATATATCCTGCTCGGAAATGAAGGCCAATGTAACTATCAATAAAATTTTGAACACATCAACAAAAATACATAATAAAGGTAGAAGGATTGACATTAATATATAAACGGACTACAATGTAAGAAAATGTGGGGCATGCCTTTAAATGTTGAATTAGCTGTGAAGGTTGACGAATTCAATTGAATGGCGACATGGCGTGAATCATGATTACGACTTATTTGAATTCACTATCGACAATCTCACAAGTTATTGTAATTTTTCATAATTAGACCTCAAAAGTTAGATGATCCCAACATTCAACTACTTCCTTTGTTTCAAATGGAACCTTCTATTTCCTTCAAGGTATCTTTGGTTCCCTACTAGATAGTACTACCTCCGGTCCTAAATATATGACCTAATTGACTTTTTTTTTGGAGAGATTAAGGTTGCGAAATAACTTATTAAATGATGACATATTTGATATATTTTTAGATTATCCATTAGTTTATAGGTAAAATAAACTAGTTTAAGGGAAAAAATTAGGTAAATCAATTTATAATTAACTTATTTTACTTTTTTAAGGATTTTCTCGAAAAAGTCAATTAGGTCTTATATTTAGGACCAGAGGGAGTATATCATACGTATGAAAATTGGGGGAAATTTAAGCGTTTGTTAGATTTCCTGTTTTTGAAAAGTAATTATTGAAAAAAGTCGAAATTAAATTTTATTAAGTTTAAAAACAAAAACAAATGTATATCATATATATGGATATTCAATAGTAAATGTCTCTACTCAACAACTTGTTAAAATGATTTTGAAATTCAGTTGTCACTCTTATTTAAGATTTTCCCTTTTGTCATTTACAAGCCCATGTGAGGATGCTTGGGACACAAATTATTTTCCTTTTCAAGATGCTCGCATCTTTCTATATGTTCCCTTAAATCACTCCCAAAAAACTGTAAGTAACTTCCATCTGATGCTTCTATCCTTGGAGGCTTTGCATTCGCTAGCTGAACCACATCTTTTGCCAGTGAAATTTCATCTTCCTTCCTTGTAAAACTCATAAGCTTAATAAGTTTCAGATGCTCCAGTTTCTTGTATTTGGTTGCTTCCTTCAAGCATGAAGTCGGACTTGATGCAAAATAACTTTTTGGATCAACCTATAAATAAGGAGAAAAATTATTAGACAAATATCAAGATGCAAAAGTTTTATCTCACTAGATATGATCGGTTATAGCTGTACAATACCAAAAAATGGTATCAACTACTAATTATTATCCAAAAGTCATACTCAATAACTTCATCAACTAATTAAAAGAAAGATTAGAAAATAGTACACAATGCTAATGACATTAGATTACTTTGGTGAAGGATGCTTACTGTCACATAAAGTTTCTCCAAAGCAGGGCAGAGCTTTAGGAAGGACACTAAGGCCTCACTGCTTTGTCCATCTTTAACAATCCACCATAGCTCTTTCAACTTGTAGAATATAAAGCTTTCAATTTGAGGCGAAATTGATGGCCAAATTAATGCCTGAAATAATACCCTTTTGGGATTAGACTGTATTTGGACAAAAAACAAATCAGCCAGATGAGTTCTAATTTGAACCCAAAAAAAAACAAATATTGATGCACTTATTTACAGCTCATGCATATTCTTGCACCATGCCAAACTTAGTATTAAGCAAAACCTAAGATTAACTCTGAGCAAACAATAACAGTTTTAAGCCATATAGGACAATATTTCAATGAAGTTAAAAGTGGTAAAAGCATTACACAAGAAGAAAAAACGTATAAAAAAACGTGAGAGAAGAGCATACCCTATAATTCCATTCACAAAGAGTAAGAACTTCAGAGTTCTTTATGGTTAACAAGGTTGTGTCAAAATCTTCAGTCTTGAAGTCATAACAAATATGTCCTAGTCTGAAATCAAGCATGGCATCGGCGAGATTGAAGAACTTTCCAGGCAAAATTCTAGGAAGAAGACCTCTGTACCTAAAAAGTTTGAGCCTGCAAGTTCTAAGTTGGAGGGAATTCAACTTCAAGCAATCTAGAATAGTTAACTTGACAAGTTTTGTTTCACCATCAACTACACATAGAGACTCCAATTGATCACAGCCAGTGATGATCAAGTTCTCAAGATACTGCAATCTAGAAACAATAGAGGAAACTACCTCACTTGTTAAACACCAAATAGATTTCAAATATAAAGTCTTGATTAAGAAAGTAGGAGTAGGAAATGACTGAGGGTTCTGAACATTGAGTTTCAAGTTCATTTCATAAAGAACTTCTGCTTCAGGGTCCTCCTTTTTCTCCCTATTGGAGAAATCCAAAAGAAGCTTGTTGTTAGTAGCAATGGATGCTAATAGTACAGATTCTTCTACTTCAGATTCAGCATAGTGAAACTGAAGCTTTCTAGGATGCCTCAATGGATGAAGCTCTTCAAAATGAGCAAGGAAATCATGAACAGAATCTGAGATATCCTCAGTTGTTCCATGTCTAACAAGTGTCTCATTCCACAAGTCCCTCCACCTGGTAGAAAGGAGGCTGGTATAAAGAGCAGATTCAGTTGGCAGAAAAGAAACTGTGTGGCAAAGAATTTCGTCAGGCAGATTGCTGAACATGTCCTCCATGGCTAGTATTGTAAGGAATGGTAATAAGGTATGAAAAGAAAGAAGGATAAGTAGATGAAGCAGCTCTTCTTGGGGCTTTTGAATTTATAGAGAACTTTATTGTATCTAGAAGCAGATTTTTTTTATCTCTCAGAAGCAAATCTAAACCACTTATTGTCGTAAAAAAAGTTTTTTGTCTTTTGTAAAAAGATATTTCTTCATTTTTTTAAGTGGATGTGCAACTTATAAAAAGCTATTTAAACTGCATATTTCTAAAAATTCAAATTGATTTGACGTATATAATTGAAAAAAAGACAAATAAAACCCTCTGAATATTATGTAAAAGAACAATCAAAGTCGCTAAATTTTCAAAAGGACAATCAAGGTCATAAACATTAAATTAACCACTGCAGCATTACCATTAACAACATTCATATTTAACCATTGCATCATCCACATTAACAACTAGAGTGTAGCAATTAATCACAACATCATTCTCATTAACTACAATAACATCTTCATTCCCATTAACCACTAGATCTTGTTAATTTAGTTATGTGACCTTAGTTGTTCTTTTGGAAATTCAGCAACGCTGATTGTCTTTTTATATATCTAGAGGACTTTATTTGTGAGAGATACTTAAAGAAATGCTATTGAAAGAAACCGAAACTGCAAATCTGCAATATTTGGCTATGGTAATGATTCTGACTTGGTTTGAGTTCGGAGATAATTGAATGAGACACTGTTGATTTCAACCCTGCGGACCAAGTCTATGAAAGTGTGGTTATCTTTCACTTCACTGAGAATTTTTAAATAACACTAATATATGGAGACAGGCGCACACACACATCATATATATATGTGTAACTTTTAGTACAATATAAAAATATTGATCAATGATATCAAGCTTGGAGGGTCCAAATGCTGTCATATTAATAACTCCATCAAAGATTTTTCTTTTGATTAATTAAAACGGCAAGGAAAAAAACAGTTCGGCGGCTCTAATTAAAATGTGTCCTGTTTTTGAAACTTTCCAACTTTGTTTTTTATTTGTATTGAACATTGAAAAAAAGCTCCCTATTGAAAATATTTTTGCTACGAACACCAAGTCAATGCAAGTTGCTACGTGTGCGCATTGATTTTTCGTATAAAAAAAGTTTAGGTCTTTCTCAGCAATAAAATTTGGGGAAAAAACAAAAAAAGACGTTTGAAATAGAAATGGACCATATGGTCATATGGTCCTAATAATTTCAAAATGGAACATTTAATGCAATTGTTCAAAGTATCCAAACGCCATATGATCCCTACAGTTAGCAATTGACGCCGCTGATCGTCGGAGCTCTAATATTGTTATTTCGTTAAAATATGCTAGTAATCATTTATCCAAAGTTGGTAAGTTATCGCCCTAATTTGATAATCCTTCACACAATTTTGGGAACAAAGAAAACAAATTGATAATTAAATCAAATATGTTGGTAATCCATTATATAAATTTGGTACCACCTTTAGATAATGGATTAACAACATGTTTTATTTAATTACCAATTTATTTTATTTGTTCTCAAAATTGTGTAAAACATTACCAAATTAAGGCAATAATTTACCAAATTTGAACAAAGGATTACCAACATTAGAGCTTCGATGGTAGACGACGTCGGTGGTCGATGGCGGAGCTCTGGCGAGGCGGCTACCAGTGGCAGAGCTCCGGTGACCAATGGCCAGTGGCGGCTGACCTCTCTATTAATGAAAAAATCCTTGGGCTATTTGTAATCGGTATGTATGTGTGTATAAATACTATCTAATAAGATAAAGTTAGTTATTAAAAATGGAATATAGAATAAAATATTATTCGGAAAACATTACTATAATTTGATTTGATCATACAATATTATATTAATTAAAAATTATAATGTTAATATGTTTTCTGTCAAAAACGTAATAATGAAAGACATTTAAACGCTTTATAAAGTCTAAAAAATAAATTAAAACTCTATGTGAAGTTCCGTGACTAAGACTGTTATGATATATTTATACTGCAAAACTAGTACACTAAAATGATAGTGATAACTATAAATTATGATAGTGATAACTATAAATTTTCGGGGTAAACGGGTTAGTTGTCAAGCCGGCGGGGGAAAAATGGATCAATTGATAGTGATTACATATTTGATAGTGATTACATTTTCTTTACCTGCATTGTGAATTTGTGAATAATATGACATCAAAATTTTATCATCAATGAAGTAACAATTGGATGATGCAATTTGTAAAAAGTTTAACTAGCAACCTCATTTTAGTTACAGCTTGAGTGGCATACACCACAGTCAACATGTGTTATTTATAGAGTCTCGGAGTCGGAATTAAGGTCTGACTAGGCCCAATTTCAAAAAACAGAGGGTATTTTATAAGGATGACCCTTGACTTGATGGGGCTCGAACTGGCTTGCAGGTTTCATGTTTTTCCAAATAGTTTTTCCTCTTTCAAACTTTCCATTGCTAACTAAAATAATGAAACATTAGATGAAAACATAAATATGATCAAAATTTGTTTAAATATTAAGTATTCTTATCTCAACAATTCATTATTTAACAATACAAAGACAATTGGACAAGCAAGAAGTCATAAATCCTAAGTCTAAAATAGACCATTGTCCACACACCACAATCAAATAAAGTGCTATACAAAGTTTACATACTACAATTTTAGAAACTATGCACTACAATTAGGTATGATGTTCCTATTTTTGTTTATTTTTATAAGCATTAAAAAACTAGATATTTAAAGCAAGAAAAAACAAAATAAAAGGATAAATAAAACAGTTTGACTCTTCTAAGTTTGCCTCCTTTTGGGGCTTTAAAATCAAGGTCCGGTCCTCTACTTAAACGAATTAGGGTTTCACCCAAAATTCCCAGCTCTATTCACTTATCTGTCTTATAGTACTATGTTTTTATTTTGATGAAAATGTTAAAACTATGAGTTGATGAGGTCCAAGGTCCCATATAAGTTTAGGGATACAAGATATGGACTTGTAGTCTTTTAGACTTCGTTTTCCTATTAGAATAGGTTTCTTGTTAGTTCAGTTATAATGCTTTAATGAATGAACACTATACTTCCTTTACTTTATATTTCTATATATACTTTGTCTTTTGTTTACAATTTTCCCCTTGCTTACCTAAACCAACTCTTAGAGCCTTATACCATGTCTCTCTCCGATCCTTTATATCTTTATATACATAACAATCTATTTGGATATAATTTAATTATTTTTATGTCCAATTGACAGTAACTCTCCCGAAACGTTATCTATATTCACGCATATTTACATTCTGGACTTCACGTTCAAGTAACCAAAATGTCCGTCGGTGCTTATCATGTTACATATCCCCTACTTCAGAAATATCTTTTACACAGTTACAAAACAATAATCTATCAAAATATATGCATAATCCATAAATGTTGACCGATACATGGTCTTAAAATTTGTCATGTTTCCAACCTAGCTACTTGTAGGTTATCTTTTTTATTATTACTCTCTTCAGTCCTTAATATAGGAGCTCAATAACTAATTTGAATGGATAAAGTTAAAAAAGGTTAAATTAATAATAATATGTAAAAACAATGTGTGTGCTGATGGATTTTTCTCTATGCCATTTATGGATTATGCATATATTCCGATAAATTAGTATTGGAAAAACACTATAAATTGTTTGTTTGGTAGAATGAATGGAAAAAGTAATGCATTATTGCCCTATTGGTCACTAGTTATAGAAATAGAAAATCGCTACTTTTGGTTAGTCTACAAAATACTGATGCATGGTTAGTTATATACTAATATTAAACCATGGGTAAGTTATATTAAATGTCAAAGGAACGTAGCTAAGTTTACAAGAGACCAGATCAACAATGAAACAATGAACTCAAGCATAGGAAAGTACTGTGCAAACATTAATGTTTAAGCTAGAATAACTAAGATTAGAGTAGTTACGTTCTAGAATGGTGGCTTAAGAAGAATTACAATGGGAACGCAATAAAAATCATGCACCCACAAGTCTGTGAGTCAAATCATGTTTAGGTTAAACTCATTAATTAAAACTTAAAATCTCAATTACGTAATATTAATTGTGATTTTAAGTTTTAAACCAGTTAACCCTCACTACTAGAAAATAGGCTTTTCACGACCATAATTAACCACTAAAAAGCCAATGCTGGTCGTTGAAAAAAAACGCGGTGGCATAACATGTAAATAACTGTTCAAGCGGAGACTTTCCACGACCACATTTGTACATGTGGTCGTGGAAAGTACACCTTCCACGACCACACATTTGAATGTGTGGTCGTGGAAGGTGTGGGTACCCTTCCACGACCACAGGAAGGGAGTTGTGGTCGTGGAAGGGTAGCCTTCCACGACCACAGTTTTATAACTGTGGTCGTGGAAGGCTACCCTTCCACGACCACAACTCCCTTGTTGTGGTCGTGGAAGGGTACTCACACCTTCCACGACCACACATTCAAATATGTGGTCGTGGAAGGTGTGAAAATTCTGGCGCCATAAGACTTTTTATTTCCCTCCAACCTCACTCACTTCACTCACTTCGCGCCTCCAACCTTATCTCCAACCTTCGCGCCTTCAACCTTCGCCTCTCTCAACAACACCTCCGTCGTCCTTCTCCGTCTCACTTCACCTTCGTCCGCCGTCCTTCTCCTTCTCTCTCGGACTCTCTCCCCTCCTTCCCTCCGTCCTTCTCCTTCTCTCTCGCGCCTCCTTCTCCATCTGCCGTCCTTCTCCGTCTCACTTCTCGCCGCTGCCTCCCTCTTCACCGCCGCCGCCTCTGAGGTATTTACCTATTAATATCTTATATGTAAATTTTGCCTTCAGATATCATAATCTCCCACTTTGGCTTGTGTACTTGCTGTTTCATAAATTTTAGGCCATATGATTTATCTATTAATATCTTATATGTAATCAAGGTTGGAACAATTTAGGTTATGCTATAGATTTCGGTTCATTTATATAAACACAAGTACAGCTTAGGTGTTGGGACCTCTGATGAAAGCAATTACTAAATTATGCTCTATTTAGCAATAATTGCTGGAAAAAGCTTGTTTTCTTTGCTGGAAGGGGTAGTAAAAATTGCATGCAAATAGGCTCTAGTTTCTTGGAGAGGCTGTTTTTGGTTGTTGATTAGGACTGTTTTAGGTTGCCATAGATAGTTCTCTGATTGGTTCAATTGTCTTCTATTCTTTTTAATGAAGACAAGTGTATATACATATTATACACATTACTCCAATGGATCGTGCTTGGATGGATGCTTTGCGAACTAGTGAAGAATATCAAAACGGGGTGGAAGAGTTTATTGAATTTGCCAAAAGAAATGTGGCGAGTAAGAATGGAAAGTACCCGTGCCCTTGTGTGAAGTGTGTGAATGTTGATCGCAAGAGCCTTGACTCTATAAGGAATGACCTTATTTGTGAGGGGATCAATCGCCGATATAGGAAGTGGATTTGGCATGGGGAATTGGGAACTACCGTGGAACATGTAAAAGCAGCGGAGGTGGATGATAATGATGATGATGAATATGTTTGCGATGTTGGCATGGACAACATGATAAATGATATCGCAGCGGAGTCGTTTGTTGTGTCAGACGAGTACGACAAAGTGCGTGGTGATGCTGAGACACCTTTGTTTCCAGGGTGTAAGAAGTATAGCCGTCTGACCTTCATTCTAACAATACTAGAAATAAAGACGGAAAATGGGTGGGCAGACGCGGGTTTCTCGAAAATGCTCGCAGCTTTGAGCGATATGTTCCCGGATAACAATGCGGTTCCGAAGACAATGTATGAGGCCAAAAAAATGCTAAGTAAGATGGGTATGGAGTATCAGAAGATACATGCTTGTCCCAATGATTGTATTTTATATAGAAATGAATATGAAGGGTTACATGTGTGTCCAAGATGTCAGGAGCCAAGGTATAAACAGAGGAAGGGTGCTGATGATGACGACGACGACGAAGAGACAAACAAACCAAAAAAAGGTGAACCTTCGAAAGTAATGTGGTACCTTCCAATAGTTCCAAGGTTTAGACGATTGTTCGCGAATGCAACAGAAGCAGAGAATCTGAGGTGGTATTGTGATCAGAGAAATTCTGATTCTAGATATCTTCGACATCCTGCTGACTCTCCTCAATGGAAAAAGGTTGATTCAATTTTTCCAGAGTTTGCTAGTGATCCTAGAAACCTCCGTCTCGGCCTTTGTACAGATGGATTTAACCCATTTGGGAGTGTCTCTAGCAAACATAGTGCTTGGCCAGTTTTGCTTGTCATTTACAACCTTCCACCTTGGTTGTGCACGAAACGGAAATATCTTATGATGTGTATGATGATTTCGGGACCGAAACAGCCTGGGAACGATATCGATGTTTATCTTGCTCCGTTGATCGAGGACTTGAAGATGTTGTGGAATGAAGGTGTTGATGTGTTTGATGCATACAAAAAGGAGACATTCAAGTTGCGAGCTTTGTTGTTTACCACAATCAATGACTTACCTGCATATGGCAATCTCTAAGGATATAGTGTCAAGGGACATAAGGCATGTCCAATTTGTGAGGATGACACTAATTTCGTCCAGCTCAAGTATGGAAGGAAGACTGTTTACCTCGGTCATAGGAGGTTTCTTGATCGCCACCACCCATACCGTCGACTGAGGAAGCGATTTAATGGCTTTCCTGAGCATGCATCTGCTCCAATTCCGTTAACAGGTGAAGAAGTTTATCGTCGTGTTGCTCGTGTTACTGTGGAATTTGGTAAAGGAAAGAAGAAGAAGAAATGGACTAACATTTGGAAGAAGAGGTCAATCTTCTTTGATCTCCCTTATTGGCGTTGTCTTGATGTGAGGCACAGTATTGATGTGATGCATGTGGAGAAAAATCTTGCAGAAAGTATTGTCGGAACGTTGTTACACATTCAAGGAAAAACCAAAGATGGGCTCAACGCTAGAAGAGATTTAGTTGAGATGGGCATAAGACAGCGGTTACATCCGACAATTAGTGAAGATGGAAAGAAAGCATATATGGAGCCTGCTGCTCATACACTTTCCAAACTTGAGAAAACACAATTGTGTGAGTGTTTACGTGGGATGAAAGTGCCACATGGATATTCCTCTAATATTAGCAAACTTGTGTCAATGGATGATTTGAAGTTGACAGGAATGAAGTCTCATGATTACCATGTGTTAATGCAACAACTTTTGCCGGTAGCTATAAGAGGAATTTTGGAGGATGATGCGCGGAAGACTTTAACAAGGTTATGTAAGTTTCTTAATGCCATTTGCAGTAAGGTAATTGACAATGAAATACTCGATGAGTTGGAAAAGGAAGGTTATGTTATTTTGTCGCAATTGGAGATGCATTTTCCTCCAGCGTTTTTTGATATATCAGTTCATTTGATTGTTCACTTGGTTCGAGAGATAAGACTTTGTGGTCCGGTTTCTGTAAGGTGGATGTACCCTTTTGAGCAATTCATGAAAGTTTTGAAGGGTTATTCAAAGAACCCATATCGCCCGGAGGCCTCGATTGTTAAAAGATATCTTGTTGAAGAGGCAATGGACTTTTGCAAACCATACCTAAGAAAACCTGACGACGAGGAAATCAACCTGGATGAAGATGAACTTTCTGGTAAAGGGGTGCGGGGCATGAAAGTAAAGGGTGTAGAGAGAGTGGAGTTGTTACAGGCACATCTATACATCTTGAATAACATGAAAGAAGTGCAACCTTATTTGGCTGAGCATAAAAGGCTTTTGAAAGAGAATAACCCGAAGAAGAGTGATATGCAGATTTCAAATGAACATAACAAGTTATTTATTGGTTGGTTCGAGGAGTATGCGCGAAAACAAAAGGATGTGTCTGACACAGTAAGGTTGCTAGCTGTGAAGCCTCAGTTTATTGTTTTTTCATGGGGTGGTTATGAAATAAATGGGTATTCTTTCTCTACTAAGGTCATTGATTGCAAGCGCACCACACAAAACAGCGGGGTGATGGTTGAAGCTGAGGCAACCCATTTTTGTAGCTCTAGAGACAAAAACCCAAAATTGGCTACAACTACATATTATGGGGTTATTGAAGAAATTTGGGAAATCATCTACGCACCGCATTTCAAGGTTCCCATATTTAAATGTAAGTGGGTACATAGTAATGCGGTTGTGATTGAGCGCCAAAGCGGCATGATATCTGTTGATCTTAATAGGGTCGGCTACAAGGATGAACCATTTATTCTAGCAAGTCATGCGAAACAAGTGTTTTATGTATCAGACCCTACAAATGTTAAGCTTTCCATTGCCTTGCAAAATAGAAATCAAATGGATTGTGCTCTCACAGTAAATGATGGTGATGATGATGAGATACAATTATTAGGCAAAACAACAAGAAGTTTGTTAGATGATGATGATGATGATGATGATGACTTCTGTGCGGTCAGGAATGATCATACTGAGGGTATATGGGACATATGGGACGATAACACATAATGTTAGAAAATGTATTGATTATTGTTATTGTTTTTCATTTAATAATCTATCTAATATTATTAATTGTTCTGTGCTAATGTATGTAATTGTTCCTCTTTCACAGGTTATAATGGCAGAAAATGACTCCGATCGCGAGCAAGAGTATTATGAGCAGGCCCCACCACCCCCTGTGAAGAAGAAGAAAAGAGGGCCTACCAAACTTTCGAAAGTGATTGCTCTGACAGTTGAGCATAAGAAGAAAAACCATTTGGAACTAGATGAAAAGAATAGGCCTAAAGGGCCAACTGCAAAGCCATTTTCAAGTTATCTTGGAACAGTGGCGAGAAACAGAGTTGACATCACAATAAATGAGTGGAAACACGTTAATGACGATGTTAAGCAACAATGTTGGTTGGATGTATATGTATGTACATTCGTATTTTAACTCCATATTTGTGAGATATTGTGGTGACTAATCATATTTGTTTTTTCATTGCAGCAATATTGGGATGTGCCGGATACCAAAGATTTTAAAGAGTTCGTTTGGCAAAAAATTGCAAAAAGGTTTAGTGAATTCAAATATAACATTGCCAAGGACTACATATTTGGGGGGTCTAAAATGGGTGAGGATCCATGTATAGCATATCCCAATATTGAACCAGAGAAATGGAAGGAGTTTGTTAAATATCGGACGTCTGAAGCATTTAAGGTATATCTACTATACATGTATAGTTCATAACTTGGTTTTAATCTGTGTACCTGCATTATTAATATTTTATTATTGTGGTACATAGGAGATAAGCAAAAAACAACAAGAGATTCGGGCTAAAAATGAGTATAATCATACCATGTCCCGTGGGGGGTATGATTGGATAACTGATTATGTGGAAGCCGAGCGGCAACAAAAGTGGGAGGAGCAGCGGAAATCTATGGAAGCTGAGTCATCTTCCACTGTCTTAGAACCTTTACCTGACCTCCAACGCCATGTAACATGGGCAGCGGCCCGGAGGAAGAGACCAACTGGAAAATATACCAGTGACAAGGCTGAAGCGGTGGCAAACCGAATTGTGAGTGCTATATAAATTGTATTTAAACACTTACGTAGGATATTATTGTATATTAATCAATGTTTGTTCACTTTTGTAACAGAATGAACTGGATGAGCAATCTTCTCAGGGGTCTTGGACACAGCAGGACCCCAGAATGGACATCCTAGCAACTTCGCTAGGGAGATTAGACAACCCTAGCCGAGTTGTAGGAGTTTCTGGGAGAGTTGGGGCAAAGGAATTTTTTGGGCCCAAAAAACGAGTGGTGTCTCGACCTAAAATGTCCACTGAGGAGCTTGATGCAATGGTGAATGCACGGGTGGACGAACGGATGGACGAACGGGAGAGCCAATGGCAATCGAGGTTTGAATATCTTACATCACAGTTAGAGGCTCTTCAAGCTTCCCAAAGAACAACTTCAACAATGAGTGAGCCAAGTGCACCTGATCCTCTTGATGACTACTACGAGGAGTGCTACTTACATCTTGACGAGCCTTCCCTACACCCTGTTGCTAAGGCTCTCAAGTACCCAAATCACACCACCATTCATAACAGGTCTATCCGGGATGATCAAGTAAAAGTGACAGTCATTTCCGTGATAAAGGGCCAAGAAATGACACGTGTTCCATTTCGTACTAAAGAGGTCACAACTTTAGGGCAAGCAATGAAGGGCTTTATTGTTTGGCCTAAAAGGCTTGTGTTCGATACTGCTCAAGAAGCTGCTCAAGAAGCTCAACCACCAATTCTTCTCCCACAGGTACTCAAGTTGTCTATGAATTGACCTTTATTAACAATGTTATTGATATATGTGTGTAAAGTTAATGTGTTTCTTATTTTCAGAATTTTAACGGTGAGAAGTACCCATATCTGAATCTGCTGTGGACGATGCAACCAGGATTTGAGCGTAATCTTTTAATACCTGCTGGAGTCGTCAATCCACTAGCAGAGGAGAAGATTTGGTTGCAAGGTTCTCGAGACGTTAAGGAGTTCTTGATGATGGAAGAGCTTGAGCAAAGCTGGCTTGATTTGGCCGTCTGGTAAGTGTGTCATATTTTTATCAATATAGTTGAATATTGTAATGAGTCTTTAAGTTCTAATCAATTTCGCCATGTCTAATAGGTACTGTCACAGTTTATGCCAAAGAACCCCAAAGGAAAAGTTTTGCCGGTTTCTATTCCCTTCTAGACTGGCTTATGATGAAAACGCCTTGAAAGTACTTAAAAGGAGTAAGAAGACTCATTTTTGGGAGATGCAATCTTACGTCGAGCTGCAGATGGGCCTTGATTGCGGCACTCTTTATTTCGCCCCCGTTTTGAATTGGTAATGAGTTATCTTTTACACAATATTAAATGTTATGTCTTAGTTTAATTAACATTTATTTTCACTTATATCTTTCAGTGGACATTGGACTCTGGCTATACTTTGCCCGAAAGAGTTCAGGATTTTTTGGTTTGACTCTTTAGAGGGATTTATTAGCGACGATCACAGAAAAGTCTTCCACAAGTAAGTTTCTCTCTTTTTTTTACTTTTATGGTTGATAATAATATATCTTTATACTATATATAACATTATTGTTATGATTTTGTCTCTTTTGAAGAGGAATTTTAAAATGGCATGATGCTCAAGATACTGATTATTACACAGCTAGTCAGACTTCGATTAATGTTATAAACGTAAAGGTAAAAGCAATTTTTATATTCATTTTCATTTATATTGCTTTTAGCCATACCCGAACTACCATGATATTGCTGATATTATCTGTGATTTATCAGTGTCCAAGACAGCGGGGCGCTGTAGAGTGCGGATATTATGTCTGCAAATACATGTTGGATATTGTATATCAAGATCAAATTAAGCAAGGGAGGAAATTCCAAAAGGTATGCACGCTTCTAACATATATCTCCAAGAAAATAGTGATTTCTAATTGTAAGTGGTACTTTCCTTGTCTTTTTTAATATTGTTTAATTATGTTGCAGCTTTTGGAGGGACTTTATGGACTTAGTACTGACTCGTTTAAACAAGATGAGGATATTGACTTTGTACGAAACGCACTTGCAGAATTTTTAATCACTATGTGAGGCAGAAATTGTATAGGCTTAGATTGTTGTAGCTAAATTTTGAACTTATTACTAGTAAGGCAAAGATATAAAACTTAGATTATGCCTTTTGTATTTTGTTGTCTAAGTAAGGTAATATTTATGGGATACGTTTTTGCAATTGCTCTGGTATTCTGTATTGTGCAGTAGTATGGTATTGAAAGTGGTTTGTAAATGATCTGGAATGCAGATGGCTATAAAATGAATTTATAAAATAAAAAAAAAAAACCCTTTCACGTCCACACTTAAAAGTTGTGGACGTGATAGGTGGAAGCTATCACGTCCACACTTTAAAAGTGTGGACGTGATAGCTTCCACCTATCACGTCCACACTTTATAAGTGTGGACGTGATAGGCTATCACGTCCACCTACCACGTCCACACTTTATAAGTGTGGACGTGATAGCCTCTTAGGAGGCACCAAATTTGGTGCCTCCTAAGAGGCTATCACGTCCATACTTATCAAAGTGTGGTCGTGATATGTCCTATCTATCACGACCACACAAATGTGGTCGTGAAAAACACACTTTTTTACGACGCGGGATTCCACGACCACCTGTTTCTGGTCGTGAAAAGCCCAATATTGTGGTCGTGAAAAACCTTATTTCCAGTAGTGCCTATATTTTCTTTACGATTTGACATGTCGTGACAAAGTGAAATAATTTATGGTTGTAAATGATAGGATCATAGCATCTTTTTTATTTCTCTGTTTTTTGTTTCCGGGTTGAATAAGAATAATATCTGGTGCCTATGATTCGCACTGGATCATCCAAATGTCATTGTTTCAGATGCTTCACAAGTTTCTTAAAAAAAAATTAATTAGTCAGGCTAAGCTTTTTACCTCTTTTAAGATGGTTGTTATCACTTATCTAATCTTATTGTACTGTCTTCATATATCCTGACAATTAGTAATTATTGATCACATTTTATTACTTAACCCAAACTTTTTATTTATTACTGTCCTGTTATGAAGAAATCAAATTAAACAATAAAATATAATTTGTTAGGATTGAGGCTTATTCTTACGTGAAAAGTAACAACAGTACGTTGCCATGCTGTATAATCGTCCGTGCATGCCATATTTTAATTTATCATGCAAAGAAAAGAATTACTCAATTATTAACTACACTAATGAGCTAAAAGCAAAGGTCTACACGTTGAAGAGGTGTGTGAAAAAACATAGACTATATACTCATATACGATTACCTAATTGTACATGATGTGATTCTAAACTTATCTAGTTTTGGATTACAAAGACAAACTTTTCGCTTGAAGTAGTATGTGGGTGAGATTGGACCTTTGACTATGCGACACAAGGCCTCAAGGGGAATCAAATTATGATTTAAGTGATTAATTAGTTGATGATGTCTAAGCTTTTACAAGTTTTCTTATTATTACTAGACAGATTTTTGGGCATATATGTGTTGGAATATTTTTTTTTTATCAAAATATATGTGTTGGAATATTGGGTGATACATAAAGGTAATTTTTTTCAGAAAATCACAATCAAATCTCTTGTAATAGAATTAATAATTACATTCAACTCCTATGACAATACAAGAAACTTTTATGGGTTAAACTAACTTTTGGTCCCTATAGTTTGGTGTAGTTTGGGTTTTAGTCCTTAGAGTTTAAAAGTGGTGGTTTTGGTCCTCATAGTTTACATCAAGTTTGGTTTTACTCCCTATACTTTCAAAGAGGGGGTTTTGGTCCTTTAAGTTCCATTTTATTTAAAGAAATGGTCCCTGGAGTTTGATAAAGACTTAATGTATGGGAAAAAAATTATAAATTGTTACAGAATTACCAAAAGGCCCTTCCTCAAACACATCTTCCTCCCCAAACATACCCATCAGAGATCCACCGTCCCACCAACCTTTCTGAAACCCAAACACATCCATGCACCACCTTACCACCACCTCCAGATTCGATTTCCAATGAAATTTCTGTAAAGTTATAATAAACTACCTGGTTAATTGAGATTACACCTATAACAAACTAAGAGTACTTGTCAATCTTGAGAGGCTGCATACAATTGACTTGAAAGTTTAGGAACTACAATATTAATTTACAATTTGTTTGGGCTTCAGAAAGGTTGGGTGGACTTGAATCTATAGTTGATGATGGGCAAGGCGACGGGAATGGAGGAGGCACGGGGGCAGGGCGCAAGGGCAGGGGACGTCGAAGGGGACGGTACTTCACGGCAATCGAGTAGTCCAGGTGCTCTTGGTCCGGCAAGGGGGCTCCCGCCGGCAGCATGCGTCGCAGCACTTCCTCCCATGCCTTCTCATCTTCCGCCGCGGCCTCTGCAGAAGAAGACTAAAATTTTACATCTTGTGCATTCTCCCGGTGGTGGACTTGCAGGGAAGGTGGTGCATGGATGTGTTTGGGTTTCAGAAAGGTTGGTGGGACGGTGGATCTCTGATGGGTATGTTTGGGGAGGAAGATGTGTTTGAGGAAGGGCCTTTTGGTAATTCTGCAACAATTTATAATTTTTTTTTCCCATACATTAAGTCCTTATCAAACTCCAGGGACCATTTCTTTAAACAAAATGGAACTTAAAGGACCAAAACCCCCTCTTTGAAAGTATAGGGATTAAAACCAAACTTGATGTAAACTATGAGGACCAAAACCACCACTTTTAAACTCTAGGGACTAAAACCCAAACTACACCAAACTATAGGGACCAAAAGTTGGTTTAACCCAACTTTTATTGAAAACTTAAGGGATTGAATTGATAATTATTAATGGAAATTATATTGATTTTGTAATTAATTCCCTTATGAGGGACCTATAATTGTGATTTCCCAAAATTATTTGATTGGTTAGAAGGTATGCATATTGGAATAATATTATAATTTGTCTTTTTTTGTTTCCTAAGGTATCCCCACTCGCGTGACAAGTGATACTAATCTCTTACTGTTCTGAAGTCCCATATAGGGGGTAGACAGCTGGCCTGTGAATTTGCTCCATTCGCAAGAGTTAGGGACCGAACCCCCAACCACTTGCTTAAGGGACGGGAGTACTTACCACTCACGTCAACCCGTCAAGTTATAATTTTTGTCTTTTTAAATAAAGAACTTTTGGAAAACTGTACCTTTTTATATCAGGTGTGATTAGGATACACTTAACTGTTTGAACAAGAGATTACATCTTGAGTAGCAAGTAAAATGTGAGATTGATCCATTCTAGAAGATAACAGAAGTGGTTGTGAGACAATTATTTGAGACAATATAGTTGCAAACTTACTTATATCTAATTTGTTATTGTAAAGCTCATATGAACTATACCAACTCAAATGATGTTGGAACAAGAATATTAGGACGATTGAATTCCACAAAAACTCTTTAGAGGGTATATTTTAACTCTTTATAATAGTCTAATACTAGCAGTAAGTTTTAGGGTATGCCACTTTCCATACACTTCAATAGTTTAAATAAAAAATCAAACCCCTTACATTAGTTAAGGTTGGAAGAGCTCTTAACGCTCCTAATTATAGTAGTAATTGTGAAAACAAAGGAAGGGTAAAAGTAAAAGTCTGATGCTTATTTCATTGATATGATAAGATATATATAATACAAAAGTTTCCTAAAAGATAATAACTTCTCCTACAAGTTTATTCCTAAAAGATAATAACTTCTCCTACAAGTTTATTCCCTAATAAAAAAAATATAATATTCTTCTACTCTAAATATTTCCTAATACTTAAATTAACAATTATAACTAAGAAACAAAATAGGAAATACTACCATTAAATCTGTAATTCTAACACTCCCCCTCAAGTTGGACTATGGTCCAACTTGGTTACAAAACTTTATTCTTCAACTTAGAGACATTTTTTTTTGACTACGTGGGGGATGACCATCCCATCGTAAACAACATGTGAGGAATGACCATCTCACTAACAAAACACTTATGCATGGGGAATGACCGTCCCATCGCAATTCACATACGCATGTACGTGGGGAATGACCATCCTATCGCACTATGCTCTTCAACACTGCCAATCATCTTCACCGATGACCGGTTCTATTTGAACAAACAAGGTAGAGGCCTTCTGCTGAACGTGCATGCCCTTCAACATATCAATGATTTGAGCTAATTGCTCATTACTGACAGATGTAGTTTCCTGTGAGGATGTCGCTGAACCATTCTCTGGGAGCACTTGTTTTACTTTATACTTGCCTTGACGAGGCTTCCAGTCCGCAGGTTTCCCATGAATATCCCAACAACGGTTGCGGGTGTGTCCTTCCTTCTTACAATAATCACAAAATGGCCTTTCAGGTTTAGTAACCAAAGCCGAGATTTCAGGAACAGATGATTGCTCCTTTGACATGACATGATTACAAGATTCTTCACGACGAACTTCAGCATACACTTCGCGGATTGGAGGCAACTTTGCTTGACCCAGAATTCTGCTCCGAACATCTTTAAATTCCGGTTCGAGACCTGCTAGAAATAGAAGAACCCGTTCTACTTCAAGACTTTTCTTCCTTCGTGTTACATCCGCCGAACACTTCCACTCCTCATGAGTAAGAAGGTCCAATTCTTGCCAAAGCCCAGTTAGCTCTAGCCAATACTCAGTAACTCCTCTAGAGCCTTGAGAAGACTTCCAAATTTGACGTTGAATATCATAAATATGAGACAAGTCTCTTGAGTCTACATAAGAATCATGAACCGCGATCCAAATTTCATATGCTGATGGAAGATACATAAAACTCTTTTTCAATTGAGGAGTCATCGCATTTATAAGCCAAGATGAAACCATGGCATTCTCAACTTTCCATTGTCTCAACTCATCAACTTTAGATTCACTTGGTTGCTTAGCTTCACCGGTGAGAATTTCAAGCTTTCCACGCCCACCAACTGCAAGTAACATGGCTTGTGCCCAATCTCGATAATTATGGGAAGTGAGCTTCTCAGAGACAATAGTGCCATCAATAATAGCACCAATTTTGGATTCCATTTTTTTATGACTGGTTTTGGGGAGATGAACAGGATGAGAGGAAAGGAACCTTAAAAGGTTTTTAACTACAAAGGCAACTTGAATGGGTCACCTAGGGATCAGACTAAACCTAAACTTCTTTAACCTAGCTCTGGTACCATGTGAAAACAAAGGGAGGGTAAAAGTAAAAGTCTGATGCTTATTTCATTGATATGATAAGATATATATAATACAAAAGTTTCCTAAAAGATAATAACTTCTCCTACAAGTTTATTCCTAAAAGATAATAACTTCTCCTACAAGTTTATTCCCTAATAAAAAAAATATAATATTCTTCTACTCTAAATATTTCCTAATACTTAAATTAACAATTATAACTAAGAAACAAAATAGGAAATACTACCATTAAATCTGTAATTCTAACAGAGACATTGAGACATTGTGAACATTGTTAGAATGTACTTTCACACATAATTGTATATCTCAAAATCTCTCATTAGTTTTTTTAAAAAAGAAAATCATATAAATGTTGATTATGTATTTTGATTTTTAGTACCGAAAGAATGCACTATGTTTCTATTTAAAAATGTTTTCTTTCATAACATCTCTGTGAATGTTAAAAAGAAAGAAGCAATGTCATATAGATTTCAAAGATGGGGCATTTTAATTTTCAGCAATTTTCTTAAAGTATTAAAAAGTAATTTAATAATGTCTTAATTTAAAACATATTTGTTTGAGTATCTCATATAAGTACATGTTCTCGCAAAGTGCAAAATTCCTAATTAGATAGGAAAATATTCTTCTAAGTGGCCACGTAGGAAAATATTAACAAAAAGAGAGCGAAACTAGAGGCTGCAGCTAAGAATATGGATAACTCTGCATCCTACGTGGCATTTTCTCCACCTCGTAGCCTCAGAAGAAGCCATCACCTTTCTTCTTCCTTCAACAAAGCTTCCACTTCACAATCAATGTATTAAGTATTAACATACAATAACAATGGCTTCCCTTCAGAACTCTCCCACTATTCACCGAACACTCTTCCATAACAACCCTTTTCCTCTGGTACCTTCTCCTTCCTTCTATCTCTCACTTGTGTTTTAATCACTCTAACTTCAAGCTAGTAATTTCACTATGTATTCTTCTACTTTGGAAATCTTACTAGTTACAGAAGAATGCTCATTTTCGTTCATGTAGAAGAGATGGTCTTTCATTCATAGTTAAGGCTGCACATTCATCAGCCCCTACAGGTATTTTCTTATTAATTCAGCTATAAAAGAAGTGATATATTTGATTGCTTTTTTTCAAATATGTTAATGCATGTCACTTCAAAAGTTCATTGAGCTTGTTTATTGTCTTTGGTAGCTTCTCCTGTAAGCATTTTAGTCCTAGCTATTGAAACTTGGCATCCAAGGCTGATGATATATCAAGAGTGTGGAGTGTATGTATTTACTAATTATTGTCTTGGTATATTGATCTTTCTCCTATGATTTTTGGGTCCAATTACAATTTACGTAAGCGTGTGTGTCAGTTTAAGTACATTAACTTCTGGGTTAAGTTGCATTGTGCAATGTGCACCTGGGGGTCAATACCAAACATTGAACCTTACAGATGTGTCATTTGCACTACATATGACTCATCTAAGCATTACAACAGGAAATGCATTTACAGAGAGATTCAGAAATAAAGTTCGTATAAAACATATGTAGCTGAACTTTAGTTTTATTAGGATTAGTTCACGAGCTTCATTTGTTTTAAAGTGTGTTAATGCCTTTGAAAAATGCAAGTGAAACTCATTCTGTCATAGAGATAACATCAGGTACGAATGGCGAGAGGTTATTATGCAATTTCTTTTTTAAAAAAAAAAATGTTCATTTCTTGTTTAATCCGTGAAGCTTGTATATACTACTCAATCCCCTTCTAAGATTGAGATGCCAAACAATATTGATCTATTAGGCACCAAAAAGAACATTTCTTAAAGAATTGCATAGGGCGAAGTTGGATATTTCAAAGTTACTAAATCATTGTCATAGAAGGCTTGTTTACACCATTAATAAGCCAGGGTATCTACAAATTATTTTGATGATTTTCTTCTCACAATTTTTTGTAGAAACTCCGGGAAGACGTCAGATAATTACCATTGGGGCCACTTCCCCTTTGGTGTTTCTATTTAACCAAAATTCATACTCCTGTAAGATTGCCTTTAAGCAGTTAAGTTTTCCATTTGATGTGCTGCACTATTCTTTGACAAGAAGGCTAGAATTGGCTGACATCTTTAGAAATAAACCCTTGATATGTCTCAGTTGCTGCAGAAAGCAAGAAAGGATTTCTATCGGTATTGGACAAGAAAGATGGATATTCATTTGTCTACCCGTTTGGGTGGCAGGTACTTGCTGTTACATGATATCTACTCCATTATGACTAGTGTCTATAGCTAGTTCACTAAAGTAAAGGTTGGTTACTTCCATCCACTCTTATAATGGGGAGAATGCAGGAAGTAGTGATTGAAGGTCAAGATAAGGTGTTCAAAGATGTCATTGAACCACTGGAAAGTGTCAGTGTAAATATGATCCCAACTGGCAAACAGGATATTCGAGATTTCGGACCTCCTGAACAGGTTAATATTATATCAGAGCTGGCTCTCTCTTTTCTGAATGATAATATAGAACATGTTCTTGATCTTACTTTTCTCGCAGGTTGCTGAAACTCTAATAAAAAAGGTTTTGGCTCCTTCAACTCAAAAAACAAAGCTAATTCAGGCAAAAGAGGTTTAACTTCTTACATCTCTTTTTTTTCATGTTAATTGGTTACTTCACTACTGGTGTGGTCTTTTCCTTACCACTTTTGCCAAAAGTTGAATGTGATGCCATATCTCCCTTCTTCCAAGCTGTTTTTTTATTTCTGGTGGAAATGGTGTCACTCTTGGCTTAGTTTATTCACAGTAGTCTAATGTAATATATGTTTAGGAGGAACTAAAGGTGGGGAAAATATGTGACATGGAAAGCTGAAATGCGTATGAGCATGTAAATAACCCACGATTTTGGTGTGATTTAAGCAAGCATGGTAGCCTTTTCAATTTGGATGAGTTGACTGGTGTGAGTTTGGCCTTTCTTAGCATTCAGCGTTTTTGAATGGGACTATTTTTCCACTCAAAAGATGACCACCTTATAGCAAACAAAATGTCTGTGTCATTGTATTGTTCTTTTTTAATGAAAAACTCTTCTTATATTATGAAACTTACAAATTAAGGACATAAGTGAGAGATAGTTCTGGAGGATTTGAGGAAATTCAGTGGAGAGTCATACTTTTTTCAATGAAGCCTTTATTGCATGCCCTTGGGTAGTTTAACTCGCCAATATGAACTAGCCTTGTCTCTAGTCTTTTAACATTCTCTTGTTTGTGAATGTAAAATAACGTTGTTTTCATTGAGTTGTATTTGCATTTTGTGATCTTCACATCAAGTGCTTATCTTTGTGAAATAACATGGCATACTCCATGTTTGTATGTTACAGCAAGACGTTGAGGGAAAAACATATTATCAATTTGAGTTTGTTGCTCAGGCTCCTAATTACACTCGCCACGCACTTAGCACGGTCTCCATTGGCAACGGTATGGTTTTTATCTCTTGCATTGGACAGTTAAACTCTGTAAGGTTCCTCAAGTTTAAAAGGGAATGTGAGCCTATAATGTATATAGTAATTGATAAGTACATAAGTGGGGGAACCCTATCCCAAAAAATAGTTTTTAAAGTGGGAGAATCAACCCATGCAAATATTTCGTTGAACATCTCAATCAACTCAATGCAAGTCTTAGTGTTCCGTACTACCAAGTCTATAGAACCTGTTCTATTAAACTTGGTTGAATCAAGTTGTATTAGAGCAAAAATGTTTTAAGGCCTCAAGATCTGGTTGTTTAAACTCAAGTGTGATAGAAAGTTTGTAAGTAAACTGGTTTAAAATGTGGTCACCCAGTCCCTAGGTACAGATCATTATTATGTGATAGCATGTTATTTATTAAATGTAACTGATACTACTTATAAGCATGAATGGCAGGGAAATTTTACACCTTGACAACAGGAGCAAATGAGAGAAGGTGGGACAAGATGAAGGACAGATTGCAGACTGTCATAGAATCCTTCAAAATTTTCAATGTTTGAGTTCTACTTCTGCACTTGTTTCATAGAGATTCGCATAATGAAGAAGATAAACTTTCATCTACAAGAACGATGCCTTATTTTTAAGTCAACCTTTTTTTTTTTGGCCAATTGCCCATGTTATATAGCAGATAACATTTTTTTAAATAAACTCAGAAGAGAAGAGTATATTAGTCTGTTTTAATATCCTTTTGATATTTTATCCTGCAAATCTCTCTTGCACAATGACTAGCGTTCTAATTCCCTTCACAATGTACACTTTTGGGAGTTGTCATGTAATCAACCAAATCAGATTCCGGGCTAATTTTATGGGAGAAAAATCGTGAAAGATTCAAGGAAGGAATTCATCCACAAATTTTGTTAATTAATAATTAACATTGTTGGTCTGTCACCAATTCCTACATTAAACCTGAGCTTACAACATTTTTTCCACTGAAATTGGTCATTACAAATCGTTCAGAGTTTATATATTTAATTCGGCTTTTTTTGTGTTTTTCGGAGTTTATATATTCAATCCGCCTATGCTCTGAGAAGGCCATCATTATATTTTCTTTTTTTCTTTTTGGCTTCCTAAAGATATCTCCACCGTGTCAAATGATCATTGTCTGAATAGACCTAATTGTTTTTGATAATTGCTGATAAAAAAAGAAAATGTGTATCATCTACTTATGAAAATTTGCAGTCTTATCTCCAAATGATAGACCTACATGCTTTGTGCATCTAGGAATTGGTTGAATGAATTTATCTTAATGATCATGAGATATGCGTTTATAATTAGTAGTACTGCTACCTAATTTTGACAAAATTGTCCTATACGAGACTCTCAAACTTGACACCCCAATCCCTCAATTCTGCATCACATGTATCATGACCAAAACAACATTTTTTTCGTTTTTTGAGGGGACAAAGGAAGAAAGGAAAAAAGAACAGCCATAAAATCTTTATCCGATAACTAGACGATGGAGCAATCAGAAAGACATATACTATTGGGATTTGAAATTTGAAAACACATGAGAGAAGCAAGAAGAGTCAACAAGATTTATTCTCATAACAATAAATTCAAACATGACTTGTTTGTTTTACTAGACAGATTAGGCCTCCATTCACCTCTATAAATCTGGCATATTTTTTACAACAGTTACTTCCCCACCACGCCAGACTAAGATGATATACAACACTTTTGGCCCTTGATGAGCATTATTGAACTATTGATCATAGCATGAACCTGGGCCTTTAGGGGCAGTTCTGGCATAAAAGTTTGTGACCGGCGCAGCCGGAACTCCTCGTCTGTTTAGCAGGCATCTGAAGTATTGCAACCGCGGCAATACAGTGAAGGTGATATTTCCTTTATGTGAATCTGTTTGACTCCACAAGCGTTCTGTGAGAGGCAGATAGAAGTTAATATTGCATTTTTCAAATTCAGTAGCCTGCCACCCCAACCCTCCCTTCACTATACCAAAATACACATAATTTATATTAGGAAATATTTTTTCAATATGTTACATTTGGGAGGTTACAAAATCCCTATAAACTCTCACATAACTTGCACGTCTCACTCCTTCGCTAAGTGTGTATTTCTTGCAGTCATAGCTTAAAAGAAGCAGAGGAAGATATGGTTAAATAAAAGGGAAAGACTCTCAACAATGTGCAAGACTAATCATATTCTTAAGAATCAGACTTATGCAGGATAGCCTCCAAGGAAAGGAAGGGGAGGTTTAGTTAACGTGTCTTGGAAAGAAAAAAGTGATCCTTTAAAGGACTAAACTAAATGTTCAATTCTTTGACTTATAAGCCTTTAAATTATCGATTGCTGATGGAAAAACCTTCAGGATATTTGAAGTAATAACACTTAAATGCCCGTTTGGATCAAGTTAGCTTAAATGATTTTGAGATGTGTAAGATTAATATGAAAGAGGAGTTTTGTATAATAGAATGTAAAAGCACTTATGTTGTGTTTCCAAACTCATAACCAGCAGGGCATAATGACAACAAATAATCAACAGTGCATGATTACCTGCAGCTGCTGCAGCTCGAGGCCATATTGTTTGCTGAACATCCGATGAATCAGCTGTCTCACCCCACATGCAAACTTCTCCTCCAAGTACAAGTTGTTGTTGAGACTCCTCATGTATTCCTTCAAGTGGATCACCACTATAGACAGAATCCCAAGGCACATCAAGATGGTCAAGGTACCAGACGCCCTGGTTACTATAAATGCACCTGAAACCTTTTGCAACAGCCTTTGGGCAAACCCCTGGACCCAACCTACAAAAATTACTTGAATGTCTTCATTCTGAAATTGAAAATATTTAAGCTTCACTCCACAATAAAAAAGATTATACGGAAACTTACCAGTTATGCACTACAGTTTTTGGATTAAGCTTTGATGGGAATGTGTTGAAGGTTTCTTCCCTGAAAAATCACAAAAAAACTTGATTGTAAAAATATCTCTGAATTTCAAGAATTTGATCCCTAAAACTAGAGTTTATACTTGATAAAAACAGCGAACATTAGGAAAAACACATGCTTTAATTGATGTACAAGATACTAGGATATAGGGAATATTAAATCTTTGATATAGTCATATTTTTTTTTTCATAATCACCATCAAAAGTTTTCCAAGAAATTTGGGCATGAAGAAGATTACACCCACGAGATATTGCCTCCAAGGACAAAAGCAAGGAACATAAGTTTTTGAATGTTGGACTTTCATATAGATAAAAATTATACCAGTTCACAGGAGTCCAATTCTTTGACAATGCTATGCTTTGGGCCTTGATAACAAAATATTCATAGGCATTTTTGGCAGTCATGTTGTGACTCTGAAGCCTGCATTTGAGAGTCAATACTTAGTATATAGAACGAATAATACCCATGAATATTATGCATGATACACTGCCACTAATAAAATTAGGCTGCTTAACTTATTTTAGGAAATTGATGCCAATCTATGCTTAAACTACAAGTGGCTTTGTTAATGTGAAATGTTCTTGGTGTGAGCTTGATTCCTCATAAGGAAGTAAGAAGATTTCAAACAATCACACAGCTTTACGGAAAATAGATTTTTTTTTCATGGGGCCAAAGTAAGTGAGTTCGAAATTTGAACAATTATAACTGATGATCATATAGTTCTTTGACAAGCCACTGATAGTTATTGCAAGAAAATCCATTCAAAGACAGCTTATAGTCAAAAGTTCACAACAGTTTATTGGATAAAAATAATGCACTAATTATGACATTACATATTTATTAGTCTAAGTGTCTGGCTATTGTGATGACAGTATAAGAGCTTGAAACGTTCAAGGCATAGAGAGCAGGGTGTAATCATCACAATCTTACTCTCAAGGCAACATCAAATGATTGTGATAAATGGAAATAAAGTGTAATCAACATTATTAAAGAATCTCTCTCCCTCTCTCTCAAAGAGGGAGGCCAGTAATGATTCAATCTTTATTAAATATGCTAGTGGGTGCAAATTTTGAGCAATAAAGAAAACATGGGGCTATGAAGTAAATCCCCATGCCTTGCTGCACCTATATCTCTAACAGATGAAAAAAATCATAAAGCAAGAATAACAGTTAAGATTGTTACCATTCCTTCACATGAGTAGTATTGCTCCAGCAATCTGCAAATAATGTTATAACTCATAAATTAGCATAGATAAAGACAAGAACTAGCTGAAAATAGTACCACTATAATTGCTTGTGACCATGAAGAATAAATTCATGATTAATGCTTGAAAGATCAGTCGGCATCAATTTGATCCTCCTAAGATAAAACCCCACAATTTGTCGCCAGATTTATCCCTGCCCCCAAAAAATAATCAATCCTTCATTGGGTAATTTTCCACAGTTAATGAACATGAACCCACATGACTAGTAAATAGTGACTTGCATTGATCACAAGACCTTTTTACCCAAAATTGAGCTTAAGGAAAGTTTTACAATGCCAAGTGGCGGTCTTTTTGAGAGAAACTATCCTTAAACATCACTTGAGGGGGCAAAGCCACTTGTGGAAGTCCTGGTCATGACTCATGAGTTGATGACTAAATGGATGGTTGTTTAATTTTTTGGAGAAATATTTCCTGATGAATGGACAATTTGATTGGATGATTGATCTGGGACTATTAAGACTCTATTGCAAGGCATGGGACTAGAGCCTGACATCGATACGGGGTTTATAAGGGACCTTGGGATCTACAAACTGATACTAGCTTTTGAGGTATGGTTCTCCAAAACCTTTTTAGCAAGAACTGCATTGGGATTTGATAGGCATTATATTTGGAGGACTGAGTTAAGCGGATTATGATCTTTCAGGGACTGTATTGCAGCACTAGCAAGCTTTCTCATAAGCATGACTCTATATTATCATAGTCATGGAAGAGAGTAATGGTACATGACCATTAACAGTTCAGATTTAAGAACAAGGCAGAAGTATTGTGGGATGAACAATTTAAGAACAGCATGCACCTTTCATCACAAGACTACTTTACTCTATGCAATGCTGATTATAAAATTATGCTTAAACCCTTGTTTAACAATTTTAAGTTTCAGGTCATGTGGTTATTTGCAAAATTTAAGAAGGCTGCCAAAGTCTCATACTGACCAGTATTGACTTCATCACCACCCAAGTGGAATAGCTCAAAGGGGAAAATCTTTCTCATATCTGTAAAATTGAGAAAAATAGAATTAAAGAAAGATATGGAGTTACTGATAATGTAATATTAAGGAGCTCAAGCTACACATTTAAGTCAACCAATGAATCAACTTATAAGAGAGGTGAACCACCATAACTGAGGTTAAATGCTATCATTGCACGGCAGAAGCCTCAAGTAGGTATGACAAAGTTAGTAGTACCAGAGTCTTTGCAAAATAGTGCAAGGACAACTTGAAGTGAATCGAATGAAATGAAAAATAAGTTGTCTGACGCATGTCCTATATATATGATGTAACAAAAAATCAAAAGGAGAAAAACAGATTTAGAGTTAACTTAAGTTTCCTCTCAGAAAATTTGGTCAAAAAAACATTTTGTGGCTGTTGGAAAGAAAAGAAAAGGTAAGAAATGTATGCCCATAAATTATTCCAGAGCAAGCATTAAAAATTCAGTCGAAGGGTTAAAGATTTAAGGATATATTTTGATATATCTCATCATTTGTCTACAAGCTTGGAGACTATTATTATCCAGAAATCTTCTACTAATTCTTCTCATTATCTTTAGCAGTTGTTAGCATTCAAATTATCAACTATAAAATAGGACAAACAAGCCCTGCCAGTTTCTAAAAGTGTGCATGAACAAGCCATACCATTATCACTGCTATTACTATAAACAGAAATTTCAACAACAAGAATTAAAATCTAATAAGGGCAAGGTTTGATAGGACATCACCTGTCAAAATACCGGAAATGAGATCAAAAGTAAACTGCTTTGAAACATCCAGCGGCTCTCTACAGGTAGGTGATGGCCAAAGATCAGGATATCCAGCACCCCTAGATAAATATAAAACATAATATTTTATCCTGATGCATATGTTGTAGATAAAAATATTAAATGTCACAAGAAATTTAAAAGTGAAACTAAGATTTGTGGCTAGAGCTAGAAAGATCAAAAGGAGTGCTTGAACAAGGTAATTTTTAGGCCAAAAAATAAGGAAAAGGGAAAAAATGAAAGGTTAAGATGCAAGATATTTATTCAGGGAAGTAGAGAATATCTACTTTATACATCGTCTAATAATCCATCAGAAGAGACATTTGTGGAATTATAGGTTCAAAGTCACGGGCTGATCCATTCTGTTTGAATAACTAATTGACCAATCTCACTAAAGAGAAATATTCACTATATGTCGGTTTTATCAGGAAAGCAAAAGCTAGATTGTCAAAACTTAGAAGCACAACATGTTAATACCATGATTCAGCGTGACCAGGGACATCCACCTCTGCCATCACGTTAATGCCTGAAATGACATGCAAATGACCACTACTAAATGAGTATTTTAACTACGGAAAAACTTGACCTTACAGTTTGCATTTGCATGATATCAAGAAAGTGGAAGTGACAAAAAAAGAATCTGAAATTAGAAATCACTGCAAACTATAGAGGACATAATTTAGCAGAACCTTCAAAAGAAATGAGAAGAAACCTCACCTCTCATTTTCGCAAAGCTGTACATCAACGCGCAGTGTAACATGAAAAGACAAAATAACATTAGCCAAAGGAAGTGTAAAGAAATCTAATACAGGATAATGAATAGAAAATGACAGTTTAATTCCAGGTGAAGAAATCCATTTATCAATGGGCCAGAACAATGAAATAATGATTTAAAATCATTACAAAATAGTTTATATATGTGACACCCCCCCCCCCCCCAAGTGTTTCACATCATAATTTTACGGCATACACTTTCTAGTCCAAATATATTTTGCAACAACAATAGACTAGGAAAGGAACATTTTAGCTGAACAACTGGACAATTTGAAGCAAAGTTAATAGTATTAAAGACTTGGCCAGAAACCTATTTCAGATATTCTATTATACATCCCTCAGCAAGTGAAGTTTTGAGGAAGACAATAAATCTTATACAACACAGTACAAACCATTAAATCGGGTAATAAGTAGAAAATGAAATGAGTTCATTCTTACTTGACAATTTCATAAGCATCCTCTACAGTATAACGTTCCCACTTTGTATATGAGCCTTTCCACAATTTTGGGTATGAAGGTATCTCAAGAGGAAATGACTGCTCGTCTATAATGTGCCAATGTAAAACATTCTAATCATTGTAATTTTGATATCAGCATTACATGAAACAAAACAAAATGTTATGGTAGTTAGGTGATACTTCGTTGGTTACAATGGTGAAAATCAGCATGAAATCAAACAAGAAATACACATAGTGCCTATCTTACAAGTTTAGCATAAGACATAGATTCAATTATCTGCTTAATTACTTCAATCGGTAAATAGTGTCTCGATGTATCTGCACAATAAAATACAGAAACATTTTTTATGTATACTAACATAAATTCAGTCAAAGGAAATGGATTTTTCCTTCATTAAAATTCTGACTTACCCACCAAAAGCCCACGGTATGCAAACCTTGGTTTATCCTGGACAGACCAAGGTGCCTTGTATATTTGCACTTCTTTCGTCGAATAATCAAAAGAACACAGCTGACTGAAGGTCTGGTGCATTGCAGAAGAGAAGAACAGATTATGGAAATGGATCAAGCATATGGAAAATGATTACAACAATACAATATAAAATTATGGAAAAACAAATGTCAAAAGTCATAGTAAAACAACTAGATCAGAATTCAGAAATGTCTGTCACTCTTATAATGAGGGAAAAAGAATGGCACAAAATCATCAAAGGCTTTAGCTGTAAACTGTAACAAGCAGCTAACTATTTTGGAAATCTTTTCAACCACTCCCTCCTCCACTACAAACACCATCAAAGAGGGGGGAAATCAGGAAACAATAAAGACTCTGAATGAGGAACACCAAAATAAGTAGACAGACACGACACCATATACAGACACCAACAGCATGAGGAGAAATTTAACAGTAACAAGACATACCTCCAATCCACGTAAAGCTCCATAAACAGTATTTGCCTACATGGGCAATATCACAATACAAGAATATCAATAACAATGCAAAAATAGATCTGCCAAACCACATCATCATTAGATAAAGCCAAAGAACGTAAGGTCTCTCCATGTACAAACATTTACCTTTAAAAAATTGAAAAGGGTAAACCTATCTAAACAGTCCCACCCATCAAAAGGTTGACCCTTTTGACCATAAAATCTCTTTCAAGATTCTCACTTTACATAAAAAGCAGCTAAGTAATTCATGTGAGAGGGCTAATACAAATCATGTGTATAATTCCAAACAAAAAAAAAAATCAATTTCACCTCAATCTTTATTTCCCCAGCAGCAGACTGTCCATTAGACTTAGGAACAAACAAAGAATAGCTTTCATCAACACCAAGTTGAAGCTGCACACAAAAAAAAATTAAAAATGAGAAATTCACATTTAGAAACAAAAAAAGAACACACTTTTTGCCTCATGAACAAAAACAAACCTCCTCATTAGCAGAATGGACAGTAACACGCAATGTAGCAACATCATAAACAGAAATCCTCTCCCTCAGTTTCCTAAGAAAACTGAATCTATCAATCCTCTTGAAAATGATGCCTCTGTATCTCTCAAAAGCAGCATGTACAATCTGAGAGGCACCTCCATTACCATCAACAGTGAGAGAAAGTCCAGGATCAACAGTGAGAGTATCATTTCCAAAGGAGAAATGCTGAGGCAGAGGCCAAATGTAAGTGAGACTTTCCTTATTAATATTATTATGGTGTGGACTTCTCTTCACACTGTCATCAAAAGCAGCTTCAGAAGAACATATAGAAAGGGAAATGATGATGATGATGGTGGAGAATAATCTGACAGCACTGAAACTCATGGCTGCTTTGTGAAAATGAGAAGTATGTGCAGGCTAAAGCATAAGGAAGAGAGAGAAGAAGATGATGACGAGGAAAAGGCGTTGAACTACTTACATAGGCTTATAAGTACTTAGGAATATCTATGGAGATAAAGTAAATAATAACGAATTTTACGTTTCATTTGGTTCAGTGCATTGAAAGCAGGTTTGTTAGTAAAGTGAATAAAATGGTAACTAAAATGGTAACTAATTTTCGTGTGTTTGTATGATTTGGTTGACTTTGTTTAGAAAGATAAATGAGGAGGACAGGCATTTTTATAAAATGTTTCATTAGTTGAATAAACTTCTTTAGATAAAAAATTGAGGCAAATTTATTTTGTAAATAACTTATTTAGTTTCTTTTTTAAGGAAATCCCAAAATTTCAAAATCATGAAAAAAGAATTTTGAATAGTTAATGTCTATTTAAAAAAAAGAATAGTTAATGTTGTTACTTCATTAGCTAATATGCTAACCAAGTTGTACTCTCTCTAATCTTCATTATGAGGTACCATGTACGAACTAATAACTACTAATTTTCAAAAAACCAATGAATACTGGTTGGTTCATTAAATTTAGGATAAATTGACGATTTTTCTCCAATTTCATTTATTATAAATGATATGATCTACATTTACTCTCATTAATGATAGGGTAGAGTAGAAAAAAAGATAATTAACGTGGTGATTGATGACTTATATCTGGTACCAAGTTCATTAATGATTTACAACAAGGATCACTGTGGTAGTATATAAGATATAAGAATGGAGAGAGTATTTTTATTATATAAATTAAGATTAAGATGATTGGATAATGTTCTAGCATTGTGGAATCTCGGATTGGTAGTTGTATAAAGGGATTCTATAGATTTATGTTGGCTTAAACTTTAAGTCGCGTGATTAAATAGCCAAAATCCTTGATAAAGTATGAATGTTGATATGTTTAATGTCAACAATTTATATTTAAAGTTAAATTCTTACGAGTTTATGATTCGAATTTACATAATTTGATTTTACATTTTTTCCACGAGTGTACTTTAACTCTTGAGTTTCACAACTTTGGTCATGGTAATTAAAATAAAGATAGTATTCCATTTCAATCACTTAATCCACTAAATAGACAATGAAAAGAATGAGTGGCGAAGTCCATTTTGCGATTATTACCCAAAATATAATCCATTTTCCTAAAGGTCATTTGTATCAAACTAGCAACATGCAATAAGAAATTAATTTGTTCGCACCATGTGATATCTTCCAAAACAATAAATTATTTTTAATGAACTAGATGCGTTTTGAGTGACAACCAGGCAAAAATTACCCACTCACTAACACGCACACACACTCACATGGGGTGAATCTGCCAAACAAACATATAATTAAATTCAGCGTTTCAAATAATAAGACATTTTGTGGAAGGAAAATAAAAAAAAATGACACTTGAATTTGAGTTGAACAAAATGGGGTCTCCAATTCCAACTTGGACAAATAAGGGATAATCCTCAATTTGTCCTTGTTGGGGATTGGGCGTACCTGGAGTCCGTAGATTGATCTTCAAGTACCCACGCGAAATTGAGACCACCGTTATGGGATCCAATTACGATTTATACGACAGAAACATTAACAGAGTTAGAGAGAAGAGAGAAGGGAGGATGATCACTTTTCTGTATTGTACGTCCTTTTTCTTCTACAGAGTCCTCCCCTATTTATAACTTACTTCATAATGGAAGTTATACTCAGTTTGGGAAAAATAATCATTTGAACCCATAATTTTCCCATATTCACATATTTGCCCCAAATTCTTATTAGGCCTGAATTTGGACCCTAATCCACCAAGTGTGGACTAGGTATTTTCCTACATTCCTAAATGAAATTTGTGACTTTTGCCAAACAAGTAGTGAATGGCGATTCATAAAGTAGTTAATAGCGATACTTGAGTAGTTAATGAATAACTACTCAAGTATCGCAGTTAAATTTGTGACTTGTTTGGCAAAAGTCACAAATTTCATTTAGGACAAATTAAATGGTAGGAATTAAGAAGTTTGTTTAAGGTGTTTTGGCAATATCATGATATTTTAATAAACTTAACAAACGTCTTTAATTTAATTAAATTAGATGGTATATCTTATATTTAAGAAGAAAATGAGTACCATTTATTTTTTTAGTTTTATGTTATTCTTTTTTTTTGCCAACTTTTTATGCTATTCTTATGCATTGACAACGCAGATCCACATTAGTTATAGAAAGAACAAAGGATTAGACATATTTGAAACAAAGTTCTCAAAGTTAATTTAAAACAAATATAATAGAGCAATTATAGTTTTCTTTAATTTCCCGGTAAAATGGTTCGAAATCATTTATATATTTAAGATTCTGCAGCTTATTCTTTTTGGGTATAAAAACAAAATTATTTGCTGACTAGTTGTTGATACTTGATATGCATGATAGATTATTGATAGAGTTATGGTTGTCGTTTTCGGATTGTCTTTTGTTTTGAAGTGGAGTGGTGGTTCTTCTACTTCTAAGTTCTAACCATTATGGCTCTAACATTACTATATTTTGTTTGATGAGGACCACCTAACCTCAACGCGTGGACGCTACGTGTGGTTAACCTAAAATCAACATGATGCCTAATAGTCCCTCCGGTCCTAAATATAAGATCTAGTTGACTTTTTTTGGAAAATCCTAAAAAAGCAAAAATAAGTTAGTTATAAATTGATTCACTTAATTTTTTCCCTTAAACTATTTTATTTTACCTATAAACTAATGAATAATCTAAAAATATATCAAATATGTCATAATTTGATAACATATTTCGCAATCTTAATCTCTCTAAAAAAAAATCAATTATGTCTTATATTTAGAACGGGAGGTAGTAACTAATAACTAATAACATCACGATTACCATTTTAGCGCTTAACATAATATTTGATGATGTTTTTAATTTTCGGAGAAAATTAATTCGTCACTAGTACTGATAGGAAATATGAAAATTGTGGGCTTGTGGCCAAGCCTCCATGTTGTAACCCATTCCATACTCTTAACCATTACTGGGGACCTACATATATGTATTTTACATAAGTTCTATCTTACATGAAGAGATATTTTTTATAAAAGAGAATGATGATTTTTATTATAAGGTATAATATGGGGTATTAATTTTTTAAAAGAAATTAAAATCGCCATTTAGAGTCATTAATAATGAGAAAATCTATTTCATATTTAGATAAACTTAATTATCTAACCACTAATTGCCTTTGTTAAAACGTTTCTTATAATAAAGATTAGGAAATGTATAAAGGTTTAGAAAGTGAGACTGAATTTACAAAATTCTCATAGATTTCTAATCACTTACCAATAACATCTTCATCAATATCTAAAACTTAAATACCAACTCGCATAAACTTTCAATTCCTATAGATAAATCCCAACCATAAAAACTGTACAACTTCAAGTTAACAACATGCATGTGGGGTCGGTCTCTAAACATTAGCATATATGCATATATGTATTGAGTGATGAACAAAGTTACTTTTACTTGGGTGAAATAAAAGAGTTTAAGATTTAATTTAGAGACGTTCCTTTCCCTGTGAAACTTCCAAACTAAATTTAGGATGATCATGAATAATGTTGCCTAAAATAGACAATTGAATCCTTGAAATTAAACTTGTTTATATATCGCAAAAAATCTCTCACGATAGTCAAAATTGTTCTCCTGACATCAAGTATATACTTAAGTCCTGATTTGCAAGAGCTTTACATGTTCGACCTTTTTTGAATGAAATGGACTTCATTGATTTCACTGAATATTTACAAGCAGAGACAGGCATTTACATTCAGGGGCAAAAATAAATATGCGATCCTAAAGCCTATGAAAACGAGTAAAAAGGCAAAAACTATTGGTTGTGTGCCGCACAATGGACCTAATGCTAATGTATTACACTTTGTACAGTATAACTGCGGTCAGTGAAGATTCTGTAATTTCGAGCCTCCCACAATTTCCAACATGCAATGAAGAAACCAATTGTCCAGGAAATTTGGAAAGTAGCCATAAGTAGGGATGACGACTTTAACCATTCTGAGATACTCTTCTGCAAAATGAGCATACACATCATTTGTTAGTTTCCTTCTTTTTCATTCCACATTTGTCAGCAATTTCCCCTTCAAGAGTACAAGTTTGACCTTAATTAGTTGTGTGCGTTCCTACTAAGTACGGCAAAACAGGGAGGAAAGTATATTTTTTCTTTTTTTATTGGGCCTGGGCCTGGGCTTTCTTAGAAAAGAAAGGAAGGGATATAGATTGTTTGAACTCTGTACAGGCAAGAACTCGATACATGGGAGTGGAACAAGAGTGGGGGTGAGTCAGCATTATGTTTTATGATGTGGCCCAGCCCTATGGTCTATCACATGCAATAGCAACAACAAAGTCCAAAAATACGCCATTCAAAAAAAAAGTCCAATAATACAGAGGACAGCTGAGAGAAAGATAAAACGTACTTATTCATTTATATATTTGAGAATCTTGACCTGGTATCTCACTTTCATCGAAACATCATATTAACTAATGTAGTGATTAACTACAAGGCAAATCTCTAATTTTGTCCTGAATATTTTCATTACATTTTGGCGCCTTAAAGAGGGGAAACGTCGCTCTATGTCACTGGTTAAAATGTTAGTTTAACAACAATCAAAATTATTTTTTAAGGGTCAAGAAGACAGTTGAAGGAGATGCGAAATTGAAAAAAAGATATGTGCATTATTTGTGATAGAAAAGTATCAAGAAATTTAAAGGAAAGTTTTATGGCACAACTATAAACCAACAATAATATATGGTGATAAGTGTTTAATTTCAAAGGAGTAACGTGAGACTAGCTAAAATGGGATCAGCTCAAATGAATATGTTGAGAAAAATTCGTGGTCATATTAAAAAATTAGCTTCACAATAGTTCTACATAAGAAGAAGAATTAGAGTAATATCTATTAAAAACATGATAGAAAACATTTTTAGGTGATTTTGACATGTCTAAAGTAGGTCATTAGATGCGCTAATAAGGAGGTTTTTCAGCTGGTTTTAATTAAAAGGGGGAAATAGAGACTAAAAGAAGAATAATATTTTTGGTTTTAAAAATGCCACTTTAGCTTTTTATAGAAGTTGAGGAAACAAATTAGACCACTAAATTATAATATGTGTCACAATTAATTAGATTATAAGTTAATATATAAATTAAATAAATTAATTTTGAGGAAACGAGATAATTATAGACAATTTAAAGTAATTAAGTTTGAATCCTTAATTTTTTTTTAAAATTCAAAGTAAGCTTATTATAACTAGAATTGGTGGGACTATATTCTTTTATTAATAATTTATCTAAATATTTTGTCTTTAGTAGAGTAGTATAATGGCATAGTGCTGTTCTTGTATTTGATCACACTCAAGACTTTGTTATTGAGTATTATATGGCGACTTTTCTCTCTTTTTTTTAACACACTCAACGATATTGATGGAAGATTTCCAAATACGCAGAACTCTAGATCTATAAGCGAAATAATAGATCTTCTTTTGTGTACATCTGAATACATAATGGAGGCTAGGGAAAGCAATTGAAAACCTAGTCATCATTGATAGTCCAATCCAATATTTAATTAAATGATCTAACATGCCATACATTAATTAAAAGAAGACAAAATTTTGGGTGCGGGTACCCCTCTCTGATTCTATTTGCTCATTAACTTAAACTATTAGCATCAATAGACATATTTATGTCTATTTCAAAGAGCACTTATAAAAAAAAACTTAAGAAAAAAATAAAGAAGTCAAAGAAGTCAAAAAAAACTTTATAAAAAAAACTATTAGCATCAATAGACATATTTAAGTTTACACTCGAAAGGACCTCATTAGCATTATCATAGCTATACTCATGCTTCAAAGAAGTCATTACCAATTAAGTTAAAACAACTCAACCAAATATTAAAACGACTCAACCAATGGTTATGTGGTCTTAAATGTTTAATGCTCCTTCTGTTGATCAATTTAAGATGTATACATTTAATTTCATTAGATTAGAAAATGCTAGTTTACTTTTTTTTTTGATCAAAAAGAAAATGCTAGTTTACAATCACACCATCTTATGAAAACACTTTAATAAATTACATTTATTCCCATCATCCATATCTTTTTATTAATGAAAAGTGTCAATAAGATTAATTTAAGGAGCAATTGAAAAAATGAGAAATTATTCTTATATTGAGGACCAATACTATCTCCCAAATAGAACATATGTTAAGGAACACATGGGACATAATTAATACTCTCTAATCTTTTAAATTTGGGATCTATTTACTTAATTAAAATTGACTAAAGATATTAATTTGAGTTAGATAATATGACTTATTTTCTATAAAACATTTTGATCATACTTTTTAACTACATTCTTCACTTACCTTATTATTTTTCAAAATTGACAAAAGGAAATCGCAACTTAGTTAATAGCCTTTCGAGCTTTTTAAATTTGCCAAAGGTCACTTTTTTCATTTCATCCTGCTTTCAAGTTTCAACCAATGTGTCCCGTGAATGATTACTTTCAAGTTTCAATCAATTTTAATTATCTATCGTTTATATTAAAGTGGGAAAAAAATATAAAGTTGAAGAGTTTAAAATGAATGAAAGAATGTACTTTAACTTTTAAGCCCTTGATGACTTGCCAACTGTGTTCAGTAAATCATTCACTTACCAGCGTATAGTCTTTCAAAGCACATTCGCGTGCAACACGTGATAAGGCAACACAGGTAGATAGGATAAAATGTAGGATAGAAAAAATCAACAAAAGATTCACTATTGAGGTAGGAGAGTTTTTCGGTCCACTTGCTCTTGTCGGGCAAGGTTAGGCTACAACTACAAGAACCCGCCCAAAAGGGAGAGAAAGTCGGGGAAAGATCTTGAAAATTGTCATGGTGAGACTCGTGTCATGTGTTGGGGGCATCCTCAATTCAGTATTTAGAATGGGCACCAAAATAGAAGACATTACCATGTTAATTGTTCTTCAATTAATTTTGTCAATAAACAATTATGGCATATTATTTTCTAACACCTCAAAGAAAATGTTTGACTCCAAAGAGTGGTGTGTGTTGATTAAGTCAGCTCGTGGTAATTAATATTAATTGACTTCCCTAAATATTTTGTTTCATTTTTTTTTGGTCAGAAAATATTTGGTTTCATTGGAAGTTGGAACCATTCAAATGAATAATCTAACAAATCCAAAGTGGACATACCTTCCAACATGTACGTATTCAAATTTCTTGTATTTTTAGATCAACATTAATATAGTGAACCAGTAAAATAATATGAAATCTATGTTAAACTCAATACAAATGATGACTAATGTAAACAAACTTTTTATAAAAAAAAGTGTAAACAAATTGATATGATTTGCTGGCATTTAAGATTTGCAAGGAGGGATCTTGAATGAGACTTAAGTGGTTTATTATTACTAAAGAAAGATATATACCTATAACTATAATATAACTAGAGTGGTTTATGTGTATATTATATAAAGATTCCATTCCAATTTCAAGCAGTGCGGCCATCATATTATTGTCCAATCAGCCCCAAGAATCTGTTGCCAATGTTGAATCACGCTCTCAGAGCGTGCATTAATGCGCGTTCACGACCCTCATTTCCCCCTTCGCCTCCATCTCCCCTTTACACGTCTCTCCCACTAGCTTGGCTACCAAAAAATCTTCTAATTATAGTATCTTGGAAAAATCACCTCTAAGTGTCAAGTAAAAGAAATAATCACAACTAAGTCACAAGAAGTCATCAAATTACATAAAAATCCTTAAGAACCTTGGTGATATTAAATACTCCCTCCGTTCCTAAATATAAGATCACTTTGGGGAAGTGGATAAGTTCCTAAATATAAGATCACTTTCCATTTTGTCTCAATTTTGGTCCAAATTACCCCTATATTTCTTAGCTCCTTCACTTCTCTCTCAAATCTCTATTTGTCTTTTAAATTTAAGTGAGGGGTATTTTGGGAAGATCATGTAATCCTAATTAATTGGAAAGTTTTCCTTAATCTCTCTAAATTAGTCAAAGTGATCTTATATTTAGGAACGGAGAGAGTAATTTGTTATTGACAATTCAATATATAGCTCCTTAGGTTGTCAATTAAAACACTTTAATTTGTCAATATTGAGCTACAACTGAAAACTAATCACTCATTGGTTAGCTGAAGACATAGTTTGAGTCATTTGATATTCCACCATATTAGCACGTGTTTGATAAATTGAAAGTATCATTTAGTTGTGGTTTCAACCATGACGTTTTGAGAGACATATCCTCAACTAAGTGAAATTAGGTGAAACATAATTAAAAACGAAAATAAATGACTTGCATGTCATACGCTAGAGTCTACAATGACAGACCCAATGGATTATAAGTGACTAAGTGAGGAGCCTTAGTTTTGATCTAGGTGAACTAAACACCTCGCTTAAAATTTATGTAACAAAAAATTGGCAAGCAACTTACCACTCTTTAATAGTCATGACAATTCATTGAAGTGCATTGACAATAATAAATTATCCAATATGATCCAGGTTATAAGAGGAATTTCAATGTTATTTGATATTTCTGGGACATGCTTTAATTAATTATTTTATTTGGGTTGTAATTGTAATTTCTCCTTATATATCTATATACACAAATATTTTTTTTTGCCAAATATGTACACTCACACGCACATATATATACACATATCATCACAAAATCGGAAAAATCCCATTACGATTCACTACCTACAACAATCATTTCGACCCCATTAACATTATTTCTCTCAAAGTTCTCTCCTTTTTCTCTCAACAAGATCCCATACCTTACCATACTCAAACTAAACTTTCCGGTGACCGGAAAATGGTGCAGACGGCGGCGCTGAGGGAGGAGGAGGAGGAGCTCTCCTTACTGGGTCCCACCAACAATGGTGACCAGTCATGGCGGCTAAACTTTGATGGGTTTCAGCTAAACTCAGAGCACACAGAGAAGAAGTCTCCTCCTAGTAGCCTCCATCACTGTCTTGGTGTTTTGGGTTAGTACTTAGTAGCATATGAATATGAATATGTTCTTTTTTATTTATATATGTATGTATATGTTTCTCATTTTGCTTTGGACAAATTTTAGTCACCAGTCATATCGTTTTCATTGATTTAGAGGAATATGTTGGATGTTTGTCACCTTTTAACCAATGGTTGTAGTTTATTAACTTTGTTCTTTGTTTTTGAGAGATTATTATTTTTATTATTATTATTATTATTTCGTCCCTTGCCTTTTCTACTTGTGTTGTGTGTGTTCTTTGTACTGTGCAAGTTCACATTTTTCTCTGTTATTTTGGATTGTATTCTCTGGGACTAAAGGAAGCTTGGTTTCATTAGCTAAGTGATGTGTGTTTGGTAAGAGGGTAGGTATGCGTGTGTTTTTATAATCTTTGTATGTTTTGAGCTGCGTGTGGTGTTATGATTTGTGTGTGTGAATTGGTTAGTGTGGATTTGAAGTGTGATATTTCATACATAGGTCTTCTCTAGAGCTAACTAGGTGCTATAGACGGGTGCCTTTGGGCTGATTGGCATTTATGTTTTGATTTTCATGTCTAAACTTTGGATCAGTTACATAAACGTGGCACATAGACTGTGTACTTTAGCTTCAAAACTTCAATTGAAGTTTTGTGCACTAAATGGATTGAATCAAATGTTTGCTTATCACAATGCCTGGTAATTTCAGGTTTATGTGTTTTCAGATGTCGAGATTGTCTTTTTGTTTTGCTTTGTTTTGGGTCATATTGTCAACTCTGTCACCCCAATTACAGTAATGCTTGAGACTGGCATTATAATTCTTTCATGAATCTGGGCTTCTCTGAAGTTGGATGCACAGGTTATATATGACCTTCCCCATCATTAAGAGGTGTGCGTGTGTTGAGTTCTTTAAAAGACTAATCCCCCTTGAAGAGATGGGGAATGATATGAAATTTATTCTAATTTCATGCATTCTGTGTTGCAATGTGAATATTCTTCTTGTGGTGGTAGTATCTCCTTGCAACAAATTATTTTCTTTTGCTTTTGGGTTTTCTATAAGGTTGGGGGGATTGCATTAATCAGCGTCTTAAATTATGCTTCATTCTTCAGGTTCAGGTCCAGGTCCTGAAAATAACATAGCTGAGTACTATCAGCAGCAGGTTGAAGTGCTGGAGGGGTTTAATGAGATGGATGCCTTAGCAGAGCGTGGGTTTGTACCTGGAATGTCAAAGGTTTCTCTTTCATTACAACCTTAGTCATCTTTGGGTTTTAGATTGATAAAATAATTGTATCACTCTACTGAACATCCATTGTTCTCTACAGGAGGACCAAGAACACTTGGCAAGAAGTGAGACTTTTGCCATAAGAATATCCAATATAGCTAACATGGTTCTTTTTGCTGCTAAAGTTTTAGCATGCGTCAAAAGTGGATCCCTAGCCATAATCGCATCCACTTTGGACTCACTTCTTGACCTACTTTCTGGATTCATTCTCTGGTTCACTGCATTTTCTATGCAAACACCTAACCCATATCAGTACCCTATAGGAAAGAAGAGGATGCAACCATTGGTTAGTCCCCTAAGCATTTCCTCTTGTTTTATTATTTGTTTATTTTATACTTATATCTGAAGTTTCATCTTTTTAATACCAATCAACGGCATGCAACCTAGAGCATTCTGAATGAAATTTTGCATTTTGAAGGGATTTGTTACTTTCTCAACACGCATTTTCTAATACTAAATGAGAATTACTTTTGTTTTAGTCAAAGGGAAACCCTACACTAAAAAAACACAAAGTGTACGTTTAGTTTACTGCTAGTTATAATCTGCCCATTAGTTTGGAATTTTTAGTGCCACACATATTAGTTTTTCCAAGGTTCCTCTACTGCTTGTGAGAATCAGTTTGTTATTCATAGATTCTATTTAAGTTGAAAGAACTGTATCAAGTATGGGTTCTTCAATTGGTTTCTTATCTATATTCTTGATTTATGTATGGCATATGCATATGCTACATGATTCAGTTATGTAGTGAATTTGGTATTTTGAATGTTATTGGTAGCATGGTACATTATAGCAGCCACTTGGGGCTAACATTGATTTCCAAATTTGGGCCGTAGGGAATTCTTGTTTTTGCCTCTGTCATGGCAACACTGGGACTGCAGATAATTTTGGAGTCAGTGCGTACACTGATATCTGATGTGAGTTCATCTTTGCTCAAATGTTTAGTCAAATTTCTCTCCTCCATTAGTACACACACACACACATATACGATATTTCAAGTACCTGCAACTCAATCTTTGGCAATGACCCTTTTATAGGAAAGTGAATTCAATTTGACTATAGAGCAAGAGCGATGGGTTGTGGGAATAATGCTTTCAGGGACACTGGTGAAATTTTTGCTGATGATCTATTGCCGTGCCTTCAGTAATGAAATTGTCAAAGCCTATGCCCAGGATCACTTTTTTGATGTGATTACTAACGTGATTGGCCTTATTGCTGCACTTTTGGCTAATTATTTTGATGATTGGATAGACCCTGTTGGTGCTATTGTTGTAAGTAAAATCTTTCCTACATGACTTTGAAGTTACTCCCGAAAGATTAATATCTATTGGTATTTGTTTGTTGCATCACTAACCAAAATCACCGGTTATTATGATTTTAAAATTTGTATGTCTTGCTATGGCGGTTTGTTGATTCAGTACTTGCAACAAAGGTAAACCTATAGCTTTGGGGACGTGAAAACAAATTTTCTACCTTTGTTATTATCCTCGATTTTACAGTCATGTTTTTTACATTTTTGTTAACTTAGAGAATTTTAGGTCCCCATTTGACCTTTCTGTAATGAATGAACACATATTTTACTGCAGTATGTCAGGCAACTGGATCTATAATGAACCATCCCTAGTTATTTTGCACAATGTGATTGAAAGAAGCAAATGACTTCATATTTTCACTTGACCTTTCAAATATTTAATTGCATCTACTTATGTGCTAAATCTAATTATTCCAATGCAGCTTGCTTTGTACACCATTCGCACATGGTCATTGACAGTGTTAGAAAACGTGAATTCTTTGGTTGGAAGATCTGCTGCACCGGAGTTTCTGCAGAAGCTCACATACCTATGTTGGAACCATCACAAGGCCATAAGGCACATTGATACGGTCCGGGCTTACACCTTTGGGTCTCATTACTTTGTAGAGGTTGATATTGTCCTGCCAGCAGACATGCCCTTGCAAGAAGCACATGATATTGGGGAATCTTTGCAAGAAAAGTTAGAGCTTTTGCCTGAAATTGAGCGCGCTTTCGTTCATCTGGATTATGAGTTCTCACATAAACCTGAGCATGCTCAATCTCACTCATAGCAGCAGTAAGTTTTCAGTTTGCCTTCTTTCTCCCACGTAAATCATAAATCCCAGTCAGTTTCAGCATAAATGAGAATCTAGACTAAAAAACATTGTCTAAATTGCAGGAGGTAAACCAAAGTTTCAGCGCCGTCTTTCTTTCGGATTATGGCAATTGTGCAACTGTAAGAGGCTCCCATATACAAGGCAGGGTATATTAGGATAATGCAAATAGTATTTATGGTTTTTGCTTGGCAAGGCTTGGACCCTCTTGTTGGATTTCTGAATTGTAGAAATAGAAATAGCGAGCTACTTTGTGCATATCTGGGTTAAGGGCAACTATTTTGTAGTGTATTGTTGATGGAAAAGCCTATCTATGTGAGGGTCATGATTTGTGCATATCTGGGTTAAGGGCAACTATTTTGTAGTGTATTGTTGATGGAAAAGCCTATCTATGTGAGGGTCATGACACTGAACAGCTTTTGTAACTCGTTCGTGCAGAACAAATACAATGGATGTGGAATTTGGAAATGGTTTTTCTTATTTTGGATGAAACTAAAATACAACTTGTGTGAATTTATATCCTTACACATTCTAATCCTCACGTCAAACCTCCGAGAGAAAGCACGTTTCATCTTACTTCTAAGACCTAAAGCTTCTGTTTTTATGGAACAACTAAATATAAATCTCCTCTTATCCTAAATGCATAAACCACGGATTTATTTACTTCAATCCATCCTAACAGTAATGGTTTGTTTGGTACGAGGGATTTGGAGGGGAGGGGAGGGAAGGGAAAATTTTTGTAAGATGAATTTTTAAATATTAAAGAAGTGGGGTTGTGATATTTTAATAAAGATAAGATGTTAAATATAAGAATTATATATATTGATTTAGAATTTTCAACCCCACTTCTCAAATTTTTATAAATTCATGTCACAAAAATTTTCCTTCCGCCCATTTTCCCTCCCCTCCCCTTGTACCAAACAGACCCTAATTGTAAGTCCTAAATCTATTGCTTCTCCCTAATCTTTTAATACAAAAAGTTTAGGTTAATCTGGAGGGCTTCTCCCTAATCTTTTAATACAAAAAGTTTAGGTTAGTCTGGAGGACTCAGGACATGACAGACCTCCAGGCTCAAAGAGCGCTTATAGAGATACTTACAGATAGATCGCCCCCGCCCCCACTGATAAGGTTCTCATATCCCTCATATTCCCTCATATTTATTACTTGGAAGTCCAAATTCTTAATGTATCCAATGCCAGTGACTTTTGAAAAGCAAATTCTTAATGTATCCAATGCCAGTGACTTTTGAAAAGCAAATTCTTAATGTATCCAATGCCAGTGACTTTTGAAAAGCACAATTTATGAGTACTCAATCTTATAAAGTTAGAGAAAATTTGGGCAGTAATTTGCAAGATTATAATACAAGTCACACTTAAAAAGAGCATTTTAGTTAGGACTAAGGATAAGGGGGTTGGGTTGGGAGGCCCGCACGAGAGAGTTCTGCAAAGTAAGCAGCGTCAACACTCGGCCAGCCTATAACCCCTCCATAAATTCATGCGCCATGTTTAGTTCAGCGCTGCGACCGGCTCCCACCGCTCGCTTTGTTTTCCTTACTCATTAGTTTAAGGCAACTTTTCCCGTTGCCACCTCCCTCTTATTTATACCCTCTTCTCTCCTCTCAACTTCTATTTCTTCCCGATGTGGGACTTCTTTCTTCATTCCCTCCCCTTCTCCTCGTGGCTGCCCTGCCCATACTTGTTTCTTTATTCATCTCTCTATGAGTGCTTTGTGACAGTCTGATAGATGATTACTTTTGTTTACCAGTTATGTGTAATGAACACTTCAATGCAAGCTTCGCCTACTTTTTCTGTTAAGCCTACTCGTGCTTGTTAAAGTTATGGAGCAGAAATTTTGGATCTTGTGGACGAAACAGATATTGCCATATGTGCTCAATCAGCTGGGCTTCAATTAAGGCATTTAATTTTAACCCCATGTAGACGGTCCTTTCTCCATGATAATGATGATTGGGCCTGATTACGTAGTACTCTTTTCCTTAACATTTTATATGCCCATATTTAGCTTCAAATTAAGCTTCGGACTTCATGGCCTCTGGTAAGAGAATATGTGCGCATAAAAAACAAGGATATTACAAAACTTTGGTCTGTTTTTTTTGTTTGAATCCGCACCTTAATATAAGGTTAAGTTGATTTTTTAGCAAAATAAGGAGTTTAACAAGTCAATTAATCACAATATATTTGCTCTATTCAAAAAGTTTATTTTATAAGTCAAATAAACCAGTTTAAATAAAAAAATTTAGCAAAATCAGTTTATAACTAGTATAATTTGTTTTCTTAGAAATTTCTAAAAAGTCAATTAGGTTTATATTTAAAAAACGGGGTGCAAGTTTGATTGTAGGGAAAATCCCAAATAAATCTCTCTCAATACCTAAAAGGACAAGTGAGGAACCTAAACTTTCAAAATGATCATGAAGTAACCAGCATCTACCTGTCATTTTAAAATTTTGCGAAAAGACAAAATTGCCCCCATCCTAAAACACATATTACATACCCACCCTAACATCAACCCTCTTCTCGCAATTTATGTTTTAGGATGGGGGCAATTTTGTCTTTTCGCAAAGTTTTAAAATGACAGGTAGGTGCTGGTTTCTTCATGGTCCTTTTGTAAGTTTAAGTTCCTCACTTGTCCTTTTGTGTATTAGGAGGAATTTATTTGGGATTTTTACTCTATTGTATCTCGTATAATTAACACTTTCTCCAACAAAATGGCGTTATGCCCAACAAAAGAAATTGTCACTGAGCACATCACTTTTCACAGCAATAAAAGTACGTGAATGACTAGAGATCTAATAGTTTTGATTATTTATATTGGGATACTGCCCACAGCTACACAATTGAATATAATGGTTGAAAATTAGAACTTCTACCTCATTGATATGCGGCAATTGTCTTGTGATCTCAAGTCTTGGATCTTCTTGAACATTATGAAATTGATGAGGAGGGTAAACATCAAATCTTGTCGATTCATATTGATGATATGCAGAGAAATGAGACAGAGATCAAAGAAAGATAGATGTCGGGTGAATTTATATGTTTTAGATGATGCGTATTGAAAGAATAAATCAAACTCGAGTAACTTATATATGGAGTATTTGGCAAAAAAAACTTATATTTGGAGTCTGGATATATGACATACTATTTCTCATCATTTACCAAAAATATATTCCCCCTTTCTTTATTAGGGGTATATTATTTTTTTTTCATGCATATTCATATTTAACAGGGATAGTGATAGTAATAATTAATAGGGTTAATAACTCTAACACCCAACTTTAGCAAAAATGCACCGTATATAAATAACAATTTCGAATATCAGATTTATTATCTAATGATATGTGACATATAATATAATTTAGTGATCTAATTTACTTCTTTAATTTCTACAATAAAATTAAAGTTAAAAGGGTTATATATTCATGATCAGATGAGAATGACTATGTAATACAATTAATAAGGAATAGAGGGAGTAAAAAATCAACGGATCAGTTTAGCGAAATTTTTTCCTGAAATTGCTGTTCCTATGGGATGGATTTGATAATGTGTGGAGCTAATTTTCTGTTGACCTTAAAATAGTTATGAACTGATTTAAAGAGTAGAGCATATATAAACCTGAATGTTTTACGTCGTTTTAAATGTTATATACTATAGCTTTTGATTCTTTGCGGGATATTTATCTTCAACATGCTAACTTTACATTTCATTTTCGTTCACTTGTGCAGATATTGTATTACACGAATACTTATCTTGAGCTGCAACATCTCTTTTTTTTTTATCGAATGAGCTGCAACATCTCAGATTTTCCTTCACATATGCTTTTTGGTTTTTTGTGCTTCATATCTCCCCCTCCCTTTATAAATATTACTTATTTTTTTACTCTTTCATTAATTATATATAAACTTAATTGTATGTAAACTCTTGTGGCACAATGATGAATAATTAAATTGCACTAATTAGCTGTTATACCGTTTTGCCTTCTCTTCAAAGACACACACATGAGAAGTTTTTGTTTTGTGTTTTATTTTGTTATAACCCTTAGTCTTATTACAATAATTGTCTTTGCGTTTTTTCTATGCATCTTTTTAATTAGTAACAATCTTTTCTGCTTATTAATGTAACATCAATGTTATTTTGATTTATACTTGTCAAATGTTTACATTTGCTAGCACTTGAATTCTTCCACTATCAATCTATTCCAGAGTCATGCTCCCACGTTTAATTTTCTACACCTTTACAACAATACATATTTTCTCCTTTCATTTCAATCCATCCAATTTCTCTTGTTTTCAATACCATTCGTCAATTATATCTTTCGCACATCGTATGCGTAATCCTATTTGGTAAACATTGATCAACAGGTTGAGTTATGTAATATTTTGCATGACTATGTCTATTAAGTTCAGAGTGTTGAATTATCCCTAAACAAAAAAACATCACACACAATTTCCCCTTTTCATCTTATCAATCAACAAATTTGCAAATCCACATTAACAATAACACTTATTGTGTCACTAAACTTCTTTGTCTCTGTCAATTGCGTCTAACCTTAAAATTCTATTCATGAACTCATCCAACACTTGCACATACTTTTATAGAATCTATCTACGCGCATCGCGCGGGTAATCCGGCTTGTTAAAGTTAAAAGGGTTATATATTCATGATCAGATGAGAAGGACTATATAATACAATTAATAAGGAATAGAGGGAGTAAAAAATCAACGGATCATAAGAAACCCCATCACTTCAGTGCTTCATTAGATTGATAGTACAGTTTTCCACTTTTCTTTGGGCCCTTGTATAATTCAAACCACTTGAAATTGCTGGCTCAATGATTCATCTAGCTTCTAAGACGTTCTTTTCACGTTCGATACGTCACTTCTTTCTTTTTTTTCCTCATGAGATTCTTTATCCCCAAGCCATAATAATCGAACACTATACGTACATGTTTAATTGATAAAGAACTAACCTCGTATAGTAACAAAACAAACCATCATTAAATCAAGTTTTCATTCATGCGTAAAAATTAGATCATGAGCTGGAATGAAGTAAATTAAAGTTTATGATCAGATTCTTAAAATGTAACATATTATTTAGAAATGCTTATAATTTATCCATCTGGTCCTGGGTTTATGATCAGATTCTTAAAATGTGTTGAGGCTCGCTCTATTTCTCAACTTTCTCATTATTATATGCATTACTTTTTTTTTTATTCTGAGACCTGAAGGAAGGGAAAGCGGGTGTAGGAAAAAATGAATTAAAATTACAAAAAGTGGAAAAGTGGGTTCAATTTTGTTCCTGATAATTAATGTTAATTTCTCACTCTTTTATTTCATATTTCTTAAATATCATAATCCCACTTTTTTAATTTTTAAAAATTCAACTCAAATTTTTATTTTCCTCTCCGATCTCATTCCCTTTTAATGAAGTAGGCTAAGAGGGACTTAGTTGTATTTACATACGGTATAAGATGACTTTTTTTTGGGTAATAACAGTAAAAGATGGCTCCAATCAATTAGAACTTTAACCACGAGATTTCCAAATTTTCTTAGCTTGTAGTGGTGTGTTTTCTCTGCATATTAATTACTCAATCCTTTAAGTGTACTTATTAATTACTCAATCCTTTTGTTTTCTTCTATATTTATTAACAGTTCAAAAAACTAACTAGAAAAATATCTTCTATGCAAGAGCTAACATGGATAAGAGGGCAAACTTATAAGAGCTAATGGTGCTATAAACAATATTAAAATTAACAGATTTAATGAAATGTGAAAAATGCATAAGTATAACCACATAAAAATCGAAGGAAATTATACGCACATGCCTCAAAATAGTTTTCCTTGGTCAATAATCCAAAATAATTAATCATAATTATTTGAAATTCTATTTTTAAACAGATATTCGTCAATTAGGTTTTAAAATGTATATATCTCTTATATATATGTGTGATCTGGAAATATCTCTAAACCTTCGAGCATTGATGCAAACACTGGCCTGCCTCACCTAAACTAAAAATAAAAAATTATCTCCTCACGGACATTAATACTGTTAGCCTGTAAAATAACAGCCTCAGAAAAGATGTCAAAAGTTAGAATAATTTGCAAGTAATTATAATATATTGCTTCCCATAGTAGTAGTGTTGGATTCTCACACTTGTCATATGTAAAATGTAGGTGATGTTGATATATAGAAGGATTTCGCAGACACGAAAATCCAATGAGTAAAAGCCATATCAGCATCTTACATTATTATCACGCATCAAGTTACATATACAAGTTATCCTCCTCCTGCTTGCGTGGCACGCCGACCTTTTCTTTAAGAGACCTCTCATATATGCATGACAATAACATTAGAAAGAAATATACAATATACATATAAAAAGGACAAGAACCTTGCATGGGACCATGTACGTACGGTAGAAATAAGATTCTAGACCCACAAACACACACAAACACATATGTATATATGGGTTTTATGTGTGTGAATGATGAAGACAAAGGCACGTAAATCCCAAGTGAATAACATTAAAACATAAGAGAACAGGGAAGGAGATCGTTGTCAATATGGGAGAGAGATTACATTGATTAGTCTGAATCTTTAGAGGAGGAATTGCTATCAGTGATCATCTTCTGTATCATCTGACTTGTCTCTTCTTCCGACATTCTATCGTCTTTACTCTTTGATTCTGCGTATGCTTCGAAGAATTTCTTGTTTTCTTTCTCCAACTCATTCCACACTGCCAATTTTATTTCATGAAAACCATTTATTTATAAATCACAAATATATGGGAACGCAATACACATATATACATATGCATGTGAATGTTACCACCTAGTGTCTGGCTCAAAAGGTAACCAACTTAGCTTACCATATTTGTTTTCGTGCTTTGTAGCCTCATATTTGGATTTCGTGTCTCTCATGCGTATCGATATTTTCCATGTCAGCGTGTTTATATGTAATATATATATTTATGTTGCGTCAACTTGTGGGTGTGCTTATAGCTAGGTATAGGGATCGAGATAGGCCTAACAGAACTTCTAATTTCTATTAATTTCTTCTTGACAAATTAAAAAGTGGTTGTACTAATTGTGATTTTGTGTTGGGTATTTAGTTGTCTTTAAGTCAATTTGTTAGCGACAATTATATTGACAAATATGTATTTTACGGCTTTTTATATTTGTAAAGTGATGAAGTCCAGATACAGAATGTCCCAACACGAAAAATTGTTCACAAAACCTTAACATGAGACCTAAACTAAAAACTAGATATGTCACCTAAACTGTCCGAACTTGGCTAATTGATCAAGTCCAGATTAAGAAAATACCAACACGAAAAATTGTGTACAAAATTAAACCTAAATTTGATAATTAATATGCTTAGGTAAATGATCAACCCACAGAACTACAACTTATTGGTAATACTAGTAGTGTTATATATATTCAATCTTTTTTTGATTACAAGTTATATATATTCAATCTAATCTTTAATACTGAGATCTAATTTGTGTAAAGTGAAAATCATGTTACCTGTTAAATTTTATGTTAAGAAAAGATGTAGTATATGTTTAATTAAGCTTATGTGAGCTGAGAGCGTCAAAGTCTTTTGAAACGACATGTTGATGTGAAAATCGCTTTAGTTAATTAATATTCTCCGCTCATGAATATAAGATGATCATTTTAAACTGTTTTTTGTAATTTATTATGGAAACAGATTATACTAAGTTAGATTATATATTAGTTTATGAATAAAATAAATTAGTTTTAAGAAAAAATTATAAACAATTTAGAGTTATTAATTTTGCATAATTGATTTCTTAAAAAAAAAATTGAACTGATTTTATAATAAGAAAAGTGGAGGAGTGACATATAAAGTTCCCATCTTTTCATGGTGGGCAGGTAGCTAGTAAGAGACAGTAAAAGTGTAGTCTATATCTATATTTATATGAATAAGAGAAGCGAAGTAAATATTTAAAACACATGCACATAACACAAATATATTATACCTGTGGAGGTTATGACAGGCTTGATATTTGCATGTTTAGAAAGGGCTTCCATGCATTCCTCCTTTGTCATGTGAAAGGTCAAACACTTCTCAATCAGATGCTGCACCTGTCTCACACATCGTCAACCAAATATCAATATGATCATCATATTGAAAAAATCAATTAACATTTATGTAATCACAATATTAAATCTTCAATTATGTATGTGTTGATCAGATCAGATCAATAATAAGAGAGCTAAATCTATAGCTAGCTTAACTAAAAAAGAGTTTGCTAAAAAGAGAGCGCGCGCGCACTCACACACCATATGAATGTATGAAGCAGCAGAAGCAGAAGAAGATGATGAAGGAGAAGAGTCTCCCATAATATATACGTTCGATCTTATTATATATAAATAAATATATAAAATTAACTATTGCTTGGTGATCTAATTGGAATCAAAGGGAATGAATGCAAGTGAGGTAATGAGGGCGAAGGGAATTATATATGCAAGTTATGTGACAGAGATATGATGAATCAAAGAGAAAGGAATGAAGAGAGAAGGTAGGTATAGTAGTAGTGAAGGAGACAGATGCAAAAGAAGGTAAAAGACTACAATATATATAAAATGATGAGGGTGATAGAGGTAAGTGGGGTCCATAGGCCCACGTGGGAGAAAAATGATAATTGGTTGGGAGGAGATTAGAGGAGATTGTAAATGACTATTTCTTTGTCCAATTCTGTGATTACCATTAGGGCACTCCCTCCACGTGATCAGTGGGACACCCCCACCTAGAATTCCTCCTTCACGACAAGCCACTTCATCTCCTACACAATACATACTCCTTTCTTGATGGATCCACATGTAAACATACATGTCAATAATAATGCTTTGATTAGCATACTTCTTGCTATGAAAATATAAGAAATTATAGAGGGATCTCGGATATAAAGGACGGATTGATAAAGGAGACATGCATGGATCTCACGCAGAAAACGGAGGCTGTTTATTGGTTCATTAGATTTAAGGGACTGTTATGATGATAAGGGAAAAGAATTAGATGTGAAAGAGTTTATTATCAACTGAGATAAAGGGATGTTCTTTAGAAAGATTCATAAAAATATGTTTATTTAATTTATATCAAATATATTTGGGGGGGGGGGGAGTGTGAGAGTAGTTGGTTGTCATGAGATAATGATGACTTTCTTATAGGAATTATATTACACCATACATAATCTTTAAGTCCTATATTTATTTGACCTAGTTTTAGACATGTATGTCTTGACTGATATCATTCAAGAGAAAATCCCCAATTGAATGCGTAATGTTCTTTGCAAATGACATAACTAGTCTTGATTGTGAGAAAATCAAGAGGCTAACTCTAAGTTGAACTTAGGCGGAAACATACTTTGGAGTTAAAGCGCTTTCCCCCTGGCAGAAGTAACATGGAGCGCATGCATTGCAAATTAAATTTAACAATTTGGAGGCTAGCTATTAACCAATTAATAGTGTTAGAATGTTCTTTGGAAGTGAAATGAATAACCTTCTTACATGGATCAGTTTACACCAAAATAATTTAAGTCCCTCATTTCTTTGACCTAGTTTTGGGTATCCTATTGTTTAAGAGAAAATCCTCATGAGAAAAATTTCATTTCTCTTACTCTAAATTGGACTTTTATATATTTTGAATTTAAAAGACTTCCATTCCAGTACAAGTAGAACGGATTATTACATGCATTATACAGATTTAATCAGAAGAGAGAGTTAGTTGGAAATAATTTGGAGGTATTTAATATCAATGAGCAAACACACCACACACAACAAACTTTAAATATTTGGGATCAATCCTACAATATAAGAAGACAGTTTAGTGTATCATCTAGTGAGGAGAAAATAATGTAAAATCATTTAAGAAATTGGTCATGTGCATAGAAGGTAGATTGCATTGGGGTGAACAAAAAACTTTTAGCCCAATAAAAAGAGGTGTTTGGAGACTTATTAAAAGGACATTTAAAGAAGTTATCAATCAAGATCTCTGGTTAATAAAACTTCAAATAAATTTATTAGCTTTAAAAATAGCACAATAACATAGTGTAATGTAGTCAACCACATAATAGTAAAGACTTCTATAATTGGCATTTCTGGTGACCATATTACTACCTCCGGTCCTAAATATAAGACCTAATTGACTTTTTTTGGAGAGATTAAGATTGTAAAATAGATTATTAAATCATGACATATTTGATATCTTTTTAGATTAATTATCCATTAGCTTATAGGTAAAATAAACTAGTGTAAGATAAAAAATTAGGTAAATCAATTTATAATTAACTTATTTTGCTGTTTTTAGGATTTTTCAAAAAAGTCAACTAGGTCCTATATTTAGGACCGGAGGGAGTATTAGATAGTGATAATATAGATGTGTTCTGTTTTGGGATAGTTCCTAATAACTCTCAGAGGTTGTTTATTATCGCACGTTAATGCAAGTGGGAGAGTGCCTAAAAAGAAATGGTAGATGAGGAAGAATGAGAAGCAGACGGACAACTAGTTGATTAATTTGCATATAAATAATGGATGCAGTCAAACATTAACAGTATGAGCCAAAACAAACAAGGATAGGACTTGAAATAAATGCAGTTAATAATTAAGATATATGAAATGATTAGAGATTATTTTTTTCATGTCAACTATAAGCCAAATATCATCCAGTAAATATAGTATTAAAAAATGAGTTTTATATGCCAACAAATTTTTTAAAAGTAGTCAAACTCGCCAACACCGTTAAATCTCATCTAACACAGTTAAATGGGCACTTACACATCATTTATGCGAATTATGTGGAACCTTTTAAATCTGAAACTTATGTGGCAATTTTTTTTATAAATGGGCTCTTATATGAAAAATGCCACATATACAATATCCTGATTTAAAAAAAATAGTGCAACATAATTTTCATAATTGACGTGTAAGAGCCTCTTTAATGGTGTTAAATGAGATTTAACTTTGTTGGCCAGTTTGACAACTTTTAAAAGGTTTGTTGACATATAAGATCCAATTTATTAATATATATCTTGGGTAATACTTAGATTGTAATTTATAGGTAGTGAAAAGGATCTTTCAACTTGGATAGAAATTAAAGTGCAAGAATATAAAAAAAGGTTAATAAAAATGTGTTTGATTAAAGAGAGAAGGGAAATTCAAAAAACTTGCAAAAAGTTGACACACTTTAAATTTCACTCAACACACATGTGCGTGTATGTTATATATATTCCTTCAAAGTCTGCACGAGGAAGATATTTCCACTACTACCACACACATATATGTGTTTCTCTCCTGTCGCTACCATATATCCAAGTGTTGGCCATACCTTGACATGGCACCATTTGCAAATTCATAGTGCACCCAAGAACCCTCATCCCCCTCCCCTTCCCACTTGGATAAATTATTTTAAAGATTATTCTTACAATAACTATATATATACTGTAGACTGAAAAATAAATAAATAAAAGGTAGATTGCAACAAAATAAATAAGATGATGTCGATGTTGAATATGTACCCATGTCCAAACAAAAATAATTTAATTTCTCTCACATGTTAGATAAAGATTTGAATTAAGGTACTCAAAGCGAGATATAAATATAATGCATCATTAATTAAGAAAATGAGGGGTTGGGATTAAAAGAGACGCATGAACATGGAATAAAGTTTACATAAATTCTGAAAGCCCGGCATGCATAACATTTATATCATTTTAAGAAAAATTACAGATTTAGGGGATCTGGTCCCTACTAGTCCTCCCACAGTAACTAGACCCACTAGATATTTATGATTAATATATATTTTTATAAAAAAAGGTAATTGGAATAGCGATTTTACATGTAACTTTATACTTTCTCTTAATTTTTAACATAATATGTAATGGGTTTTTCTGTATTAATCAGATTCTTTGTTTTATTCTATTATTGCCATTTGTCGTCTTATTAACTCTGTACCGTTAGCACAGTTAGCTCATGTATAAGGGTTAGTGCTAATAGAGCAATGCAAGGTTATTTTTTGATATAATGGCAAAATGATATTAATTAGGAAAAAATATTACAAAATTCTAATAATGTCTTTAAAAGGAAAGTTAAAAGCAATACATAAATTAACAGGAAGTAAATGAATGGATATATAAGAGAAAGGTTGAAGCAATAATGTTGTATCAGTAGCGATTGTGTGCTTCACTGAGGGCGCCCATCTGGAGAAGTCAATTGTCCGTTTTCCCACGTTCCATATGGTGAGACTTTGCTTCGGATAGTCTAAATGATGAATCCAGTTCAAAGCTAAATGAAAGCATCCCAGAGCAAACAAATGACCAGGAGCGCTGCCATGTGAAAACCTGAGCTAGGGCCCCATCAAGACATATCATTATCCTACAATAAGATTGATGATGTAATTTCCATTTTTTACCAAAACATGTCATTGAGAGGAGATGTCTATATCCAGCTAATTAAAAGGGAGAAATGGTGGAGAAGATACTTCCTTAGTCCGCAGAGCCAAAAGTGAGAAAGAGAGAGTAGAATTACAATCCCTAATGATATCTTGTGGGTTAGGAATTCTTCCTCCATGAGCAGACAGATTTCGTTTCCTCCATATCTCATTCAAAAAAACAATTATGCCTTTTAGGAAATTCTCATCATCCTTTAAAGAGAAAAGAGTAGATTTTAACCAGATGAGCAAATCATTTGTTTGCAAGTGTAGAGGAGGGCTAAATGAGAAGCTTTCAAACCATGCTGCTTTAACCAGAGAACAAGAGAAGAAAAGGTGATGAATTGATTCTTCTTCAGAGCATCCAAAATGACATGAATTACCAACCATGAGATGATGCTCCCTCAAAACATCAGTTGAGGGAATGGCCTTGTAAAGAAGTTTCCAAATAAACAGCAGCTGCTTCTGAGGTAGAGAGATAGACCAAAGAAATTTCCAAAATGGATCGATAGCTGGTTGATTTTGAAATTTTTCCTTAGACAAAAGAGAATAACCTGCTTTTGCTGTGTAGCAGCCTGATGAACCTTCAGTCCATATGAGAGAATCCGATCCACCAACAAGAGAGACTGGAATGGATAAGATACAATTGGCTGTAGCACCATGATAAAGACTTCTAACTAAAGGAATGTTCCAACGAGTAGAGTTCAAGGAGGAAGAGGAGTGCATAAGCAAGTCAGAAACCAACTGAGAGCCAGGTGAATCTCCAACAGAGCCTTGCACGGGCCATCACAAAGGGTGGTTGATAGGAATAGATGAACCACTACCAACTTGCCATTGAAGGTTATTGGTAATGAAGGAGCAACATCATCTACACTCGAGGATGTCATTCCAAAGCCAAGAAGAATTATATGGCTTCCTTAGCCAATGTTCTTTAGACCAGTCAATGTACTTCCTTCCTAGGGTGACTGCAAGAAGAGAAGAATGATCAGCTGAGTTAACTCTCCAAACCTGTTTTGCTAAGAGGGATTTGTTGACTAGCTCCATGGGTCTGAGTCCTAAACCCCCTTGATTGAGCGGAAGTAAAAGATGATTTTTATTTGATAGGTGCATTCTTTTCAATGTGTCATCCATGCCCCAAAAGAAGTTAAGACATTTACTATCAATTTGTTCACAGACGTATATTGGGAGCTTGAAACAAGAGAGAATATGAATGTTCATAGCAGCTAAAACAGACTTGAGAAGAGTGAGACGACTTGCTTGCGAGAGTAATTTAGATTTTCAAGAAGCTGTTCTGGAGTCAATGGCACTAAGAACCTGATGGTAGTAAACAAGAGGCTTATTCCTACCAGGATCCACCCAAGTTTCCAAATATTTTCCCAGAATCCCAGTCTTCCAGCAAAAGGGATATCCCATATCCTTGATAACCGAAGCTTATCAGCATGGGGAACATTTGGGCTAAAAATGAAACTTGACTTCTGGGTATTGATAATTTGGCCAGAGAGGTCACTATATTCCTTGAGAACCTTTTGAACAACTTTGATTCCTTCAGTAGATGCTTCTGCGAAAATAAGGGAATCATCAGCATAAAGAAGATGAGATATAGCATGTGCAGAGCTTGAATAAAAATTATAGATGCCGAATTAATAAGAGAAAAGTGTAGCTTTATGCAAAAATTAAATCCATTTGATGGATGTAGGTATAACTGGCTCTTGTGTTGCACGATCACTTCAACCTTCTATTTTAATGAAGAGTACAGTCAAGCGTTTATATATGCTGAATGCTTGTATGATGGCCCATTGGCTACTTCATTAAAAAAACAGCAATCCAAAGTTCGATCTATTCTGTAGTATAATTATTTTTTTGTGTTTTCTTATAATCACCATAGTCCCATTTCATATTTGATATGTACTGTTTTATATCTGTTCTTGTCTTTAAATGGGCCAAATAAAGGCGCTATGTTATAGTTCATTTTATCTTAATACTTAATATATATCATCTTTAGATAAAAAATCAATTTAAAGGAGTCTAAAAGCAAACCACACTATTCATTCATTTTTATAAATAGCAAATTAAAATTAATGTATAATTATACTTTTTATAGTATTTATTTTTTTATGGCGAAGATTAGCACTTACATTGGATATTTGGATGGAATTAATTTACCGTTACATTGCCAATCACCTCTCAACTTCATATATTATCTTGTGTATGCGTGTGTATAATACTCCGTTACTAAACATATAAGATTTATTTTACCTATTTTGATGAGATTAAATATAATAATTAAGTTAGTTAAAATCACATATTGTCAAAACACCATAAACCACCCATTTTTATTCTCATCCTCCGTCTCTTATTAATTACTCTATTGAATAATATCAATAAGGATAATTAAGAGAAAATTTGAAAAAAAAATTGAAAATGTCACATATTTAGGAATAAGCTCCTCTTCCTAAATAGATCCTATATGTTTAGGAAATGATGAAGTATTATATAGCGATGGATGGATAAACAAGTTAAACCCTAATATACATGTACATTTTAACGACTTCTTTTTTTTTTGCTTAGAGCCTTCGGTGTCCGGCCCCCCTTCAGGAAACCGACTAATCCGAAGTCGCAGCCGGGATTCCCCATTTTGGGGGTGACGACTTCTCAAGATTCGAACTCATGACCTGGTGGATACGTGGTGTCTTACCTTCCCCTTTCTTACCAGTTGGTCTATGCCCCTTGGGCATAGACTTTTTAACGACTTCTTTTAGTTGTGGATAATTGACTCAAAAGCTTGATTTTAAAGCTCAACGCCTAATTTACATCTATAAATAAAGTTAGTTGCATTAGTCATTTGTACTGTAATGTCTTTTCAATTTATGTGCATCATGACTACTTTGCTTCTTTTTTATGAAAACCCCTTGTCGTAACTATTGATGGTGGATATATACCCTAAGTTAAATAAAAAATTAACCTCTCAGTATGGCATCAATATAAATGCTTTGAAACAAAATTTAAAAATCTGTGAGATGAACAGTACTGTGATTCTCATTTCATATCTTACATAGCTCTTACAAAGACAGTAAAATTGAGTCAGCATTTTAGCTTGTCTAAATTGTGACATTAATCTAACTCTCTAATGTTACTAACGCAGCTGTCAAATTTATGCCATAACGTGAACAGTGAAAGATATTGGATTAGTGGGGTTTGCCAAAAATGCTATCACAAACTTCAATCTAGATCGCAAGTTCTCACTAAATCCCATACAAATAATATTCTGCCCTCCCTATATTTGTGCATAACTTATAGGTAATTTAATTCTAACCTTGGCCATTACACACGCACAACATATTTAAAAATCATGGATGCAACAACATTAAAATCAACATTCGAGGCATTACTAGTTGTAAAGTATACTCTCAACCGGTACATTTTTCAAAGTTATATCATGATCCAATAAACTCGGTGGAGATAACAAGATTATAACAAAGTGAAATTCGTCAACACATATTTCATTAAGAGAGGGATCGATATTTCATTAAGAGAGGGATCGATATCAATAAGTACTTTGTCATTCACATGAGACTCTCATTAAGAGCATCCTACAGAAGCACAGAATTCTGTCATCAAGAAAATATTAGAAATCTGTCAATACAAATTAAATTGGGTGCACCCATTTTCCCATTAATCATGAGCCGATAGATGATGATTCGAGTGGTATCAGCTTGAAGGCGATCTTACACATATATAGCAGTAGCACTTACAATAAAACAGCTAGACAAACTCATCCTCATTAATAACGGTAACGCACCTCCAGTGTTCATTAACCACCCATAATTTCTCCCTATAACATTGGTTAACAACTAGATGCCCAAAAACAGTGAAATGCTCATACTTAGCGGCCACGACCTCGTCCACGGCCACGTCCCCGGCCCCGGCCACGACCCAATGGCTTTCCTGCAAATGCAATTGAAATTCAAGAAATCAGAAATAATCAAATAACAAGTAGCCAGGACCAAAAGTGTTTTGTTTTATAATAACAATATTGTCATCAAACTGAATATGGCACCACCTGCAGTGGGCTTCTTGGGCTTCACCCTTGGTGTTTCTTCAACCAGCAGGGTCTCAAGATTTAAGCTGTCAGGAAGGATATAATAGCGAATGTTGTTGCCCCTAACACTGAGATGATCCAGAGTCACCGGATTTTTTCCTTTCAGAGTAAGCTTAACTGTTTTCAAATGTGTATTCATGCTGATATCAACACCTACAGCACAAGAAATCAGAGAATCAATACATCTCTTGAGAAGAATAGACTAACACAGTCATAGGAAGGAAGGATAACACACACACTGATAAGATAGAGTGACCATGTAATGTAAATAAACTAAGAATAAGGATTAGTTAGTTGGTTAGACTAATATAGCCGTAAGAGTTGTTAGAGGGTATGTGAGAGTATAGGCTATAAATATGACAATCAATTGGGAACCTAATGGGTTGAATTCCCTTTTTCCTAATTTTCTCCTTCTATTCCTCTGTTCTCTCTGTCTATCTGTTTTCCTTACTCTTATTCCCTCTTCCCCCTTCCCCCTCCTTCTTCCAACACCACAACAGAGCATGAGTAACAAAGTGTCATTATGTCTTCTGTAAGTCCCCAACACAAATATGGCTCCTCTAAGGATGTGTTTATGTCAACAGATATGGGCATTTGGCTCCTAACGAAAAGGACCCCGTACACGTTCAGCCATGATTAGAATGTTATATCATTATCATGAACAAACATAATAGTGATCATCATAAATATATATAGGACTCTGGATCTCTTTAGTAAGCTATCAATGTGGTGCATGAGGTTGAAGATTTAGGATACCCTTAAATCTATAAGATAAAACACTATGATGACTTTTGTTGTACTGTGATATTGATTATTTTGGATATCTTAAGTAGTATCCGGAATGGTAAACACTATTGTGTGACAGTTTATGATGCTAAGAAATTCTAATCACAGTTGATTGTTATGTTGTTGGGTATTCTTTCAAATACCCCTCACATGATAAGTATATATCTTTTATGATATAACACGTTAGATAGTTTTGTTGACTTATTTTATCAAAATGTAATTTGTACATATCTGATATCTATAACAAAGCATATGTAGGTTTGGTGCAGCGAAAATTTCAAGACTATGGTTAACTCTAATATACTATAAGGTTAAACAACAATTTTACCAATTGACTATTATGAAATTAGCGTCTGGCAAGATAGACTATCTAAAGGGTCAGATTCAACGATTGAACTTTTATCTAAGGGCAAAATAACCGGAATAGTCTATTTCATGAATGTTAACCGTTAGTCAAAACTCTCATGTCCACATGTTTATCATACACAAAAGGCTTAAAGAGCATTTTGACCATCGAATAATCAGAGAAGTTGCATTTGACACAATTAACTAACAGGAAACATCCAAAATAGATAGTTAAGGCTATTTTGCCTCTAGATAAAACGTCCTTCGGTAAATCTAACCCTTTTGATATTCAATTGAGCTAGATGCTAATTTGTTAATAGTAACTTGGGTAAAAAATGCTATTTAATCCCATTTTATAATAAGAAACTATCAGAGAAGAAAGCCAACTGTACAATGAGTAAGAAGGATGAAATCAGATATTAAACAATGTAAAGCGGACTATGATCTACATTTATGCATGTGATACACAAAATTAGCTAAAACACTCAAAATGAAAAATATTTGACACAGAAGTGGAACACCCAGGGCATAAAACTAGAAATTTAACATAAACACAGACCAGTTCCAAAATTATCCTCACAGTTCAAAAACATATCTGAGCAATTGAAACATACTCCCTCCGTTCCTAAATATAAGATCACTTTCTAAATTTGATTAGATTAAGGATGTTAGTTAAATTAGTTATTAACACATGATATTGCTACTCTATCCTAACCATAAACTTTTATCCTCACTCTCCCTCTCCCTCTCTCTTGCTTGTAACTATAGATAAGCATTATTAGGGTTAATTTGGGAAAAACTTGGGAAAAGTTAGAAAGTGATCTTATATTTAGGAACGAGGGGAGTATTAAACACGAACAGCCTAAACATGGTCATCAAGACTACAAAGACATTAAACCACTAATAAAGTACACTTAAACATGAGTAGCATTTGTGCACAATACAAGCAAGGAACTAATATTAGACATGGCATGACACCTTAAAGCATAAAAGAAGACTACAAAGCTTGTTACATTGCTGTGTACGAAATCATACCTTTCAGTGTACAATGTGCAAAATGAAAACAAGAATGAGCAAAAGGAAGAGAAGAAACCTGTAATAGTGCCATGAACAACAGTACCATTCTTAAGCTCAATTGAGACAGTTTCATTGTTTAACTTCATCAAAAACCTGCTCAAAATTTCACAGTGAACACATAAGGCCAAAAAGAAACATCAACAATGCCAAAGAATATGAAATAAGAAAGGAAATAAAAAAAATACCTAACAAGCTTCATGATGAGAGTGCTTAACAAAGCACAATAGATCCCAAAAATTGTAAAAATCCCTCACCTTTCTCTGCAATATTAATCACCAAAGGATAAAAAATTATGATTCTATGAACAATTAGTGAGCACATTATTAATCTAAAAGGGCATAATTGTAATTTTAACAGAAAAAGGAAAAGGCATCATATTAGCTGAGAGATGAGAAGTGAAAAAAAGGAAAAGGAGAAAATGGCGAACCGACGGTGGAGATGGCGGCGGAGGAGGAGAGAGTAGGGCAAAGGAAGAAATGCGACAACTACAACTAGTGCCTTAATCCCCTTATGGGTTTATGTATGGAGGACAACACCGTCATTTTCATTTTTCTATGGGGATACTTTTGTCTTTTCAGTAATTTCATTCTCAATTTCAATTTTCAGACCAAACAATTTCGAAAGTGACAGTGAGTATTAATTAATTACCCTACCCGTATTCTTTTCTTAAAACATATAGCATTCAGCTTTATTTTAATGGTGATATTAGAAAAGGATATTATAAAATACTATTTACAATCCTAAATATAAGATATAGTTGACTTTTTTTAAAGAGATTAAGGTTGTGAAATAGGTTATTAAATCATGACATATTTGATATCTTTTTAGATTATTCATTTTCTTATAAATAAAATAAACTAATATAAGAGAAAAAAATTAGGTAAATCAATTTATAATTAAATTATTTTGTTTTTTTAGGATTTTCCAAAAAAGTCAACTAGATCTAATATTTAGAATTAGAGGAAGTAATACTTAGGAGAACCTTATTTTATTTTTTTTAATCTATGGTAATTCATCTATACATAGTTCATATAAAATTGATTTTCAGTCATTAAAATTTTATGACATTAATCCAAAGATTTAGCTATTGATTAGTACAGTGGAATCGTGGATCTATGTAACAGGTCCCATATATAGTGTGTGATAAGATTTGGTTGTTATTGTTTTTGAAATTTATTTACTTTAGGGTTAAAGGTCAATTTGGCCACCAAACAATTAAGTAAGGATCAATTTAGCCACCAAACAATAAATGGTCCCAATTTGGCCTAAAAACAATAAAAAAGTCTCACATTGTCCAATGATACTTAGGAGGAATATAATTTCAGCTGTGAAAAGTCTCTCTTACCCCATTAAAACAAATAAAAACAAAGAAATTTGTGGGTCCCACTTATGTTCAAAAAACATAAAAAAATATGTCTCTGTTCCTCACATCATCTTCTTCACTCTGTAGGAGTTTAAACTTAAAAGCTAAGAACATGGTTGATAGCTAAAATAGTGAGTAAATAAACTTGAGTTATATTCATGCTGATCTAAGTATAGAAAGCATCGACAATTAACAAATGATTTTTATATCTATGGGTTGGGAGGTCGACTCAAATATAAAAAGATACTAGAAGTAGGATTGATTAAAATTCACTCGAAAAAATAGATGAAACCAAATGAAAAGCCATCATAGTTAAGCAGATATGATCGTTCATGAATGAGACAGAAAAGACAAAGACGAGACCGTAGAAGTAGAGCCTGCAAAGTTCATCACAAACACTACAGTCTAGACGTGACTCTTAAATGCACTTATGCAGAATGAAATTTATGGTCATGTGAAGCAAACAACAGCGTGAATGAGAGAATTGAAGGATTTGAAGGTAGATGGGTTTTGAAGGTTTTCCTGGGAATGGTGTATGGGTGAAGAAGATGATGTGAGGAAGAGAGACATATTTTTTTTATGTCTTTTGAACATAAGTGGGACCCACAAATTTCTTTGTTTTTATTTGTTTTAATGGGGGTAAGAGAGACTTTTCACAGCTGAAATTATATTCCTCCTAAGTATCATTGGCCAATGTGAGACTTTTTTATTGTTTTTAGGCCAAATTGGGACCATTTATTGTTTGGTGGCCAAATTGATCCTTGCTTAATTGTTTGGTGGCTAAATTGACCTTTGACCCTTTACTTTATCTATCCATTAACATAGGATTAAATTGGTTTTTTTGTTGCTTACATGAAAGTTGATTTTTTTTTTCAAAAAATGTTAAATAAATTTATCAGCCCATTGAAATAATTTTTCAGACTGTAGCCCATTTGATATACTAAAATAATTTGTAGCCCATTTAACTTCGTTCCTTTCTTTATGGATCAAAATCTGATATGATACATAGTAACGAGTTTACCGAACGAATGTTGTTTAAGTTTATACTGGAAGACGCGATTATGTGAGAGGAGTCATCACCTTTATTAATTTGTTTAGAGCTTGAATGTTAAACGCATTTTGGACCACACAGATGAACATGCCAAACGTTGATTTCCTTTTAACACATAGTATACATAGACACTATTTCACAGTATGGTACATACATATAAATCACCATAAAAACATTAATGCAGAAAAAAATAAATAGAAAATCATCAACTAACAACAAGGTTGTCCTCGTTTTGGGTTTTAAGTTCTCTCTCTAATCTGGCATTTCCATACTTGCATTTGTCATCAAGCCAATCAACCATGTCTTTGTACACGATCTTCAAGTTTTCCGGCGGTTCTCCAATGAGAAGAGCATGCCACATTCCTGGGTACAACTTTATTGTCTTGTCTTTGCTTGAAGCCACCTCATGTAGCTGAACACTCACTGATTTATCTGTCACTTTGTCCTCCTCACCATGTAGAACCAAGAATGGCAGTGAAACCTATGTATCCAAACAAATTAAAGCCTTTTAATTTATCTTGTCTATGTATTAGTAGGAAGGAAGGATCAGTGTATCTTGTAGTACAAGTATTTACCTCATGTAATGTTTTCTCAAGATGTGTGCTGACTCTGTAAAGTTCATACCCTGTTTTCAATCTAGGGCGTCCTTTATAGCACAATGGGTTGTTTCTAATCTGCAATTTAATAATTCATATATTTAGCCAAAAAAATCATAATTCATATACAACTTGTTAACACGAAAGTAGTCTATCGTTAGACGACGTACAACACCGTCAAATTATAACCACAAGAAAAAAAATATAAATACGTTTCAAATAAAAATTATTGCGTAAATGTTATCCAATTTCGACATATTATCACAAAGATATCAAGAAAATTAAGAGCAATTTAAAAATTATGTAAGCTTATGACTATATTCATGCACCTGAGGATCACAAGAGAGGAATAGGTCATATCAAACAATATCAGCATTGCATCTATTGAAAACTAGCGGAAAATTGTTTTCAAACATATATGAAGAAAGCCTATTAGTTGTGTTATCAAAAAAGAAAAAAAAAAGAAAGCCTATTACTTGCACTTATAATGATAGTTCATTACTTCATATCAAACAGCAATATGAATACTTTAAAAGTAATATGACGATCTAAGGAACCGCTAAAAAAAGTTGTTGAATAAACACCTCAATTACTTAATGAATTTTGAATTATAATTACATACTCCCTCCGTTCCTAAATATAAGATCACTTTGAGGAAGTAGATAAGTTCCTAAATATAAGATCACTTTCTATTTTGTCTCAATTTTGGTCCAAATTACCCATATACTTCTTAGCTCCCTTACTTCTCTCTCAAATCCCTATTTGTCTTTTGAATTTAAGTGAGGGGTATTTTAGGAAGATCATGTAATCCTAATTCATGGGAAAGCCTTCCTTAATATCTCCAAATTAGCCAGCCAAAGTGATCTTATATTTAGGAACGGAGGGAGTATCATTTTTTTTCCTTGCCAAAATTAAATATCATCACTCCGCGATGGAATGTGAAATTACTACATTAGTATAAGTGCATACCTGATCTCTAACGTGGGGCTCCTTGAAGGCAGTGTCAATGATATCTTTTGTTGGTATTAATTTCCAAGTGGGAATGATCTTACTTAGTGCCGTCAACATGTTGATCACCACTGGATTCGGTCTCATCTCATCAGCTATCTGCACCATTCATTCACCCCCACTATTTATCATCTAACATGACTCACTTATCATAGTCAATAATATAAATATCATATAGTATTAATTTCCACACTAATTAATGAGGAGAGTCGGTAAAGAAAACTTGACTTTAAAAAGCTATATTCCCTCTAAATCATTAAAATTAATACTTAAATGTGACTTAAATCTACTACTTCAGAACCTCAATAAAATATAGATAAAATTTAGGAAAAAGTTAATCTATGACAAATTTAATGAGTTAACAACTACTCTATTTCTTAAATCCAATGAATCAATTAAAATAATTTATACTACGTAGTAGTTACTATATTGTAGCAGGATATTATAACTTCATAGTTCATATACGTTATCCTTAGGAGGCACTCAACTCAATTAATGGACACATTTTAAGTCAACACAAAGGGTCCATATAGTTATATAGTTGTATCACAAGAATAGTGAATCATTTTCTTGTTTTAAGATTTTGATTGATACACACGATTTAGGAAACCACAAGTCCTGATGGATCTTTAATCATTATGGAGATATCAACATCGTGCATTCTTTTTTTTTTTGTCAGAATATCGTGCATTCTACTTCATTCATTTCATCATTATTTTTCATTCGCTAAAATTCAAGCATCTTCGGTCTTCCATTGAAAGTAGTTAATGGAAATAATAAATAATACGATGGCATGCATCATCACTGACAACTCAATATTTTAGTTCAATAATATAATGGATCGCGAATGATGATGCAGCTTTTGACCACTAAAAAATGTGATGCAACGTTAGGTAACTAATGACAAATATTGTCCCCTTTAAACAGTATCTAAATCACAAAGTGCATAATTATTTACACATCTTTTTTGGTCAAAATTATTCACACATCTCGAGTAAATCAAATTAGAAAACAAGTATTGCTGAATTCATTAAAAAAATGATCATATAATCACTTCAAACAATTTGAGAAAGCAATAAGAAAAAATCGCTCAACAATTTTCCAATTACAAAATTTATTAGAAGTTATAAAGATTTTGAGATATTATTTCTTCTTTTAAAAAAACAAAAATAGGTCCACGCGTGCTTGATATCTGCCAATCAACCATGACTAGTCGCAGTTTTATGGACCAACTTTTATAAAAATAAATTAAGAAAAAGTACAAAAACAGAATGGGGCATCCTAAGATTAATTAATTTCAGAAATGAAAATAATAATACAGATCAATGAAGAATGCAAATAAAAACAAAAGGAAAAGGAAAAAGGAAGCCAACCTTGCACATGGGAGCTACCAAAATGGCACCATCCCAAAAGTGTGGTTTTTTCCTGTGCAACAAGAGAGCCACAGCTCCTCCCATGGATTCCCCCACCAAGTACCTCATCTTTTTCTTGTTCTCTTCCTTCTCTGCTCATCAACCATATATTCAATAAAATCAATGTCACTATCATAATTCATTTTCACCCTTTTCCTCTTATTAACTCATGCGTATCAAATTTCAGTTCAACATGCACTTCTTTAATTTGGACAGTGTACACACACTCACACACTTCGTTTTTATTTTTTTTGTAGGACTTTTTCTTAGCACTTAAAGGATAGCTAGTTAAATCATAATATGGTAGATTTTGATTACTTTTGATTTTAAATAAAAAATGAAAATTGATTAATTTTTCTAGAAAATTCGAACCATATTATAGGTTTAGCATAGTTCTCAATTGTCTTCAAATCATTAATATTTATCGTTATTTATTTTTCAAAGTCACACGTAATCTTTTTCATAAACACAAGTAATTAACTAAAGAAAATAAAGAATGAGTTGTAAGATTTTGTCTGGGTTTCAAAATTATATAATTCTTTGATTTGGATGCAGTCCTACTTTAGGTAGGCATTGTAGGCAACTAAATGTGGTCACAGTGTCACACTCTTGGGGCAGATAAAAAAAATTACTCTCTATATTCCACTTAGATAAACAGCAACAGAAATTCGTATGGCAATAATTAAAGATGATACATGCAATTTATTCATACATTAATTTCTAACCAAATGCCTCCCCCCTTTAATTTTAATCTCTCCGACTCTATTGCTCACGTTCATACAAAGAGCCTTATACTTTATACGCTATCCCAGATTAAACATTTCTTTGAAGACATACACAGCCAAAATAGACTCATAAATTCGATTTTCTTATTCTTAAAATAAATGTATAGCAGTCTAGTACTATGAAATTTTAAGATGATGAAAGGCATTGAAAAGTCAAAACGTAAGTCAAAAGTTTGTTATGTCGTCAAAATAAGACAGAAAAATGAAAATAAAAAAGTGGAGTAGAAAATGGAATTGCATTCAAAATTTCAAAAGTTGGGGCATGAAAAATTAATGACACAGTAAATTAGGAGTAAAAGGAGTTGAATTGAATACTTGGAACTATGCCAAAAGACAAGTAGTTTGGAGCACATAATCAGGAACGAATATCATGGGAAAAAAATATTTATATTAAGAATAAAGAGTATGAAGAGATAACGCAAAGGAGAAATTAAAACTGACCGCAAATAGAGGAAAAATAAGTAGAGCAGTCATCGATAACGTTATCAAAATTGCTCACAAAACCAGGCATGCCATCTGATTTGCCATGACCTTCATAATCTATTCCATAAACTTCAAATCCTTCCTTGGCCAGCCTCCTTCCTGCGTCTATTTAAATATATTCCATTGATTAATTCATTTTTTAATATATTAATTATATATGGTATTAAATCATCAGCTTTAATTAAATTAATTCAAATTAAATAACTTACTGTTCATGGTGACCGTGCATTCCAAGGCGTAACCATGGCACAAAAACACCAAAGCTTTCGAGTTTTCCTTCTCATTAACCCATCGACACGTCATCAGCTTCATTCCCCGAGAGTTCTCCACATACTCCTGCAAATAATTCAGAAATTCCATGTCTTAATAGGTCCGAATATATTGGAAATCAGGAACATATAGTACAAAGAAGTGAGTACATGAATCTCTTGTGTGTGTGTGTGTGTACGTGGTACGTACCTCATGGTATTGGATTTCTGTGTCGTCGTAGTTGGCCTGCAATAACAGAAAAAGAGAAAAGGAATGAATGAATTGAAGTGCAAATTATTAGAGGTTTCTGAGAATACCAAGAATCTAAAATCAACAGAAAAAAAGAGACAAACCATGTATAATGAAGAGAAGATATAGAGAGAGATGGATGGAGAGAGCACTCAGAGCAGTCACAGAAAAATCAGCTTTGATGAAAATTAGAAACCTTAGCAGCTTCTTCCTCTTTCGCTATTCAGTGCGTGATGAGGTGGGGATACGGACATATATATATCATAATGGGTGTGACTGTATATATGTAATCTTATTGTCTAATTATATCATTTGCTTTATGTGCGCGTTTATTTATTTATTATCAAAATATGTGCGCGTTTATTGACTATATCTCCGTGTGTTTTTTTTATCAGAATATTCCCGTGTATTTCGGGGTATTGATTTTTTTATATTTTTTTATTCATTTACAGATTCAATGAAACTGTGAAAGAAAGAATCCCTCGCCAACGAAGATCCAGGCCCGCAACTCAATGATTCTACACATGGCATAGCATTAGTGTATAATATAATTCTGTACTATAAATTACAAATATAATGCAATAAAAAAATACAAATATAATTTTATAAGGTAGGAATATTTAATTTTTTTTATTTCAATCTGCTAAAATTCAGGTCCATGGAAGGCGGAAGCAATAATATTTTAAGGTTATTGGGCATAAACCCCCCTTTTTAATTATTTGATTGAGAAATGAGATGTTAAGTATGGCCATGGGAACTGCTTTCCTCCTCTAAATAAAAAAGTGAAGTACATTAATTTCCCTTCTATTTTGCCTTTATTACTCAAACATCCTTTTTGAACCTGCAGTTTAATCTAATCCATTAACACATTAGAAATATTCTAAAAAAAATTTAAATTATATTTTTTAAAATTAATTTTATATTTTATTTACTATTTTACCTTCATATATTTTTTGGCAAATTCTAAACCAATTTAGTTTAATGAGTAGGAAAACAAATTAAACATTGACAGAGTACATGATTGATTTTCATGACAGAAACAAGAAAAAATTTATGCTTCATTTTCAAATATATTTTTATCTTTTTCATATTTAATCCAAATAAAAAAAATTTCATCATTATCTAAAAACAAAAAAATTCATCTGATCAAGGCTAATTTAAATAATATTCAGGTTTCCGGTAGTCAACCGATTAGAACCTGGTAACAAAATTTGAACTCATTTTTAATATACAAGTTGTGAACGTGACTTTATAAAAAAGATTGGAAGTCGTTTTTGGCGAAAGTCATCCGTTGCCTTATCGTTGTAGGGGGAAGGTTGCCATTAATTGCAATTTGACACTGGCAATTCAACTTGTCAAAATACTGTAGATAGTCGTAGAAGATAAAGTCAAATGACGACAAAAAAAAGGAAAATAATGGGAATTAAGGTAGTGTAATTATTATAGGCGGGCGTAAGCCATATGGTTTTGGAAGAAAACGCCGTCACGAATTTATGTGTATATTTGGCAAATATATGTAGGGAAAATTAATTTGAGGTCCCCACAAGAGACTTAATACTAGAAAAGTCTTAAAAGTTGAAAAATTAATGTAGGATCCCAAGGGATCTCACTTTAATATATTTGAAAAGTGAAAAGACATTTTTACTCCTAACCTTAATAAAAAATACTCCACCCTCCCCCTTCTCTCTCCTCTTCCTCTCCCCTTCTTCATTATCTTCACCAACACCCCCCCCCAATCATCCGCCGACCTCCCTTCTCCCCCACCCTCCTTCTCCTCACCCTTCTCCTCTCAATGATGAAGAAGGGGAGAGGAAGAGGAGAGAGAAGGGGGAGGGTGAAGTATTTTTTATTAAGACTAGTAGCAAAACTGTCTTTTCACTTTTCAAATATATTGAAGTGAGATACTTTGGGACTCTACATTAATTTTTTCAACTTTTGGGACTTTTCTAGTATTAAGTCCCTTGTGGGGACCTCAAATTAATTTTCCCATATATATATCTATATGAATAATTATTTGTAATAAAAAAATGATATAATTATGACGTCGACGCATAATCCATATATATATGTATATGGTGTGGATGAGGATTTTTTTTGAACTGAGGTGTGGATGAGGATAGAGTGAACATAAAGCTTTTTTTTTTTTTTGGATACAGTGAACATAAAGCTTTCAACATGTCGTTTTGGGTTCTCCCACTGTCCCACTTTCCAAACTTGGCTTCAAGTTTGAGCTATTACTGCTGCTTCCTAACTCGACAATGAAATTAAACTTTAATTGCATGCCATTCTTTTGAGTGAACAACAAAGCCTCCGTCCATGCATGACAACACAAGTTGGTCATCGTATCCAAAGATAGTTGTGTGTGTGTTGTGCGTGAGCGCACGACTTTTTTTCAAGTTAGCAAGCAACATTGTGAAAGTATCCTAACACATATATCATCTATCCATCACAATCCTACGCATTCACACGGAATCCTGTAGTACCTTTTGTTTGTTTTTTTCTTTGTTAGTGCACATGGATTCATGTATGTGTTAAAAGATACTCTCTGGCTGGTAGTAAACGATGATACATTTCCTAATGAGAATTTGCATTTTTATAATTGAAATGTAAATCTTATGATCCAAAATAATTAAATAATTATTTAAAATGTGGATGTGTATTCAACATACATTTTTTGTAATTAAGATATAAATTAAATGTTATGATATATCATATAATTAAGTTATACTACTACTATTATAACTATTACGGTCTAGCTCCCGAGTCAATTTATAAATGACCCACTAATAACTCTTGACACATTACCTCTACTAGTCCACCCTCTATGTCGAGTTTAATAATCATTGTCTAAACAACGTGCTGAGATCTAATCGAATAGCTTCATGTCGATGTTAGTGACGTTTGGTGTTAGTGTGATATTCAAACGATGGGGAAGAGAGTTGTTGTGATGTTGAGACAATAGAGAAGAGAATGCGATGAAGGAGGCACCGGTGTGTGAAAGTGTGGTGGCTCACCGGTGTGTTAATAGGCTTGGGCCTATTCTTTCTAAATAAACCAATTAATTTCAAAGGTGCAATTTGCATTAATTTTTTTTTTGCCAACAGCAATTTGTATTCATGAATGAAAGGGAATGCACACTTATAATATATTTTAAAAAATGCATAATAATAATAATAATATTTACCATTCGGGTGATATAATGAGAATTTAAAATGAATTTTTCATATTTAATTTAATTTCTTACTGTTTGACTTCTGAATTTTTTAATATGAAAATATTTTTTTTCAGCTAAAAAAATGTCTAAATAATTAAATACTTACAGCATATGGATGTGTATTCAAAATTTATTTTTTACTATTAAAATATGAATATTGTGCCCATCATAATTAAATACTTGCAAAATATGATTGTGATGTATTTGACAGTTATTATTTATAATTAAAACATAAAAATTCTGATCGATTATAATTAAATTATATCATTCTAATTATTACATGTCTAACTCTGAAGTTAATTCATGACTAACCCATTAATTTTTGACCCACTATCTCGACCGAATCGGCCTCTAACCCGATTTTAACAACCATGGTCCAGATAGTTGATGGATCAAATATAGTCCAACCCACCTCCTCATATAAAAAATCCCACACACACATGTCACAAGTGTAAACATGTAATTGCTAGTTCTTGCTACATAAGATCAAATCACATGCTCCAATGTTTTGAGACAGGTTTTATATGATTGTCAGTATTTTATTGTTTTAATTTATCACATTGAAATTTTGCTTCCCATATATTTAAAAACAAAAAGGAAATGCTATGAAAAAACAAAAAGAAAATCTAAGTCTTGGATTAGTCCAGATAGTTAGTGGATCAAGTCTTCCAATCCTTTTTTATTGGTATGTATGTTTTTTAATCTTACAAAAATAAATTGATTTTATGGGCTCAAAAAACTTATACGGGGTGGGTGACTGGAGGAGAGTGGGCCTGTTTTCACTATACCATATGGATGGACTCAATCACTTAAACCAACCCAAACCCTGATTCTGCTATTAAAATATCTTTGAATTGTTTGTCTTAAAATTGAAACAAAAAATAAAAAAGCAAAAAAGAAAAAAAGAAGGAAAGAAAAGACTGTCCCAGAGCCTCATCAACAACCCCACCACTACCTAAGCCCATTTATTCCTCACCAAAGTTCAAAGGTAGCGTATTATATAAATTATAAATAGAGCAGTTTATAAAAAATCTTTATAAAATCATATTACCAGAGAACAGATTGAAAATGGCATAAATCATAATGATGAAATAGCTGATTCATAAAATGTCTAAGCTCTCTTCTCTGGAGACCACCCTAGCCATAATCTTTCTTTCATTCATCACTTCCTCAATGAATCAACCTTGCTTTGCTCGAACCTTAACAAATAGTAATCCATCCCATAACCTCAATCTCAATCATAGTCATCTTCACAAACTCACATTCTTAATGCCACACATCCTTAACACTTCTCTTTCATCATCAACCAATAATGATTTATTTCCCTTCTCATCAAAACCTCTTTCCATTTCTCCTCCTACATCATCAGAATCTTCCAGTGACAATGATGATGAACACATGAAACAAACTCATGACCTTATCTCAACCATGGGATTCTTATTTCCCACGAAAGAAGCAAATCCCCAAGACTTAGTACTGGGGAAGACAACTCTAATACAAGAGGGCTTACTACAAGAAATGGATGGTACATTACACAAGTTTGGAAAAGCAGAAGGAGTGTATGTGACGGGTGGGTCAGAGGATAATAATGAGAATGGTAGTTATATGATGGCTTTGACTGTGAATTTTGGAGAGGATGATGATGATAAAGCTGAGTTGAGGCTCTTTGGAGAGCTAAGGAGTCAAGTCATTGAGTCACATGTTGCAGTGATTGGTGGTAGTGGCAAGTATGAGGATGCTAATGGTTATGCTTCTGTTAAGGTGGTACAACGAGTTGGGTTTAGTCAACAACATAAAGGAATAGTCACCAGCTCTATGCTTCTTTCTTTTGATGTCTACCTTCTTTGATAATATGGGGCTAATCTGTTTTTTTTTTGTACTAAGATATTCTAATTTGCGGTAGTAAACAATATTCAAACTAGCGATTCAATTTGTTTATTTCTAGTTTTATGGTAAATATTCAAAGATGATCATGAAGGCAAAAACTTCTTGAAATTCCTGTATACTTACTTAATGTACTTACCAATTCTACATGCGGTCCAAAAAAATTCCTGGCCTTCTTATGCGTCTTTCTATGTACTTAGTTACTTACCAATTTTTTAGTGATAGTATTTTTTTTTGATCAAGCTGTAAAAGATTGAGTATAACTTTTCTCAACCATACACAATTATAATAAAATTAGTAATCTGTGGCATGGATGAGAATTATGATTCTCCAAAACAGAAAAATCACAGGCCAAGGAATTAAGGAACTTATAATTTCATATCCAATGGAAGAAAGGCCGAACACGGATTCTATGATCAGTACATGATCAAGTTGCATTCCAGACAGTTTTTTTGGAGCAAGAAATCTTAAATCTGCCTTTTATAATTAGGATAGAATACATTAAAAATAATGGAAAATTCAAGAGCCATGTTCAAAATGAGAGATACAATGAAAAACAAGAATACTGTCACAGTAATATAGTATCAAAATGTTGTGTTCATATGTATTGAAATTTAAAGAGACTGGTGACTAGGACGATGCTGTGGATTCAATAAGCTGTAACAAATTCTGTATCAGAAGAGCTAAGACAATCTTCATTCCCATGTTGAGCCATAAAAATACTCATGACAAGAAATCATTCATCTTGAACAAAAATAGACTCAAGGTATTACGAAAAAGAAAAAAGACTCAAAGTCTAACCCATGATTAATTTGATAGCGAATTAAGTGTTTTAGTGATCCAAGTTCAATCCCCAACTCAATTAAACTACTGTTCAATAACTAGAGGTATAGTTGGCCTGCTCACGATGGGGTACTGGTTCTTAGTATAATTTTTTTTCCTTGTATCACTTTGTATAACTAATATCTTTTCTTTCTTTTGTGGATCACATAATTTAATTTGATGAAATAGTTCATTGTGTTGACCAACAAGAAGTTTGAGTTGTTTCAACTAAAACACCCTGATTTCTGAAGCCAGAGGAACAACATTGTAACCCAACCACTCCATAGCTTTTTATATTCCCTTAACCAATAACCAAATATGTTAATGACAACAACTTCAACATTCAAAATAAAAAGAAATATTACACACACACACACACACACACACACGTGAGATGTATGAACAATATAAATAGACAACAAGAAAGCCTGCTTCATCATAACATTCTACAATTGAAGCATTCATCTAAATCAAGTCTCTCTAATCTTTTACACACACAAAGCTTAGCCTTCATTGGAAAGATGGCTAAACTCATAATTTGCCTTTTCTTTGTAGCCACTGTGTTTAATACTGTGAACTCAGCTAGATTGCTTGACCAAGTTGACCCACAACCACAAGTTATTAACAACAATCAACCAGGACTAGCCATTCCTGCTACACTCCCAACTCCTACTAATCTACCAACTACCCAAATTCCAGCTGCCACTGCTGCCCCAGTCCCGGTCCCGGTCCCGGTGGCCACGGGTGCCCCAGTTGCCGCCACCAATGCGGCTTCTATATCGGTGGCGGTGGCTACCACCCCAACCACAGTGGCCACTGATGATTCAACTCAAGCCCCGGTTGCTGTGACTGCCTCTGCACCTGCTGCAGGTAAAATGTTACACAAATGAATGAGCTATTGGTAGTATTTTTCACAAAAAGTTTACATTTTTTGGACACAGTTTTATAAGAATAAATGAGTTATGTTATGAATATTTTTATAAAGTAGCCAAAAGAAGAATACTGTTACAAAGAACATATATCATAAACGGAAGCTTTTTTCTAGACAGAGGCCATTGACTTGTGTTAAAATAAATGTCAAATTCCAAAGGCCTTAAGTGGGACAATGTGGTTTGATCTTGTTTGCAATGCGTACCCTATAACTGAAAAAAATAAGTGAGATGTAACATCCATCCAATATATATAATGTTTATTTTTATAGCATTGGCTGTTCTTTTATGTCAAGGTCTGTATTGTGAGTAAAAACTAGTAGCGGTTGAGCAGAGTTTTTTTTTTTTTTTAAAAAAAAAATAGAACATTCTTGATTAACATGAAAATATTTTCATACACTAGCCCTATTAACTTGTGTTTATATTAGTACAATGTAACATCAGACCTATAATAAACGTTGAATTAATGTTAACAGGATAAATGTACAATTTTACTAATAAAGTGTTTCAGTGAAAGCATATAACACACGATCACTTTACCCATTTTGTATTCCATTTTACTTATTGATAGATAAGTAGCTTTAGATTCCGTTTTGTATAAAAAAAAATACTACCTCTGGTCCTAAATATAGGACCTAATTGACTTTTTTTTTGGAGAGATTAAGGTTGCGAAATATGTTATTAAATGATGACATATTTAATATATTTTTAGATAATTCATTAGTTTATGGGTATAATAAATTAATCTAAGGGAAAAAAATTAGGTAAATCAATTTATAATTAACTTATTTTTTGTTTTTTTATGATTTTCTAAAAAAGTGAATTAGGTTTTATATTTAGGATCGTGGGAGTATATATTTGTGCCAAATAATACTGCTACAAAACTTCATTCATTGGTAAAATTACATCTTTAGCCATGTCATATTTATATCTCTAGCTACTTTTCATATCAACCTCTGTTTTGTCAAAAGAGAGTCCTGCTTTCTTATCATTAAAACAATTGAACATTCATGAATTTCAGGCGATGATACTGAAGAACAAAACCCAGAACCTGAACCAATAACACCAACCCTCCCAGCGGCAACTTCTCCGTTCACCGGAATAGCATCAACTCCGGCGATCCCTGCCGGAAAACAACCCACACTCTCATTCTTCATGCACGACATAATCGGCGGATCGCAGCCATCGGCTCGAGTAGTGGCCGGAATAGTATCGAACACCGACGTCACCGGACTCCCATTTTCAAAAATAAACAACAACCTCTTCCCCATAGTAGGAGGAATCCCACTAGTGAATCCAAAACTCAACGGCATTGTAACAAACAACAACCTCCCTCTCCTTATAGGCCTCAATGCAGCTCAAGCCTCAACCGTTTTCCAAAACCAAGGGACAGGTACGACCGTTACCGGCGGCGATAACCAACCTTTTGTATCCGCCGGAAACCTGCCTGACGGTTTTACCCTTCAGAAGCTAATGTTTGGATCAGTGACAGTGATTGATGATGAGATAACAGAAGGGCATGAGTTGGATTCAACTGTGATTGGTAAGGTTGAAGGCTTTTACTTGGCTAGTTCATTGGATGGTACAAGTCAGACACTTGTTGTTACTGTTGTATTGCATAGTGGTGGTGAAGGACAACATGGTGGGGTTGTTGAGGATACTATAAGTCTTTTCGGGGTTCATCGGACCGCCTCCCCGGGATCGGAGATCGCGGTGGTTGGTGGGACCGGGAGGTATGAGAATGCAATGGGGTATGCTGTTCTTGAGACGCTTCCTAAGGTGGATCAGCATACTACAGATGGTGTTGATACCATTATGCAGTTTAATGTGTATCTCACTTATTAGTAGTGGCTTTGATTGTTTGTTGATTTGATATTTGGATGGACTTTTTAAATGTTGTGTTTTGTGATTGGTTTGTATATGAAGGCTGGTTCATATGATCATATCAATGTCAAAGCGTGTTATATGGTGAAATTGTCAGTTTCTTTATGTTTGAAATGGGCAATCTAGCAGCTATCAAACTTTCATTCTTCAAAATATATTTTTGAAAAAGTGAGAGGGTAAAAGAATATTTTTATTTAAGGGTAGTTAATAATAGATCTGGAAGTTAATTGCTATCAAGTTTTGAGACATCCCCTTAATTAAATTGAGACCCAACAAAGTCTCCTAATTAAATTGATGTCAGTGTTAACTTTTAGTCTAAAATTATTATTATTATTATCATCATCTGGCCAAAATTGTTATCATCTAGTCAAAAGTTCTTAGTGACTAACCAGTGACATTTTGCACTACGTTAACAACTTTTTGAGCCTTTATAGTAACATTATGAGTATTATTCACAATTTTTATAAATTCTTGGCAATTAGCTGGACAATGACAACTATTAGGACATTGATAACAATATCATAGTAACATTCACAATTGTTATAATATATTGGTAACTAACAACATTTGGCTAAACAGGAACATCTTTTTAGGCCTTTGTAACAACATTATGAGTTTCATTCACAAGTTTTATAAGTTATTGGTAACTAACACCATTTGATGAGACAATAACAACTCTTGTGCATATGTGACGATGTTATGAATATAAATAACTTGTATAAACTACTCTTGATTACGAACAAGTTTTTTCTGAATGATAATAACTTTTGATTAGACGATGACAAAGTTAGAACTAGGGATCTTGGTGAGAGGATTTTTGGACCTTATCTTTACTAAGAATCTTTTAGCCACCTATGAAAATTTTGCCTTTATTTTACCACACATTAAGATAATTTTATGAAATGTTAAAAAAATGTCATCACACATAATATATCATCACCAATTACCAAGAATATTGTTAGCAAGTTCTTAAAAAAGATCCACCATATTGGACATTTGACAGCTATATTACTAACCGTTGTTGAAAGGCCAGTCACGAAAAGTTCAAACACAATTTTAATTATAATGTTTGATCAAATAGTACTATACAATACAAGGTTGCTTGCTTTCAACAGAAGTTAATGAAGATGCAACCTTAGTGCCACGACAATTCAGATCAATGATACTACATATACAAGAAAATGATAATAGTATTGCAAGTAAAAACATGACAACGTCGCCCATTAAGAGAAGAACTTGGAAAGGCCTAAGAGAGCCCACTAAGACGTCATGACTTAGCCCATCCATAAGAATTGTAAGAAGCATATTACTTAAAGCCCAAGCCAAAACTGAGGCCATAGCCAAGGCTACAATTTCAACAAGTCTATTATTATCCCCATATTGGTATTGAACCAATTTAACAGAAATCTTACTAGTTTCCTCTACATATTCCATAATGCTCCGTTTACAATGAGCTATATATTGTAGGGTGTAGAAAAATGAAGCAAAGGCCAAACATATCAAACCAGGAGTTAAAAATGCACCTGTAAGTGCAACTATAAGCCCATGCTCTTCAAAAATTGAAATGATCACAATGTATAATAGCACCAAGAAGAAAGAACAGGAGAAACCTGAACAGATGAAGAGACACAGTGAAGTGATGACGTCTTTTACTTTTTCAATCTCCATCTTTTGCCCCTTATTAATACTGCAAACAAGTATATATAATCTTATAGGTTCAGTTTGAAAGCGATCTAGGTATATGTAAGCATATTATGAAAATTTGCTTTGGTTACAGCTAACTAAAACTTATATTAAATTCATTATGTTATATATATACGTTAAACCATCATTATCATTCGTTGCCACCTAGGTCACGTTGCACTACCATTTTGTTTCTTACGTTGTTTTTCTTTTTCTTCCTTCATCATTTCTTAGCCTCCTTAGTCACACAGTCATACTTACATTGAATGTAACTTACTTCTTCATATTTGTTTTGTATATAACGAAATTAAGAGTTTAAATATCCAGAATTCAATCAATTTTGCGTAAATAAAAATTTGCTATAGTCAGATATCTAAATCATCCAGAGATATAATGTATATTATTTTTAAAGGATATTTTTTTGGACTAAAAGATTATTTTTGAATATATAATAGGTAGATTATCTTTATTTTATACCCGTAACATAATCTTCTATAAAAACATGAAATTTCACAAAATCAAATATATTGAGAGTCTAGATCTAACTAGTTCTCCCCGTTTATAAGCTTGAAAACTGGTTCTGACGGGTCTTTTGTATTATATGAGATATCAGGTGCTCTGTTTGTTTGTAGCTATCACCAACGTATATGATAATGAGCTAAATCCAAATTAGATTTCCATACCAATTTTGGATGTCTCTGCTATACTCAAATTAAATACTCATATTGTCTTTATTATAAGATATATTTGACTATTTTAGGAAAAATTGATGAAGCTAAATGAGTTATTTAATTGTAACATATTTTGTGTATTCTTACATCATATAATTAATTTATAAGTCAAATTAACTAATCTGAAAAAAAAAGTAAAATTCGTGTATAGGTAACTTATAGAACATTTTTAATCATTTTAAAAAAAATGTCTACTCGCGATATTAATTATATTAAGAATATGAGGGATTTAAGCATGATCAAATAATTAGCATGGGGTCCAAATTGTCATTTAAAAGAAATTGAAGAAACGAAGGAAATTAAAGTCAACGCAGGTAACTAACTTGCGTCGTAGCTAGGCGGCCGGCAGCCCGGCAACAATATATAGTATATACATATGTATAAACTTAAATTAAGGCTTTCTAGCAAGAGTTACACTCCATCGCAATTCATGATCATATAACTTCATATACAACTACAAGGAGTAAAAAATGGAAATTGACAAGGCTAAAGCAGCCATTACTTCACTGTGTCTTTTCATTTGTTCTGGTTTTTTCTCTTCCTTCCTCATTGCAGCGATATATCTAGTGATCGGTAAGCTTCTCGAGGGGCACATGAATCTTCTAGAAGCATTGGTGTCGGGCGGAATTTACCTTCCTATGTTGGTATTCATGGCCCTATATTCTCTTGACTATACAGTTCGATTTGCAAATAGTTGTAAAAGCAGTATCGTGGAATGTTATGTAGCTGATGAGATCAGTAAGATTTGCATGAAACATGAAGACAATATACTCATTAAACTCGCAAGCTAAGGTTGACCACGGTGCCATCTATTACATAGGGGGGTGTTTTATACTTTTCATAATCTATATAGATGCCATTATTCAAGAGGAACTACTCTCTCTCTCTCTCTCTCTTGTTGTTCTATTAGCCTTCTCTTAGCTTATTACGTTGTGTTATATTTTTATTTGCAGTAGTGAGATCAGTAAAATGTATCTCTAGCTAGAGCCATTCACTAATACACTGGCTCCAAGGTTGTACCTTCATCACAAAATTCTACTGAATATGTGAGCAACTTTAATTTAAATTACATTGCAAGGGTATTTTATGGTTGTGCCTTAGCTTGTGTAGTATGACATCTTTCGGAGTTTTTTCGTATAAAAAATCATGGCGATTGGCGGATCGGATGAATCACGTAATTACATATGCTGAATTTTGGGTTATAATTCCAGGCTCATCCCACATCTGCTCATCTCCCTTCTCATCCACAAAACTACACCGTTTTGATGAATGAGCATGTGAGTGCGACTAAGTGTAACAAAAAAGGTCCCCACCCACGCGCCTGTTTCTTTTTTCTCTGCTCCTTCCCTAGCTCAGATGCTTTCAAGTCTTCAATGTTCAAATCAATCTCACCCACATCTTACCACTCTCACCTCGTCTCCGCCGTCCATCTGCCCCTCCACCACCATACACATCAGCTCTACGAGCACGACCACTCCAACCTCCACGTTGTCATCCTCACTTCTGTGAACACGTCGGCTTTTCACGTGTTATGGAGTCCGTCGTGGACGTCGGCGGCTAACATGTTATGGAGTATGAAGTCCGCCGTTGAGACGTCGGAGGCTCCGGTGAGGAGACGTCGGCGGGAGTGAGGATGACGGCGTGGAGGTTGGAGGAGAGGTGAGGGCAGCGGAGGAGGTGTTTTGGGCGGAGATTGGAGAGAGAGACAGTGAGGGAGAAGGTGGAAGAGTGGAGAGAGAGCAGGGTCCCACCATGTGTTTGTGTGTGTTTTAATCAAAACGCAGTCAGTGTTTGTGTTTTGGGAGATGAGAAGTGGATGAGAAAGAATAAGGATGAGGAGGGAATTAGAACCCGCTGAATTTGCCTTGGTACTAGCTAGCTTAAAAATATGATGGAAAATGAAGTCCATATATATAATTACTTTGTACTCATCTGATGCTACTACTAATTAATATGGTAGGGAGAGAATGTTTTATTTGTTCCTATTTTTAAAAGGCATATTATCAACTTTTTCCTATGAATTTAACTTCATTTATTATATATTGACTTTGATTTTATATTGTTTAGTGGATATTAAATTGAGGTAAAATTAAAAAGTTGTTCAATTTTAAGATAGGGTTGAATTAAAGATTTCTTTGGTCTATATAAAACATGCTGAAAATGCTCCATTTGATCCGTAATATAATAGCTCAAAATTTAAATTATTTTTATACGTTGATGTTAAAATAACTTTTTAAAAATAAAATATTAACAATACCATCATATATGGGATGATTTCATGGTTGAAAACAGAATAAATAAATCAAGAAAAATCAATCTGGGTTTTCACAAACATTGTTATTAAGCACAGAATAAAACTGACCCGATGCAAGAAGCAAAATTGGAATTCACTTGAATACTAATAAATACTATGTGAGATTATGGTGTCTAGCAGCTCATGGGTTTGCATTTATTATCTTAATTGTGTGATCCCTGTTCTTGTAATTGAATCCCATTTTCTTTGGGTGATGAAGGTGTATCATCAATCTTGTTTCCACTGCAACAATGTTTTGTGCCATATATACAACTCACTGGTATTACCAATACAAAAAGTAAGAAGCTTAACAAGGCCCCTATTAGCATCAAAACCACTTTATCTCGTTCCCTACCAACTTCTCCATCTTTATGCACAACTTCATATATAACCATCACCAAAACCCAAACTCCAAGATACACAGAAGTCAATGCACAAAGGAATTGTGTTACACCCACCATCACTCTATTGATTTTTTTACCACGAGGTCGGTGATTTTGAGGTTCTTGTTCTTGTTGTAATTGTTGTTGATCATGATCATCATAAGCTTCGATATGTGTTGTTGCTAATGGTGAAATCTGAGATGAAGCTTGTTAGAACATAATCAGTTTTACAATTAGCAAATGTGTAAATGCATATTTATTCTTTGTGTTTGTCCTCTAGCATAACAATTTCCCTCACAGCTGTAGTATTGGGGACCACATGTAATTGTATTTACCCTACAATATAAATACAACATTATGTGACCCTCTGATGGTCACCTTTAGCGCCGCACCTACAGGACCCTTCCTTTCTTTACTTTTCTTGGTACCAGAGCCGTGCGAATCCCAATGGCATCTACACCTGAAAGCATTTCCTCCACAAATCCTTCTACAAACTCTTCGGCCAGCTCTGCCTCAACAGGTTCTTTATCAAAGGGATCTGGACTTTTTAGCTCTTCTAATCAAGCAACCAGCATCAAACTTGACAGAAGTAATTATCTGATTTGGGAGTCTGTTGTTCTCCCGTTCATTGAGGGTCATCGTCTCCAATCACACATTGACGGTACTGGAATCATTCCTCCTCGTCTTATTACAAACCCCACAGGTTCAGGTGTGATTACTAACCCTGAGTATGAAGAGTGGGTGGCTGCTGATAAGCTCCTAGTAAGCTGGCTCAGGAGCAACTTCACTCCTGAAATATCAGCTCAACTCATTCACTGTCGGTGGGCACGTGAGCTTTGGGTTGGTGCCAAAGACCTTACAAGTGCTTCCAATCGAGCCCGAGTAATGATGTACAAGGCTGAACTTGGATCACTTGAAAAGGAAAACATGTCTATGGAGGATTATTTGAATCGGATGAAGTCCTTGTATGATCAATTGGCTCTTGCTGGTGCGCCAATCACGACAGATGAACTTATTCAACAAACATTAAGGGGTTTAGGCGAACCCTATGACACTATTGTTGGAAAACTTTATGATCAGAATATCTCTTGGATAGAAGCCCAGGCATCTCTACTGACCTGGGAAAGTCGGCTTGAGCAAAGAAATCGTCTTTCACGTCTCAGTATCAACCCATCTGTTAATGTGGCCAAAAGAGAAGAAAGACATGGAAGCTTCCCTAATCGCAACTCAGAGCCCACTCGGCCTCCTTGGAGGGGTGGCCATCGAGGCAACTTTCGTGGCAGTGGACGTCGCGGCAGAGGCCGCCAAAACTTCTCTGGCGGAGGCTTTCACTCCGGTGGCTCAAATCCTGGGCGTAGTCACAGTTTCTGTTATCTCTGTGAGAAACCTGGACATGAAGTGGCTGAATGCTTTCGTCGTTTTGACCGAAGCTTCAAACCTCCCTCGCATCGTGGTGGATACAACTCAAATGCTTTTTATGCAAACTCAAGCACTGTGAATGACCCTTCTTGGTATATGGATTCTGGAGCAAACTATCATGTGACCCCTTGTTTGGATAATCTGGATCAGATAGCGCCTGCAGGTAATTCTTACTTGTCAACTTGTACTGGAGAGAGAGCCGAAATTAAAGGTGTAGGCTCTAAATCAATCACTGGCTCTAACATTAAGTTAAATGATGTGCTTCTAGTTCCCACAGCAACTAAAAATCTTATGAGTGTGAACAAGTTATTGAAGGATAATTGTGTTGATATTTATTTTACTGACAACTGTTGTATTGTGAAGGACAAGAACACTGGGAGAATTTTGATGCTGGGGAAGGAAAGCCAAGGAATGTACCCCATGAAAAGTAGACCGGATGGAGGACCATCTTCAGCTTATGTTGCATCTGCCAATTTTATTTCTCAAAGAAGTGATGCCTATCTTAGGTGGCATCACAAGTTAGGACATCCTAGTAATCGTATTTTAAAGCAAGTATTAAAGTCTTGTAATGAAAGAGTTGAAATTAATGAAAGTTATGTTTGTGAAGCATGTCAACATGGCAAGTCTAAGTTTTTACCATTTTCTCCATCCAATTCTCGTGCCAAAGCACCTCTAGATTTAATTCATACTGATATATGGGGCCCTTCACCAGTACAATCACGGAGTGGTCATCGTTTCTATATATTATTTGTTGATGATTATAGTAGATTTACTTGGCTATTTCCTCTTAAGTTCAAGAGTGAAACTTCCTCTGTATTCCTGGTTTTTCAAAAGCAGGTTGAGAATCAATTCAACACCAAGATCAAAGTTATCCAGTGTGATAATGGTGCTGAGTATAAGCCTTTAATTCCCATTGCACAGAGTTCCGGAATGCTGATACGCTATACTTGCCCATACACCTCTGTTCAAAACGGACGTGCCGAGAGAAAACACCGGCATGTGGTGGAAATGGGACTGACCTTGCTAGCTCAGGCTCATATGCCTCTGACTTATTGGACTGAAAGTTTTCAAACAGCTACATATTTAATCAACAGATTGCCAACTCCCACCTTGCAAGGGTCAACTCCCTTATCTTGTCTATTTCAAAAGGAGCCAGACTACAAGGAGATACAACCCTTTGGATGTGCTTGCTATCCATGCCTAAAACCATATAATGTGCATAAATTTCAGTTTCACAGTCAACAATGTGTATATTTGGGACCAGCTCCTCAACACAAAGGCCACAAATGCTTGAGCACCACTGGTAAAATATATATTTCAAGGCATGTAGTCTTTGATGCTTCCAATTTTCCATTTGCAGGTTGCTTCTTGAATCGACATAAAAATTCTTCTGATGTTGCTGTCTCTATAGATGGTCCAGTTATTAATTATGACTTGTCATGTAAACCATTGAACATTATTCCTCAAGAAGAAAGCCCAGTCATCGAAAGTTCACAAACCATGAGCCCAACTCACTCTCCTCAAACCCATACACCTCACAACCCACACAACTCCAACACATCCAGCCTACAAACCAATACACAAACACATCACAATCCTCACACATCTAATACATCCAGCCCATACGCCAATACACAAACCCAAAATATTACCTCCTCTCCTCAAACCCAACATAGCCCACATGAAAACACACAACCTCAACATATATTTAACCACTCCAGCCCACAATTCATGTCTCCAAAATCAAATGAGCCTCACCCACCACAACAAAAACATCCTATGGTTACTCGATCCAAAGTAGGTATTTTTAAACCCAACCATCCCTTTGTTGGCCTCATGAAGTCAGAAGATCCAAAAACTCTTTCCCTCATTTCAGAACCTAAAACCATTCGTGAAGCACTTTCATCCTCTTACTGGAAAAAGGCAATGGAGGAAGAGTATCAAGCTCTCATCCGAAATCGAACATGGGTTCTTGTTCCTCGGCATCATGCTACTTCCATTGTTGATTGTAAATGGATTTTCAAGAATAAATTCAAAGCAGATGGTTCGTTACTTAAACCCAAAGCACGTTTAGTTGCAAAGGGATTTCAACAACAAGAAGGAGTGGATTATGGCGAAACTTTCAGCCCAGTTATCAAACCGACAACCATTCGAGTAGTTCTCTCCATTGCGGCAACTTTTAATTGGGAGGTAAGACAGCTTGATGTGAACAATGCTTTTCTCAATGGTTTTCTAATAGAAAATGTGTTTATGAATCAACCAGAAGGTTTCAAAGATCCTCATAGACCAAACTTTGTGTGCAAATTGGTCAAAGCTCTCTATGGTTTGAAACAAGCTCCAAGAGCTTGGTTTGATAGACTTCGGAAGATACTGTTGAAATGGGGCTTCAAGAATTCTCGGAGTGATACCTCACTGTTCCTTTTTATAACTCCATACTTGACAATTTACATCCTCATATATGTAGATGATATCTTGGTAACTGGTAATTGTTCCAAATATGTGAAGAGCCTTATTCAAAGACTGAATATCTTGTTTTCTCTCAAAGACTTGGGTCCTGTATATTATTTTCTTGGCCTAGAAATTTATAGAGATTCCTCAGGCTTTTACTTAAATCAAGGGAAGTATATTCTTGATTTGCTAAAGAAGTTTGATATGCTTGATTGTGCTCCAGTACCCACTCCAATGGTTGCTGATAGACATTTCTCTAAGTATATAGGCACGCCCATGAAAGATCCATCTCTGTATAGAAGAGCAATTGGCTCTCTACAATACTTGACAACCACACGTACAGACATCTCTTACTCGGTTAACAAACTGAGTCAATATTTGTCTCAGCCAACAGATGTGCACTACCAAGGAGTCAAAAGAATTCTAAGATATGTCAAAGGCACTTATAATTATGGCCTGCATCTCCAACCCTTTCAAGTGCCAAAGATCACTGCCTTTACCGATGCAGATTGGGCAGCAGATGTTGATGATCGAAGGTCTATTGGTGGCTGCTGTGTTTACTTAGGAAATTCTCTAGTATCATGGGCCTCTAGAAAACAAAAGGTGGTTTCCAGGTCATCTACTGAATCTGAGTATCGATCTTTAGCAGACGGCGCAACAGAAATTAAGTGGCTACATTCACTGCTTCTTGAACTTGGATTGTGGGCAAGAAAGCCAGCCACAATGTGGTGTGACAATATCAGTGCTAAAGCTCTAGCAGCCAATCCAGTCCAACATGCTAGAACCAAACACATTGAGATTGACCAGCATTTTGTGCGTGATCTGGTATTGAATGGGTTTCTCAATGTTCAATTCACTCCTTCTCAGCATCAAATTGCAGATTGCCTAACCAAACCTCTCACTCACACAAAATTCAGATTATTCAGAAGCAAACTCGGGGTTACAATTACACCCTCTCGTTTGAGGGGGGATGTTAGAACATAATCAGTTTTACAATTAGCAAATGTGTAAATGCATATTTATTCTTTGTGTTTGTCCTCTAGCATAACAATTTCCCTCACAGCTGTAGTATTGGGGACCACATGTAATTGTATTTACCCTACAATATAAATACAACATTATGTGACCCTCTGATGGTCACCTTTAGCGCCGCACCTACAGGACCCTTCCTTTCTTTACTTTTCTAAGCTTCCCAATAATGAACGATATACTTTTTGCCTCTAACTGCAAATCGCATGGTGTACACAAGAGAAATAAAGGCCAAGTGTAATAACCAAGTAGTGAAAATGCCCAACCAAAATGCATCAAGAAGGTCGTAATTCTCTTCAATAAAGAAAAAAATCGCTTCGATAATTAGATACATCATCCCCATGAAGAAGAAGCAGAAAAAAGCCGAAAGCATGAAGAAACAGATTGCTACGCTCATGGCTAATACTTTTTCATTCAGCATCATTTTTAATTTATTCTCCTCGTCAACCGCAATGTTATTATAAATACGAAACTATGCAATTGCAGATAACTACTATATAGGCTTCAATCATTCGTGTGTATTTGTAGCAAGTTTCAGCAATTATTACGTCAAGAATGGGGTAACTTAATTTGCCTCATCACTTACATTTTATTTTCCATAATATAATATAATATCGTTATCATCATAAATTTCGTTGCCGCCTAGGTCTCCCTTGATTATTTCATCTTTGTGTTGGAGTACTATATGCTTCAGAGTTCAGATTATTAATAATTACATACGTCATGAATGTTAACAATCTTGATGCGTCTTATATTAATTAACATAACAAGTACTTATATCTAACATAGATATGATACGGAAGTGAGATGAACTAGTTAATTATAACAAATATAAGATTTGATCTTTCTAAAATACTCTTTGTATGCAAGTTTTGTTGTCATATTATATTTTACACATTTATCATTTAATTTCTATAAGTTCAGTAAATTAGTTTTGAGAAAAATGATAACTTAAGACAAAATTAATGAAAATTTTATATAAACTATCAAATCAAATAATCCCCAACTACTCCTCGTGAAAAGCCCCTTACTACAATACTAGTTATCGCAACCACTTAGTTGCAAAATGAGTATATGGAATAATTGGTTCCGAACGACACTTTAAATAATTCATACAGTTCAAAGCTCTTTTTTTTTTCCAAAAAAAAAAAGAAGATTTCCGGTGAAGAAACGATGAGACAGCCTAAGTGGAGAGTATTACCCTTGAAATAATCGGAAATCGATACTAAATCGCAACAATCTATATTTGACCTAAGATAAAATTAAACTTACTTATTATATTGTTCTCTTATATATATTATTTTCGCTTAAATTTCTGTAAGATATACAATTGAATGTCACATGGGATATACTTTAATTTGTGCTTGTGGGAAATGGGATAAACAAGTCCTAACAAATTCACATATATACAAATTAGGGCAAATGTGCAAATTTATAATAAAGTATCACACAAGAAGTGTTTCTAATAACAACCATCGCAATGTGCATCAATGATAGTCATCTATTAAACATTGTGCATTTTTTAAGGAGTCTTTCACATTTAAATTTTATTTCCATCAAGTTCCAAGTTAATTAACAGAAGTCATCTAAAATTAACCGAAATATAAGAAATGTCACATGTCTAATAGATAGGTATCATCAGTGCACCTCTCGATAATTGAGTATTAGAAACGCTCCTCTGTGATAGCTTACCATCAAATTTTCACTTTTACCATTCAAACTATGATTATATAGTAGATGATGAATAAACTATCCTCCTCGGTTGATTGATGTTCATACTTAGGAATTAGTAATTAGTTTTAGTGATCGTTGTTGTGATGAGATCTACATCTTTAATTTTCATATGCGGTTTCAATGATTTAGATTCATTAATCATCAATTAATGATTTTAAATGAGAAAAATCACCTTTTTCAGAAAACAATTGACCATTGTAAAGATTATATTTTCTGCACATTTTGTACACATAAAAAATAAAATTAATAGAATTTGATTCAAATTATGCAAATTAATTAGATACACGAAGTGGGGTATGTATATATAATAAGTTCTTGGAGAGCTCATTGGTATATAGGCATATATCTTCTAAGATCATCTTGGCATATTCACATTAATTAATAACATACCACAAAAAACATTGTACCTTATATCCTTGATTTAAGATCTAGTCTGTAATATCAAGAAACGAAAGTCCTATTATTCTTAATGTTGTCATTGACCTATTATTGGAGGTTGCTCCTCATCTTCAATAGAAGCAGATGGTGTAGGTACAACCTTTGTGCCATTATTGATGATAGAATTGATAGTACTACCAGAGAACACAGCGATGAAAACAAAAGCGGTGGCAAATATTATAAAGAATGCAACTCCAAACCGATCCCAAGGCACTTGTTGCTCATCATCATCAGCTTCTTCTCTCATTTTCTTCTCACAACTCGCCAATTGTACTACAAAATAAATTACCAGTATGAAGCACGAACCAGCCATCACTAAACTGAAAATGAACAATAACGAAATGATCACCAATCTCCCCTTTCCATTCACCATCTTATTTTCCTCTTTGTCCCCAAAATTTTTTTATTAGTGAAGCTACATTATTAACAAGTACATATTATATATACTATGTGGGAAAAGATAAATAATTAAGAGGCAGGATGTGTTGTCCTTTATATTTGCTCTTAGCACACCTTTTGGCTGGATAGAAAGAGAAGTGGAAGTTTCTGCTTTTCTTCAAAGAACAATATATAGATGGAAATATTAGACATATGATAGCATAGCATAATTGAAACATTAACACACACACACACACATATAATCAATGGAGCTTCTTATAATAATGTAATAATAATCAAGGTGCCTATTTTTTAGAAATTACTCAGGGACAACTACTCCGAAGGTGGCTTATCAAAATTTTAAAGAGCCATGAGTGATAATAAATTTTTATAGGAAAAGAATTGATCTATTGTAGACTACGAATTGAAGCCTTGTTAAATTATACGAGATATTTCTTTTCAATAATATATAGAAACAAAAAGAAATCTTATCAGTTAAATATAAACTGCTATTGACCTAAACCCCAAACAATATAGTGCAATTGTCCAAAAAAAATTATATATAAAAAAGTATGCGTTTTTTTTTAAAAACGAAAAGGTATTTGGTTTACAAACTGTTTTTATCCCAATTAATTGCTCTTAAACAGATTGAGACTGAGACGTAACAAACTAATATATCATCCCAATAAGTAAGACCTTCCAAAAGTTCTTTTTATGTTTTTTCAAAAGACAATTGTATGTAGTATTCCCTCTGATCCTAAATATAACTCTCCTTTGACTTTTTATGGACGTTAAAGAAACAAATTAGATCATTAAATTATAATATATCTCACATGAAACTAGATTATAGATTAATTTATGAGTAGAATAAGTTAGTTTTGAAGAAAAAAATTAACTATATACAATTTAATAAAGTGATTAATTTAGCACCCTTAATTTCTAAAAAAGCAGAATGATATTATAAATTGGAGGGAGTATATCATTTTGATGTTAAAATAGTTAAAAATTCGTTGAAAAACTCAATTGAAGAATTCCATAAACAAACTTTGGAAGAGACCAAGCAAATATACATATTAACATTAACAAATATTTAAAAAAAACATAGAGACCGCGAACAAGTAGCAGATATACAAAATGGGTTTAGTTTACCATATAGAGTACACATTCATCCTTATCCATTTCCAGAGGCTGAGATTTTGAGGCGTTTTTTAGCTATGGAAGTGGAAGTGAAACTCCGTCTCCCAGACTCACATTCTCACCAAAAACTCTCCCAATTGCTCAAACCATTTCACATAAAAACCTTAATTCAAGAAAACATATTCTTTGATGGCACAAAGTCTCAACTCACTTCCAAACTAGCTGTCCTCCGAATCCGGTTCTACAATATAGAAACATGTGTCCTCTCCCTCAAGGCCAAGCCAATAATTTCCAATGGAATTAGTCACATTGAGGAGCACGAGGAGCCATTCGACGCCGCCCTTGGCCGTGCCTGCGTGGCGGAGCCATGGAGGCTGGCAAGAGTGGTTGAGTCATCAGAGATAATGAAGAGAGTGAGGGATGAGTATGGCATGGGAAAGGAAGGTGAATTTGTGTGTTTGGGTGGATTTAGGAATGTGAGAAATGTGTATGAGTGGAATGGGTTGAAGTTAGAGGTTGATGAGAGTAACTATGATTTTGGTACGAGTTATGAGATTGAATGTGAGAGTTGTGAACCTGAGAGAGCCAAGAAGATGCTCGAGGAATTCCTCAATCAAAATGGTATTGGTTACTCGTACTCTCAACTTTCTAAGTTTGCTGTTTTCAAGTCTAGGAAATTTCCTGAGCCAGGGGAGTAAGGACAACTCTATACCCATGACTATGTAATATCAAACCGGTTCGTTCTTGTTATATGATCTGCCGTAATTGTGTTAGAGGTATTGTTATTTTTAATTTAAAGATTTAAAGATCAAAGTTGAGTAACTTATTTGTAGAGATCGTTAAGATTAATTAGTTGTCACGTTTGTTTCTTGGTCAATAGAGTTGATGTTTAGTCTTTTAGTGTAAGATTTTTGTTATGTTGAGGATACAAAAAACATAATATTTATGGATTTATCCTCACGATGCATTTTTTTACGCTTGAATTTATCTTGTTATAAAGAAAATGAAATCTAAGATTCCATGCCATTGTTAATTGAGCTGTGTCTAATAGGCATAATATTTTCCTCAATGTTACCCAACAAGTGTTAAAATAGGACAAATGTCAATATAGTCTTTTGATCTCCTTTTTTGTCCCTAATTTCATTTGTTTGATTGAATTTTTTTACCAAAATTTAAGCGGTCTAGACATGCTAAACTATATTTGTTCAATTTTTTCTTTTTTTTTCTGGTCAGAACAATTTTTTCATAAGAAGGAAAACATGTTTCCCTGGGATTGTCCAAATGGATGCCTATCATGTCACATTTTGCGATTTCGTATGGGTATTGACTATATATTTTATATTTTAAGTTAAATGTCAATTCTACTTTGGAAATATATTAGCAATGTAGCATTAGTGGATGTATACATTTTGGGAAAATCACAAACCAGATCTCAAATAAAAGAATCAATCACAATCAAATTATGTGACAATTCGAAGGACCCTCATCATTAACAACTCAAAGAGTTGACGACTCACACGAAACAAGTTGTGAGTTTCTCTATATCTTTTTGGCTTAATGTTGGGTTCGTAAGTGTGTTTTTTTATGTATTAACACTCAATAGTTATCACTTTTTGAAATCACAATAAGAATTTAAACAACCAATTAGTTAGTTTGTGGCTATCCCTCCTAACAAATCTTAACAAAATTAATTTTAGGCAAAATTGATTCTAATTTTGTCATAACATGTAATTTTCAGTAGTACTTGCATTGCTCTATATCTTTATGGAAAATCATTTTAGTCCTAAGTACTAGGGCTCCATGATCGTCACAATACACTCAAGTGGATTGAAGATATGGAAATTAAAATTTACAGTCCCTTGCACTAAAAAATCCTGGAGATATTCATAAAAGAAACCTGCTGAGAGTACCAAAAAAGAAAACAAAACCAAAACCAAAGAAAACAAAACCAAAACCTTATGAGAGAAAGATAATATGGGTTAGGCCTAAAAGGAGTCCACCAAAAAATTGTGTTTTCGGCCCGACAAAAGTTGATTTGGAACAATTTTTTTATGGAAAAAACTTACCTCTATTTCCTTACATCCATTTCCTCCATTTCCCCAATTAAAATTAGACAAATATACAACTAGTCACATCATCTTCTCTTTCTTTTCTCTCCCCTTCATCTCATATCTATTCCATTATTCCCAAACCCTATTCCCAAATAAAAAAATGGACTCTCCCACCTCCACCGCCCCCTCCATCATCCTCCTACCCCGACGCCGCCCACCACTGCTGTCTCTCCTCCACCTTCTTCAATGTCGGCATCGCTTGGGAGAAACAAGTTCATCACTCCTTTACAAAAAGATTCTCATACATATCTAAAATAACAATCATCTTATAGAGAGCTAAAAATTATAACTTCACATGATTTTCATCATAAACAATAGGAACCCATGTGTGAAAACAGTCGAATTCTTCAACGACAGCAGCCATGATGGCCTGTTCTTGAATAGAAGCATCGTAGATTTCGATTGTCTCCTTGCGAGAATTGAAAAACGTGTCCAGCGATTGCTAGAGGAATTAGGTTTTGTTTGCTTTTTGTTGTGGTAGTTGTGATTATGAGATGTGAGGATGACACAGAGATTGCCCATGATTCAACACATGAATGACGTGGAAGAATGAATGAATGAAGTTTGGGGAAGGACAAGTGTCGGGAAGAGAAGGAGAAAGAAGGGAGGAGGGAGGTTTTATTTTTTTTTAATTTGAGAATAGGGTTTGAGAATGATGGGATAGAGATGAGATGGAGGAGAGAGAAAAAGAAAGAGAAGATGATGTGGCTAATTGTACATGTATCTTATTTTAATTGGAGAAATAGAGGAAATTGATGTAAGGAAATGAAGGTAAGTTTTTTCCTTTTTTTATATTGAAACATTTTCTTTTAGCATGATCCGCTTAATCCACATAATGGTCCACTTTTCATTTTTAATTTAAATAGGAAAATGAATTAATTTTACACTAAATTGAAACAGAACTTAAAAAAAGTTGATTTTATATTCCTTATTAATATATCTTCTTTTCAATCCATCCACAATATTGACATTGTTATCATGAGACAAGAAATTCTTGTGTGAACATGTTTTACCATGAATAAACTCCTTACATATATTCTAATTTGATGTGACTATGTAAAACATTGATTTTTTTCAATAAAAAGGAAAAGGTAAAAAAAAAAAATGAAGCCTTGATTTATTTTTTCATTCATAGGTGCAACAGCAAACTAAAGTTTATATTCTTAATAAAAATCTCACATCAAATAAAAATATTCATAAAGTGTTTGTTTGTAATTAATCGGGACCCAAATGAGATGACCAACCATGTTTACCTTAAAATTGCAGCCTCACCGCACAATCATTTAAATAAACTACATGTTTATTAATACCTATAAATTTAATTATAAAAATATTCATAATTTCATTTGGAAATTTACGAACACTCAAAAAGGTTGGTGCGCCTTGGTGGGCTATGGCAATACGGTCCATATCAATATCATATGGATTATTATAATAACGTGGAGTCGGGTCAACCCGTATTATATCACACACAGACACAGCGATAATAGTGATAACAGTGTACCTATAAAAGGCAGAGAAAGAATTTAGGGTTTGTTATTCTGGAAGAAAGTGCCGTCAAGTTCTTCATCAAACCTCACCTCGGCGAGACACAACACTCATAGCCGTCATGGGTAAATGTCTAATCACTCCTTCCTTCATAATCCCTTTTTTTTTGCGTGTTGTGATTGAAAAATGACTTTTTTATAGCGAGGATTAAGGTTCACGAGCTGAGGCAGAAAACAAAGGCCGATTTGTTGGCTCAGTTGAAGGATCTGAAAGCTGAACTTGCCTTGCTTCGTGTCGCTAAAGTCACTGGTGGGGCCCCCAACAAGCTTTCCAAGATGTATGTATTACTACTTCTAATACTTCACATGTGTTAAGTTTAATCTTACAATCACACACCACATTGCATTTCAATTTACATTGGAACATATATTAACTAATTCTGTGTTTCTATTCTAAGGCTTTACTTTATTGCCTGCCCATTTGGTGTTTGCAGTTTGGGGAGATTTCCCGCTAAAAAATATAGATTTTTCCTAGTTATTTCACTCTTTGAGTAGTGATTTCAAAATTGGCGCCCACATAATTTATGTGGCATCCTTCATGACATGTTTAAGTATGATTGATTTAATGAAGGATGTTTTTTTATGTTAGTAGATGTATTTTTTTAAACACCTCAATTATCTTTACTTGATCATATTTGGAGGAGTCTCAATAGGGGCAATTTAGGAAGAATTTGACAAATTATAATTATGCCTTATATTTAGGACTAAAATCAACTCCCCAAATAGCTATTATATTTAGTAGCGGAGGGAGTATTACATATCATATTGCATTGAAGCAAGAGTTACATTGTATCTTCCACTTGTTTTATTGCGTTTGGTTTAACTGGTTATGTGTGTTTGTGTGTGTATTTCTTTCCTATGATTTGCAGAAAGGTGGTGAGGTTGTCCATTGCCCAAGTGTTGACTGTGATTTCTCAGAAGCAGAAGTCTGCATTGAGGGAAGCCTATAAGAACAAGAAGTACTTGCCTCTTGATCTGCGCCCAAAGAAGACCAGGGCTATCCGGAGACGGCTTACCAAGCACCAGGTAATTATTTGTTTACCTAAATGTAGGGAATCTCTTGCATTATAATGCATTTTTCAATAATTGGTTTTTGATCTGTTTTTTCTAAAATTTAATGTGGTCTCTGCATTTTCTCTGATGTAATTTAGCACCATTCACCTCTTAGGATTTCATTATGTTTTGACCTGAATGAGTTGAAAACGTGCTCTATAACAACTTGGATGTAACATGGTAGTCTTTGGGAGAGTTTATAAAAAATAAAGCTCAATGATTATTGACTACTGTAATGCATGTTAGTGAGATTGGGTGAGCAACTTAGATGAATTATTTACTCAAATCAAGAATTCACATATGTGAATGCTTGATGGGGATGGCATAGTCGCGATAAAAACTTTTTTGGTCAAATGATACTCATGATCAACCCGATCATTCATCTTTTTCAAATGAGAGATGAATTTATTAATCACCAAGTTATCTTATATTTGCACATTCAATTCAAATAAAGAATTCACATACTATCGTTTTGTTGATGTAATTTCCACTCTGATTTTTGCAGGCTTCCTTGAAGACTGAACGAGAGAAGAAAAAGGAGACATACTTTCCTTTAAGGAAATATGCCATTAAGGTGTAGGACATTTAAAAGATCGATCATATAGTACTTTTCAAGTTTTGATACATTTCAGATTTTAGTTTCGGCTGTGGTATTATTAATTGTTTTGTGGTGTTAAATTTGACGACTGTAGACATTTCTCTCCTAAATCAACGAGTTTCAGCTGAGTGGTAGTCCTGAAAGTGGATTTAAGATATAAGAACTAATATCCCACTTTTCTTTTTAAATTCTGAATGAAAAAGCAAACACTATATGGCAGTTTCTTGTTACTTCATCGTTATTATTGGTTTGAAGCAACTGATATTTATTGTGGAATGGTTATAATATTAGTCTATGTATATTAAAAACGCCATCATTATTCTTTTGATAATACATTTAGCTCGGTTCTAACTATTGCCCCCCCCCCCCCCCCCCCCCCCCCCCCCCCCCCCCCCCCCCGCACCCCCCCCAAAATTTGGAAATGAGATTTTTCCTTGGCCGCAAACAGACAGCAGTCAGTCCCCAAAATTATTGTTCAGTTGACAAATAATATTTAAGATAGAACTAACCGCATTTCCAGAGTTATAGGGAACTTGTATGGAGACACGCTTGTCCTCATTTAAAAAATCTGACTGTAACAGGAAGAACATTGGAATTTATTACAACTATTCTAAGTAAAAAGACGAAATAATCAGGATTTAAATTCATTCATAAATTGAAGAACATAGCCCAGAGCCATAGCATAGCCTTTAATTGGCATAAAAGGAAGCAGGTGAAAAACAAGCTTAAAATTATCTTTATACCGACATACCTTTAAAAAACAAGGGGAAAAATCAACAGTTGACATGATCTCAGCTCGCTGCCCCAAATTAAAATTTGGAGAGCTCTCCCAAGTCATATAAAGTGATTCTAGAGATACTTTTCCATATAAACAGTATCCTTCAGCTTTTGCTGTCAAGTTCAGAATGAAATACAATAAGATTTGTAATGTACAATGATATTATCATAGTACTGGGGCCGATTCTAAAAACATAGAAAGATGAATGAAAAGGGAAAGACATTTCTTGTTGGCCAGAACTTTGACTTGTTATCTCAGAAAGATATAGAGGTAGGGTGGTTATATGTAGGCTATAGTCAAATTCTATGGGAAGGGGATGAGAGAGTCGCATTTTATTAGCAAAAGTAGCTGCTTGAAAGCAAAAGCATAACTCAATTGCCAATCACCTAAAGGATGCCCGAATTTTGACCAAATACATGATCCAAAGTGTGCAAACCAAGAAGGCAGATCTTCATGATTGGAGAAGTAGAGGCACGGTCCAGGAAATCATTGATCTTCTAGCATCAAACGTCGGGTTTTCTGTTTCTTATGTTCCCAGGAATTTAAATACCGCTGCAGACTGTATAGTGGCTGAATCATATAAGAGAGTGAGCCCTTTGGGGTGAGTTTCTACACCATCACTTTCTTTGATTACTATTCTGACGAAGGATGCTCATGGGCCTAATGATTCAAGACCTGTCAATGCACTCAATCCAAGAATAGGCGTTGGCTAGTTTATGTTTTTATCTGCTTTGATTATTGCATGCATCAGTTTGCTTATTGTTTCTGTTTTCTGCATACTGTTTCAATTTTCCATGTGTACTTGTTGAACTTTTTGCTTAAGCTGATAATGGAAGGTCTTGATTTGATCAAAAAAAAAATCTTAAGAAAATTAATTTTAGGCAACGTTGATTCTAATTTTGTTACAACATGTAATTTTCAATATTACTTGATCGCATTGCTCTATATCTTATGGACAATCACTTTGGGCCTCAGCACCAAGGCTCCATGATCGTCACGATACACTCAAGTGGACTTGTTTTTTTACCATACAAGTGGACTGATGATATGGAAATCAAAATCTACGGTGCCCTTGCAATAAAAAACCCTACAGATATTCATAGTTGATACTGAGAGTACCAGATATTAAATAGGAAAATTAAATTAATTTTACACTAAATGGAAACATAACCATAAAAAATTGATTTTATATTCCTTCATTAATCTATATTTCTTAATCCATCCACAATATTGGCATTGTTATCATGGGACAAGAAATTCTTGTGCGAACATGTCATTTAATTTGTATTCTAACCAATCATAAACAAAGACCTTAAATATTCTCTAATTTAATGTTATATAAAGCATTGATTTTTTTCAGAAAAAGGAAAAAGGTAAAAAATAAATGTAGCCTTAATTTTTTTTCATACATAGGTGATAGGTGCAATGAAGAATTAAAATTTATTTTCTTAATAAAAATTTCACATGAGATTAAAATATTCGTGAAGTGTTTGTTTGTAATTGATCATATATGAAACGATCAACCAAACATACTTGAAAATTGTAGACTCACTCCACAATCATTTAAATAAACTACATGTAACACTCCATGTTAATGAACTACATGTCAAATAAACTACATTTTAATTCATGGACTACCTATAAATTCAAAGATTAATTTAATTACATAAATATTCATAATTTAATTCTGAAATTTAAGAACACTCAAAAATGTAAATGTGTTTTGTTTTTTTTTTTTGTTTTTAGTTTTTAAAAAAAGTTTGGTGGGTTATGGCACTATGGTCCATATCATATGGATTAGAACAATAACGTGGAGTCGGGTCAACCCGTATTATATCACACAGTTTGATAGTGATAACATTGTTGTGTACCTATAAAAGGCAAAGAAAGAATTAGGGTTTGTTATTCTGAAAGAAAGGGCCGTCAAGTTCTTCATCTAACCTCACCTCACCTCACCTCGGCGACACAACACTCCATCATGGGTAAATCACTAAATCCTTTATCACTCCGTCCTTCGTAATCCTGTTTTTTTTTTTTTGTGTGTGTGTGGTGATTGAAAAATGACTTTTTTATAGCGAGGATTAAGGTTCACGAGCTGAGGCAGAAAACAAAGGCAGATTTACTTGCTCAGTTGAAGGATCTGAAAGCTGAACTTGCTTTGCTTCGTGTCGCTAAAGTCACCGGTGGGGCCCCCAACAAGCTCTCCAAGATGTATGTATTACTACTCCTATACTTCACGTGTGTTAAGTTTAATCTTACAATCACACACCACATTGCATTTCAATTTACATTGGAACATATATTAATTAATTCTGTGTTTCTATTCTAAGGCTTTACTTTATTGCCTGCCCATTTGGTGTTTGCAGTTTGGGGAGATTTCCCGCTAAAAAATATAGATTTTTCCTAGTTATTTCACTCTTTGAGTAGTGATTTCAAAATTGGCGCCCACATAATTTATGTGGCATCCTTCATGACATGTTTAAGTATGATTGATTTAATGAAGGATGTTTTTTTATGTTAGTAGATGTATTTTTTTAAACACCTCAATTATCTTTACTTGATCATATTTGGAGGAGTCTCAATAGGGGCGATTTAGGAAGAATTTGACAAATTATAATTATGCCTTATATTTAGGACTAAGATCAACTCCCCAAATAGCTATTATATTTAGTAGCGGAGGGAGTATTACATATCATATTGCATTGAAGCAAGAATTACATTGTATCTTCCATTTGTTTTATTGCGTTTGGTTTAACTGCTTATATGTGTTTGTGTGTGTATTTTTTTCCTATGTTTTGCAGAAAGGTGGTGAGGTTGTCCATTGCCCAAGTGTTGACTGTGATTTCTCAGAAGCAGAAGTCTGCATTGAGGGAAGCCTATAAGAACAAGAAGTACTTGCCTCTTGATCTGCGCCCAAAGAAGACCAGGGCTATCCGGAGACGGCTTACCAAGCACCAGGTAATTATTTGTTTACCTAAATGTAGGGAATCTCTTGCATTATAATGCATTTTTCAATAATTGGTTTTTGATCTGTTTTTTCTAAAATTTAATGTGGTCTCTGCATTTTCTCTGATGTAATTTAGCACCATTCACCTCTTAGGATTTCATTATGTTTTGACCTGAATGAGTTGAAAACGTGCTCTATAACAACTTGGATGTAACAGGGGTAGTCTTTGGGAGAGTTTATAAAAAATAAAGCTCAATGATTATTGACTTCTGTAATGCCTGATAGTGAGATTGGGTGAGCAACTTAGATGAATTATTTACTCAAATCAAGAATTCACATATGTGAATGCTTGATGGGGATGGGATAGTCGCGATAAAAACTTTTTTTGGTCAAATGATACTCATGATCAACCCGATCATTCATCTTTTTCAAATGAGAGATGAATTTATTAATCACCAACTATTTACAACATATACAGTGCTGAGGTGGGGTTGTTGCATGTTAGTTAGCGAACACGCATGTTAGTTATCTTATATTTGCACATTCAATTCAAATAAAGAATTCACATACTATCGTTTTGTTGATGTAATTTCCACTCTGATTTTTGCAGGCTTCCTTGAAGACTGAACGTGAGAAGAAAAAGGAGACATACTTTCCTTTAAGGAAATATGCCATTAAGGTGTAGGACATTTAAGAGATCGATCATATAGTACTTTTCAAGTTTTGATACATTTCAGATTTTAGTTTCGGCTGTGGTATTATTAATTGTTTTGTGGTGTTAAATTTGATGACTGTAGACTTTTCTCTCCTAAATCAACGAGTTTCAGCTGAGTGGTAGTCCTGAAAGTGGATTTAAGATATAAGAACTAATATCTCACTTTTCTTCTTAAATTCTGAATGAAAAAAGCAAACACTATATGGCAGTTTCTTGTTACTTAATCGTTATTATTGGTTTGAAGCAACTGATTGAATCGTATGCTATGTCAAAACAATGAAAGATTGAAGGTTTTTGGAAGTGTGGTATAATATAGTTATGTTTAATGTGGATTTGCAAAATATTTCAATTTTTTGTTTTAACGGATGTGGAAGTTTCAACTTCTAAGATTTAACAATTTACGAATTACATGCGCTTTTGAATTTTGATTATATACAGTGATCAGTACGGGCTAAATATGGGGAGGTTCGAACCATCATTGGTTTTAATTTGTTGGATTTTAGTGTTGAAAATTTGTGTTTTTCTAAGCTTTACATAATGAATGTAAAAAAATGATGTATATTATAAAATTAACCATAAATTGAAGAGGGTGCAATCTTGCTGAAATTTACATACTAAAAATTGATGAAATAATATTTAGTGATAGGACAACAACGCCTTATTCATCATCTAGTATAAATATCAAGTATAAATAATATTTAGTACAGAAAGAAAAAATATTTATACCCATAATATATATACTTAATTTCATAAAATGAGCAGGTAAAAAGATGGTTGTGCCACTACATTCTGAATAACATCAAATTTTATTATATATTTGATCTCAATTGTGTAGGACATGAACAAATCATTAGTCCCAAAGCTGTCGTAGAATTAACTGTATTTGGATTTTAATTTTCGGAAGCATTCAAGCCAATAAAGCTTATGGAGCAAAAAGTGACGTAGTTTTGCGATTTATTTTGAAGTTTATTTTAAACTTTTTGGGGTATAAAATACAATGAGAAAATCATGAACAAATATATAAAGAATATTCATGTAATATGCATTGAAATATTAGTTTTTACAACAACTTCCCAGCTCCATGATTGAGAAAACAGTTTACCCTTCAAAATTTTGTGATACAATTGTTTAAAAAATAACAGGACAAACAAAAGATATGAAGCAACTTCCTAAACGATTGGCTTGAATTTGTGGTTTGTAACACTCATTTTGCATTGGCCATCAGTTGGTCCAATATGAAAGAAATGCTAAACATAAAAGTTTCTTTAGCTAGCTAGCTATCAGGATCTGGATTCTCCTTTCGATATCGTTCAAGAATTTGATTACACTCATTCATAACACGTGCATCTAGAAGAGCATGATTCCAAAGTTTGATCATAAAGAATCGCCACGACCTGCGAATATGGAAGATTAAATGGAATTTTTCCACCTTTTTTGCATGTAAGCATTGCCCATAATTAGAATTAGATCACAACTCCAAAGAAGTTGCATTTGTTCAGTGAAATTGACAGACAACCTTGCTAATGACGAAGATCACCACAAATTAGGAAAAAACAGAAAAGTAGGGTGTAAATACTCCTCTAGTCCTATTTATATGCAGAGAAAGAATATTTTATTTAATTCTGTTTACAAGGTACCCGCTCCGTCCCAAAATATAAGGTTTGCAAAAAACTTTTATAGTTAAAAAGCAAATTTTGGTTTTTAAAATTGGCTTTATTTATTCTGAGAAAAAAAAATTGGCTTTATTTATAGAAGAATAAGAAAGAGAGTGAAGATAAAAAGGAGGAAAGGTGATATGCTTTAAGGGCAATATTGGGGAAATGGCATTTAATATTCTACTAACTCAAACATTACTAAATATTATGGGACAATCATTCAAAAACTCCATCTTATGAAATAAGGGAGTACCTTATTTTTTTTATGTGAATGCACAATCTTATCATTCATTTATTAGGTATTGCCTTTATTTTAATCTGGTGTAGTATATGTTTAATAAGGGTAGAGTTGGAAAATTGTCAACTTCCATGATACTCCCTCCGGTCCTAAATATATGACATAGTTTACTTTTTTGGAAAATCCTAAAAAAGAAAAATATAAGTCAATTATAAATTGATTTACCTAATTTTTTCCCTTAAACTAGTTTATTTAACTTATAAACTAGTTTATTTAACTTATAAACTAATGATTAATCTAAAAATATATCAAATATATCATAATTTAATAACATATTTTGTAACTTTAACATCTCCAAAAAAAAAAGTCATCTAAGTCTTATATTTAGGACCGGAGGGAGTATAATTATGATATTTAAAGTTTTCCTTGATGCATGTGAAACATGTGAAAATTCCTATAAATAGGATAATAGAGTATCAGTTATGCAGCAAAACTTCAAACACCTCGGACACAACAATGACACTTACCAAGCTAGTGAGGTGGATCGGACAAGTTCAGGAGCATGCCGTTTTGAGAAAGCTTCACATGCCCATGGAATGTGGCCATCAGCAATAACCCTGCCAAGAAAATGAAACATCTGAAACTAGAAAGTAGACACTTGAATAGACAAGCACATCAACTTTCTCAATCTTAAATGATCATTTATTTTCCCGCAGAGATCATGACGGCTTTTCACAGCAAGATAAATAAACCAAAATAAAGAGAACTTGTTACCGCTGCTTCCTAACAAATGAGTTCCACATATGCATGATTTGCTTCTCATCTTTGGTCACATCAACAAAATTATCAAGCATCTGCAAAATAATAAACCTAGATTAAAATCATATACTTGGAATTAAAGGAAAAAAATTCCAGTTTTCAAGCTGAAATCCCAGATGGTAAGCTTGCCTAATAAGGTATAAGACTAGGTCCCAGATCCTATAAAAGGGAGCAGTTCGCAGTCAGTCTTCAACTTTTCAGCCAAACGACTAAAGTGTACAACAGTTAGCAGTTTTAAAAGAGTTTTCTAGTCCATACTTCAACAGCAATGACAAGAAGCAATTTGACATTTATAAACTGACAATTGATTACTACGAATATAATTCAACTTACCCTCCGATCTTCAATATCTGCCACATCATCATCAACTTCATCTTCACTATCTTGATCTGATAGAACTTCTTCAACTGACATTGGCTTTAAAAGTAAAAAAGAGAAGAAAAATGACTAACAAATCTAGTGGACATGTCATAGCAGTAAAAAAAATCTAAACATATAATTCAGATATCACAAGGTAAACCCTTTTTTTCTTTTCTGTACTCTATTTTCAGATAACATCTAATGATTAAGAACACTGTTCCACCTCCTCGTTACCCCAGTCCAAGGCAGCCTATTAAATTTTTTCCCTTCAAAAGTAGCCCATTAACGGTATATATATACCCCAAGCGGCAATAATGTAGGGATATTATTGATCCCACCAAGGTACATGGATACTCCATTATCTTACTCCACCCAAACAGATATAGATCAATAACAATTATTTTTTCATAATTAAGTACTTGTTTTGAGAGCTACTTGTCCTGAATCCTGGTCAATAAAAAATTTTCTTGAACCACATAAAATTAGCAAATGATATTTCAATGAAAACAAAACTAATAATGAAAAGACTGAACTCATTCAGGACAATTTTAGAACACAAATATGGCAGAAACCAATGTTTTATAGACAAGGAAATAGTGGTCTTCCTTAATCAAGCTCCCCCCCCCCCCCAAACTTGAATGTTCACTATATTATTTTTTAAATAGAAAAATCACATTTTCCAACTATCCATCTTCACTAATTTCACTCCAAGCTAACACAATTGGCAATGATATACTCCCTCCGTTCCTAAATATAAGATCACTTTGGTTAATTTGGGGAGATTAAGGAAGACAATAAAATTACATGATCTTCCCAAAATCCCCTCAATTACTTAACTTTAAAAGGAGAAGGGGTTTTCAATGAAAAGAGAGAGTATAAGGGTAGTTTGGGCAAAACTTGAGATAAAATAGGAAGTGATCTTATATTTAGGAACTTATCCACTCCCCCAAAGTGATCTTATATTTACGAACGGAGGGAGTACTTCTATTGCCCTTCCAGTTAGTATATCGAGTTCATGGATTGTTTTTACATAATGAACAATACTATAAATAAAAAAAGCCAAAACTTGAAAACCAAATAGATTATTTCCAAATTTGAAAAGGAAACAGTTGAGGAAAATAAGGATAATCAATAAAAATCTTAACAGCAAAGAAACTAGTTTTAGAAAATAAAAATATCATACAAAAGTCAGTCAGTCATCACCTGGGCTCTATGAGAGTGAAAAAACTGTCTTTTCCTCAGGAGGGCACAACTGAAAATATTCCAAAGAATTTCGTTCATGTTGGTTTTATGCATATAAATGATTAAAATCACAAGTATAAATAATAATCAGAAATATTTGAAAGATCATTATAGCTTGGAAAGACTTCTTAGACAGCCACACTTGACGCCCAGAACTGATTCTTGTATTATATATATCAAGATGTGGTGTACACAATACCAACACAATTGAATTTAACTGCTTAATACCAACAAATTTAGCTAACTCGGATATTAAGTAAAAATAAATCTAGTATGAATCAGACTGATATTTTTTAAACTGTGAGATGACAGCCAATAATTTCTTTTTTTCACTAATTCAAAAACCAGATCAGACCTTAAAAGTCTAGCTGATTTACGTAACTCACAATGAGACTTACATAATAAACACACTAGCAGTGAAGAATTGATGACACACTAACTGGGAATATGACACCACATAGTTCGAGAATCTCACCAAAAACCCTTATTTCATCTCCAAACAGCACACTGATTTATCTCCAAGCGACGAATATATTTTTATGGCAACTTCAATTTGGAAAAACTGTTTGTTATACAGTTAGGTTTGCAAAGAAAATTTGGATCATCTTATGCTAGGATTGAAGTATTTAGGATTTTAAATGCCTTATGGGAAAAGGGAATTCCCTCCATCCCTTGATATAACAGCTATTTACCTATTTGGCAAGTTGATGTTGGTCCCAAATATAAAACCTGTTTCTAATTTTAGTAAATGTTTTCCCAAATTGCCCCATTGATACTCCGTCATCAATAATCAAATAGGGGGAGGGGGGGGGATAAAAAAGATGATTTGGGTGTTTTATAGAAAGTGTGTCATATTAACCTACTTAACTAAAATCCATAATCCAGTCAAATTAGGTAAATAGGTCCTATATTTAAAATGAAGGGGGTATAATCTTTGATAGACTCTTGGCTTAAACAGAATCTGTTTGACTAATATAAATAGAGATTCATCGGTTAGGTTATCTGCTGAAATTCAAGCATAATATCTTTTTGTATGAGATGAAAAGTGGGATGTTTAAGTAGGTTGATTCTATCACCTCAAAGGCTCAAACAACTACCTCTTTGGGTAGGATTCCCCATCCCACTTAAGTTAGTCTGAAAAAATGCTCATTTATATTGAACAAGATGATAGTCAACCAAAATTGAGCAAAAATGTCTGAAATATGAGATATATAGACTGCAAGACGAGAGAGAAAGGAGCAGGCCAGAAAAAGCATACTTTCGTGAGTCAGAAAGCTCAACAGATAGCTTTCTTGTCTTTGCAAACTGTAGAACTGAAGAGGTGCCAAGACTATTTTCAGATATTGGTTGGGTATACGACCCTGAATGCAATTGCCCCATTGCACTTGAAACCCCTGCAGGTTAAAAAAAGTTGGCCTGTCATCAACAGTAGGTAGCATCGATGCTGGTATTTGTAATGGTAAATGACGGAAATAGCTAAAATGCAGATCTCAACACCAAGCACAGATCAGTTTTATGTCGAAGAAGGCAGGTTGCTATCATCACCCTCAATGAAATACAAAACTTTTCCAGATAAAAATAAGCACAATAGTTGAAAATAAAATGGATATTTTCTTTGTAGTGGAAGAGCCAAGTCCAATGCCTACAGAGATTATACCATGAGTATACTTCTTTATTGGATTGATGATTGATGATTGAAATATTTTTATATACCATGAATATGATAAAATTTCTGGATTGGAGTAAAACTATCTGTATCTATATGCAGAGTATTGAAAGGGAAGATCATTTAAAGCAGGCTCTTCCTATATGCTCCAAATCTCAGTTTGTTGCATTTACTATGTTATTATGGTTGGGACTTCAATGACCCCATTTTCAAATAGCTTTTCAACTCTTAAACAAGCATTATGTTGATAACAATATATTGACCCCTTTCGAGATTTTGAGAGCATTAGAATATTCACTCAATCAAAAGTTGCATACCATCAGCCTTCTCCAGAAGCTCATCTTCCAGAGGAAACTCAGATCTTACACGAAGTGAATGCATACGCTTTTCATTTTTAGAAGTTAAGGACTTCGGTCTTCTGCGCTTAAGTGGCTTTGCACTGCAAACATTCAATAGTTCAACGTTCTTTTCACTCTATAGCATAAACAAGGCCAAGTAATTTCTAAACAAGCAAGTTCAGTAGCTAACCAAAAGAAGAAAGTTTGTAACTTCGGATCAACACCATCAGCAATCATCTGGCAGAAGAAGCATCTCATAGTAAGTTTTCAGGGTCTAAATGAAGAAAGGAGAGGGAAAACCCTTCACATCATAGCGTTAAGCTAAAAGGTTTAATTTTTTGGGGAGTTTTCTCTTATTTCTTAACACATACATTCTCCTGAACTAATAAAAAGTGTACCAATGACATTTGCAAGCATTTTTAACATCTAGTACCCAAAAACATGTGAACTCGACAAGTTATACAGCATTTAAAAGAAACAAATACTAAATGTAGTATGATAAATAAACTCCGACTACAAAGCCAAGAGTAGCACAGGTTGTAGCCTTTTTCTCTACTTTGAGAAAACATTAATTTAAAAAGTCATGTACAAGTGTGTCGTACAAGTATAATATATAAACAAAGTGAAGAAGACAAAAAAATCATTACAGGATTTAACGAGTCCAAAAACATGCAGATAATTCCAGGTGAAGAGTAATCTTCCCAAACATCATGAAGATCACTTCAATGATCAAATTGTAATTAAGATATAGAATTAACAATTTAAGAAATTTCTAAGTTGACTTAGGCTGTTGAAAAAAATGTAACATACAGAAGTCTAGTAACTAAAGGAAAAGTTACTTGCAGAGCATCCATAGTGAAAGCATAAGTTTTATTGTGGAATGGTTATAATATTAGTCTATGTATATTAAAAACGCCATCATTATTCTTTTGATAATACATTTAGCTCGGTTCTAACTATTGCAACCCCCCCCCCCCCCCACCCCCCCACCCCCCCAAATTTGCAATGTATCATCACTCTTATCAACAACCCTGAACCCACCAACCAACCCCAGGAAAACTAAAGATGGAAAAAAAACAGAAGGATCAGTATACAAAAGAATATATCCAATTACAAACTAAGGAAAAAAGTTATTCATGGAGCCAAGATATCTGACCTCAGATCTCCAGATATCAGTTTTCACAGAGATATTCACAGCAAGAAATTCATCTGATTGCTGCATGATATTCTATGGTTTAGTATTGGTTATTTAACATAACCACTTCTTAAAAGACATAAGAATTGAGTGGAGAACTGACCCAAAATTCAAAGCTGAAGAGATCATGTGATGATGGCAAATGACATTTAAGACCCTGAAAAAGATTAATGATCAATAAGTGAGAGGCATGAAAAAATGGTTTCCACTCATTCTACCGAACAAGATTAATGATCAATAAGTGAATTCAAGGACCAAGAGTAAAGAAACCTTAAAGCTTGCACATTTAACCAAACAGAATGGACAGGAGAAGTCTTCAGTGACTGCGAAAAATAAACAAAATTGTTAAAGACCCACTTAATCCCAGAACTATATTAATAAAAAATAAAGGAAAACAAAACAACATAAAACTAGATAACTTAGGGACCTCTGAAATTAGCCACATTCAAAGCTATGAAAAGACACCGAAAATTGTGAAAAAAATACTATCAAAAAATTTATCCATATTTGCATTCATTTTACCCTGGAAAAGAAATTTAAAACACCCATGAAAAATCCACATTTAATCCTATTAAAAAAAATTTTGTGACAAAACAGCTTGACAAGACAAAAAAATCACACATATCAACCACAGAGAAAAGGAAAGAAATAATCCCCATTACCTTCTGTTCTCTGCAACTTATTCTGGTAATACCTGTAATTGAATATGACATTTCCTTCCCTCAACCTGGACCAAACATGAAGTCAGAGGACATTAGGAAATTCAGATTTAGTATGCACCAAAGGACATAATGCATAGTACTGTCATGAAGCTTGGACCCATATCCTACCTCTTACTCAGAGAACACTCAAGAGACAAACATATACAAAACAAGAAAAAGGCAATCACAAAATGTGTTTAAAGTTGGAATGTTTACTCCACCTTTTTGATGTCTTCTTACTTTTCTTCTCACCATCAATTAGATTTTTAAAGCAGTGAGGACACTTAAGAGCCAAGATAATGCAAAACTGGAGATGCAATAAAAAAAAGTGTTTAATTTCATATTGTTTTTATCAACCTATTCTTCCTCTTCTTATTTTCCTGATCACTGCCAAATTGCTGTTTAAGCAATTAACCCAAATCTAAAGAGAAATAGCATTTACAAAAAATATATCAATCCATGTCAATAATAAAATCAAGCTAACATATTGCAAGCACGGCCTCATAACATCCCCAAAGCTAATTCTCACTTAATAAACGTGACATAAAAACATTCGGAGCTGAATCTCACGAATTTTCTATAGTCAAGACTTATGAGTACCATAAATGCTGGAAACATGACATCTATCAATAATAGAATTTTAGCTAAAATCTAAGGCTTTCACGACGAAGTGTTCATCAACAAAAATAATTACAAATCAAGGATAAAACACACTTGAAATCAAAAAAAGCTTCATGATAACAGATGCTTCAAAGAATTTTAAAATTTACCGCCTAATATGGGATAATGATGAAGTTGATACTTCACTGCTTGCATATGGATGGAAATGAGATTTTTCCTTGGCCGCAAACTCTTCTGCAGAAATTGTCATTTGAATTTGCTTTGATATCCTCTTGAGGAACACATGATGGAAAAGAAACAGACAGCAGTCAGTCTCCAAAATTATTGTTCAGTTGACAAATAATATTTAAGATAGAACTAACCGCATTTCCAGAGTTATAGGGAACTTGTATGGAGACACGCTTGTCCTCATTTAAAAAATCTGACTGTAACAGGAAGAACATTGGAATTTATTACAACTATTCTAAGTAAAAAGACGAAATAATCAGGATTTAAATTCATTCATAAATTGAAGAACATAGCCCAGAGCCATAGCATAGCCTTTAATTGGCATAAAAGGAAGCAGGTGAAAAACAAGCTTAAAATTATCTTTATACCGACATACCTTTAAAAAACAAGGGGAAAAATCAACAGTTGACATGATCTCAGCTCGCTGCCCCAAATTAAAATTTGGAGAGCTCTCCCAAGTCATATAAAGTGATTCTAGAGATACTTTTCCATATAAACAGTATCCTTCAGCTTTTGCTGTCAAGTTCAGAATGAAATACAATAAGATTTGTAATGTACAATGATATTATCATAGTATTGGGGCCGATTCTAAAAACATAGAAAGATGAATGAAAAGGGAAAGACATTTCTTGTTGGCCAGAACTTTGACTTGTTATCTCAGAAAGATATAGAGGTAGGGTGGTTATATGTAGGCTATAGTCAAATTCTATGTAGGCTATAGTCAAATTCTATGGGATGAGAGAGTCGCATATTATTAGCAAAAGTAGCTGCTTGAAAGCAAAAGCATAACTCAATTGCCAATCACCTAAAGGATGCCCGAATTTTGACCAAATACATGGTCCATGGGCAAAGGGGTACCCTTAGAGTACCAGCATTTTGAAGGGTATTCGATTGGGATAGGAAACTGGAATATTTGAGAAAGTGATGACCGGAAAAAAGCAGATCTGATAGACAAAAAAGGTGAATCTCTCATCAATTTCTAAAAGGGTCTTTTTGAACAGCAAGGCATAAGTGTGGTTAATAATTTTTTAAATTTGAGGGTTGGGGGAAGGGATTCAGAATTACAGCATATCTCACATGCAAAAGAAGCAAGATCCAAAGGCACCATGCCTGTACTGTCTCCAGTTGATAAATTCAAGTTTTCCACTGCAAATTAATAGCTAATCAATCAATATTGAGATCGCAACAAAACATAAAATAGATGTTTGCAGCTCATTCAAATTACAGAAAGCATATGCATACCAGAGCTGATGAATAGAATAGCAAGTGTACGAGATTTAGCCTCCACAGCTAGCTTGCTAACTTCAGGGAGTGTAAAGTTTGCTTGGACTTGAGAACTCCCATTAATTCCAGGGCATTTGCGAAACATGCAAAGGCGACTGATGCTATATATAGCAGAATACTTTTTGTTTTGGAATAATTCATATTTACGATTGTGCAGCAAATAAAAAAAAAATATCAGTGTGAACCAATAAAACCAGTTGGCAAAAGAGCACAAAAACAGTTCTGCTTAAAAGGAACAATTACTACCTCTGCAGCTCCAACATCAGAAACCAATCTTGCCAGAAAAATATACAAAGGGAAGACAGTCTGGGTATCAGTCAAAGTCTGAGACAGCGAAACTTTCATTTGTATTCTATTCAAACGATTAAATAATATTGTTAGCATCTCTAAGTTGTTGATAATGATCGAGCAAAACCAAAGAGTGTAAGACAGCAGGAAAACAATTCACCATACTCATGTAATCACAAAAAAATAAGTTTATCCAAGCAGATCTACATATTACATACTGTCATCCAAAAGTATATAGGGGGGAAAAGTACTGTGAAGTGGATGCAAAAGCAATTAGCATATATTCATATAAAAAACGTACTTGACTCTGTCGAGGAACATGGTATGACTGAAATTGTGAAATTAAGGGCACATTTTCCAGCAATTATATTACCATTGGATTAGGATTCACCGGTGATTAAAGAAAATCAACCAATCTGAATAAAGTGATTATATTGCAACCCTAAGGACTTAAACGGATACCTTTTAGACTATATCCCTAACTGTAAAGCTCTATTAAGCATAGAGTTTGACCCCTTTTTTTCAGTTTTGGGATGCCTAGCTGTGCTCCTTTTTTGTATCATTTTCTCTTTTCATGAATAAATTTGCTAGCTTGTAAAACAAATATCACAGCCTTTTTGCCATGTAAGCTTCACTGATAGGAGCTCACTAATCCACTACCATCTACACACCTACAGTAAAATGGATAAGAGGCCAATGATAGATGAAACTAGTGGGAGAGTGGTTGACCGGGTCAACTAAGAAGTTGGATAGGACAGAATGATGCAGGACCACTATGCACAAAGGCGAATGTAACTACAATCATGTAATGATTAGGAAGTTATGTCATTCAATCATGCATTCAATATTAGAATTAAATAGATATACGGACATAGCGGCAGGCATTTGTGTTGATTTATTATTGTTCAAAAATATTCATCATTGGTATTATATTTTTTGTTAACAAATGAGATCAAAGGTGATATTGTTTCATACTTCTAATGAGACAAATAACTAAGCATAAAAATCTCCAAGGGTAGACGGCATACAATAAAGAAACGTCCGAAAGAAGAAAGTAAGAAGAAAGGCTGGATATGATAATGTTTACCTCCTTTTGTGCCTAGCCTTTATCCTATAGTGCAGACACCTTTGGAGAAATGACGGCTGCACAAGATACACATATTTTGTAAGATATTTAACATTTAATAGAAGAAACAATAGTGAAAAGGATGAGAAATCAGGGGAAATGATTGTCACAAGAACATTCTAGTAAACAGCATAAAGGAGCAATAGAAACTCTCCTCAAAAAGCCCAAAAAATGTAAGATTTTGAAGAGAAAAATTAACCTTAGGATGAGTACAATGTATCAGGAAAATTGATAAATAATCAGATTGATTAGGATTTATAATAACCCATCATTATAGCCAACACAATGTCATACATTGCTTGTAGCTCGTCGCAGAATAATGTTGTAGAACTCTACAGGCTTGCAATAGACTGCAAGACTCTCTTCTGCGGCAAGCTCCTCTTCTGCAGATACATGCCCTCGAGATTCTAGGCGGCACATTTGATCAGTGCTTCTAGAAATGCTGCAGGACAAACATACATTTGCAAATGAAAATTACAGATATCTTACATTCGCCAGAGGGTAAAATTAGACTACTTTTGTTACTTCAAGGGTGAAATTGTACCCGGTGTTAATATAGGGTGCCTAATAGCCCAGGTGGTTATTCGTAGGGCAAAATAGGGTCACTGCCCTTTATTTTATGCACATGTATAACCCTCATTACATTTAAAACAACAAATAGCACCCTTGTCATACTGTGCTCTTTTCTTCTCCCAATCCCAATCTAATCATGCATCAATGACAAATTCAGAAAGGATTGAAGCCATGTGATAAAGGAAATTACCCAACCACACTAAAAGTAAGAAGCACAAATCAAACACAGTTAAGACAAAACTGAGGAGTATCTGCTCCACTCGAAATTCATCAAATCTAGCACAATTTAATCAACACTTTACCACACAAACTATCCCCAATATTTGTGATTCTCATCACAAATTTGAAGAGATTTGAAGCAGATTTATCAAAATAAAAATCTAGTAAAGCTAGGATTCACCTTTTGTATACAAAAGAGAATTTGAATAGAGCATATTAGATATGGTGACAAGATTAAATATTATGTTCGCATGCCTAGATGTTGAAAAGAAACACCAGAGTTCATGATCAGATAGGGATATGATAAAATATTATCATTTGCCACAGCAAGTTGAATAAAATATACCTTATTAAATGAAAGGCAGGAGAAAAGAAGGAGGAGATAAGGATACTAACCCCTATCTGCAATAGATTATTTCCTCTACTAAATCTTCTGATAACCAGAAAGTATCTAATTTGAAGAGGAGCAATGGGTAAAGAAGAGGAAAGGCAACCTAGCTTGACGGGGTTATTGAACCAAGCAACCTTAGGCCCTAACCTATACCCAGTAGAGCAATTATTTGTCCTCTTTCTATCTAACATAACTTCATGCATATGGTACTTATACCCTTCATAGTCAGACTATCACATGCCACCTTCTAGAGATATTAAATTTCCAATAATTAATTAGCATTATTTGTATCACACATTTTAGTAATTTATTTAGTAAATAGTGCTTTTATGGTTTGGTTCAATTACATTCTTTCTCAAAAAGATGCCCAAATTGCATAATCTTCTCCATCATGAAGATTTACATAAACAACAAGCCTTATCCCACTTGGTGAGGTAATATATACACAAACTTTGAACCCAAAAAATGAAGAGAAACAAAAACGTCCATTCAAGTCAAAAGATCATGAAATAGTGTATCAAAAAAGATCATGAAATAACTGAAGAACAATATTGGTTTCCTTTTATAACAAAATCAATCCTCTTACAAAATGTATCTCTTACATTTATAATGAAATGTTACTTATTTATACAGAGAAACATAGATTTAATGTATTCCGAATTCCGCAAGGCTATTATGTCATATTCATTACATGCATACTAAATTGAACTTTTTACCTTTTACACATAATATATACATGGTTCTAATCATATATTATCTTATGTTACAGAGAAGTCTGACGTAGTCCACACTTTTGCTTTAAGGGAATGAATTGTGGGGGACATGTAAAATTATTCTCTTCAGGTAAAAAGAGTAATTACCACTATAATTTTACATAGTTTCAAAATTCAGAAGCTATGTAATGATCATAATATCCAAAAGCAATTAGCAAAAGATACATGGTTATACTATTCCTATTCCAAAAGTGAGTGAGATTTATTATACTAGATCACTTTTACAAACCATAGCATTCTTTTTGAATTTACTCACAACTTTCAAGTTAATTAGTGTAAACATAATTTAAATTCTATATCAATCATTGAAGAAGAAAGAAAAGGAATGAAAAGGAAGCTTTTGTGTCATGGCAAAAAATGTTTATACAAATATAAGGAATACTACTGATTTAAGGAACTGGTGTACAACATATAACTGCGGAAGATCTCAACCAAAAAAACTAATTGCAATAGACAGGTTTGGTCATTGAGAGAACATACAAGATTTCACGAGCCACAACAGGGATGCCCGGCATTCTTTGCGAACAATTCTCAGATATATTTCATATCGTCTAGCATTTAAGGATTTGAGATTTTCACCAGCAATCAGCCTGCCAATGCAAGATGGGTCAAGAAATCATCAAAGCATTAATGCAAGATTAATGATGCTAATGTCACAGTTTAAACATTAATAGATAACAAGACCTTGATTTCTAGAGACAGTTGAACAACAATTGACCAAAATAATATATGCATGCTTTCAGTTTCCATGCACCATTTAATTTGAAAAGAAACTACAATGGCTGAAAAATAACATCAAATACCCATCTAAAGCAATGTCAAGTGTACCCTATTTGCATGAGGAGGTAACAATGAAAAGTTAACTGAATGATCAAGTGACAGGGATGACAGGAGACAAGAAATGAAATATATGACAGAAGCGTAGTTTTGATCATGCTAAGAGGTAGACAAAATAAAAAGAAACATAACATCAAGCGTAGTAGATATGTGACAGAATCTTGTACTAGGCAGTACCATTGCACAGAGAGTGCATTCAATATAAGATTAAAAGGACTCCAAAAGCTCCCATGTCCAGCTGATGTAAACTTGTATATAACTCAGTGAACCTAAATACAAATTGCAAATCTGTTTAAACTTTAAACTTCCGCGTGAAAACATCAGAACTTCATGGCATCATTTGTTACCCCACCCCTCCAGACATAACAAATACCTTCTCTAATTTTTTTCTTATGCTTGGCCAATTCTTTTCCTATATGAACATAATATGAAAACAGAGAAGCCTTCCCTATGATGCCATCATGTTCTGCAAGAACGCTACTTTTCTCATTGGAATTGTCCCCTTCAATCAGAAATATATAGACCATTGCCAATTCAAATTTTCCAAAACAATGCAATCAAGCATGAAGTCACAAAGATAGAACAATGCAATCTGCAAAGCAATTAATCTTTGAAATTATGATGGGCTAGAATGAAGGGAAACGTACGCAGCTCAAGAGAGATATTATTGGAAGCCAACAAAAATGCTTCCTCTATCTTCTCTCATTAATGTCTGCCTTCTTTCTCTGAATTCTGAAAAAACAAAATAAAATGAACTACATATATGCGCAATCTTGTAATACAACGGTATCTAATAAATTCTGCTTCCCTTTCTAACTATAACAGAAACTAGGTTAATGATTAGGAAAATTAAAAAGGAAAAAGAAAACGGACCAAAAATTAGGAAAACTGAAGCTTAATAATTAGTTTGAATCCACATGCATTTAAAAGGTAAAAGCAAGTAAATGAAGGAGGTTTTAGAGAAAAAATTGAGAAAAGAGGGAAGAAGAGAAAATACCAGGAGATTGTGGATGACATGAAACTTCCATGTTCGTTAAACCTAACCTCTCAAAAATTGACCGCGCAACATATATACGCAAGGCGAAGAAGAAGAAGGAAGCACAGTGAGAGTAGAAGCTAAAGAGAATCGAGAGGGTCCCTCAAGAGAGAGAGAGAGAGAGAGAGGGAAGAAGGCAAATTTAGAAAGTGAAGTGAAGTGAAGACTAGGGCTTAATTGAATGAAGTTAAGGGGGTTTTGGGTTTAATGCCTTTTCTCTCTCTATTTGTTACCGTTATTATTAATTACTAATTAATAATTAATGACGTTTGGACAAATTTTTCTTACTGCCTACTCTTTCATTTAATTTTTTCACCATTATTTCTTGTTGGGTCAATCAAATTGACAGGGAGGATTACTGGCCAAAAACAAAATCGAGAGGGAGGATTCGAATAGTTATTATATTTGCATGCCCAAATTTTTCGGCACATCAAATCCAATTGATTAAGTGTGTGTTTGACTCGACTTATTTTGAGAAATAAGCTAACTTATTTTAAATAAGCTAGCTTATTTTGGTGTGTGACTTTTTTCTATGTTAGCTAGACTTATTTTTATCTAGCTTTTTTGAAATAAACCAGCTTATTTATAAGCTACTCAAGCCTCAAGGTAGCTTATTTCAGAAAATAAGCCAGTTTATTTTTCTACGTGACTTAAAAATAAGCTAGCTTAAAATAAGCCTCTTTTAAAACAAAAGTCATCCAAACATGTTTATAAGTCAAATGGGAAAATAAGCCACTTTTTCAAAGTTCATCCAAACATAAAAATAAGTCAATCTAGAGCTTATTTTCTAACTAACTTAAAAATAAGTCAGCTTAAAAATAAGCCACTTTTTCACAAGTCGAACCAAACACACACTAACGCGCGGTTAATTGACTGTCACCAAAATCAGTAGGCAGTAAATTTTTGGTATCCTATACCAGTTTAGGTTAGAGTCTAATTGAAGCAAACTTACTTTTTTTAATGCACCAAGCAATCACTTCTTAAGTGGAAATTCAAGTATTGATTTGTTATGTTATGGTGTACTAACCCCTTCCATTAAATCTAACTATATTGGTAGACACTTAAAGTACCCTTACCATGGTATTCAAATTTCAAATGTTGAGTATTTTGAGACTTTTTTATAAGAACATTGTTTTATTTATTTTTTGGGGTAAAGTATCAAATTGCCCCTGGAAGTTTTCCCTAAGGAGCATCCCCACCCCGGAAGTTTTTTTAGGAGCAATTAACACCCGGAAGTTTTTTTTAAGAAGCAATTAAGACCCGAAAGTTTTTTTTTTTGGAGCAATCTCACTCATTTAACTAACTTGTGTCGTGACTTAATTGCTCCTAAACGTTATTAATTTTTGGGTGAGATTGATCCTTAAAAAAACTTCCGGGTCTTAATTGCTCTTAAAAATACCTCCGGGTGTTAATTGCTCCTAAAAAATTTCCGGGGTGGAGATGCTCCTCATGGAAAACTTCCGGGGTCTATTTGATACTTTACCCTATTTTTTGTGTAAAATTTCCCAGTATCCAGGCTCTTTAAACAATTAGATTAGAGTTACATTTCATGATTAAGAGAACTTCCTATAGATTGGACTTGGGTACCTTTGACAATTGGCGGGGAAGACTCCCAACTCACTTCAAACCTGCTTGTTCTATAACCTTGTTTTATTTACCATTGAACTTAAATGAATAACATTAATTGGTTTAAAAAGTTAAATACGTTCTAGATAAAAAGGAAGCGGATTATCAAATCACGTATACCATCTAATTTGATTTGATTGGCAAATCTCCAATTTCTTGCCGGAGGTTGGCAAATCTCCTAAGGGAAGTTAATTTAGTTGTTGACTAGATTACTAAAACATCTTTGAATAGTTATTGTCCAATGGATTAGATTGCTCGGCCACCTATGCAAAAAAATTTTGGAGTATGACTTAGTTATACACTTTATCCTTTTGTTGTTTTTTGATATCATAAGAGTGTTTTACTTGCATCTATGAATAAATTCAGTTTAAAAAAAAAATTGGCACGAAAAGGGATATGTTATTACTATTTTTTATATTGACTTTAATCTATCCAAAATGCCAAAATATCAATCTGTGTTTAACACTTCTTTGTTATTTATAACAATTACATTTACAATTATAATCATAATACTATGATATAATTACTTTCGTGAACGACGGAGAGAAACTTAAGCATGGTTCGATTCTTTGTTATCAAAACATGTGTTTTGACTTTGAAGCAAAAGAAATTGTTAGACACTGGGTTTTTAGCTAACTGCTTTTGAGTGGTACGTTATTTAAAAAAAAACCTAATATTGCCTGTTTTGCTATTTTAAATCATAAATAATTTTGTATCGTCAAAGGCCCCAATCAATTTGACAAATTGAACACGTTTTACGATGTTTGCGAGTAGTTCGTTTACTTGTGTGGATCATGTTTTTTCCCTGTAGGTTGCAAGTCTCACATTGCCTTTAAACGGATTTTTCTTCTCATCTGTTTCAAACTCCAACAAGTTGATGCTAGCTGCTGGGTATCTTCAGACATTAAATAGTATTAGAAATATTAGGATCATATTAAATGAGTTGTATCTTGTAAGTGGTTAGTGACCTTATTGCCTATATAAAGGGTCCTAACCTAAACATTTTAGTGTGTGAGATTTATGAGAGTCTACATCAAGAGGGAGAGTTAACTTGGTCTCTCTCCTCATTACCCTAGTGTTAGAGATTTGTTTTGTAAATCCATTTCCTCAATAAGGAGTGGTCATCACCTCTATGAGGGATGTTTTGATATAGTCCAAGTGAATTAAAATATTGTTGTTGTTTTTGTATTATTCTTCATCATCTATCAATATAAAGATTTGTTTAATTCTTCATCTTGTTCTCTTTCCCTACCGATTTGTCAATAAATAGTAAGATTTTTGTCGACATCATCGTGAATTATTGGGAGCACACCTTAATTCATACTTGCCTGCTTTCACGATTGCAAAATATTGGTATAGAAGGTAGCTGTGCAGCTCCGTCTAGCATATTATCATTTTATTGAATCTAAGCTTTGTTTTGCTTCTTTCTACATGTTATTTAAGTAGGCATTAGTATACTTCTTCCTAAATGTCATTTAGGCAGGCATTAGTAGACATTCTACCTACATTTATTGAGTGTTTGTGTGATTTTTCAAAATGCATTTTGAAACCCATGGTTTTGTCCAAAATGCATTTTAAAAATGATTGACAAACAGGCCCTTAGTTGTACAAATACTCTTTTAGAGCCTCCTAATCATATATTCAATAGAGTGCCACATGAGATCCTATTTATGTAACATTTTAGACCCGATGACGTTGAAGACGTTGAACACATTTTATAAGAGAGTGGCACACGAGGTCCTATTTATGTAATAATGATTAATTTTGCATCCTTAACTTTAGATATGAGGATTTTGTTGCAATTAATTTTGAAATTATTAATTTTACATCTTTAACTACTATAAATTAGTTTTGTGAAAAACGCATGATAACTATAAACATTTTAAAGTGATTACTTTTGCATCCTTAACTATAACTCTAAACTCTATAGCATTAGACATTTTTGTTGTTGTAATTTTTTGTATTAAAATGGAGAGAATCTCCCTTTTCTCCATTTGTAACTTTTTTCTAGTGAGATTATCTTCACAAAAGACATCTCACCCACAGGTCACAACCTAACAATCGGATTAATTCAATAATACTATGAATAAGTTATACTTATCATCTCACCCACACCCCTTCCTTTTTTCTAGACCTCTCTAATTATCCATTAATTAACTTTGGGCCCCACACTAATAAAATCGATTAATTCACAAGCCATTTCTCATGTCTGTATGAAAATAAAAAATAAAAAATAATAACAAAAGGCAAGGAACCATTGAAGCGTGAGAACAGCCCATAATCCTTGAAAAGCATAGGGCGGCCACAAAATTTTGAATCCATTTCTTCACTGTACGCTTGTAGCCCTATCTCAACCTTTTTTAAAATTAATTATTGTGAAACCACAAACAAAAACAAGTAAGGGTGTGTTTAGATATCACAGTAGAGAAATGATTTTTTTACTAGCATCCTCTTCAAAAGGTTCACTCACAAAAACACTATGTTTTAGGTTCTATTTTCAATCTAACATGTTTTTTTTATCCATGATCAAGGTATCCCCTCACTCGACAAGTGAGAGACTAATCTCCCGCTGATTTGTAGGCACCTCAAAGGGTGGGACAACTGGCCTGAGAGATTTAATGCTTCTCCATATCCAACGCTAAGGATCGAACCACACACCCCAGACAATTGGTTAAGGGTGAATGAGTCCTTGTCACTCAACCACACACCTCAGGTTTCAATCTAACATATTTTAGTTAAACTCTTAAATAAATTCATTTCTTTTTTTATAACAAAAGGTTCCGGGGGCTCACCAGGGTCAGGGTTCGCCAGGGCCAAGACAGACCTCCAAACTTAAAGAGCGCTTACAGAGGTACTTACAGATCACCCATCAACAAAGTCATCGCATCGGCGAGATTCGAGCCCACAACCACATAATTATGAGTCAACCCCTTTACCAACTGGATCAACCTTTGTTGGTTAAATAAATTCATTTTTCGAGTTTACCTATTGGAAAAAAACGTATTAATTTTAGGTCTTATTTGTCTTTTAGAGGGTATCTTTGGAACATCATGTAATTTTAACTTATTTAATCACTTTCCTTAATCTCTCTAAATCTGGCAAAGACGTAAAGTGATGTTATATTTAGATGGCGGGAGTATATTTGATTTCTACACAATCTCGAGGAGGGAGTATATTTGATTTCTACACAATCTCTTCCTTGATATAATCGGATTTAATCAGTTTGGGTCCCACCAAATAGGAAAAAATTCCCTAATAAATTCACCAGCCGTTGGTAGTAAAAAGAAAATAAAAATAAAAGAGGCCTAAAGAACCGTTGAAGCGTGAGAACAACCCATAGCCATGAGATCCATCAAAAGTGTGGGTGAAGGTCAAAAAAAAAAAAAAAATCAAAGTGTGGGCGGCAAAAAAGAAATTTTTGAATCCTCTTGTCCTACCTCACTCTCACATTCTCAACTTCTCTCTCACTCTCTCTTCCATTACTCACTTCTCTCTTCTTCTTCTTCTTCTTCTTCTTCTTCGCTCTCTCTCCTTATTTTCCTAAATTCTAGGGTTTACAAGAATCCTTCCACCAATTTTACTTTCTTCTCTTCACTATACTCCTTCCTTAGCTCTCTATACATAATTTAACGCAGGTATTTATTAATTTACTTATTTATTTATCTATCGCTCTTGATAATGTCTATTCTCGTGTCTAATTAGAAATTGCGTTAACTGATTCGATGTTGTTCTCAGCGATGGGCGTTGAAAACTACCACGTGATTGAGCTCGTTGGAGAAGGTTCGTTTGGTAAAGTTTACAAAGGAAGGAGGAAATATACAGGACAGGTAGGTACTGTTTGGATTTTCATTACAACTATGTGTCTTATTTTGTGTTTATTTTTTTTCTCTTTTGATTCAGACTGTTGCCATGAAATTCATAATGAAGCACGGCAAAAGTGAGAAGGATATCCACAATTTAAGACAAGAGATTGAGGTAATTTAATTTTAATTATTGGTTAAACCGTTAGAATTACTTTAAACGTGTCCTTTTTAGAATTACTGTATATTTTTAGGTTTCATTTTAGTGAATTTCATTTTTATTTATGATTGTCAAATTTATAACTATATATATTAATGTTTATATTTCTCAAATATTGTAAGTCTGAATTCTCTGTCTACCTGTTTAAGCTTTTAAATAGATGAAATTTTACTAGTCCACTAGGGAATGTGTCTTACAATTTTCTCAAACTACCAAGGATTTTGTGGGTGATTATAATTTCTTACATAGAAATTAACGAGTTTGATTATCAACTAGTTACTTGCATGGCAATCTTCTGATCAGTTCCAAGCAGTCATTTACATCAAATGATTTGTTGATGCTCTTCAAAAGTTACTCTATGGGAATATACATTTTTTTGGAGTGTATAAATGCGTTGGGTCTCTGCTGGTTCTATTCAGTTTTGGAGTTATTTTTATCAATTGTATGAATGTATGAGTTTTTTTAGCCAAATACTTAAGTTTTTCATTTATTTTTATAAGGTGTGTTAACTGTTGCAGATCTTAAGAAAGTTGAAGCATGAAAATATTATCCAAATGCTTGATTCCTTTGAAAGCCCACAAGAGTTCTGCGTTGTCACAGAATTTGCACAAGTAAGCATCTACCTCAAATTCCATTTGCCCTTTGACTATTAGCGACACTAGCTTTGATTTCCAAAATTGTTGCACATTGAAATGTACACTACTATGTGCAACTAGCTGATGAGTGACAGGATTTATGCATACTAAAGAATGCTTCTTTTATTTCATAATTGGCAGGGAGAACTATTTGAGATTCTTGAGGATGATAAGTGCCTTCCTGAAGAACAAGTTCAAGCAATTGCAAAGCAATTGGTATCAAATTATTATAAAGAATCCACTTCTTTTCTATTATCCATCAATTTCAAATAAAACTATAATTTTTCCCATTTTGGTTTTCAATTTGTATGATGCAGGTGAAAGCATTATATTATTTGCACTCTAATCGCATCATCCACCGGGACATGAAGCCACAAAATATTCTTATTGGCGCTGGATCTGTCGTCAAGGTTGATTAAGCTTAGAGTTTGTTCATTCACGTGAAAACAATTTCCTAACCGGTGGTTTTGTTTTTCATTTGGGTTGTTCATTCTTGCTGCTTATCCATTACGATTACCATCTGTCACATGATATTTTCCTATTGGCAACACACAAGTGTTCTTCCTCTAACTATTCATATGCTTAAAAATAAAACAGAGATAAGATAACGGTTGATATAATATTATTAATTGGGTGGCTTTACTGATAGATGTAATTTTTTGTCAGTTATGTGCACTAAATTTATCTGATTCAATTACGAAGATTTTTAGTTTTGTCATAATCAGACTCCAGTTTTGTACTATTTAGTGATTGTTGATTGTTGAAGCTATGGTTTTCATTCCTGCCACATAAGTGCATTTAATACTTACTGAATTGTCTTTTGGATTTGTGACAGCTTTGTGATTTTGGATTTGCACGTGCAATGTCAATGAATACTGTTGTTTTGCGATCCATAAAAGGTTTGCTTATCAAAACTAGTGTTTTTTCTTTGGTTCAATGGCTTTTCTATGGCCTCTTGCACTTTGTGAAATTATGTCCATATGTTTTTACTTAATGCTTTCTGCAGGCACTCCATTGTACATGGCTCCGGAACTGGTGCGGGAACAACCTTACAACCACACTGTTGATTTGTGGTCTCTTGGTGTTATATTGTATGTTAAGTTTATGTTATTTTGAACAAAGAACATTGTCTTCTATGTTATCCATTTGTACTCTTAGTTGTCTGAATTTTGACTTGATATATTGAGATCTGTCAGTTTCATGATAGCATCAGATTGTTTTTTCAGTTTCTTGCCTGTAACGTTCAACTATGTTGCTTCCTTTTTCCATTCATAGCAGAAGAATTATTTTACAAATTTTTTTCTTCTAGAGGCAATTGGCCTTCAGCTTATGAAAATTCTATGCAGTTTCCTTTTGAATGATGATACTCCTGATCATTGACATGTTTGCACACAGCGTTTGCTGTCTCATTTTTTTTTTGTTCATCTTAATTTTAATTGTGAGGCCATTTTTTCATGCCCATATCAGATATGAGTTATACGTTGGACAACCTCCTTTTTACACAAATTCTGTATATGCCCTCATCAGACATATTGTTAAGGTACACTTTTCAACCATATGAAGCCTGTTACTTAAGATCTTCTTTTCTTTAATAAAGTGTTAGCTCCTATACATTAATGCAGGATCCAGTTAAATATCCAGACACCATGAGCCCCCATTTCAAAAGCTTTTTGAAGGGTTTGCTAAACAAGGTATTGCATAATTATTGATATTTCCATTTATCTGTTACATATTACTTCTATCCATATTGATATGTAAAATGCTATGGTATAATCCTATTAGGCACCAGAAAGTCGACTAACTTGGCCAGCCCTTCTTGAGCATCCATTTGTGAAGGAAGCTTCAGATGAGTTAGAAACCGAGGTAGCCATTCCAACTTTATTTATAGTTGTACTTGGAGATGTATGTGGTTCCTCTGTTTGAAAGATAAACCATAGATGTACATTTTTTCTTTTTTAGAAACAAAAATTTAAGAAAACAAATATATTTGTGCCTTCTTCAGGAAATGAGTGAAATGTCTATTTCACCTAATGGCTGTGATCAACCTCGGAGGGGTGAAGAAAAAACCTATCAACCTTCATCAGGTTCAGCTTCTTTTCGTTCTAGTGCTGTGACTATATACTCCACTATTTTTATCATGTCTCTTTCTGATTCTTATTCACATTATGACAATCTCAATACTAATGAATTCAATTACAGCTTTTGAGGAGAATACTACTTTACATTCCCAATGTGAAGCTCAGACAAACTGTCCCGATAAGGAGACAGCTCATTCTACAGGAAATGATGCGTCCCCAGGATTTTCCAATCAAAATATTGTCAGAGAAACAGGTATCATTCCCACTTAATGTCAGAATAAAGGTGATGTTTTTTCTCTTTAACCTGTCCTACTATTTTTTAGTAGTTCTTTGCAGCTTAATCTTAGCTAGTGTCTTATGTTAGAATTAATCCATTTCCAATTACATTATAGTAATGAATATTATGCCAATATATTTGTAACTTGAGTTAGGTAAGTATCAATTTATCATTTTGCTTACTTATGATTTTTTAACTTAACTGATAAACTTGCAAACTTAAGATGCAAACTTGCAATTTTTGGACGATACAATGGTTTTGAATTGATGTTAAACTATTGATTATTTTGTTATATTATAATTTTCAGTTCAGTATACTATTTATTGGTTTTTGGTATGCAATTAATTTCGAGTAATGAATATTATGCCAATGTATTTGTAACTTGAGTTAGGTATGTAGAAGTTTATCATTATCTGTGAGTTCTGATTTTAGTTTGCTTATTTATGAGTTTTTTACTTACCCGATAAACTTGCAAAATTAATATACAAAATTGCAACCATTGGAAAATGCAATGGTTTTGGATTGATATTAAACCATTGGTTTTCTGTTATATTGATAACTTTCAGTTCAGCATACCATTTTTGGGTCTGCAGTATGTAATTACATTTTGCTATTTTTACTCATCTATGTTTCTCTACATGCTGGTTCCTTTTATCTGGTTCTTGCACCAAGAAGCAGCAGACAAAATGGCTCCCAAGAGTTGCTTATTGCATTTCATTGAATAAAACCTTTATGGCCTAATAGTAACTATTCTATTTAGACACTCACCGGTGGCATGTTGTCATGCAAAATACCGAAACACCAATGTGTTTTATTTACTTAGAGAAAGTTTTACAATTCATTGTTTTGCTTGAAACCCTGTAATATGTGGCATGTTGTCATGCAGAATACCGAAACACCAATGTGTTTTATTTACTTAGAGAAAGTTTTTCAATTCATTGTTTTGCTTGAAACCCTGTAATATGTGACATAATTACTTTTAATTAGGCTGCCAGAGATTGGAAAAGCTAGAAAATATCTCTCGTACTGTCAAAGGTGCAAAATTAATTGGTCAGGATAATGAAGCATTGGCTTATATTCTTATACACTTGAAGACATGGTCTGAAGGATCTCGTAACAAATGCAGGTAAGCATGTTGCATAGTCACATGTATTAAGCATGTTAAGCCCACACAAGTCTCATTTTTCATTCAAAATTGTACAGTGATCAAGAAAGAGTTGATATAAACCAATCATTGAGAATTCTCTCAAACCTAGTTGCAGCAGAAGCTCTCAATTCTGGTGGACGGATAGATGAAATAATAACTGAGCTTCTTGCATTTAGTGGAGCAATTATAAAAGTTAAAACCTCTGAAGTTAACGATATGGTAGAAAAGGTATAGCACTGAAATATTTAAAATAGAAGTCCTTTCTTTAAGTACTTGTACTCTGCTCTATCTTTCCTCATTGATCTTAGCTTAGAGCTTGGTTCATAATGCAAATAATTGATTGCTAAAAACTTCTAGTTTTGTTTACTGAAGATTGTAATTCTGTTTTTCTCACTTAACTCCATATTTGCCTTTGTTTGCTAGTTTGATAACTTTTCATGAGGATTTTTCGTTTCTTTCCCTGAAGAATGTTTATTTTTCCCCGTTTTCTGGAGGAGATGTTTTAGGCTATATCCTATATTTGGCAATTGGTTTACCTTATTTTTGTGTTCTAAATCCTTTTGTTGTTAGTTTATTGACTTAATTATTTACTGACGTTTTATTTGTGCAGAGTTTCTCCATCACTAAAATGTTATTACATAACAATGGAAACATCAATACAACCTCTGTTTTGGGACATTGGGTTGCGATTGTGGACATTTATTCACAGGTCTTGCTCTTTTATTATGTAATTTCACTTATGATAATTCCAAACAAGGGAACAGTATCCATCAGTTTAAACATAAAAAATGAATGTTAACATGAATTTGTTGGATTATTCTAACCAAGTTTTTATTTTATTTGAGAATTATTTGTTTTTTTCTGGATTAATGCTTCCATGTATTTAGCATTAGTTTAACTGTCCTTTTATTGGGAAATAGTGAGTTTAAGTTTGTATTTTTATTAAGATATATTCATCCTGTTTAAAAGTTGTGTTTTATTTGGAATATTTCACATGTCCTGTTACCTTCAATTTATGTACACAATACTTTGTAGTTATGTTGAATATCTACACGGTGTTAGGGCAACAAGACTGTTCATCCGACTAGCTTTCTTAGAAGTGAAGCATAATGAAAGTAGGATAGAAATACCCAATTGAAAAAAAGTCACATGCTTTGGTGGCCATTGGTTCTCGTAACCTAACTGACTTCAAATAGAGAATAACAATAGTATCAACGGAAGAAGAAATATTATTGCACAAGGCTGACTTAGGTTGATGAGAAACTAAGTTGCCTAACTTTTGTGAAGTCAGGATTTGTCTATGCAAGACCAGAAATCTCAAATTATGCCCTCTTCCTCTTACAAACCTTCTACTGCTTCTTGGAAAAAGAGTTTTTTTTCTTCTTACTATTGAAAACTTATCCCACTATCCCACGAGGCCCATCATTTTATATATATGCATATAGTTTCTATTTAATAAATAGTTCATAAGATCATCAACAGTTAATTTCATACATTGTATCTGTAACTGTTCTCATAATTTTTTACTATTTATCTCTGTCATGCATTAACATAGAGTATTGCTGTAGGATTCGGAATTAGAGCATGCTTTTTGATACACATGGAAATAACTCTTGATGATGCACATTGCTTGCATGGGTGCTGCTCTCTCAATTATTGAATATGCAGGTTGTAGCCTCCACAAATGATGCCTATGGAAGGGTTCTCTATGAGGCTGGTGCATGCATCACAATCATGCTGTCTGGAGTTGCTCAGGCTGTTAAATCATCTTCTCAAACTTCGGACCCAGAGATGCTGAACGAAACAATTAAAAAAATTCTGGATCATGCCATGACAACTGGTTTAGTGGACCATTTGTGTCTCTGCTTAAAAACTTCAGGTTCTTTAGGTTCTCCCGTTATGTTACAGGCGGCTTCAGAAGCATGTAGAGCTATCTGGTCTATGATAAATGCACTGGACACTCTATTCTTGAAAACAAATGCCATTATATTTCCTATAGACGCTTTACAGAGCCATTCATTGTCTCGCATAGAAATTACAGATCACGAGCAAAGTCCATTTATAGGGTCAGAGTCATCAAAAATTGTCGAAGCAGTGACAAGAGCGTTTCTGAATACCAAAGCTACTCGGGTCGCTTTTTACTATTGTTTCCACCAATGCCTTGAGGCTGCAATATGTTCTGGACTTCAGGTACCAGTGACTTTGTGCTTTATATTGTGTTCACAAGGTTTCTTTCTGTGAAAGCGGGATCTATGCATGTCCTGTCAGTTAGATGTTGTGAGAAATAAACATTTTTTTAACCTTTTTGCTACACTCAAATAACGTTATGAAGTTTCCAATTATAGATCACAAATTGACAGTGATAAATTGATTTTTCCTTTGCTCTTTCAGCTTTTATCAAGATGCTGTCTACACAGTGGAGTTGTTCCGTCCCTCCTCTGTGGTCTGCCTAGCTCCCTTCCTGTGGCTACTGTTGTTAGTGGTGGTGGAGATGGTACATTTGTTTCGGAAATATTTTCTGTAATGTCAAAATGCACCACCTCTTTAAATAAAGATCCACAAAGTGGAGATTCAAATAAGCGATGCAAATTCAACAATCCTTCTGCTCTGATTATTTCTTCATGCCTCACCCTTGCTGTGATTGCTCAATCTTTGAAGTCATCTGGAAGAAATTCAGCGTTGTTTATGCTCACAAACTCACCAAAGAGACAGCTCGCCCGACTTTCATTGCTTGCCCATCATATTTCTGCTGCTGATAGAGATAAAGCTTCTTTTCAATCCCAAAGTGCATCAGCCATGCTGGCTTTAGCATCAATTCTATCCCTTGAATCAGGGGCTGCTATTGAGTCCTCGATCTCAGAAATGGCCATGCCTTTAATTCCTAGAACATCTTCACTATATGATAATCTGAAAAATTTCTCTGGCAATAAAAATGAATTGGATCGTTCCTACCCCAGTGGGAAGCTCTCATATTGGCAAGGACTAAGGGATGGCTGTGTTGGCCTTTTAGATTCCAGACTGAAGTGGGGAGGACCATTAGCTGTTCAACAGTTGTGTGCCATTGGTGTTCCTTTGTCGCTTATTAGCTTACTAGGCATGGATGGCACCGATGCTTCTCATGGACCTGAGTGCTCAAATGATAAAGTTGGATTATCCCCTTCAGGTGTTATTTGGACAATTTCATCTATAAGCCAATGCCTCTCTGGTGGTGCATCTACTTTTCGTCAGATATTGATTAGGAATGAAAATATCAAGCTGTTTTCTGACTTGATATGTGATACTCACTTGAAGTTGATAAACAAATGGATTGGACCTGGTGGAGCGAGAACTGGAGTTAGAGATATAATTAATGCAGTTATAGATCTCTTGGCATTTCCATTTGTTGCTCTACAGAATGTGCCTGGCTTGCCTGCTGCCACTGCATCTATTAACAGTGGATTTCTTCTCAATATGGGCTCTCCTTGTCATAAAGTATGCATGGAAGATAAAGCCATAATTAAAGCAATAGAAGATGACATGGGAAAATACATCAAGATCCTTGTGGAGGTTAAATTTTTATCAATTCTTTTTTTTTCTTTTAGATTTGGAAGATCTTCAATTAAATATTTCGGTATCTTGTCAACCTAGCGGGTGAAATGAGATAAGTCTTATGGCTGATGGTAGCTTGTTTACTCTCCCTGGCATTAATGACCTTTTTGTGATTACAACCCATTTATTAGGCTTTCTTGTGATTGTTATTGTAGGTGAATTACTTTTATATATCTAATATTGTTTGCAGTATTTAGACATTATTACTAGTTGAATTTATGTGTATTTGCCATATTCAGGACACCTTATCCTTATCTTTTGAAGCTTGCAGGTTGGAGTTCCTGGTACTGTCCTGCGATGCTTACAACATATGGAATTGAAGGAGTTGGGCAGGCCTGTTGCCTTTCTTGCTAAAATGGTCAGCCATCGACCTTTGGCTTTTGAACTTGTGAGCCAAGGTCTTCTAGATCCTAATAGGATGAGAAGGCTTTTTGACCGTTCGGTGCCAAAAGAGGTCATACTAGATGCCCTCATGATAGTTTCAGATCTTGCTCGAATGGACAAGGTAATATTTTCTCATTGAATGTTTCCTTACGATCATAACATAGTCTTTGTCAATTTTCTTAACAATGGTGGGTGCGCACAAGTTGAACAAAGCAGATATGCAGAGATATCACATGCTCTAAAGTCGTCTTGATATTGTTCTTTTGTGCTTGTAGATGTGTGTCAAACAATCAGATTTGTGGATTGAGTAGGGATACGATTGTTCACATTTCAGAGATTCAGTTTCGCTCAAATCACCATTATCAGCACTAAATGAGACTTATTGATAAATTGATTTAGAAATTTATTAAGAAGTATATGTATATGTATATATGTTTACAACACGTCACTAATCAAGTTAATATACATACAGTACTGATATGAAGAAAATAACTATAAGCCAGTGAATATTTATTTCGATAAGTTTTGTTTGATATCGTACATATAAATATGTATCATTTGAAGGAGAATAAATTAATTTTCAAAAGAAAATTTACTTATGTTTTGGTGTTTGCTCATGACTTGTTCTGTTTTTCCTGTTTTCAGGTGTTCTACAAACACATTGAAGGTGCTTCTATCTTGGAGATTTTGAAAGGTTTTCTTTTGCATGAAGACCCCAATGTGCGCGCCAAAACTTGCAGTGCGCTTGGAAATATGTGTCGTCACAGTGCCTACTTCTATAGCTTATTTGTATGTATAAAATAACGGTACAATTATTGATTATCTTGGGCCTAGTCTTTATAATTACAAATGACCTCTATATATACATAAAAGTAAAGCAACGTGGTCATGCATTAACTAAGAAGCTTTAATCTTGACAAGCATCAGATGGTACTTGACATATTCTGCAGAGCTCATGTTTTTTTTAATATTGTGGATATTGCAGGCAATACATCAGATTGTTAGTATTCTTATTGAACGTTGTGCTGATCCGGACAGACGTACAAGAAAATTTGCTTGCTTTGCAGTAAGCTTTATCAACTCCCTCAGAATTAAAGATTTAATAGTTCTTCATTATGTCTTTTCTGAAGATTGTAATTTCTTTTTGTAAGAAGGGGTGGATTGGTTCAACGGTAAGCTCGCTTGCCGTGAGACAATGAGGTCGTAGGTTCAAATAAGCCTCTTTGCATAATGCAAGGGTAAGGCTGCCTAGTATATTCTCTTCCCCAGCACTCTCACCAAGTAATAGCTAAAACTGGGTTGACCTTTTTTTGTAATTTCTTTTTGTAAAGTGAACGCCTTTGTTATGTTTTATGTTCCATGATTCTCTTGGTAATTGAAAGTACCCCAATGCCAACAAGTCTTTCATTCACTTTATCTTTGTAATGTTTACTTAGTTTAATCACCAATATAATATTAGTCCTTCTAGTTTCAATCTGATCATTTTTATCCACTTATCCTTCTTATTTTAGTTGAAGTAATGTTGTGTTAGGCTCTCAACAACAAACGTCAAATTTTACATGGACATTAGTTGTAGATTGAGGTTGTGCATTAGTCCTGTTCTTGCTCAACACAGGGCAATGCATCTGTCATGTCATGAATTTTTTTGTCCTGCATTTCAGCATTTGTGGCAGTTGCCTTGTTAGACCCATGTGTAGATCTAATTTGTCTTTTTCACATTGACCTCAGATTGGAAATGCAGCCTACCACAATGACATGCTATACGAAGAGCTGAGACGATCCATCCCTCAGTTGGCAAATTTGTTATTGATGGCGGAAGAGGACAAAACTAAAGCAAATGCGGCAGGTGCACTTAGCAATCTAGTTCGCAATTCTGACAAGCTCTGTGAGGACATTGTATCCAAAGGAGCGATTCAGGTTTGTTGCATCTTAATATTTGGAGTACACAATTGTCATGTCAACTTCCTGCATGTCTAAAACAATTAGACAGGGTTATCGTATTCTATTTTATTTCGCTTTGATGATGATAAATAATTACCAATGACTTGTTCGCATTGAGTGGTTGATGTTGGAAATTTAAATAAGTGATATACATGGGCCTGCCTGTAATAGAGCACGGCCAGCCAGGTTTTCTGGCCTATGAACATGTGCATCAATATTCAAAGTGACATATTCAAAGTGACAAGGTTGGAATGGCGATATATTTTCAACTATTAGCGCTTTTTGGTTTCTTTTGCAACTGGCCAAAGTGACAGGTTTGACATGGATTTGCCTAGCCTATGCACACCCCTAGTTTACCTTAACTTTTACCAAAAGAAAAAAAAGAGTTTGCATGTTGAACTGTTCCAGACTTTTGGCCAACATTCATGGGTCATTATTTAACAACTGGTGCTTTTAATTTGTTTGAAGACATGATTTTAGAGCCTCCAAATCAAGTGATCAGTAGTTGAATCTTTGATGCTCTAGTTTACACGATATATACATACGTATGGTACACATTACATATCATGGATTTTAAGCGCAAGAATTTTCGGGCAAATCTTGTAATAAAGCTTATTCCCCGCCTCTGGAATGAAATTTTGTTTTTTCATGTTTGCAGGCCCTCCTGAAGCTAATATCAGATTGTTCACATATAGCATTAAATCCAAGCAAAAAGGATTCGATGAGTGAGTCCCCATTACAGATAGCTCTCTTTTCCTTGGGAAAAATGTGTGCACACCCTCCCTGCAGACAGTTCCTGCGTTCATCACCATTGTTCCCAGTGGTTGGAAGGCTTAAGCAATGCCCTGAATTATTAATTGCCAAGTATGCCTCTGTAATTGTTAGCAAAGTTGCTGAAGTTTGAGCTCGAAATGCCAGTTTCATGGAGATAGTTCTATATGGAAAAAAAGATGGATGGACGGCACTGCACTTGAAATGGACTGTACAATAGTTGTAGCTGATGTATATAATGTGTAAGTTACAAAAACTGACGCCATGGCTTCTATTTCAAATTCATGAAACGGGACCTATAGTACTCGCAATATAAGATTTGAGGATACTATGGTCTTTTACCACGATGTCCTCAAATCACCTGTTGTAAATGCAACAGAATAATCAAAGAAACGTGAGTGAAAATGCAAGATGGCGTATATAAAAAAAAAAGGCTAAGTTCCATTAATTTAAATTATTAAGTATTTTACTTTTATCAATAAAGAACTATTAAAATTGTATGATCAAAGATATTTAATATAAATAATTTAAGTTAAATCAATAAAAATCCTTATTTTGGAAGTGCCTTCCCTTAAAATTAAAAAAAAGGATAATCAAATAATTGATTTAGTTTTTTTTATCAAAAAATAATCGATTTAGGTATATGATACAAATCTACATAAAATATTGTTTATAAATTAAATATAATTTGACAACATAATTCCACGAAAAGGAAAGAGTGTGTGAAGGAGAGCAAAGATAGCCGAACTCAATGCTGTATTATAGTTGGACTCTTTTTTTGTGGGTTCAAAACCATCTCATAAGATTTTGCCACTTGTATAACCAATTTTTGTCTTAGCAATTATATTTCTTATCTGTTTAACAACTCTCAGATCCCCATTCAAATCAAGGAAAATGCATAGATCAGCAAGTTGGAATCGATTCTCTGAAGATTACTTCAAACAATTCACCACATATCAATCGCAGGGACGGTATAATTTTTTGTCATCATCACAAGATGACACCAATCTACCAATATATGATCCTGTTGTAACATTAACAAAGAAGGAGAAAGCTCGCTTGAAGTTTGCTGAGAAAGCAGTGCACCTTATTCCTCTTGTGGTCTTACTTTGTCTTTTCATTCTTTGGCTATTCTCAAATCCAGGTTTCATTATTTCACCTCTACACTTTCCCAAAATTTAAAAATGATTTAACTTTTATTGATCAATCTAATTTATTGATTCTTACCCTCCTAAAGTCCCTTATCTATAATGTGGAGATTGAGACGGGGTTCTTTGGTAAAATTAATGTCATTTTTATAAATTTTTCAAGGACAATTACACTCACCGAAAAGAAAAAACAAACAAACTAGATTATAATCTTATGTTGCAACCAATAGAAGTATGACTCAAATGTAGAAATTAAAGTTCAGTAACAAGAACTAAGGAAAATGACAAATAAAGACTTCCGAATGTCCAAAAAGACAAATAAGAAACTCAAATTTTTAAAAGTACAATTAACAACTGAAACATACCTATTAACAACTAGAACATACCAATTAATATTTCAATTATTAATAGGTATGTTCCAGTTGTTAATTGTACTTTTGAACATTTGAGTTCCTTACTTGTTCTTTTGAACATTCGGAAGTCTTTATTTGTCATTTAACCAAGAACTATTCTTATGAATTAAAAAATAAACAGAAAATAAAACAATTTATAACCTTAATTAGATCATAAGAAACATTGATGTGTTTATTATATTGTTCTTCTTTACTTCACTCGTAATAAGCTATAACTTTTGTTAGTGAAACAATGCTCTCTTACACTTCGTCATTATACGAATCTTCTTTGTACTATTAAAACATTCACTTAGTAAGTCTAACTTATTATCGCCAGTGACATATTTTAATGTTTTGTTGAATTAGATGTGACAGTTAATGGAGATTCATTGGGACCTAAAATTGAAACATTGAACCTTGACGGCGAAATTGAGCATCATATTCACGGCAACGTTCTCAAATGGGCATCACAAATCCAAGAGAAGCTTCCATGAAAAAACTTGCAGAGCTGAGGAAGTTTCTTTAAAACTAAAGACAATTTGTGAGTAACGTTAACATTTTGGTTAACAATATCACATTACAGGTTTTGTTTGTCGGAACTATGCTCATCAGATCTTACCAGCAAAGAGAGAAAATCTTGGTTTGGTGTCAAATATGAGACAAATAATCTTTTTGTCATATTTGCAAGAGGCGAGTTATTTTGTATCCGATGTGTATGACTTGTAGATATTTGTGTAGTCCTATGTCTCTCTATGTTAATTAACTAAAAATCTGTCAAGGGTACTTGCTTTGAAAATATAACAATGAACTATGGATTAATTAAGTGTTTTGACACTCAATCTTTTTTCTTTTGTTAATGGACTTGTAAATGTAATTATTGTTGGAATACTTTATAACTGTAACATCTGTCCTTTCATCCATTTTAATCTTGGGCAAATTCAAAGTGAGTAGATAATTCATTATTTTGGGTTACCTATTTTTCCAATCATCCCACTTTCCTCCTTTTTTACACTTTATAAAAAGAAAAAGAGAACATTTCATTGGGAAAATCCCAAAAAATACCACTTAAATTTCAAATACAAATATTCATACAAACATTAATGATAATTTACAATTAATTTTATCCCATCTTAAATTGGGTAAAAGACTGTCGCTAAACAAAGTGTGGGAAAATCATATTTAACAAAGTCATTTCTAAAACCATTGATCTAAATAACCATTTTAAAACATCATCTAATTTTGAACTAATTTTATATCAATTAAAAATAAGGGTAAAGGTGCAAAACTACCTCTAGTAAATTGCTAAATGTGCATTTGGCACCATAAATAAACTGAGTGCATAAATACCTATAGTAATTTTTCATTTAAAAAAAATACCTACATTAATCTAAAAGGGTGCAAAAGAGTCTTAACATCCATAATGTTAAGTTTCAATTGTTTGAATGTTAACTTATAGGCTGAAAAAGGTGACAGTGAATGATGAAATGGCAAATAATGAAAATAAGGGAAATGTGCAAAACTACACTTAATACTAGCAAAAAAATAGTTAACACTAGTAGTAGGTAACACCGGTAAATTGCCAAATGTGCATATGACACTATGATAAAACTCTAGTTGAATGGTTGGGGCCTACATCTTAAGTTAAGCGACATTTTCTATATTTAATAGCAAAATCTTTTTTGCACCATTTTTAAATTATTATGAGTATTTATGCACCCTATATATGATAATTTACAAGTGATAGTATTGCACAATCACCCACAAAATAAAGAAATAATCCATGTACAAATTATATATGGCACAAACAATTATATATATGGATGTTAGTATTGACTGTCACTCAAGAAGTAAATTTGAGTGATAAAATAAAAATTGAGAAGTTCTATCCTTTACAAATCATAGTTGAGGTTATAAATAATACTCTTTAAAATGTTTTCCACTATTTAAAGAAAACATTATGAAACATGAAAATGCTAATAAAATAAGTAATTATGTTACGTTGGATATATAATAAAGTAACACATTAATTGTTTTGTTCTTTTTTTAATTGTTTATAGATATTTTAACATCATTCAAAACATATTTATGTCACATACTACTATAGAAACACTTGGTTAGTATATTACATCTTTATCCTAGTTTTAAAAGCATGATTACACCTTACAAGTAATTGAAAAATTGGATTCAATAAAAGTAATTATTTTTAAGAGAAAATAATAGAAAAATACGTTACAAATTCCAAAATTCTAAACAGAATATTTTAACCCGTTGAATATAAATATTGACAACAACAAATCACCTATCTAAAATTTTAAACTTCAGAAGTTATTTTTCTTTCATTCTCCCTTGTTTCAACGAACAACACTTGTTTTTGTCATTTTACCAATCCATCATTACATTATACAGTATAGTATTACTATATTATATTATATTTATATTTATAATTTATAAATAAAAAACGAACAACACACTCACATTCTTTAAGACAGCTGGACACTTCAAAAAATTGGCGGCGACTAGTTTTCCCGGTAATAAAATCCCAACAAGGCAAACAATACGTGATCTGTGAATCTTTAAGCGAAATTCCCAAAATACCCTTTTCTTGAGCTATACTCATCACCGTCTCCCATTTACTTCATTCATTCATCATCTTCTCTCTCTCCCCCTCTCTCTCTCTCTCTCTCTCTCTCTCTATATATATATATATATCAGTGAGTGACTGTTCTGTAACTGATTCTGCTTTCATTCTTCAACGGCCTACCAAAACTAACCTCTCTCTCTCTCTCTCATGGCTTTTTCATCTCCAAATGTACGTGATCACAATTCTCTCTCTCTCCTCTTGCACCTTCTTCTTTAACTCCGAAGCATTCGAATATCATATCGCTTTTACATTTCACATTATTTTAGTTTTAAAATCACTCGCTGCGGTTTCTTCAATTTCGCGTTGTTTGTTTGATTTTCTTTTCTTTCTATTGCAACAGGAGCCCGACGACATAGACATGCTGTTAGAATTAGAAGAAACTCCACAGGATCCTCAGCCTATGGAAGGTATAAAATACACAACCTAACGTTTCTTGATTTTAGTCCGACATTACTATGCCAAAATGTGGAAATTCAGCTATATATATATATTCAATGTCTGTTTCTCTGTGTATGTGTAATATGCCGAAATGTGGAAATTCAGCTATATAAATTCAGCTATGCCGATAGCTTGAATTTCAATTCAGTTACACGACTATCTCGAGATTTTGAATACTTATAGGTTTTTTTAATTTTATTTAGAGATTGCTATGCGAAACTGTGGAAATTCAGCTAGATATATTCAATGTCTGTTTCTCTGTGTATGTGATTATAATAGTTAGCTCGAATTTAAATTTCAGTTACGCAACAATCTCGAGATTTTGAATACCTATAGGTTTTTTTTTTTATTTTACTTAGAGATTGCTATGCGAAACTGTGGAAATTCGGCTGCTCAATGTTTTTTGTGTGATGATAATGCTTAGCTCGAAATTTAAATTCAGTTACGCGACAATCTCAGAATTGTTAAAACTTAGAGGTTTGGCTACTCAATGTGTGTGTGATGGTAATTACTTAGCTCGTTATTTGAATTACTCACAGGTTTCTTGATCTTTCTTACGGTTATTGGATTGTACGCGTTTCTTTAATACGGCTGGTTTTGTACTTTTTTGTTTTTATATTGCATAATGGTATGTATAATTGGTTAAGGTACTTATTTTTTAATGGTTTAATATCTTTATGTTATAGTTGAAGCGGACAGCAGCACTGCTGTGATTTCTGCTGTTCCTCTATCAATGCATGCTGCGGCTCTTCCTCCATTAGAGGATTCTACTCTTCGTCCATTACGGCATTCTGCTCTTCCTCCATTACGGCATTCTGCTCTTCCTCCATTACGGCATTCTGCTCTTCCTCCATTAGGGCATGCTGCTCCTCCTCCATTAGCGGGTGCTTCCCCTTATGAATCAATATTAACGGAGTTCACTTGGACCTTTCATGATTTTTCCAGGCTTCCGAGAAAAGCCTATTCTGATACTTTCAATATCGGTGGTTGCCAATGGTACTTTGTTATACATATATTTTTTGTTTGGCTGAACTTACATTCCAATGTTGTTTCTTTTTGGGTGAATTGTTATCTGACATTGTTTATTAATTGTTAGTATGGCTATTGTAATGTGTGGATGTGAAATTACGCTGGTCTTGACTGTTGGTTCTGATTTACCTTAAATTGCTATCAACAGGCGGATACTTCTCTTCCCACGTGGGAACATTGTAAAAGATCATTTGTCTCTGTATCTGGATGTTGCTAATTCGTCAACATTGCCATTTGGTTGGTGTCAATATGCTCAGTTCAGCTTGACAGTTGTTAATCAGATTAATGACAAATATTCAATCCGGAAAGGTACTTACAATGTGGCAAGTGTTCTTCAACAGCTTCTCCATTTGCCATGTGTGATGAAACAGGGTTTGATTTCACTTCTCGTGGTGGGTTGGTTTTATGTGTAAGGGAGAGCATTGGAGCGTTTTTCTTTAGATTCTCTGTAATATACTGAATTGAAATGGTGCTCACTAATGCAAGTTTTGTTCTTCTTGTTTCGCATGCTTTGGCTGATTTGCGATTGAGGCTATATTGCGTAGCATTTCAGTTCTATCCGTTGCAGAACTTGAACCCACACTTTCTATATTTTATATTACACTTTGTTGGCTGTTATTATATTAGTTGGGGGAATGAAGATTTCAATTAATCTTTTTTGGTCGCTTATAAAAGCCCTTTGAGTCATAATTCAGGCTATATATCACTGATGTTTCATTCATTCAAGTGTAGAATATAATAATCCAATGATTTAAGGGCCAAGTAGTTTGTAGAGATTCCATCCAATATCTTGATCTCTGGAGTACAATGTCTATGAATGACAAAACAATAAAATCTTGCTTCAAACGGAAACAAGAATTCTAGTAGATATGATTTAGTCTACTCCATACAGATGAGTATGGCAGAATCAATGGGCTCTAGGCTCAATGGGCACAGTCTGTAACACTCAGGAAAAAATACATTTTTCCAGGGAATCTATGATGCAATCAATTAACAATGTGTTCGATGGTTAAATTACTAATTAAAATGCAAGATTTAGATTGATTATTCAGTTATGTTAATGGTGGCTGTTACAATCAGGTTATGACGGTGAAACTATTGTCAGCCTAACATTAATGGGGGATTTAAGTAGCTGTGTCAACTGGTGTGAGACAACGGTTTAATTTGAATGAAATTTACTAGTTGCATTTCTTACAAAGTATACGTTCAAATTTTCTTTTGTTTTAGTTTTATACTGTAGTTTTACTTGGGTAAGGTTCACAATATAATGCTTTAATTTCTTAGTACTGTGTCATATACTAACATGGATCCCAAATGCTCCCAAGAAATTTTTCCTCACTTTTAGTGACCTAGAAGTAGTCTTTTCCCCATTATACAAATATGTCATGTTTCTCATTTTGATGTGATGCTACGATTGTTTATTGCAAGTATAAGATGTCCAAACGAAGGCATGAAATGGTAGGAAATTCTCTTGAGATTGCAGAATTGTTTCTAGTTTTATTGATTTAGTTATCACTTAATTAAAGAAGGGCATTTGGATGTTTGTGGCTTCTCTTTCATTCTCATAATTGCGCTTTAACGTGCTTGCGACTTCTCTCTGTTTTTTTAATTGCAGGTTTTAAGCACCGGTTCAATGCACATGCGTATAATATGGGTTTGACTGAATTTATGCCTCTTGATGAATTGTCAGCTCCCGGTAGAGGTTATATTGTAAATGATGCTTGTATAGTTAAGGCCGAAGTTGATCTACAGAATGTTTTTGATCATAGGCCTAGCTCTTATGACTCAAAAAGAGAAACCGGTTATGTGGGACTCAAGAACCAAGGAACTACTTGTTATTTGAATTCCGCACTTCAGATGTTGTACCATATTCCTTTTTTCCGACAGGTTAGTTGCTACACTATAAACTATGGGCTTCCATGCAGAAGGAAGAGTTTCATAACCCTCTGTATGTTTCAGGCCGTGTATCGCATTCCTACAACTGAGAATGATATGCCTTCAGTGAGCTTACCTCTAGCATTACAGAGTTTGTTTTACAAGTTGCAGTATAGTGACAATAGTGTTACAACAGTGGAGTTTACCAAGGTTTTTAATTGGGGGCAACCTGATTCACAAATGCATCAAGATGTCCAAGAGCTCAATAGCGTTCTTTGTGAAAGGATAGAAGACTGTATGAAGGTACACGATTTTTTAGGGAAACTGTTTTCAATCATGTTTGCAAGACAAATGTTTTGTTTCTTTAGAAACACGAACATTTGTATGGATGTCTTGGAGATCATTACGTTGGACTTTCCTACTGGCATAGGGAACTGTTGTTGAAGGCACCATACAGAGATTATTTGAAGGCCATCATATGAGCTATATTAAGTGCATCAACGTGCCATTCGAGTCAACAAATAAACAATCGTTTCACGGTATACATTCTCAGAAGATATTGCTTATACCATCAATGTATGCTTTATTAATTCTTGTGAAATTTGGGATATTAAAATTGTAGATCTTCAGCTTGATGTAGAAGGTTGTAGAGATGTCTATGCTTCTTTTGACAAGTTTGTGGAATCCGAACTGCTCGAGGGTGATAACAAGTATAATGCAGGAGAGCATGGTCTACAGGTAAAACATGAAACTGTGAATTTATCTATTATGATTGCCACTCTAGCTTCTTTGTTTTGGATTAGTTAAGGTTGATGCCACAAATACTAACCCTTCTCTCTTGGTTTTCTGATATTCTTACTGCTTGACTTATCATTGTTTTATTCAAATTTATTTTTGACTTCCCCGTTGTCAATAGTACTGTAATTGTTGACTTGTCATTATTGAGATGATATTTTGCTCTCAGGATGCTAAGAGACACACCTTGTTAATGGATCTTCCACCTATCCTCCAACTTCAGTTGATGCGATTTAAGTGTGTTCGAATGGAAAGAACCAAGGTAATGGTTAGGTTTAATTCTAGGTCAAGTCCTCTACTTTATTTAATATAGTCTAAAGAAAGAGGGAATTATTGACTTTCTTTTTTTTTTTGCCTTTTTCCATGCTGCTAGATGTAGTTACATCAGAATTTTGTGTCTGGTAATGGTATTGAAAGAGTAATCATAGCATTGAGACCTCTTGGGTGACTCCTTGTTTTTAATGACTTGAAACGGGGCTGTTCAGTTGGCTTAGTAGTTTTTTGGTTGATTGTTTTGATGTCATTCTTGGCTCTAGATGTTGCCCTTATTGTACATAATTATTCTGTCTCTATCATTCTCTTCTCAATTTGATACCCAGAGTTGGAATTGCTGATAGTTTGATTGCCTACAGATCAATGACTATTACCAGTATCCATTGGAACTAGATCTTGATAGGGGTGGTCGAAAGTATTTATCTCCTGATGCAGACAAAGATATTTGCAACCTTTACCTTCTTTACAGGTGATTTCATATCACTGGTGATTCCACATCAAACAATATTTTTTAGTTCAAAATTTTGCATACAAACTATTTAGTTTTTTTTACCTTTCATACAAACTATTTAGTTGAACTCTTCGTTAGACTTGAAAAAGAAAATCATTTTTATACACTTGCTATGGATGCGTTAATGGAGATGGTTATTTGGATTTCACTCCAGCCACATGAACTTATGATAAACCTTGAGATGCTATTTCAATTTCTATTTTCAATTTTTAATAAATCATTATTTTCCGATTTCTTATGTCAGCGTCCATCTAAAATATTGAAAAATGTTTTGTTGTGTCAACTGTCTAACATTAAATAGATTTCACTATTGAAAACAGGATAAATTGACATGTTGAAGGAGTATTTGTTTTAGCTTGGCTTAAGGTTTATTTTGTCTGCAAGTTTTTGTCCTAGTGCAAATTGCCACGTAAAGTAATCTTTCCCTTTACCGTTAAGATTTTAACAGTCAATGTGAACTTTTTTTAAGGGAAAATGACAAATAAATACCTTCGATTATCCAAAAAGACAAGTAAGGAGTTCAAACTTCTAAAATGACAAGTAAGGAACCCCGAATTCTAAAAGGACAATTTAGGAACCAAACAATTGTTAATTTCTAATGTTCCAATTGTTAATAAATATGTTTTAATTGTTAATTTTTATTTAAGCTCCTTCAAGTATTTATTTGTCATTTCCCCTTTTTATATTTGTCAAAATATTTTTTTTAAATAGGGAAATATTTCTATATTTTGAAACTTCTAAAACAAAATAGAAATAACACTTATGCAAATATTCCCATGGAAAAATAGAGACACTTACCAATGGGTAGTTGGTTGAGCTGGTAAGTGGGCTGCAACCCCCGCAAGGAGGAGAACGCGTGTTCGAATCCCGGGAAGCGCTCTCATTGGGAGAGGGGACAATCTTGCCTATGTGGGCAACACTCCTACCCCTCGAGTTCGGATTAAACTGGGCTGTAATTTACCAAAAAAAAAAAAATAGAGACACTTGTCACCCTTTTAACTCTGTTTTTTTTTTTCAAAAAAAAATATTGTCAATTTCGAGACGCACAATGTCCATGGTCCAGCTTGATGGCCACTGGGTGTAACCCATGCAGGGCCATGGATCGGAGAATTCGGCCTAGGGGTTCTACGGCTGGTACATGTAATGGCTTTGTAAGCGCATGGTCGTGTTTTGTGAAAAGATTGTTGATTGATTCAGTCCAAAAAGAGAAAAGATTGTTGATTGAGAGGGCACTGTTCCTGTACTGAAATCGTATGTCTAGTTCTAAATTTATTTGGTCAGCGATCTTTTGAGTTCTATATGAGCATGGTATGGCGGAGGAGTATGAGCTCAGAAAAGTTCATGGTTGGCTTTTTCCTGAAAGATATCCCTGAGTAACGAGTCTACCTTCATCTGAAAAACATAGAAGTTCAGGCATGGAACTGTTCTGCCTTACTTCATCTGAAGGGGTTGGGATTCACATTTCTCAGGTCATTCATGAAATGTGATTATTGTGTTTGAACCCAGTAACCACAAAGCATCAGTGATTGTGCGCTACAATTCTCTGGGTCCATATCATTACTGAAGCTTTAGTACTTTGTTGAAAGAAATGCTCTAGGATCAGATGATAAACCTATTCAAATAAACAAATTCCTCATATAAGGAAGTTGTTCAGTTCTTTGAAATGTCCAGTAGTTTGTCTGGAAGCTATTGTGTGTTGACTGTTGATTGTGACATATTTATTTTTTTAGACTAAAACTATGCCCTATGTTTGATACAATATTTAATGAACCTTGTATCTTAATGGTTTTAATTGAATTTGGACAGTGCATATGTTTATCGATGTTGTCAATTTTCTGTTTTTCAGTGTTTTGGTTCACAGTGGTGGGGTTGATGGAGGACACTATTATGCTTACATTAGGCCAACATTATCAAATCAGTGGTATATTTTTTGTTTCAGCGAAGTTCCAAATTTAAAATTAGAACAATTATTTGTTGTTTTAATTTTCTCCATCTGTTCCTTTTTATAAGTAATAACTACTCTTGTCATAGTTCAAAATGTTGGTTAAAATTATTCAAAAGCAACAATGTGTTAATGATATATTTTTTGTCAATTGAACCCTTATTTATGAAGATGATGAGTTATTTGAGAGAGCATAGGAAAATAGATGAGATTAAATAAGCACTAAGACGAGATGAGGGAGACAAGTAATAAGGTAAGGGTAAAAATGAAAAATGTATGGCAAATTTTTAGACACAGATCATTTCTTAAATTCAGGCCTATCCATATGTGAGAGAATAATACTCTTGGATAGAGGATCAGAGTGAGTATTATTTATGTTTGTTTTGAATTTTTAGTTACTTATCATGATGCATTATTTATGCTTTATATTTTTCCTGTATTAGCCTTGTTATCGAGTGTAATCTACATCAATAAAATATCATTTTCGATCTTATCGACAAATTCATGATATCTTCTTATATATCAGCCATACTGCTACAAGTACACGATTATATGTGACAAGGCTTATATGCTGGATACATTTTACTGTACTGTCCGGTGCTATTTTAATTTTCAAGAATGATTCTGCATGTTGCACTAGTGGAGTTCTCAATGTATCTCTATTTTGTGGCTTCACATTCATATTATGTTTGAATGTGCAATATGATTTGATTTTTCATAGGTTTAAATTTGATGATGAACGAATAACAAGGGAAGATACATGGAGCGCTTTAGAAGGACAATTTGGCGGTGATGAAGAGGTAATATTCTTCAAGTTGTGATTTATCAGCTCTCATATATTGGCCTATTATGCGTTTAATTGAAATTTTTCTTCTAATATCATTCTCAACCTCTGTCTTTACTTTATCCATTTTACCTCGTCCTCCCATCAAATGAACAAAGAGGTCGAATGCTTACATGCTTGTTTATATCCGCGAAACGGACAAGGAGAATATTTTTTGCAATGTGGATGAAAAGGACATCGCTGAACACCTTAGAGTAAGTTCTATGATATAACGTTTATCTCATATTTTCATGTTTGCATATTTAACTTTAGAATCACTATGCATGCAGATAAGGTTTGAAAAAGAACGAGAAAAGGAAGAGCCTAAGAGGAAGGAAGAGGAAGAGGAAGAGGAAGAGAAAGAGGCTCCTTTGTACACTATCATAAAGGTTTAAACTTTTTAACTTATCTCTGTTTAAGAATTGTTTGATTTTGTATCATGCATGGCCATGATCATAAGATGGGTTTCAGTTATAATTTATATTTTGTTCGTATTTTATCTAAACCTTCTATTCTTGGCTCCAGGTTTCACGTGATGTGGATCTACTTAAGCAGATAGGGAAAGATAGATTCTTCGATCTTGTGGATCATGATAAAGTGAGAAGTTTTCGTGTTAAAAATCAAACGCAATTTGCCTCATTTAAGGTATTGTTGGACTTTTTTTTGACACGGTGTCTTTGATTTGTCAGAATTTTTTTGTTGGCCGCCTTTAGATTTGTGAAATTTTTCATAAAATTAGAAATAATTGCTGCTAGGACTGGGATGGGTTGGACAAAACCACTGTTCTGTGGATGACCTGAAGGTGGGTGGCCGTGCTCTTTTTATTTGGAGTTTCCTTCACTTATTTAATTCCATTGCCTTTGTATTAGAGAATAAATTGAGCACAGCCTATCCGGAAATTTATCTAGATTTTGTGTGGTTTCTCCATTCTGAACTTAAATTGATTGTGTCAGCTTATATCCTCTAGCAATCTTTGCCGTGACCAACCCTATTCACCTCACCTCTCAGACCCTGTTTCGTTGGGCTATTTTAGGGGAGGTGAGGGAAGGAGAATGGAGGAGTCGAGGGTAATTCATAATTATTTGTGTTTGGTTGGAAAAATGTAGGGGAGCGGACTAATATAATTGTCTTCTTGTGCTCACTTCTTGTCCTCTCTCTAACCCCAAAATTGGGGTTTTTCATGGGTGATTTTGAGTGAAGTACTTATCTATATTTAAATTTTAAAAAGGTGAAGACACGATTTTTATACATAACTATTGACTAAAGAAAAAAAATAGTACATAACTATTGAAAATGTCACAAATGATCCTCAACTTTTGGGCATGAGATCAAAAATGATATTTTACCAATATGACAATAAGATTACCTTTGAAAAGTCGAAAATATCCTTATAAAAAAATAAAACTTAACACGACGACAACTGTGCATGACCAAAATGTCCTTATAAGGAGTTGTCTGCGTACAAGGGTGGCCACCACCATACATCATCAGCTCCTCTTCGATTCCCTCATCCTCAGCCACTCATCAGAGTTTGAAGTTGCAAGGGTGGTGGGGAAGATGTGTTTAGTTTTATTTTTTATAAGGGCATATTGGAATTTTCATGTGTAATCTTTTTGTCATATTAGTGAAATACTCCCTCCGGTCATAAATATAAGACCTAATTGCTTTTTCTGAAAAATCCTTAAAAGAGCAAAATAAGTTAATTATAAATTGATTTACCTAACTTTTTCCCTTAAACTAATCTACTTTACCTATAAACTACTACCTCCGGTCCTAAATATAGGACCTAGATGACTTTTTTTTGGAGAGGTTAAGGTTGCAAAATAGTCTATTAAATCATGACATATTTGATATATTTTTAGATTATCCATTAGTGTATAAGTAAAATAAACTAGTTTAATGGAAAAATTAGGTAAATCAATTTATAATTAACTTATTTTGCTTTTTTTTATGATTTTTCAAAAAAGTCAATTAGGTCTTATATTTAGGACCGGAGGGAGTAATAGATAATCTAAAAATATATCAAATATGCCATCATTTAATAACCTATTTCGCAACCTTAATCTCTCCAAAAAAAGTCAATTAGGTCCTATATTTAGGACCGAAGGTAGTAGCATTTTTTATCTCATGCCCAAGAGTTAAAGATCATTTGTGACCTTTTCAATAGTCATGTACTATTTTTTTGTATAAAAAAAGAAACAAAACAAAATAACTAATAGTTATGTACTATTTTTGTTCTTTAGTCAATAATCATATATCAAAATTGGATCTTCACCTTTTTTAAAATTCCAAATTTTGCCCTCCTAAATCCTATATAAAAATATTTCATCATATATACATGGGGTAAATTTTTATGAAATTCATGAAATAAGAAATACTCCCTCCGTTCCTAAATATAAGATCACTTTGATTAATTTGGGGAGATTAAGGAAGACAATAAAATTACATGATCTTCCCAAAATCCCCTCAATTAATTAACTTTAAAAGGAGAAGGGGTTTTTAATGAAAATAGAGAGTATAAGGGTAGTTTGGTCAAAACTTGAGATAAAATATGAAGTGATCTTATATTTAAGAACTTATCCACCTACCCAAAGTGATCTTATATTTAGGAACGGAGGGAGTAATAATTCCTTATATAAATACTAGGTTAAAGGTGTAAAACTACACATCATACTATAGAAAGAGTGCATCTGTCCCCATTGCAAAGTTTTGAGTAAAAAAATAACCCGGTTAAAATGAGAGAATTGTGAGATTCTCCTTAGTTACAAAAGAGTAAGAAAATAGTTGTAATTTTTTTTTATAACAAAAAAAAAATAGTTGTAATTAAACTTTTAATTTTAACCCCACTTAAATTATTTGAAATCTAACTCAAAAATACTCTCTTCCCTCACTTTCCCTCTCTCTCTCGTACCAAACAACGTGACTAGCTCTCTTCGTATTTTCCTCCGAAATATTTGCTCTTTGTTTGTGATTTGTAATTTTAATGCTTTTGCCTTTTTGTTTTACTGGCGCCTTGACTTTCTTGTCCTTTATCAAAGACACTATATTTATTTTTTTCATCCGTCTTTTTAAATTTATGATCAATATTTTCTTACTGATAACAAATTCAGAATAGTTTCAGAAGTAATGAATGAAGTCTTAAACAATTATTTATGTCCCCATTGAATCTCTGACAAAGTTTTTGTCAGGAAGAAGTTGCACGAGAGTTTGATATACCTGTTCAGTTTCAACGTTATTGGTTTTGGGCAAAGCGCGACAACAAGACTTATAGGCCATTTAGACCATTTACATCTGCAGACGAAGCTCAATCTGTGAGTAATTTTCATTTTTACCCATTTGAAAATTAAGCTGCTCTGTACTTGTAATTCGTTAAAAAGTTGGCTGTATTATGTACCCTTCACAATTTTAGTTGTATTGGTTTTTTCTCATTTATTTGCTTGTTTTTGTAATTTTAAACATGTGTAAAAGGGAGTTCATGATCCTTGCCTTCTGCTTTATTCAATAATGTTTTAATTGCTCGTATTGATGAATGTGGTTTCAAGACTCCATTAATATTTGATGAGCATAAATAAGAATGAGGAGTTTCTTCACGTTGATGGTGGAAATGTGAAATTAGATTTGTGCTGAAACATTTTAGCTGTTTCCTACTATCCCTGCAGCTAAAGATTAAATACTACCTCCGGTCCTAAATATAAGACCTAATTGACTTTTTTTTGGAGAGGTTAAGGTTGCGAAATAGGCTATTAAATCATGACATATTTGATATATTTTTAGATTATACATTAGTTTATAGGTAAAATAAACTAGTCTAAGGGAAAAAATTAGGTAAATCAATTTATAATTAACTTATTTTGCTTTTTTTTAGGATTTTTCAAAAAAGTCAACTAGGTCCTATATTTAGGACCGGAGGGAGTAAAAGATAAGAAAAACTACTATCAAAGTTCTCCATTTAATCATATGAATTGTTGAATGAATCTGTACCAATTCTTGAATTTTGAAAGAATTCTTGTTTTAGTGAAATTTTACGAACGTGATGATTGTATTAGGTTCCCTTAGTTTGATTCATTTGAGGTTATTATTTGTTAGCTGAAGTGGAACTTAGCCTTGGTGATTTCTAGCCAAACTTAATACTCACTTTTTTGACCTTGTTATATTATGTATATTCTAAAAAATAGGAGAAATTAATGCCTCATGATAAAAAGTGATATTTACGTGATGGAGAATATTCATGCATATTCATTATTATTTTGCTGACGTTGACTTGTATAAGTTGAAGGGCTGACTTGACTCAAAGGTAAGCTCGCTTACCATAGGGTCTAAGGTAATGGTTTCAAATCAGTCTCTCTGCATAAAGCAGGGGTATGACTGCGTAGTATAATCCCTTCCTCAGCACCCTTACCAAGTGGGGGCTAGAACTGACCCTATTTTTGACCTATATAAGCTGTGTTGTGACAGTAAACACATTTGCAGGTGGACCAACTAAGAGCAATTCCCAGGTTTGATACCACAGAGCTAGATTTGTTTTTGGAAGTAAAAAAGGTGCAGGTGATGGTTTCCTTGATAGCTTCTTTTTTGGTTCTTATGAATTGTGTTAGGGTTTTCTTGGGTATGAAATTGCACCTTTATGACTTACATGTAACTGATTGGTCTGTTATTATGACTTGCACAATGAATTAGGATTTGAAGCCTGTAACCCTATCGGTGAAGTCTAAAGAGGATATCTTACTATTCTTTAAACTTTATGACCCTGCAAAAAAGGAGCTTCGGTACTTTCTCCTCCTTTATCTTGAGCTTAAGCAACGGTCAACTACTTAGAGTTTCATACTTCGGTTTCCTCAGGTATGTTGGGAGACTTTATGTGAAGAGCTTTGAAAAGCCTGTGGACATATTACCCAAACTGAACGAGATGGCTGGATTTTCTCCTGAAGAAGAAATTGAACTTTTTGAGGCTTGTTAAATTGCTGAACATCTTTATTTAGTGTTGTAATGTGAACAGTATTAAGTATCAAGAGAGGGAGATAATGCTTATGTTTTGTCATGTACATTCAGGAAATTAGCTTTGAACCTCGTGTTGTGTGTAAACAAGTTGATAAGATGTTCACATTCAGTGTCAATGGGGTAAAGTATTTTTTATGTGGATTTCTGTTTTGTTGCACCCTTCTATATTGTTTTTTTCTAGCAACTCTTACATAACTTGCATATATGTTATCAGTATTTTTTTTCTTGTCATCCAAGTATCTTATCATGCCCTGTTATTTTTGGTTAGATTCAGAGCGGAGATATTATATGTTTTCAGAAGTCTTCTCAAATTGCAGATAGTGAACAATATCATTATCCAACGGTTTCGTCATTCTTGGATTATGTGCATGACCGTCAGGTTTGAGCTTTCTCAAAACAGGATATTTTTATCTTCTGTTACATTCTTATTTCTGCATGCTCAATCTTATTTTCTCAAATTTTAAGAAGCATGAAAACGGCAAAACATGTTAATCTTACCATATCTAATGCATTAGTAATGTGGCTTTATCTTACCTTCCATCTCGGCCTAAGCAGTACTCCTTAATTTCCCAGAAGCTTAGTATGGAGTACAACTACAACAAAATCTTACTCCACTATGTTGGGTTGGCTACATAGATCATACGACATAATTGTTCTTTATCAGTAATCAAATTTTTAGATATATTATTCACCAATAGATCCCATTTTATACATTTACCGAATGTTCGCCTTGATCTCTCTCTTAGTAATTTAATTGAACTCCAAACTGTTTGGTCTACCCTCTTCACCGGCACATCTAATGGTCTTCTTTAGACTTGCCCAAACCACCTCAAACGATTTTGTACAATTTTCTCACTAATATGGGTCACTCCTACTCATTCTCATATATGGTCATTCCAAATATGTTCATTTTTTGCATAACTATACATCCATCTTTGCATCCTAATTTTAACCCATCACGTTTTATGTTCATACTTTTCCTTCAAAGTTCAACATTTACTACTATATAATATAACAGTGCGGTAAAACTTCCTTTTTAACTTATGGGGTACTTTCATAAATAACTCTAGTATCTTTCTCCACTTATACCACGTAACTTGAATTCTATGATTGACATAGTCATCAATTTCATCATCTATTTGTATAATTGACATTAAGTATTTAAACATAGTCATTTGAATGATTGTTTGATCTCTAAGTTTGAAATCCAAATCGCCTGTAACTGTAAATTATCTATTTGTAAAATTGCGATGTATATATGTTGTCTTATTCCTACTTAAATGGAAACACTTTGACTCAAAAGGGTTTCTCCATATCTCAAATATAGCATTAACTTCTTTTCTTAATTCACCCAAAAGTGCTATATTATCAGAAAAATTCATGCACTTAGGTACCTGTTCTTTGATACTATCAGTTAGAACATCTACAACTAAGTTTAACAAATATGAGCCTAAATATAAGTCTTTTGTCTCGCCTTCTAGTGTCCTAACCTTAGTCAATACCCCATCATACATATCCTATATAACTTTGATATAGGTAACACCTACTCTTTTCCAAACCTTACCAAAGTATATATTTTGGTATACAATTATTAGTCATTTCTATGTCAATAAAAGGCATATATAAATCTCTTCTTCCACTTTAATACTTTTTTTCATTATCCCGCTAAAGTACATAATTTGCCTCTATTGTGGATCTTCTTGATATAAACACAAATTGTTTCTCAGAAATACTAGTCTCCAATCTCAACCTATGCTCAATCACTTTTTCCCCTAGTTTCTTTGTATAATCCATAAGTTTAATTCCCCTATAATTTTCACAATTCTATATATTGACTTTAATTTTTGTAAATAGGAGTACTTTTTCTCCTATCATCAGACATCTTCTTGGACCGTAAATGACGGTTAAACAATTTTGATAACCACAACACACTATCTTCACTCAAATATTTCCAAACTTCAATTGGTATATCGTCTAGTCCAATAGCTTTATCATTCTCCATTTTCTTAAAAGCTTCCTTAATTTACGAAACTTTAATTTTATGGTAAAACGATCTATTAAGCTTGCATTCATTGACGGTCAAATCCTTTGACTAACAACGAGAAACTTCACATCCATCATTCAATAACTTATTAAAGTAATCTTCCTATATATTCTTAATATCTCCATTAAAACGTTACAAACTTCATTTTTTTATATATCTTAAAATCCAAATCTTTCAAATTTTGATCTTTATTCTTTGCAATCTTGTAAATATTTTGTCCCCCTGCCTTTGTTTCTAACTCCTTATAAATCCCCTTATATGTTTTAGCACGGGCCTCACTCACTGCCTTCTTAGCATCTTTTTCAGTGAAGCTGTACATTTCCTAAGGAATCACTTTACAGTTACTGCATAATCTTCTATCTTGGTTTCTTGTAAAAAAGAAGTCAGTTTGAGACCTGTGAGTTCAACTTTTATAGGTAATTAAATGTTATTCCCGCTTCGTAAACCAGGTATTAACAATCTTAAGGTTGTATGCTAAGAAAAAATCTATAATAGAATGTTCTTCATCGTTCAACACTCTAAACCCAAGACCACTGTGCGCACTTGCATGTGAACAAACCTCTTTATCAACATGACCATTAAGGTTCCCCCAATAAAAATTTTCTTTGTAGGCGGAATACCTTTAATCAACCCCTCTATATCTGCTCAAAACTTGTCCTTGAGATGTGATTCTGCCCCTACTTGAGGTGCATATGCATTAATAATGTTCATTGTATCCTTTCCTACAATGACTTTCACAGGGATGATTCCTCTTAACTCTCACAATATTCTTTCTTTATTCATTATCAATAGTGATACTAATACTCATTCCTTCCATTTATCTTTCCTGTGCACCAAAGTTTAGATCTGTTAACTTTCATTTCTCTACTTCCCTCTTTAGTTGTTTCCAGAAAACATAATATATTAATCTTGTGCTTACTCATTATCTGTGCCACCTCAAAACTCTTGCTATTTAGTGTCTCAATGTTCCAAGAACCAAACTTGATATTACTCTCATGAACTAATTTCTTTACCGCTCTCATCCATTAGGGTGTGGTATCTTTTTTGTCTTCCAAAATTGCTTTAGTGACCATTTCAATTTCTTTAGCCATATTCTTCCACATGTTAGCATTTCCTTGTAACTCGTTCTAAAGCAATTTTGGAATAATAATAGAAAAAAAGGAGAGAGAGCTTGATTGTTGAAATGAATGGATATAAGCAGATCTTATCTCCCTTTGGCATTGATTTTAGCTTCTATGACTCAACTTTAATTTTTTGAGAGCACTATGTCTTTTATTCTTTTTTAATATCTTGCGTGCTTTTTCTTGATGTGATTCCTTACAGAGCTTTAATCCGCAGGTAGTACGCTTTCGCAACTTGAAGAATCCAAAAGAGGATGAATTCCTTCTTGAGTTGTGAGTATTTTGTGTCGCTTTTATTTGTTTGTATTTTTCTATGAACTAGAGTGTGCTTCATCCTTGTATTGAAAAAAAAAGAGTGTGCTTCATCCATTTGTGATGATCCCAAGTTGAGCCAATTCATCTACAAAGTCAAGTTTTATGAATATATATTATGACTGAGTTTTTGTTTGGTATATTGATTGATATGTTGTTGTGTTTCATTATAGTACATTAGGTTGTTCTTATCTGTTATATTATGCAATAATATAGGTCAAAGCTTCACAACTATGATGATGTTGTAGAAAGAGTTGCACAAAAGCTTCGCTTGGATGATCCTTCTAAGATCCAGCTAACATCTCATAACTGCTATTCCCAGCAGCCTAAACCACAGCCCATAAAGTACAGAGGAGCGGAACATTTGTCTGACATGCTAGTACACTACAATCAGGTCATCAATGTCAACTTCAAGTCTTTAGTGATAGTTTCTGATTTTTCATTTTAATTCCTTGGAATAATTAGTTTATATGATTTTCAAACGGATCTCTGTTTTTGTTCTCAGATGGTGGATATTCTAAATACTTATTTTTTGGCTTTGTTTCTAGACTTCTGATATTATATATTATGAAGTATTGGATATTCCTCTGCCAGAACTGGAAGGCCAAAAATCTCTTACAATTGCTTTCCATCATGCTCTCAAGGATGAAGTGAGTGTTGATATTAGTTCCTCTCTCATATGATATAGTTGTAGTGCAGCCATTCTATTTCATGTCTTGTGCTTCCAACTGATATATCATTTACCAGGTAGTATCTCGTATTAAATTAGCGAAACAGAGCACTGTGGATGATGTGCTTAAAGATCTTAAATCAAAGGTAACTTATACATAATCTTAATGGTCACTTTTATCATATTAAGATGCTTTGATTACAGATGGAGACTCATGCTACTTTGGACTAAGTTTATTACTGTATTTTTATCCTATAGATATTACTTTTATTATTGTTGTCACATCGTGAAGAGTCGGCTTAACTCAAAGGTAAGTTCGCTTGCCGTAGGGTTTGAGGTTGTGGTGGTTTGAAGCAGCTTCTTTACATAAAGTAGGGGTAAGGCTACCTAGTATATTCCCTTCCCCATCACCTTCACCAAGTGGGGACTAGAATTGGGTTGGGCCTTGTAACGTTGTCACATCTTGAGCTTTTCCCGTTTACTTCCTTGGAATAAGAATTTATTGACAAGAAGAAAAAATAACAGTGCCTGTATAATTCTTGAGAGCAGCAATACAAGTACTCGTATTAATTAGTTATTATTGATACCAGAACCCTGTGAAAATAATACACTGCTCATTGGCTTTGCTATATACCTATTATCCTAAAACCATTGCCCAATTTCTTAGACAGGAAAAGAAGTTACTCCTTCCCTTTCAAATAGGCTTGTTTGGTCAGGTCATATGTATCCATATGTTTGGCACTGCACATATATATAGTAGAGGTTTCCCTTCTTATGAAGAAACATCGACTTGCTTCTACTACTTGTTCCCACCCTTTCTTATTAAGAAATTAGACCACTTGCTACATGAACTTATAATATTACCATTCTACCTGCATCCTAATTAATACATGTACTGGTGAAATAACGACTTGCTTAAATAAAAAAAGAAAGTAAAAAACATAAAAAACTCTATTTAATCCTATAGGATTTTTCAAAATATCATTCATATTCCATCACCTCTCTTCCATTGTCAAAAATCCTCACTCTTCCTGACTGCTTGGTCTGATAGGACCACTTTTGGATACATGATAAGGGAATGACACCTGTTGTTAGTCCTTTTTTTTTACTTACTACTCCCTCCGGTCCTAAATATAGGACCTAGATGACTTTTTTTTGGAGAGGTTAAGGTTGCAAAATAGTCTATTAAATCATGACATATTTGATATATTTTTAGATTATCCATTAGTTTATAAGTAAAATAAACTAGTGTAAGTGAAAAAATTAGGTAAATCAATTTATAATTAACTTATTTTGCTGTTTTTTAGGATTTTTCCAAAAAGTCAATTAGGTCTTATATTTAGGACCGGAGGGAGTATTTTGGAGAAAGAAATAGAGAAGTTGGGTTGCTTTAGGTTGGCTTAGTTAAAGTCTATGAGAGGGGCTATTAGAGTCACTTTTTGAGCCCATGAATCTTGACTCTGATTCAGGGGAGAAGAGAGGAGAACGTGGAAGTAAAGTTGACTGTTGGGTGAAGAGAGCCAAACATCTTGAAATTTGGCAAGTTTGTGTTGTTAGGTAGTTTGTGGTGTTTCTGTCTTTGTTCTGTGTTTTGTTTTTGTTCATTGTAATATGTTATTCTGATTGTAATGTATTTATTTTTGAGTATAAGTTCTTAGTTTCCCTTGTTACTGCATAAAAGTGCTGTTGACATTGTTGGCAAAAAAAGCGCTGTTAATAATCAACATTCCCCCCGGGGGGTGGGGAGGTGTGGTGGGGGGGGGGGGGGGGGGTTGTGTGCTTTACTAATAAGGTCCTTCTGCTTGCTGGCTTAGATTTGGGTCTTGTGTTTTAAATCCTTCATGTGGATGCATTTGTGAAATTAAAGGTGTTGGCTAAATTGTTCGATTTTACAACTTCTTTGGCATAAAAGAACTGTTTGTTACTGTATCAAAAAAAAAGATACTGTTTGTTAATATATATGCTAAGTGATACTTGACCCATAGTTCATTAGGTAAAATGATCCTTAACCCTATATTTATTGAAGTTATTATTTAAATATTTTATACAACAATTTTTTATATTGTAATTCCTTGCTTCACTAGGTTGTGTACTTTTTTAGCTCTTCTTGAATGGTAGAAAATCATTTGAGGTGATTCGGGTACATTTAAATAAGGCCATTAGAAGCATCTGTGAGGAGAGTTGATCAGGTAATTTGGGATCCTTTCATATGAGGGAGGGGGAGGCCCAAGTGAATATTTAGTAGAGTGGTTAATCGAGACTTTTTGATTAAGAACTTTTTTTATCCAAAGATTTGTTTTTGATGTAATGGCATCTTTCAATTTATGTAGACGACTACAGATAAGACTTTGTTTTGGGTGCCTTGAGAACGTCATTTGCCTTTAAATTTGCCTTATTTGGCTCCACAGTGAGAAATGCATAAATCTTGAGTACTTGTCCTCTGACTATATTAGAGCATTGCCCTATGCACTGTGATTGTCTCATCCTCCTTGAACCATTCAACAGCTGTGTGGAAAGTTGAACAAAAGAGTAGCAGAGATAAGGGCCAGGGTTATTGTTATGGGGAACAATTCTCCCCAAGTGGTTAGGGAGATCAAATCTGAGATATGTGACATATGAAGAAAACTGGGTAGTGTTCAAGGTGGAGAAAATAACAGTATATTTAGATGGAAAATTGTGCGTAGGTGATGTTGTTTCATTAGGAACTGGGGCCAAGTGGGTGTCACTCTTTGTGGATTGTTCTGGATCTGACGCTAAAATGATAATGTCTAAGGTATGTAATCATTAGGAAGGCGATGCATATTTACTACATACTTTTGGCTACGAAGCAAGTGGAATCTATTATTATTTGGAGGTAGCAAAATACATTTAATGTGCCTGCTGTCTCTACAGCACTTCTTTTTATTCTTGAATTTTATACATGACTAGAAATTAACTCACAGTACAAACATAAATGATATAAAACGCATAAATAACTTTGCACAACTTCTGTTACTATTTTGTATCTCCCTTTATGTTGATAATGGGATGATTTGTTCTAGTTTTGCAATAACTTACCTGTGGCCATGCCAAATCTCTGCCCTTCCCCACCTTTTACACTACTATTTCGGTGACATGGCGATCTATCGTTTGTATTGCCTCTGATTGTTACTATTGCCAAATATATCTGATTGCTGCAGTTGAAGTGTTTTTAATTATTGTTTGCGTGCTGTGAAACAGGTTGATTTATCCCATCCCAATGCAGACCTTAGATTGCTTGAAGTTTTTTATCATAAAATCTACAAGGTGCTGTATATTAGCGATTAAATCAGTAATTTTTTTTTCTCAAATTTTATATTTATTAACTGCCAAACAACCACAATGTAGAATGCTGGTGAATCATCCCGTTCCATTCTTCCTCTTGCATTTCATCATCCTTGGGTTTCTTACCTTTGCTTACACCAGCAATTGTCATATATATACGGCTTTATTTTTAAAACATTTTCAGTTCTGTTATTATTATGATCACCTGAAACAATATTTGTTTAATATTGTTTAATATATGAAAATATTCATTAGTTATAATGTGCTTGACAGGTAATTTCATTTTTTACCTTTTTATTAATTATATTAAAATATTTAATGATTTTCACTGATGCAGTTTCAACATACTCATGCTTTCACCATTTTCCATCACAATACTGATCTGTTCTGTGCCATGTGCCTGATTTGAATTATTCACATTTTTCTATTTCTTTCTAAGTTTTAGATGTTTCCCTGACTGATCGATTGGTTTTCATTGTAATTCCATGCTCTAACTATTCCAGATTTTACCTCCTGAAGAAAAGATTGACAATATCAATGATCAGTATTATAGATTAATAGCAGAGGAGGTAAAAAACTATTTCTGTATCTGCATAGATTATTTGGAATGTTTGTCTGTATGATGCGTTGTTTAGATGGATGGATTAATGACTTGTGCTGGTTGTTCTTAAGATTAGCCATTTGGCTTACCATAACTTCTATCAAGTATATGGTAATATTGAAGTTGGACTTTTAGTAAAAATGGGATACACTGTTACTATTTTTACAAAATCTGTGACACTAAACTATGAGGAGAATGAGATACTACTAGAATAGATGAAGTGTACAAGAAAGTAATTCGTGTTTTATGTTTACTTTTAAAGTTTATGTATAGAAATATATCTGTAGATTGGTTATTTTGTTTGGAACTTTCTAGGTAACACTTGAAAGATGGTTTTATTTAATACAGTGATATCATTTTTATGTCAACTATTATTATTTTTAATTTCTGTAAAGTAATTAAGTATTATTATTTTCCTCTTACTCCCTTTGCTGCTGACTACCTCCAGTTTTAAATATATGACATATTCACCTAATTTGATTAGGTTAAATATGTTAGTTAATACTCCCTCCGGTCCTAAATATAGGACCTAGATAACTTTTTTTGGGGAGATTAAGGAAGGCTTAATTTTAGATGTCTTTCCAATAATACCCCTCCTTAATTAGTTTAATTCCTTAAGGTGTTGGTGAGAGGAAGATTGTGGTTAAGGAGTTGTTAAGAAGAAGAAGGGTAATTTAGGAAAAAGGTAACCAAAAATGTAATTAGGTCTTATATTTAGGACCAAAAAGAAGTCTCTATGTAGGTCCTATATTTAGGACTGGAGGGAGTATAACATGCTGTTTTTTTCAAAACATAATTATATTCCTCTGTTCCTTTCCTCTCTCTTGCTTATTGTTGAAAGAATATCAATGGGGAAATTTGGGGAAACCAAGATAAGCATTATAAATGTCTTGTTGGTAAGAGGGGTGAGCAATGGCCGGGCTGGCTAACCTTAGCCCCAACACATCACCTGCTCATTTAATATTACATGGATATGGGCTAGCCTATTCTTGTGCCTCAACCCATTTAAACCCATATTAAATGCATTAGAGCATGAATGGGCTGGTTTAATAGGTTATGTGTAACCTCTTTTGGCTCTTGATCTTTTTTTATATAATTATACAACAACAACAATAACAAAACCTTATCCCAATAATTTACAAACTCTTTGGGTATATTATTCACTAATAAATCTTGTTCTGAGTTCACCGAGTATTAGCCTTGGTCTCCCTATTCCTTTTTTATTTGGACTCCAAATTGTTTGGTCCAACCTCCTCACTAGCACATCTGTTGGCCTTCTTTGGACATATCTAAATGACCTCAAACAATGTTTTACCAGTTTTTTCAATGATAGGAGTCACTCCAACCCATTCTCGTATATGATCATTCCGAATCTTATATTTTCTTGTATGGTAACACATTCATCTCAACATCCTCATTTCAGCAACCCCCATTTCATATTCATGTTGTCCCTTCACAGCCAACATTCACTACCATATAATACTGCTGGTTTATAGCAATGAGGTAAAACTTTCCTTTTACCCTATGGGGTACTTTCCTATCACAAAGAACGCCAGTAGCTTTCCTCCACTTACATCACCCAGTTTGGATTCTATGATTGAAATCATCATCAATTTCATCATCTTGTCATATAATGGATCTCAAGTATTTAAATTTCGTCAGTTGAGGAATTATTTGATCTCCCAGTTTAACACCTAAATCACCTATTAGTTGTCTGTTTGCAAAATTGCAATGCATATATTTTGTCTTACTCCTATTTAGGCGGAAACCCTTCGACTCTAAAGTGTTTTTCCATATCTCTAATTTAACATTAATCTCTTATCTTGATTCTACCAAAAGTACTATATCATTAGCAAAAAACATGCACAATAGGTCCTCTTCTTTGATACTTTCAATTAAAACATCTACCACCTAACTAAATAAATATGGGCTTAAAGATGACCCTGATGTAGACTAATCTTTATAGAGAAGTCTTTTGTTTCACCTCCCGGTGTTCTAACCTCAGTCAATACTCCATCATACATATCTTGTTTTGCTTTAATGTATGCTGCACATACTCCTTTCTTTTCCAAGTCTTTCAAAGTACATCTTTTGACATTTGATCATACGCTTTTACTAAGTTAATGAAAATCATATGTAAGTCTCTTTTTCTACTCCAATATTTTTCCAACACCCCTCTTAATAAATGTATTGTCTTTGTTTTCGATCTTCCTGGCATGAACCCAAACTGTCTTATAGAAATACTAGGCTCCAATCTCAACCTATGTCCAATCACTTTTTCCCATTGTTCCATTGTATGACTCATCATAAGCTTGATTACCTTGGATTTTATGTAATTAAAAAATCTAAATTTTTAATTGAAGTTTGAATTTCAACATCATGTTCATATATCACATGTAAGAACCACAAGGTCAAAATGTCTGCATCCATGTTTGCATCACAATCAGTTTGAACTTTGGACAAGAGAACTTGAATTTAAACAAATACCATTAGAAAATACATATACATGGGAAAGGGGAGAGGAGGATGTACTACACACACTATGACTATGACCATGCAAATATACCAAGAGAAGAAAATAAGCATGGATAAATATAAGAAGATTATGATAAAAAAAATATACAAGAATTGTTAAGATAACTGTACTTATAAAATTAAGAATATAGATGACATATCTTTTCAAAAAAATAAATGGTTAGGTACAGGTAACCTGAAGTTGTGCCCATTTAGGGGTGGAAATGAGTCAGGGAGTAAACAGGCGACCTATGACCCGGCCTATTTAGGGTCTGGCTCGGCTTGACCTTTTTAATAAAAAGGCCGAGTTCAGGCCTATTTAAAAGCCTTTTTACCTAAAAAGGCCTATTTCAGTAAAGTCTGGCCTGAAAGCCTTCAGGCTTGGCTCGTTTAATAGTACTATTAATAATAAAATAATAATATTAGTAAAACCTAACATCATTTACATTGCACAATACCCTTTTAAGTTTGTGATGGTGTTAATGATGGTGGTGTAAAGTTTGTGACCAATGTGTCATATTTATGACCCTTTTAAGTTTGATATGTAGGCCTTTAATAGACTTTTATAAGGCCTGAAGCCTTTTAAAGGCCTGCATTGTAAGTAGGTTTTTTAAAAGGCTTTCAGGCCATCACTATTTTTCGCAGACCTAGGCTTTTTTCTGAAAAGAGCCTACAACCAGGCCCAGGCCTATGCCTATGTTTTCTTATTACATTACAGGCCTAGGCCTATTTAAGCAAAGTCTAGCTTAGCCCGGCTCATTTCCAACCCACCCATTTTTTTCTTTAATGGGCAGGTTTGTAATGGGTTTTGAATGGACATGCATGAACGGGTAAAATTACATGGGTTTAAACTTGATGTATCACTCGTTTGATCATTAGTACCAAGATCAAACCTTTTGAATGTCTTATATTAAGATTAAGGAGCGGAGGTAGTTCTTGGTATCATGAACTATTGCTCTGCTGGTTTAAACTTGATCTACCACTCCTTCGATGATCAGTAACCAGGAAACCAAAGGTATAGCTTAGCAATGTACCTACCTAACAGATTTGTTGCCTTAACTGTCCTTAATTTTGTTGTTGATATTCATCAGCTAAACACTGTTTGGTGACTACAATTAAAATGGTCAAACTGCTAATACTTGTTGACACTTTTGATCCTTGCAAATGGCAATGAACTTTTGAGCAATTTCTGGTTCTAGGTATATGAAGAAACCCGTTGAGTTTTTCTAGTTGTAGATTGCTTGATTATTATGAATTATAAAACACCTCTGTTGTGATATGTTCTTATTTTTGCACTCTAGAGTATTATCCTCTTCCTTTTGACGTCTTGCTTACCAAATTTTTTTTATTTCTCTATGCCTTAGGTTCCTGAGGAAGAGAAAAAGCTCGGTCCTCATGATCTTTTGATCCATGTTTGTCATTTCAAGAGAGACACTACTCAAAATCAGGTATTCTTAGATAATACTAATATTTTGTTGCTATTTCCCGAGACCTCATAAGACCAATCTGTGGTTAGGAATGCAATTTATTTGATTTGACTTATTTTGGGTGGGATGGTTTGGGTTTTTGGGGATGATTTGGGAAGCAGCGAGTTCAAAATTTCGGAAACCCATTTTTGTTGGTGATTTCTGATGATGAGACCTTAGCTGGAGTCAAACTGCGAATACAGAAGAAGTTGCGAGTTCCTGATGAAGCCATTTTTCAAGGTATTGTTTTGTTGAAAATTTCTAAGGTATGTACTTCTAAATGCATACGGATGAATGTCATAAACTCTTATTTCCTTGGCATTCTGATTAACCTATTGTGTGTACAAGTGCATGCGTGCACGCAAGCATATGTTTTTAATTATGAGAAAAAGGTTTATTTTGAAGGTGGAAAGATTATGAGATAGTAAATGAGATATCTTATTATAAAATAATAACAAGAAGTTATTAGACATGTAGAGCTCCCTATCCTTGTGCATCTCCTCTGGCACTACTTTCGATACAATTATGTGAAGAAAGATAGAATGAAGGTTATCAATTGTATATACTTTGAAAATACCATGAGATACCATCAAATAATAAGCATCATGATGCCTTATAGTCAACCCCCTAAAGAAGACAATACTGATTTGGTCTATAAGTTTAAGTTATATTAAAATATCGTCTAAGGAGGGCTGTGTTAGGCATTTGACAGCCAACATAAACTTTGTAAAATCATTTTGACATGGAACAACAGAGACGTTGTGCCAACATCAGGTAGATTGATATGTGTCAATAGTATTGCTCTCTTCCTTGAGATTGAATATATGAGTAGGTTCCATAATGGTTTTTTCTAGTTTAGCCCAACTTTCTTTGTTTCCTACAAAGCATCAAGCATACTTTCTGATACATTGATGCCTTTGCTTGATCTCGTCACTTCTATTCTTTGAAAAAATTGAGAGCATATTCTTTTCTTTTATGTTTAATAAACCTGGTTATCTTTGATGAATGACAAAATAATTCTGCTGTCCCTTTTTCCAGTGGAAGTTTGCTTTTTTATCACTTGGTCGTCCTGAATACCTTGAAGATACATGTGTTGTTTCAACTCGGTTTAAGGTGTGTTGAATATATTTCATGTAATTTGTTTTTCCTTTTTGTATTAGTCTTAAGGGCTTCCTTGTGGACATTCTTTTCTGCGAGTTACATAATGTATCTTTTAATTTCTTAGAGAAGTAATACGTATGGTGCTTGGGATCAATGTCTCGGATTGGAGCACACTGACCTTACCCCATAAAGCTCCCCTACCGCCAACCAGGTACATGATATTTTCTTCAGCTCAAATCTATCTAACGGATGGGATTAAAATCTTTTAGACATGACACTTACTGGTAAAATATACATAGTGTCGGGAAAAATTATATATAGGGTGTAAGAAGTAAAAAATAATATTCATTGTCTTGGAGATTAATTAAAATAATTACTTCGACATGAGTCTAACTGAGATGGTCCTTGACTCCTCGGTGTTAGTTTTTTACCTGTATAGCCTTGTGTTTGAGCTGCTACCTTCATAATAATTAGTGAAGTGACTATAACTTAAATATAAATCTGTTTTCAGCCTAAAAATTGGAAGTACAGCATATTTCAATTTATATCCACTTGGTTCTGGAAAGCTAAATGACAACTGGTATTGGGAAAAAAATATGGACAGATCAGTATATCCTCGTCACCTATGTTATTAGTTTTATATGCAGAATTCAGAAACGATTATTAGTTATCAATATTGCAGAATCGACATGCATTTGATAAGGCACTGTGAATCTACGACTAGAAAATTTTCAGCCATCTCTCCATGCCGACATAACTGTATGCCAGTAGCACTTGGGGCAGCTTCCTGAAGGCAGCAGGCAAATCAGTATAGAGAGGAGCTGCCAATGTTTAATCACAATTAATTCTGTCTATCCATATCCATCATTCTTAATCTGGGTGGGGGCGGATAGCCTAGAAGCGTTTTGAACTAATTTGTCCTCTATAGTTGTGGGTATATGAATATATTCTTCAGTTTTGTGCCTGTAGCATCTGAGTTATACATCTAGTTGTGTTTAGAACAAATAGGTAGAAATGGTTTTCCCGTATCAGCTACAGAACTGTGTGTGTGCATGTATGTGCCTAACTTTGTGATACTATATTAAGAACCGGATCGAGTTGGTAGCTTCTAACTTGCGAAACTCCAGGCAAAAAAAGAACTAGCGAAACTTGCACATTTGTAGAATGTTTAATGTACTAATTCTAGATATATGTTGGTTCACCTGATGATTAATTTTAAAAGAGATATTCAGCATCATCATAATTTTGAGGGCGCAAAAATATAAATTATATTGGGTCACCCCATCATCTTTCTTCTTCACTCCCTTGGTGTTGGGTGCCCCTTTTACAATTTTTTTTTTATCAGAAACCCCTTTTACAATTTATCATGTATATTTTTACACATTCTTTAATTTACCATGTATATTTTCACTCTAATTTGATTTACCATCGATATTTTTACACTCTCAAAATCACTGTGGTGGTGAGTACTCCTTTTACAATATACTAATTCTAGATATACTTGTGTTGGTGCACGTCATGAGCCAGCTAGCGACAGTACCCAATTCCCAAGGGGAAATTCTAGTTAGTGTATCAAATATCAATATGCATTCTACATACCGATCAATAAAGGTATTATTCTATATTCTAATCAAAAAAGGTATGTATTCTATAAGCATACTAAGGAAGTTAAATGTAATATAATTACACGCCATATGTTATCTGCAAATATTTTTGTTATATTATTTAATCATATCTCAAATTTATGTGAAATTTAGTTACATAAAATTTGATAAATATGATTCATAAAATTGAAAATAATTTTACATTTAAGATCAAAATCTACTATCTAACTTGATTTTAGATATTTAGGATAGAATGATTCATTTATAATTAGCCACGTGATTTTTCCATGTACATTGACACATTGTTATTCTTGTTAATTATTACCTTCGGTCCTAAATATAAGACCTAATTAATTTTTTTTGGAGGGGTTAAAGTTGCGAAATAGGCTATCAAATCATGACATATTTAATATTTTTTAGATTATACATTAGTTTATAGGTAAAATAAATTAATCTAAGGGAAAAAATTAGGTAAATCAATTTATAATTAACTTATTTTGCTTTTTTATAGGATTTTCTATAAAAGTCAATTAGGTCTTATATTTAGGACCGGGGGGAGTATAATATATGTGAGACTATTTATCAATTATATGTACATGTGTACTACTACTCCCTCCAGTCCTAAATATAAGACCTAGATGACTTTTTCGGAAAAACCTAAAAAAGCAAAAAATAAGTTAATTATAAAATTGATTTACCTAATTTTTTCCCTTAAACTAGTTTATTTTACCTATAAACTAATGGATTATCTAAAAATATATTAAATATGTCATCATTTAATAACATATTTCGCAATCTTAATCTCTCCAAAAAAAATCATCTAGGTCCTATATTTAGGACCAGAGGTAGTATTAAATTTTTCCACCCTCATTTGGGTTTTAAAGATATAATAATAATTAGTGTAATATTATATCTTATGTCTGTTCATACAAAGACAAATCAATTAGCAGAAAACAATAAAAATGACAGATGAAATGGATAAAGATTTTATATTTAAGATTTGAATCCACCTCTAAAATAATACACGCCATTCAATAAAAACATTTAAAAAACATAAAATTTATTGTAAGATTGAAACGACTTCAATGTTATCCTATTGTAAGATTGAAACGACTTCAATGTTATCCTTGTTAAAGAGTATACATCAAATCAATATCTTGTAAAAAGGATAAAAAAATACTCTTGACCTCTTTTAAATAATCCTTTGGTCTTAAATATAAGACTTAGTTAACTTTTTTTGGAAAATCCTGAAAAAGTAAAATAAGTTAATTATAAATTGATTTACTTAATTTTTTTCCCTTAGACTTTTTTTATTTTACCTATAAACTAATGGATAATCTAAAAATGTATCAAATACTACATCCGCTCCTAAATATAAGACCTAATTGACTTTTTTTTAGAGATAAAGATTGCAAAATAGTTTATTAAATCATGACATATTTGATATCTTTTAAGATTACCCATTAGCTTATAGGTAAAATAAACTAGTGTAAGAGAAAAAATTAGGTAAATCAATTTATAATTAACTTATTTTGCTTTTTTTAAAAAAAATTTTCAAAAAAGTCAACTAGGTCCTATATTTAGGACCGGAGGGAGTATGTCATAATTTAATAACCTACTACCTCTGGTCCTAAATATAGGATCTAATTGACTTTTTTTGAAAGATTAAGGTTGCGAAATAGGTTATTAAATGATAACATATTTGATATATTTTTAGATTATCCATTAGTTTATAGGTAAAATAAACTAGTTTAAAGGAAAAAATTTGGTAAATCAATTTATAATTAACTTATTTTTCTTTTTTAAAGATTTTTCAGAAAAAGTCAATGAGGTCTTATATTTAGGACCAGAGGGAGTATTTCGCAATCTTAATCTTTCCAAAAAAAGTCAATTGGTCTTATATTTAGGACTGGATGTAGTATTACAAGGAAGGTTTCAAAAGATTTAATTTGCGAACTACTCTAAATAGAATCACATTTATTTGATTCAAATGATTTTACAATACATAATGAAAGTAATCTATTATCTTCTTAAAATGTAAAGATCAGATGATTAGTTTAAGTGGAGACAATAAACGCTCAATAACTCCAATTCGATTCTAATTAAAAGATCATTAATTTATTCTCATTACTCATTTATTTTACAAACCTTTTAAATTCGTCCAATACTGCCTACTACTATATCATATTCCCATTTCTTGGTCACCTACATTCCTTTTCGAGATTTGAAACAACCAAATCGAGACAATCATCAATACCAAACAAAAGCAAAAAAAAAAAAAAAGTGGTGTGTAGAATAAAATAGTGGAGCTGCCCAAAATTATGAGTAATCACCAATAATCATTAATCAGCACCCCATCACATTGTTTGGCTTCAGCAAAGGTTTCTCCGTCGCCACCGTACCATCATTTCCAGCCAATGCTCTATATTTATCCTTCCTAGTAAAACTAGTACACTCATAAGACAACGTAGCAGCAATCACTCTCTGTATATAATTAGCAACTTCATGGCTTGACTTATTGCCTGACCCACAAGTCAACTCTTTAGGCAACTTATTCAAAAACGTTACCTCATAAGCAGGACTAGGATTCATAAAGAAATAAAACGGGTCCATCCCTTTCCACCCTCTAGCCGTAGTCCCATGGAACATACTCATCCTATTCACCATGGCAACCGGCACAAGCTCATCGGTAAGCTCAGCGAACAAGGCCGAAAACCTTAGAAGAAAAGGCTCCCTACATGTTGTCCCTTCAGGGCAAATAGCCAAGTCACCTTCCTCCAATAACTTCTTTATCATGGCTGCGTCGGTCGCCCTATCCCGGCTCAACCTGACCGTCTTAATCGGAGATATGATCTCCGAGAGGCGTGACACCGAGTAGGTCACAGCCGGGATGGGGCGACCGAGGGCGGTGGAGAGAAAGATAGGGTCAAGTAAGGTCCTATGGGAGCATATGAAGAGGACACCAGATTGGGATTGGGATTTTTGGACAGGAGGGGGAGGTGTGCCTTTGACTATGACACGGACGCCTAGAGCTTTGAAGGCATAGTAGACTACGTGCATGGGAAGGAGGATTCCTGCGGCCATGCGTAGGACAGCTAGAGGGAAGGCAATGGGGATCCATAGGATTGTGAGTAGCGCAAAGAGTGGTGTTGGCTTTTGAACAAGACGACCGTCGTGGAAGATTATTGGTTTTGGAAGTTTGTCACTTGTTACTGCCTTCACTTCTGGTTTCGCAGGTACTATGTAACCCTCCTGCAAAATGTTATCGTTCCAGTATTAAATTTAAGATTCAGTTAACTTTTTGTTTTAGGAAATTAAATGCACTTAATCATAATATATTTTGTGTATTGTTATATTTTATGTTAGCTTATAAGTCAAAAAGCTAGTTTAGAGAAAAAATTGAAACAGTTTATAAATAATTAGTTTAGTTTTTTAAGGTTTTTTTTAAAAAGTTAATTAAATCATGTGTTTAGAAATATTTAGGGATCGATGTGAAGTTCTTTTTTTCAACTCTATCATGTCTATGCTATTATAGCATGAAACAGAGCTGATAAAAGATCTAGACATATATAAATATACAACAAGTCAGCAATATTAAAGCTAGAGATCACTTTGTTACTAAATATTAGACTTCATCCTTTTTGTCTCCCAAATTTAAGAATTTTCTCAACAAAGTATTCCAATTGATCATACATACAGAAGAAGGGTTTCCTCCTCAATGGTAGTTTATAAGGCATATGATTATAAGTCTATATTATATAATTCTCACATTCCATGGAAAGTATCAATTAACTCATTATTTTATTGATATGGTAAAAAAAACTCAGTATTGTATATGTTGATGACCTAAATGAATAAGTTATTTCGTTTTTTCCTTACTAATGATTGTGTATTTAAATATCATGACGATAATAAGCACCAAGTCATTTGAAGACATAATATATGTTCGTGCATGGAGTATTATATGTAAATTATACCTTGCACAAAGCCATGAAAGGAGCATCGGTTGACCTATCACCAAGTCCAATATCAGGCTGTTCATCACCAAAAGCCTTCTTCAGAGCATCAGCCTTCTTCTTCCCCACAAGTATCCCTTCTTTTGACACCAACCCTGTAGCCCTCCCTTTATACACACCTATTTCTGTCCCCAACACCATATCAGCCCCCAAAAACTCCTTCAAAAATGGCTCCACCATTATCCTAGGATTAGCCGTCAAAACACACCTTCTACCACATGATGAGAACACTCTCCAACTCTCCGGGTGGAGGTCACCGGCGTAAAACTTGGGCAACACGGCACGTGCCACTGACTCAATATTTGACACTTTCATGCCGGCCATGGCTGCAAAAATGAGGACTTGGATGCCGGCTGATTCGGAGACAAAGTAGTAGAGAAGGCCTGCTAATGGGGCTAGAAGGACATAGAAGAGAAGCCTTAAAACCCCACCAACCTCAAATGCTATGAGTGCAAAATATGGGAATGAACTTCTTCCTATGAGTAATGTACCGTCCATGTCTGCCACTACAGTGTGTTTCTCTCTTCCTATTGATGCACATTTGTTCACTGTCGGGAAACTTGTCATGGTGGACATGGTTACGGCTATAAACTAAAAACCAACTTGTTATGGTTGAAAACACTCACTAATACTATTTATGCTCTATATATTATGTATACACTTTGTTTGCTTAATGATATGTGTATGCGCGTATTTATATAGAGAGATTGGTAACAAAGGAAGAGAGTTTGTTTTTAAAAGTATGTTAGTGAAGAACGATGACATTGATGGAGGCACACGGAGATTTCCAAAAGTGATTGAGAGGTACTTTGCGGCATAAACGAGGAAAAGACTTTGTATAGAGAGAAATTTCACTTAATGACCCCATTGTGTATCCAATAATACCCGATAATTCTGAAATATCACTACACACCCCTCAGGCATCATCGTGGCTAGGTGCTACCACTAGGCAAACTCTGCTAGCTAGTCGGTCAAAACTATGAGTGTTGATGGCTTATGGAAATTTTTTTCAAGTATGGTAGCCTATATTATCAACACATACATGAATGTATCTTATTTCAAGGTAAACATGTATAATCATTTGTAACACAAATATGCGGATTTTCAAGAGATATATGCTTATTTTGGAGGCGAGAATTGAACTCACAAAAGTATTTAAGAGAAGTAGAGTTCGAACACACACACACACACATATAAGTCATTTGTAAATAAGAAAATATGAGAATTTCTAAGAAAAATATACTAATTTCTAATAAACATAAATGTATTTTCAAGACATAAATTAAACATTTGTCTTTGAAAGATAAATAATATGAGAATTCAAAGTATATTAATTTCCAATATAAATATATAAAGGTATTGATGGGAGAATAGGTGAATCAACAACAACTACTCTTATAATTAATTAATATATGACGACAAAGGTAACAAAATCCATTCACTCTAAAAAATTTATTCTGTTTTCCCAGAAGAGTTCAATGATATCTCAAAATTGTTTTGGGTAGCAATTTGACATTAAATAGTTAAAGAGGGCTTAAGTGAATATTCCCCAATATATAATCTTGTTCTTCTTTGGGAGTTGATAAGATCCGCTCGAAGCATAGGGTTGTCCGTCTTCGTTTTTGTCTTCGACCCTTTTCCTTCGTTGGGGGTATTTTGTTTGATCAAGTTATGTACTAAGTGCAATGCTTTCTTTGTCGTGGAATAGATTAGTAATGGTCATCAGGTCCACGTATTTTCATTGTTTTTATATTCCCTTAAGTTTTAATTTTTAGTGTTTATTGCGTTTCCTTTTCTTTTCTTGTTTTGGCCAACGTTTTTCGCCTTTTCAATTACCCCCCGCGCGCGCGCGCGCATACAAGGCAGATGTTTAATTTAATTATTTGATTTAGATTTTTAGCCCCTGGATTAATGAAGAGGGATCAAAGAGATGCTGACACAAGGATGAAAATGTTCATCGTAATGGTTTAATGGAATGGAATCACTTTCACTTAAGCAAGGTTTACACCATTTAAATGCAATTACATCAATTCAACATTTTTAACCAGTAATTTTTATATATATAATAACCTTTTTAAGAAAACTTGAGAGTTAAGACATTGCCTTTTTATTTAAAAGTTTGAACACATTGAAATAATTTTTTTAAGAAAAAAACTAATTCTACATTTTGAAAATTAGATTTAAACAATCCAATTTCGATCTTCATTATTATTAGTAGTAGCGCCTAAATTACTTCCACTTCTACTTAAGTTGGAAATGATCAAATATGTTTATTTCGGGACTCATCGCAGGTATAAGCATCATGATTTTTATTATGATGATAAGATATGTACCATTCAAATGAATTTTATAATCTAATGGGATTAATAGTCACGACCACATTCCTCAGTACTACTATACCCTTTATAGATTCGTTCTATTTATAGGCAAAGCGATGATGTTTTATTTAGTCCTATTTATATTTATAGCTTATGTCGTTCAATTTTTCTTATGAAAGTGCAAATGTGTACTTCATTTATAATGTTTTGACTTTGTTAGTTCTTGAATTATGTAGTTGATAATAAATAGGAGGAAAATGGAATAACATTCGCTTTTAAGTTAGGATTAGTAAGGTTTTAGATTTGTTTAATAGATGACTTCGTTTGATCCAGCAGTGGAGAGGGGGAGACGAGGTCTATTGGTTTGATTCGAGGAAAGTGAATGTTTTTTACTTAGTTTAGGAGAGAAGATTAAAACGACTGTATTACAAGGAATTAAAATATATATATATATATATATATATATATATATATATATATATATTTTCATAACTTTGGTATTTTAAATTTTATATTTGTCTCTCAACAAGTTATTGTCGGTAAAATGTTGAAAAATAAGCCACAAGTCAATTCAATTCGAGTTGATAAATTTCTTCTCTTGAGGGGCACTTGGTATTATCTTCTCCTAGGTGTTAATTAAAAGTAGTGTTGCATAATATAATGCTTCACAATCTTAGATTTGATGGTACTCTAATGTTCCACCAAAGTTCATGCAAAAAATTAGCACATTAGGTGCACGAGGACAGGGACTAAACACACATGCAGAATTCACCAAGTGAATAATGTAAAAGCAAAATGTTCACTTTTGTCTCTGCGCAAGTAGAGAGCGGGTGATACTGATTTGAGAACATAATTAAGTGAAATAATGATACATGTAAGAAAATGTTAAGAGAAAGCATGATTTAGTTAAAAGTAAATTGTGCCATTTCTCAATTTTCAAAAGTTTTACATCATTGTGTGGGTTCCTTAGCTTGTACCTTTATTGAACAACTTTTGGAGTGTTTTATGGGTAAATTAATTAATTAATGGGTGTTAATTTGTGCTGAATTTTGTTCTCACATACATATTGCTTGCCAATTGGTAGCGGCATCATTTCATTATAATAACAATTATATATCCTATTTATAATATTAACGGTTCAATTTTTGATACTACTGTATTTGATTGCAATTGGTTTTCTCAAATTTAGTTCTAAGAAAAATTAAATTTTCTCATTTATCCAAGCCAACATTATTGAAAACAAAAGAGAGATTTAATTCATTAAGTGTGACAATTATCCTCACTTATCGCTTTCTATCCTTGTTATTCCATGACTACAAACTAAGATAAAGAGTCAAAAGAGATCAGATATGCTAAGAAAGCATATTAAAAAATGGATGATGACTAAGATATGCTAAATAAAGACCACATTGAGAAAGAGAGCATTACAAACTATTGAAATTGCACTCTAAAAGATATATTCAAAAATAAAGCTCACATGGTATAAGCTTCTTTTATTTGTTAATTGAAGTTTAGATGAGATGGATTTCAATGATTCACTGGAATCAGGACATACCTCCAAACCCAAAGAATGCCCATAGAAATATTAATAAATCGACCACTAAATATTGGCCTTATTAAAACCGACAACCAATGTATTGAACGAAACTACCCTAAATAACATTGTAAACCTTCAATTTCTTCAATTATCAATCAAGCATCAAATGATAGTACACTAGATAACATCATAAACTAACTTCTTCAGTTTTTCTAAAAAAGTGAAATTGGTCTTATAAATAGGGACGAAGACGTAGCAATGTAACCATGTGTGATGAAAAAAGGCATCAACACAAATTTTGATGAAGAAGGTTTTGCCACTATATAAGTTCACAATTCACAATCACATTTAATTAAAAGTGGATGTAAATTTCTGATAAGAAAAAGAAAGTGAATGTAAATGGTATACTTTTTTTATAACAAAAATTTTAGGTGAGTTGAGTCCTGGGGCTCACCAGGGTCAGGGTAAGCCTTCGGGTTCAAAAATCGCTTACATAGGTACTTACAGATCGCCCACCAACAAGGTCCTCACGTCGGGCGGGTTCAAACTCACGGCCACATAGTTATGAGTCAAACCCCTCTATCAACTGGACCAATCTTTGTTGGTAATATACTTTTTTAATTATATAAAGATCTAAATGGGCCAGACCAATTTGTGGAAATAAACTTGATTATGGGCTTAAGCCGAAGCAACTCGGCCCAAAATCTAAATCACCTAAAAACTCCTCCATAGGCATTCATATCATAGCCAGTGAGAGAAGAAGTAGTGTAAGAAATTTTGCGAAAATGGCCGACGAAGGCAACAGAAGTGTAAGAATGAATTCATTAAATGGAAGAATCATATTCTTCAATCTTTGACTCACATACATTTTGTTCTCATTTTTTGCTTACAGGCTTTTCTCGAAATCCAAAGTCGCTTGATCGAGTCTACCGCCAAGCTTAAGCAGGTCAAATCTTGCGTATTAAATTGATCTTCAGTATTTAAATCTGATTATATGATTTTTTAACGATAATATAGAAATGATCCAAAACCGTATTAAAGAGTAACAATAGGGATTATTTGGTGAGAAGTTGAGAAAAAATAGAAAGGGCTTTATAATACTCTCTCCTCCGTTCCTAAATATAAGATCACTTTCCTAATTTGATTAGATTAAGGATGTTAGTTAAGTTAGTTATTATCACTTGATATTACCATTTTATCCTAACCATTTACTTATATACTCACTCTCTCTCTCTCTCTTGATTGTTATTGTAGAGAAGCATCATAATTCATAAGGGTTAATTTGGGAAAGGTTGAGAAAAATTAGAAAATGATCTTATATTTATGAACAAATTGAAATTTGAAAGTGATCTTACATTTAAGAATGGAGGGAGTATTATATTTAGGACCAGTGTTATATGTAGGACAAGAGGGAGTACCATCCATTAACCATGTGGTTTGGACCTTCAATAGTTAGGCTTAGCTTCTATTGCAGCCTATTGAATAGTTAGGCTTAGCTATCATTCACCAGGAAGTTCAATGGTGTTTAACACTATATTGCACTTCTTCATTTGAAGTAAGTGCAATTTAAAATCATAATGGTTGGAATGCAGACAAAGCAATGAGTGATTTCCTCACTGTTGATAGTTCCAATCAATTTTGTATTTCCATTTTTCAGAATCATCAATGGAAAGTAAACTAATGAACTCCATCCCCTTTTGTCTATAACATAACCTTTCCCTTTTTTCTTCTATTCATGCTGTGGAAGTTTCTTCTGGCATATGTTTTCATGAGAATTACTTTTAGTGTGCCTTGTCTACTCTCCTACCTCGGAGGTTCAAAGCTCTCTGTCTGGACAAGTAGATAATAACTCTCGTAATGGATTTCATAAAAGACACCTTGTGACTTTCTGGCCCAATATAGTTCTTCTCACATGATTTTTTATCTAATCAATGTTGTTATACCCTAGCAACATATCAATAAATTACTTGTAGTTAAACATTTTTGAAGTAACAAATAAATGTGCAATGGGTACGTGCATTGATTCTTGTGCCTGTACCATGCGTCAAGCAAGTGAAACTTAATGCATTCTTCGTTCTGCCTTAGTTACAGCTTGCACGCTCATTTCTTGCTGTTATCAATATTTTCTGAGAAGTACATCTTAATTGGAAATGTCATAATTCTATTTAGTTGGAAGCCCTAAAATATAGAATAATGTTAAAAGCTAAAAAGAAATGAAGACATTGACATTTTCTTTCTTCAAGTTACATGCTCATAATAGGAATTTCTAATTAATTCGAATATCAAGTTTATGTTTTCCCTTGGCCTTCAGGTGCAGAACCAGATGCGTAATAAGGAAGGTGAAAAGAAGCGAGCTTTTCTAACTTTGGAGGAGCTGCGGCAGTTGCCAGATGATACAAATGTATACAAATCCATTGGTATAAGAATCAGATTCTCATGTTTCTTTTCTTATGTGCTGGAGTTTGATGAATTGTGTTATGTAGTACTAATCATATTAACTATAGTTGTTATGTATGAATGCTATAATGATAACAGTCTTGTAGTTGGCCAAAAAAAACAGTCCTGTATGAAAATTTGCTTTGCTGTCTACATAAGCGACGTTCTCTGTTTTTACAACCGTTCTCTTTTTTATTACTTGAACAATTCATTTACCTTTTGCTCTGTGATTGACTTCTCATATGATGTCTCCATTTATCTTGTTTTGCAGGTAGAATGTGAGTTGTCCGCACCTATTTGAACATCAATCTGATAAGTACAGGATATAAAACCTATTGCTTTCTTGCGCAGGTTTGTATTAGAGACCAAGGCAACTTTAATGACTGAACAGGAGAATAAAATGAAGGATAGTGAGGCTTCAATTACCTCTTTACAGGTGTTTATCCTTCTTCCTTCTTGACTACACTGTAAAATATTCTGATTTTTTAACCTGAAACCAGTGTAAAATATTCTACTTTCCAAATTCTTAACATTCCTTTATCCCCAGATGCATCTCCAGTTTTGGGGCGTGCTTATAAGGAATTTAAATGTACTTTAATTACTGTCTGTCTCATCATTAAACTGTAAATACAAGCTTAGTCTTATTTGGTTAGGTGAAGTTAGTTGTTTTTCTTGACTTTGGACAGACCTCAAAAGAATACTTAGAGAAGCAGATCGCTGAGTTGGAAAATAATTTGAGGGAGCTGATACAACATGATCCTGGTCTTGTGTAACATACCTCCTAATAACACCTTATTGACCTACTCACTTCCACCTAATAAAACACATACTCAAAATAATCCAACCAAACGGTGTCTAACCATGTTAGTAAAAGTATATCTAACATGGTTAGAAAAAGAAAACGATATCAATCAAAGTTAGATGCCTTAACCATGTTAGTAAAGGATTCATCTAACATGGTTAACAAAGAAATCAAGAAAACTACATAAAAATTAACCATATCAGAGCGGGGCCCATCTAACATGGTTATATAAAGAAATCACATCGTCAATATTTTATATAACCATGTTAGGAAAAGGATTTCCTGAACATGGTTACTCCGAAACACCTGTACAATAATTATATCAACAACAAACATTTGATTTAAACATGTCAGCATCGCAAGGCACAATCAAATATTCTTCGCCACAATCATCCGCTACATATGTATCAGGAAAACAAGTATTGCCTTTTCATTAGCAGGCAAATGAAATAGGGATTGCCTTTCCATTATCAGGCAAATCTCTTGTACCAATAATCCTGTACGAACATTTCTGCATCATAGCCCTATTCATCAAACCAATATCTCATTTACTCCATAAACAACCATTACACCAAACAGAATACGTAGCATAGCTATAACTATGACATCTGTCATAGTTACACCTTAACTATCAATAACCAAACAACAACCAGCAAAAACAGCTAATACAATCATCCAACAAATCAAACATTTACAATAATACAAACAAATGCGGAAGCTGATGCAGCCTAATAAATGGCAATATATATATTCCTTATAAATCACCTCCGGCCTACTCGTATGGGCCGGCCGATTCTTTCCCTTCCTCTCTGCTTCCCCCTCTGGGCATGATCACCTGTAAAAATAAAGGGAATGGGGTGAGACAAAAACCATGTCTCAGTAATCACCTCTTAACTCACTGTGAGACTAAGAAATGGGGTAGTGGAGCGTCTACAGGGTACCACAGTTCAAAACCTGCATACAGCACATAACATTTACAAATATATAGATATATATATCCAGAATAGATGCATCCATCTCTCAATAGACAAAAATAAACATGATTGACACTGTGCCCAGTCTCAAGTCTGAAAGCATAAAAAGGGAGCACTTTAAAAAGTGAAAACGTCCCTGGGGAGCACTTTAAAAGTGAAAACGTCCCTGGGGAGCACTTTAAAAGTGAAAACGTCCCTGGGGAGCACTTTTAAAAGTGAAAACGTCCCTGGAGAGCACTTTTAAAAGTGAAAACGTCCCTGGTTCCTTTAAAATCCGAGGAACCTGTACTATTAACCTATCGATTGCGCAGATCGATAGGTTACATCGGCCGAAGGTACAACTAACCAGTGTCATGCAACATACCAAAGAATATATATAAATATGAATTTATATAAAGTACAGTTCAGTTGAAAGGTACCCTATAGCCCACGTTTAGATATAACATAAATCTGAATTCATTTTTATATATATATATATATATATATATATATATATATATATATATATATATAGGTAAATAGAAGAGGATATTAGAAAATCCTCAACTACCATCACCCTCAGTATCACAGTCAGTTAAGCGTGATTACCTGTCAAGTTTAGTAGCGATAGATATACACAGCTAATGTCTTCCCTAAGCTCCGCTCGAGTCTCCACCGTCGACAATCATACAATGAGCTACTGTTGGTCAAGGCACAATATCAGTGACTTTGACCTACCATTCAAACTAATTCTTAAACAAGTATTAATTTACTTCCAATATCAAGAATAATCTATATCGTTTAAACCTCCATAATTCCCTTAACCATTTATTTGTAATTCCTAAAGTATTAACTTTACCACAATCATACTTACCTTCACATAACTTAAATTTCCTTTGATCCACCACTTTAGTTACTAAACTTTTCTTTAAGCACTAAACCAAATCAATCCAACCCTCTATCATCGTCATAATACCTTAGTGAACATTTCCTAGTCACCAATTCAATTTATACAGCTCAAAATAATCAAACCCAACTTCAAAGAAACCAACAATGCTCACTAAATAGCAAATTAATTACCTATCCCTAAATCATTCCATTCACCACCATAAATCCTTAACTAATACCTCAATCAATCATAACCTTTCCAAAATTTACTAATTATCCACCACATTCCAATCATAACTTTGCATAACCAATTTTCCAAACTTTATTTACCAACTTTATCCTATACACCATTTCAAACAATTTCACTTTTCCAACATCTTCACAACACCTATACATACATATCTTAACTCCCAACTTAATCCATACAGTCCACATGAACGAAATTCCACTTTGAAGAACTAAAAAAAATGCCTATAAAATTTCAAAACAATCACCAACCACCAAACCATCATATTAATATCAAATTTACAACTCAAAGTAACTTCCTAACTTCACAAACACTCCACCACAATTTCTTGTTTAAAGCTTCAAGGATTTAATTTTGTGCAAATCCTACTTTCAAAGTATCATAACCATCACCAAAAATTTCTACATATTTAATCTTCTATAGAAAATCCAATTGCTCCCAAGAATACTCAAATTAAATGCCTCAATTTCAATATTAAAGCTTTAACATTTCAAAAACTTTAGCATATCCAAAACCCTAACTTCAAAGAGGCAACTTTTACCCCAAAATCCAAAATCAAAGAGGTAGAAGATGCTCACGTGGGTACAAATGAAAAAGAAGGGCGCCTCCACCGTCGGCCGCCGTCAAACTCGTCGGAGCAACCACTGTAGGTGGCCGGCGGAGTCCAAGAAAAAGGGAAGATGAAAAAGGTGAGACTAATGAAGTTATAAAGGAAAGGAATGACTTGTAAAACCCAAAGAAATTACAACCTACCTATGAGCCGCCGGAAACCGCCGCCGGAAACGAGTCTCCTCGCCGGAAAACGCAACACGACGCCGAAGAAGAAGGAGGAGCAGATCGGGGTTAAGCTTCACGGATTTGTGGAGAAGAACTGATGAAGAATGAAAATGAGGAAGCTTTATGAACACAAATGGCCGAATGAGTGAGTGTGTGAGGAGAGAAAATGAGAAAATGGTGAAAAGGGGAGGGGGTGGATTTCGCGCGCAGAGAAGAATGAAGAGGAAGGAGATGGTTCGAAGATTTTTTATGTCAAATAGGGGGGTTGGGGCGTGTTTGGCATGCGGTTTATTGGTCAGAAATGGATTATCTCGTACCGGAAGTTACCATAATGTCCTCTTTTAATTTAAAACCACTTAAACCAGCCTCCAATCTTCTTAAACTTCAAAATATTTTTAGCTCTACCACTCCCTCTTATTTCAAACTCTTCATTTCTTTAGTAATTATATGCACATTAATTACTCAAAATTTCTAAAATATTCACAAAAATCACCAAAAATTCTCAAAAATTCCCAAAACTCCTAATTTCTCCATTTATCATTTCCTAAACACTCTTTAATCCTGTATTAAATTTTCAGGATGTTACAATTCTCCCCACCTTTTAGGAATTTTGCCCTCAAAATTCGTTATGTCTAATCTCTTTAAGAAAAATACTGAGCATAATTCACTCAATACATTGCTAAGAACTTGCATTAGGGAATAAAAGTTTCAAATTCTAGTCAACCTGATCGAAGTCATTTCTCTCTTCTAAATCTTCATGTCATAATTCCAAGCTTTCCACACCTTAATGGTCTAATCTCCTTAACTTATAAGACTATGAGAGTCATTCATTAATCACCTACCAAAAATTTCACCCCTAATGACTATACATTGCCAATTCCTTAGATCAATTCTTGTGATAAGATCTCATAATTAAAGACAATTTTCACCTCTTTGAAAATCATTATCTTCTAGCGAACAACTAGCTCACCAATCTATATCAACACTTAACCTTTCTTAATTTGATCTCACACAAAATACTCTCGATCATTTTATCCATTTTGGACTCTTGAGATTGCTCTCTACAGTGGTTTCTACTATTCCATATTCCTAGTTAGGATAGAGTTCTTCTACCAGTATGATGGACTTAAATCTACATCCAATAGTTTCTCCACCACTTTCGCTAAGCTATTTCCCATGTCTTTCATAATCTTAATAAATGAACCAAATTTTTTTTTTTTTTTTTTTTTTTTTTTTTTTTTACTAAGCCTCAAACGGGAAGATTTCAATTTGTAATGTTTTCCTTATCTAATAATCTTAACCTTGATCATAACTTTAATTTCAACATTAAATTAACTCACCTTACTAACAGTTTGATAATAACTTACCTATTTTCAAAATCACAAGTTCTATACTCATAATCCTTTGAATTGATCACTAATCCAAATTTCTCATTCCTTGTATTCCACTCATAAGGTCAACTTCAACCTTTATTTATATATATCCTACTCTTTCATCACATCACCGAAACGACAATTTCTCAACTATTAAATTCAAGCCTAAAATTAAGATTATACTTCCTCTATCTATATTCCTTCAACGGATTCTGAACCAAATAACTTATACAAACCATCCTTTGATTTTTGATTTTTTTTTTTTTTTTTTTTTTTTTTTTTTTTTTTCAAAAATATTTCCTATTACGTGCCTTCCAAATCACCATACCCTTTTATATACACTCCCTCACTATTCTTACCACCTGCCTTCTAGGCTACCCCAATTTATTACTATACTATTTAAGCATCGTACGATACTATCGTGAATTACTACCTTTATCTACCTATGTAATACCTCATTTTCAAAACCCCCAAAAAAAAAAATCTCTGATCATAAAACTAACTTCTAATCTTATCATACCATCGCATCATCATCACCACATTCACAACTATACTCCAATTGCTCCATTCACTCAATACAACTTAGGTTTCACCGTCCCATATTCTCCTTCATCCTCCACTCCATCAAATCAAAATATATTTAAATCTAACTACTCAAGATGGTAAGAACAACAATTCATTCAAGTCTTACTATTATCCTTCCCAACCAACCATCCTCAATTTCTAATATCACCATCAATAAATACTTAACGCCTATCATCTATACTCTTACGCAATCTCAATAGAACCAAAGAATCACATTCTAATAATGCTTTATGAATCAGTTTCCTAGATCCTATACATGATTTACGTCCCTATAAACAACCAGAAATCAACTTAAATACCATCCTCATAGTTCGTCAATTTCATATCTATAATTACCCTTAATAATAAAGAACTCATAGTGACCTCATGATTAAATAAAATTTAAAATTAGTACCATCCTAGCTAATTTAAATGCCCAATCAAAAGGAACCTCATTTACTCAATTTGTGTTCATGCACCCATTTTCTAAATATTGACCTAATTTTCATTGCTCACACCTTTCTAGTACAATTAACTCAATTTCAAGCCTAAGGGTGTCTACAATTTCCCACTTAAAATCTACATCGAAGCTAGCCAAATCGACCTCATTATGTATAATTGTTGAACCAAAAATAAATTTTTAGATTACATCACCAAAACTCATATGCTCATTATTAGAATATCTCAAATGGAAATTAAGCTTAGGTAATATCCAAGAGGAAAATTCAAACTCGCATTCCACTTCAACCAAGCTCGGTCTTGCCTAAATCAACTATATGTGTCATCTTCCTTGCTTCCTTAATACCTATAATCGTAGATGCATCTTAATAATAATCACAATCCGACCATTTTTGTTTCTTCCTTAACACAATTTAAACTTTAAAATCCAATAAAGCCCAAAAGCAAACCACTTAAACCTCACTAGTCCTCTAATCATTTATGTAACCTTTTGCACCATAGTTTATATCTGATTCCAACAAAACCGCACAATTTAAACTCATTTAACTCGAACAGAACCCATGAATCTATCAACATTTTGAATTTCATGATCACTAATACTCTCCTAAGCCGAATATCCTCCACATACCAAACTCCAAATTACTCAAATTATTCCTGATTTCACCATTTTACAATCACCCACTAACATCAATCAATACATTTGAATTTCCAATTCACAAATAATCAACTTATTCTCATCTCATAACCCCTACACCTATCATTATTCCTAACATAAATATCTCCTTGGACTTAAATTGTTCTCCTGCCTTTGTATCACTAAAATGTAACTTCCTTCCTTTTTCTTTAATGTTGATATCAACTAGTTTCAACCTTTTCCTCTATGTTTTAAAAAAAATCCAACTTAATATTTTCCCCAATATCCAACCCAAGTCAACATATCAATTAATCCATATTTACTCCCATATAACTTGACTAAAGTGCAACCCCCTAATATCACAATCTCACCATCACTGCACGAATAAGCACACTTATTATATAAAGTGATCAATTCTACAATTATCAAATTAGTTTGAATCTTGAAGTATAGTAATCGAAACATTCCTTCCCGATCTCACTCAGTTGCTATATCTTGTTCTATATTCAAATGCTTCCTATTCCATATGACCATTCTTTGAGCTATACCTCTATAAGGATTTCTTCATCCATTAATAAGGACCAAATATATCCTTTAATACACAATCACACTTTACTTTAATACCAACCAATTTATTTCCACTAAAATTTATTGTTGAACTCCCACTTCTTCTAAAATATAGTTTCAATTGAACGTCCTGAATTTAAACATTTCTTTCAAATCCTACTGATTAATCACTAATTACTAATTGTAATCTCGTTTGTATTGCCTGTCACCCCCACTATAATTTACTTTAAACCAATAGAATCAAATTGATTCATCAAAATTACTATACACTTCACCAACACTCACCATTTACCTTGAAAATTATGTTACCTAAGAAAATCACAGTCCAAATCATTCACCAATAAGTCCCAAAATAAGATATACCCTTTCATCAAAACTCATTCTACTACGCTCAAAATCCAACCAATCTCATCTTTTCAAAGCATAATGTGTCCTCATTCTATTTAACAAGGGTCATGACTTAACATAATACCTGTACTTAAATTCTAAATACCCTTGATACATTGAACAACAAATTAAATAGATCGTTACTCTTTAAACTTGCGTAGTCCTTTAGCTCCTAATTACTATCTCACTTTACCTGTTTTCATATTAATCTACATTTCCATTAACATCCCTTCTCCATTAGAAATCTTCCTCCAAATAAAACATTAATTCAGTCTCCCAAGACAACATTCAAATGATCTACAAATCAGCTTACCAATATCACAGTCCTAATCCATTCACTAATCTCATCTGAACATCCTTAATGCGATTTTACCTTTCTCCCCACCAATCGAATTTTGTCCTCAAAATTCAACTGCACATATCCTCAATAGAAAGGTTAGTGATCATGCATATCAGGAGGGAAAAGGATATATATATATATTGCCATTCTATATGCAATGCAACAGGCAGGGTATCGTTTACCATAAAACTGATACCAAGTTGTAACATACCTCCTAATAACACCTTATTGACCTACTCACTTCCACCTAATAAAACACATACTCAAAATAATCCAACCAAACGGTGTCTAACCATGTTAGTAAAAGTATATCTAACATGGTTAGAAAAAGAAAACGATATCAATCAAAGTTAGATGCCTTAACCATGTTAGTAAAGGATTCATCTAACATGGTTAACAAAGAAATCAAGAAAACTACATAAAAATTAACCATATCAGAGCGGGGCCCATCTAACATGGTTATATAAAGAAATCACATCGTCAATATTTTATATAACCATGTTAGGAAAAGGATTTCCTGAACATGGTTACTCCGAAACACCTGTACAATAATTATATCAACAACAAACATTTGATTTAAACATGTCAGCATCGCAAGGCACAATCAAATATTCTTCGCCACAATCATCCGCTACATATGTATCAGGAAAACAAGTATTGCCTTTTCATTAGCAGGCAAATGAAATAGGGATTGCCTTTCCATTATCAGGCAAATCTCTTGTACCAATAATCCTGTACGAACATTTCTGCATCATAGCCCTATTCATCAAACCAATATCTCATTTACTCCATAAACAACCATTACACCAAACAGAATACGTAGCATAGCTATAACTATGACATCTGTCATAGTTACACCTTAAATATCAATAACCAAACAACAACCAGCAAAAACAGCTAATACAATCATCCAACAAATCAAACATTTACAATAATACAAACAAATGCGGAAGCTGATGCAGCCTAATAAATGGCAATATATATATTCCTTATAAATCACCTCCGGCCTACTCGTATGGGCCGGCCGATTCTTTCCCTTCCTCTCTGCTTCCCCCTCTGGGCATGATCACCTGTAAAAATAAAGGGAATGGGGTGAGACAAAAACCATGTCTCAGTAATCACCTCTTAACTCACTGTGAGACTAAGAAATGGGGTAGTGGAGCGTCTACAGGGTACCACAGTTCAAAACCTGCATACAGCACATAACATTTACAAATATATAGATATATATATCCAGAATAGATGCATCCATCTCTCAATAGACAAAAATAAACATGATTGACACTGTGCCCAGTCTCAAGTCTGAAAGCATAAAAAGGGAGCACTTTAAAAAGTGAAAACGTCCCTGGGGAGCACTTTAAAAGTGAAAACGTCCCTGGGGAGCACTTTAAAAGTGAAAACGTCCCTGGGGAGCACTTTTAAAAGTGAAAACGTCCCTGGAGAGCACTTTTAAAAGTGAAAACGTCCCTGGTTCCTTTAAAATCCGAGGAACCTGTACTATTAACCTATCGATTGCGCAGATCGATAGGTTACATCGGCCGAAGGTACAACTAACCAGTGTCATGCAACATACCAAAGAATATATATAAATATGAATTTATATAAAGTACAGTTCAGTTGAAAGGTACCCTATAGCCCACGTTTAGATATAACATAAATCTGAATTCATTTTTATATATATATATATATATAGGTAAATAGAAGAGGATATTAGAAAATCCTCAACTACCATCACCCTCAGTATCACAGTCAGTTAAGCGTGATTACCTGTCAAGTTTAGTAGCGATAGATATACACAGCTAATGTCTTCCCTAAGCTCCGCTCGAGTCTCCACCGTCGACAATCATACAATGAGCTACTGTTGGTCAAGGCACAATATCAGTGACTTTGACCTACCATTCAAACTAATTCTTAAACAAGTATTAATTTACTTCCAATATCAAGAATAATCTATATCGTTTAAACCTCCATAATTCCCTTAACCATTTATTTGTAATTCCTAAAGTATTAACTTTACCACAATCATACTTACCTTCACATAACTTAAATTTCCTTTGATCCACCACTTTAGTTACTAAACTTTTCTTTAAGCACTAAACCAAATCAATCCAACCCTCTATCATCGTCATAATACCTTAGTGAACATTTCCTAGTCACCAATTCAATTTATACAGCTCAAAATAATCAAACCCAACTTCAAAGAAACCAACAATGCTCACTAAATAGCAAATTAATTACCTATCCCTAAATCATTCCATTCACCACCATAAATCCTTAACTAATACCTCAATCAATCATAACCTTTCCAAAATTTACTAATTATCCACCACATTCCAATCATAACTTTGCATAACCAATTTTCCAAACTTTATTTACCAACTTTATCCTATACACCATTTCAAACAATTTCACTTTTCCAACATCTTCACAACACCTATACATACATATCTTAACTCCCAACTTAATCCATACAGTCCACATGAACGAAATTCCACTTTGAAGAACTAAAAAAAATGCCTATAAAATTTCAAAACAATCACCAACCACCAAACCATCATATTAATATCAAATTTACAACTCAAAGTAACTTCCTAACTTCACAAACACTCCACCACAATTTCTTGTTTAAAGCTTCAAGGATTTAATTTTGTGCAAATCCTACTTTCAAAGTATCATAACCATCACCAAAAATTTCTACATATTTAATCTTCTATAGAAAATCCAATTGCTCCCAAGAATACTCAAATTAAATGCCTCAATTTCAATATTAAAGCTTTAACATTTCAAAAACTTTAGCATATCCAAAACCCTAACTTCAAAGAGGCAACTTTTACCCCAAAATCCAAAATCAAAGAGGTAGAAGATGCTCACGTGGGTACAAATGAAAAAGAAGGGCGCCTCCACCGTCGGCCGCCGTCAAACTCGTCGGAGCAACCACTGTAGGTGGCCGGCGGAGTCCAAGAAAAAGGGAAGATGAAAAAGGTGAGACTAATGAAGTTATAAAGGAAAGGAATGACTTGTAAAACCCAAAGAAATTACAACCTACCTATGAGCCGCCGGAAACCGCCGCCGGAAACGAGTCTCCTCGCCGGAAAACGCAACACGACGCCGAAGAAGAAGGAGGAGCAGATCGGGGTTAAGCTTCACGGATTTGTGGAGAAGAACTGATGAAGAATGAAAATGAGGAAGCTTTATGAACACAAATGGCCGAATGAGTGAGTGTGTGAGGAGAGAAAATGAGAAAATGGTGAAAAGGGGAGGGGGTGGATTTCGCGCGCAGAGAAGAATGAAGAGGAAGGAGATGGTTCGAAGATTTTTTATGTCAAATAGGGGGGTTGGGGCGTGTTTGGCATGCGGTTTATTGGTCAGAAATGGATTATCTCGTACCGGAAGTTACCATAATGTCCTCTTTTAATTTAAAACCACTTAAACCAGCCTCCAATCTTCTTAAACTTCAAAATATTTTTAGCTCTACCACTCCCTCTTATTTCAAACTCTTCATTTCTTTAGTAATTATATGCACATTAATTACTCAAAATTTCTAAAATATTCACAAAAATCACCAAAAATTCTCAAAAATTCCCAAAACTCCTAATTTCTCCATTTATCATTTCCTAAACACTCTTTAATCCTGTATTAAATTTTCAGGATGTTACATCTTGCACGTCAAATCATGTCTATGAATGTGTGATGTAAAGTTTTGATTGTTAAAATTCACTGTTTATGGCAGGTTTTCCTCGTCTGAGCAAATACTAAAATTTAGGACGCTTGTTAGAAACATTGTTGTATGTTTGCAAAGAAGTTACCTTAATCTTTAGGACTTTTACCTTGATACAAGTCCAGAAAATCCTATATTATCGATTATCATCTTCCTTTTCATGCTGACAATTTATAAATAAAATTGCCCTCTAACTCTTTTCTTATGTGGGTATGCCCTTACTAAAGTCCCATTTGAAGTATGTTAAACAAGTCATATAACTTGTCAACAAGTGAATGGGTCACCATTGAGGCATTGACAAGTGAATGGGCACCATTGACAAGTTATATAGCTTACTGAATATTTGTCTTATGTTAGAAAATAGTTTTCTTTGTATTGACAAGTTATGAATGCCTAGATTCTCCATACTCTTTTGTTGTTCATTTTTGCTTATATCAAATGGGCTTGTACGTGTGTAGCAGATTGGTTGAGCTTTAGCAGATAGTTCTGTTTTTATGGCTTCAGGACTACCAAAGTCAAAGCTTGGGACCTGGTTTTTCACTTCGTAAATGTAATTATCTAATAATCTTATATGATTATGTTATCAATGTATAACTTGAAAATATCCCATTTTAACGGATCCTAACATAAAAATATGGATATGTTTAAATTAAGAGTAAAACAAGAAATCTTTGTACAATGTAAAATATAAACATAGCAAAAATATAACAATACAAAAAAAAAAACGATGATTAGAACAATATCCCATTTTAACGTCTCCTCACTGTCAAACCAGAACTTGCCACAATGGCCCTCAAAATCTGAAGTTCTCAGCTCAGACTGTGAGTTTGTATTTGTGTTACGTAAGCCGAGGTTCATGTTTAAGAGATTGATGAGAGTTGTTTTTTACTAAGTTGTGGATGAGCTTCAGGTACATCATACCATAATTCAAGGAATCATTAAAGACATTCCAACATGCACATGCACTTACTTTCCTCCCGTTTTCAGTATTCATATTGCATAATCCTTTTATCCTACGAATATGACTAATGTGTTAGGTTGCTAGATTTGTCTCACTCCTATTTCTCACATTCCATACCCTTTTTAATTTCTCTCGCCAGAGCAAGGAAGCTATCATAGTTTTCACCAGAAAGAGGAAAAGGAGACAATACCACAAGAGAGTGGAATCATCAAACTATATTGTAAACATTTGCATTACAGAGAAAGGAACAATATACACACTTATATGCTGAGAAGGTCACAATATATTGCAGCAATTGTACATAGGACTTATACATCTTTATGAACTATTAAAAGGTATAGTAGTATACTGTATATGGATGCATGTATTCTTTATTCTGATGAGTCACTATATTTTGAAGGCACAACTTGTATTTTTGTTACACCAAGTATGAGTGATATGTTACAACTAGAGGGAAGGAAATGGAAATGAATTCGAAAGACGTGATGCACACATGAATTGAGGATATTATGCATAGAGGACTCGACGGCGATATTCACCGAGAGCCCAAATCGGAAAGATGTTCCGGTAGGATGAGTAGTTCAATGTACAGTTCCTCATAAATACTCCTGTGATCTCCTGTAATGTTCATATATCCAAAAAGAATGAAAATGAAAGGCATATTTATACCAATGCGCACCTAATGTATTGAAAAGATTGCTGATCATCATCACATATAGATGATAAGCATATGTTGTTTTCAGTGAACTATAAAAGATTCTTGTTAATGTCTAATTGATTATTGCATTACCTGCTGGGGGAAGTCTCCATCTTCCATTTGTGAATTGATTATCAACCTTATTCCACGGTGTATAGGTGTTGCATCAATCTCAGCCTGTTGTCGCCAAAACAATATAGCCAATTCGGGGTGATTTTGTGCATGTTCAATCATAAATAAAAATAAAAATACGATTAATTAGTTGAATAGTATTGGTTTCACTAACCTGCCCAGCTTTAATGAGTGATAACAGAGCCCATGCAGTCTGAACTAAGTTTGCACGGTTGCCTTCAATATTAGTATATACCTGTTTTCCAAGGAGGGCATGTGAATATATAGTCTCATCAGTAGCTTCAATATTTCTCTTTTTATTACCACATAACTTCCAAGTGCAAAACATATCAATGTATAAAAAAATAATCTACTTAACGTTATAGCATATAGTACAATGTATAAAAAAAACTTATAGCATATAGTACATGATATTTCTGAAAATCTTAAGCATCTCATTAGATCATATATCAATTTATAAGTTAAGCAAATCAATTTGGAGCAAAATGAGAAATATAAGAGATAAAATGAAAAATATCTTGTATGTATGACCAACTAACTCATATACCTAGGACAGGAGGTAGTAGTTGGACACTAACAGTTACTATAAAATATGAATGTATAATGAGAAAAAACACATTTATTGTACCTTATTTTGACTTGACAGGTAACTCTCTCCCCAGCCACCATTAGGTAGCTGCTTTGACAACAAAAACTTACAAGCCTTGCGCAATGCCTCGCAGTTCTGGTAATTTCTCCCACAAGATGTCAATCCCTCTACAGCAAACCAGGTACCATATGTGTAACATATTCCCCAACAACCGTACCTGGAGAATTGATTGCTTTTCTTAGTATACAAGTAATATAAAAAGTCTGTTTGGTACCTTAATATCTATGTAAATCTTATCTCCAATCAAAAAGGATACAGATAAAATAAATTACCATGAACCATCAGGATTTTGTGTGTCTTGAAGGTATTGAATTGCTTTAGCAATGCTGTGATCTATTTCAGTTCTTCTATGCTTTGGATATAACTTTCTAAAGAGAGACAGTCCCTGAATTGCTGATCCTGTGCACTCCACATACCTGTTTCATGAAATTGCACTTTGTAAGAATCACATAAACTGTAATAAACACTACATTTATTATTTAATTACAACATTTTTAACGGTACAAATCTTACTCCATTTCAATAAGAGTGTCTTCAAAGAATTCTGTTGGATTGAATTTCTGCAAAACACATGAATGTCACTAAGTTTGAGTTGTCCCTTGATCTTTTGCATGCTCAACATTTTTTTTTTTTTTGCATTTTACCTCTAACCATCGATAGGCTCTCTGAGGCTCCCAAGCTGGGAATCCTCCATTGCTACTCTATAACAAAATCAATCATACATGTAAGAAAATATATTGAGGTCCATGTTACTTATTGGCTTGTCCTGCCTTTGAGAAAAGAATGAGAATGTATTTAGGAAAGCTTACTTGTAGAGAGAGGATGACATTAACAGAATCATAGAAACATTCTGTTTCCATTTTTTCCCCAACTAGATCAATAGGCATTTGTGAGAACAAAAGTGCAGCCTGTAATAATATGAAGAAAAATGATCCAATTGAAAGCTATAGTCATCAAACATTTCAGTAAATTTCACCAATATAAAAAAGGAGGAAATGAAACATAGGTCCCAAGGAAGAGAAAATATAACAACCAGGTCACTAGAAATCATCAAATTAAAATTGAAGTTCAAAGGAACTTCAATTTGCCATTATAGTTGATAATGTCACTCGTTTTGATGTTCTTGACAACTCTTTAGGGACCCTCAATGAAAGCTATTAATAAATACCATAGCAATTAAATTTAATTTAGCCCATGTCTATATAAAGTTCAATGCTATTTGATAATTTGAAAGGGTCTGGTAATAATATTTTCCCTTCACTTGGACTAGTCTGTAAATATGCTTATAAAAATTGTGCTTGTAAATTTAAAAATCCCTATGAACCTTGAGTCCTTCTGCTGTGCAATCTGAGACTTGCCAACCATGATCATGCATTGAGAATGTCCATGCTCCTTTGCTTATGTGTCTGAACATGGCTTTGAAGTCACCCGAAGGATTGTCTCTCACCTTCAAATATATTCATCATGTTTTTTAGATTAATTTGAACATAGAGAGAATTTAATTGGTTTAATTGTCAAAGATCAAATAACAAGTTGTAACCTGTGAAGCCTTCACAAAGTCATGTGCTTTACGAAGTGTAGGTCCATACTCTTCACTCAAATTACAGGAAAGGATTGCTTGTATAGCAAATGCAGCATCCCACATTTGACATCCAAAACTCTGTATATGCATATAGTTATTTGTACACAAACGTTATTAGATATTGTAATCACTTTATTGATGAATTTTATGTATAACATTAAGGTTTAAATTGGAAATATTTGACTCAGAATTCACAAGATTAAGTTATTTACTATAGTAACCTGGATTTTCAAGCCGTCCTCAGCAAGCCAGAAATAATCAGGGATTCTGGCCAAATGAAGTCTGTATACCTCTGAATTGGGGTCTTCAACCCATCGAGCTATCAAACATAACACCTGTCATGTCCATTCAGTAATCATATTGAAACCTTGTAATAAAATAAAAAATATTGGACAGTTCTTAAGCAAGCTAATCTATGTACATAATCTGGTGGAACTGGTGTTAAGATAAAAACATTTCACTTCTTGATTCTTGATGTTGATTTTTGTTCAATTAATAATTAAAAGTTTTCAGCCTTTACAGGTGGGGCCATATTTTTTTTGGCCAAAGGTGGGGCCATATTAGTTTATGTGTATATGTACAATTTACATATATTTATATTCACACCTTTTCTACACTGCCGATGCAAAGGTATCTACTGGTCTCATCCTCATATCTAACATGATCGATTGCAGTTTCAATTGCCTTTTCCCTCAACTTGGAAAAAGGCCAACGTGTCAAAATAGGTTCTGCTACATGATGAAGAAATCCCCATAACATATCTTGAATAAGTGGATGTGGATAGTACAGATCCTCCTGAAATATCAGTCATTGATCAATTCACTTCATGTTTGCTTTCACAATAGCTTAGTAACTTATATTAGTGAGAAAGTTTTTCCCCTTTGAACGATCAAGTGGAACAACAAAACTACTCCCTCCGTTCCTAAATATAAGAGCACTTTGACTTTTTTGGAGAATCCTAAGAAAGCAAAATGAACAATTTAATCATAACATATTTTAAATATTATTAGATCATATGTAAGTTCATAAGTCAAATAAACTAGTTTAGTGAAAAAATTTGGGAAAATCAATTTTTAATTACTATATTTTACTTTCTTAGGATTCTCCAAAAAAGTCAAAGTGCTCTTATATTTAGGAACGGAGGGAGTACTATCATTAATCTAACCTTTGCAACTGTGTTTCGGGCTTTATTCCAGTTGATTTGATCATAAGGTTGGTTGTACAACTCTTCTCTCAATGATTTGACTAACTTAGTGATAGGACCCACAAACCTCTTGCCATATAAATATGACATAGGCATGTAAACCAGGCGACAATAACACAACATTTTGCCTGCACACCATTAGGAAAAAATGGATCATGTACTTATATTAAAGATATGCTATTAGATTATTTCAAATTGAGAGGCTAGAAATTATTAGTTCAGGCACATACTTGGGTGAAATGGAGTGCTCTTAGGAAGAAGCCAAAACTCAGGTGGAAGAGGGTTGCATCCTGACCATTCATACACTCCAAGTACCTGTACCACATAAATACTCTTGTATTAGGTTCAGGGGTTTTAGTTGTATATAAATACTCTAAATGTTAACATAAAACACTTGAGATGTACAATTTCCTTGTGTTTTTTCTTAATGAGCAGCTTCCTATGTTTTACCTCTTGTCCCTATTATAAAGGACCTTTTAGAAATAATTCTTTGATTATTAAGATAAATCACATAGAGAGTCATAAATTCATCAACACTTATTTGTCAACTATGTATACTTATAACTTGTATTTAAATATGGCCCTGTGTTTTTCTCTCTCCTCCAAAACCTCAATAACATGGTAAAGTTGAAAAAATTTTACTGATTATGACATGTTTAATGAGTTAAATGTCATCTCTTGAATCGTGTGAATTGGTTAAAAATGTCCCCTAATAAGGATTAGAGGGTGTAGTAATTAATGGAGTTAACGGGGGATGAAGAAGAATACCGTGACCCAAAACTTTCCCCAAGAAGGAATAGCAACTAAGCCACCATGGTCAAGGATCCATTGACTTGCTTTAGACATGGCTCTGTCTTCACCATCTTCAGGACCTTGTCCAAGAATTCTCAATGCAATATAGCTCAGTGCTGTCCCAAACATTGTGCTATGTCCCTCTATGTGGAATCCCCATCCTCCATCTTCATTCTGTTACATTCATATTCAATCACCCATCTTAATTACTAGTTCTTGTTTAAGCTTAACAAAAAGGCTTTTTATTTCAATTCTTTTTAATTTTGCCTACCTGATGATTATACAAGTACCGTATGATCTCCTTCTGATGTTCTGGCCCCAGTACTGCATTAAGAGATCCTGTTATATACAGGGCCATCACCTGCACATACATGTTCATCATTATTAGCATTTCTATATGCTTTTTTTGTAGGAGAGTAGTACTTCTATACTGTTCAACTCAAGTCCAACCTCTAAGCCATGTAGAAAGAGAAGAAAAAATCAAACTTACATCAACTTCTCCAACAATATGAAGTCAAGTGCTTTATTTGTTTTATGTACTTTTATAATTCAATTACAATATATCAAACTTAGGACATATGATCCTGGATGCTTCAAAAACTTGACGAAATAGATAGAAAAAATATTGAGCTAAATATTTGTCTATGAAATAAATATTGGGCTAGCTAGATGATCGAGCACTTTGGTAAAAAAAAAAAGGCTAGGTGATCGAGAAGATCTAAATACTGTCAGTCATTTAATTGCTACATTTCAAAGACAATAGAATGGATCTTCCTTTCGTGGTAATAAATGCATAGGACCTACTACAGTTTTTTTTTTTTTTTTTTGTGGAGATCATAAATAAATGAACTACCGGTCATATACATTTTCTAATCACTACGAACTCCTTTGTCTAACTTATGAAAAATCATTATTCAAAAATTTTCTAATCACTACGAACTCCTTTGTCTAACTTATGAAAAATCATTATTCAAAAAAAACTTATGAAAAATCATACTGGATATAAGTTGCAAAATTTTGAATTTGATTATTAAATATTGCAAAATAATATCTAAAAAATGTTCAGTTAAGCCGTATCCTATAGGTTTGAGAAAGAAATTTTGAGTCATCCAATATACTTTATCCGTTCCATATTATAAGGTGGAGTTTTTTTTTAAATGAACTTGTATTGTATCATAATACTCCCTCCGGTCCCTAATGTAAGAGCCCAAAGTTTGAATGGTTTTGGTCCCTAATGTAAGAGCTCACCCCATATTCTCTCCTCATTTAATGCATTTTTTCCTACTTTACCCCTAACTCTCTTTCATATTTATTAATGTTTATGTATTTCTCTCTCTTAAAAGTACCATAATAAATATGGGCAATTTTGGAAAAGAAGCATTAACTCCAGACACCCAACTAACATTCACATGTTTTCTTAAGAAGCGTTTTTTTTATGGCTAGCTCTTACATTAGGGACCGGAGGGAGTATAAATTAAAGGTGGCGTTTAAATTAATTAAAATAATAAATGTCATTTTTTAATATTATCTTTACTTTATTCTCTCATACCATTTATTTCTACATGTTCTTTTTCCTCCTTTTTATCAGTACTTGTTTTTATTTTTCGATAAATAGGGGAATTTTTGAAACAAAAGTTTGTCTTTCGTATAATCCATGATTCGTCCAAATCCACCTTATAACACGTGGCTTTCTCACATAACTACGTTAATTATTGATTAGATTAGATGGGAAGATGTACTGTCCATCATTCAATTGCTTCATTTAAGAGCTTTAGAGTTTGATACATGAAAATTTATGTACTGTCTCCATCATTCCCATCATTCAATTGCTTCATGCTTCATTTATGAGCTACAGAGATCGATAGCGGTCTTCCTCTATGATAGGTCCCACTATCTTTCATCTTTAATCAATTTCCCCCAAAACTTTCATCTAATTATTATACATATATTATACTCCCTCCGGTCCTAAATATAAGACCTAATTGACTTTTTCTAGAAAATCCTTAAAAAAGCAAAATAAGTTAACTATAAATTGATTTATCCAATTTTTTCCCTTAAACTAATTTATCTTACCTATAAACTAATGGATAATCTAAAAATATATCAAATATGTCATCATTTAATAATCTATTTTGCAACCTTAATATCTCCAAAAAAAATCAATTAGGTCCTATATTTAGGACCGAATGTAGTATATAAGAAATAACAACATTATGTACTGTATTAATTTGGAAACTTAAATTCTTATATGGGAGATTTTAATAATGTATATATTCACTAGTTATCGACAATATCAACAACTATAAGTCACTTATATGAAATTTTGAAATTTGAAAGAAAGATGCATTAATTTTGTCATCACTGTAGATGTTTGATGTGCACTTAATAAATAAATAACGGTATATACAATAGAATAAATGAGAAAAGAGATGATAGACATATGATGAGAAGGAAAAATGGACGAGGGACGGATATCAAACATTTGTTTGCTAATATATAGACATATATAATGCGGTCCCTCACGTTACATGACAAGGCCTTGTTTATAAATATGACCGAAACCTAACGGCGAATGGAAGCATTTGTTACTTTTAACTATAATATTTTACCATAACCTCTTTTACGTATAATATGTAATTCATTTATTTATCTCTCATATAAGAGATGCCACTCACAGTCATTTTGTTTAGATATGCGCAACACACATAGGAGGCACATAAAAGTTGGGTAATTGAAAACTAAAGGAGAGAAGAGTTAGTTACCAATGGTTGAAGGAAGAACAAGGGCCCAGCAGATTCAGCCGGCCAGTGACCGTCGAGTGCCTGAATGGTTGAATAGAAACTTATGGCTCTTCTCATCATCCTTATCACTTCCTCCGCCGTTATCTCCTCCTCTTCTCCCACCTTCACGGCATCTGGAATTTCCACTCTTCCATTCTCCTTTCTCAGCTGCATGCATGCATGTGAAATAATATCAACAACTCACTCTTTATTAATTACTCCATCGGGCCTAAATATAAGATCACTTTGACTCTCTATTTTAAAAGTTCATGAGGCAAATTAAACCACTAAATTTAATATGTCACATATAATTTCATAAATTCTTTTAAAAAATTCAAAGTGATCTTAGAATTAGAACCGAACAGAGTACATCATTTAATTGTTCTCTCCAGTTTTGACTATGAAATCATCATGTTATTTTTTATCCTCTGATCTAAATATAGTACCAATTTTAGTTAATATTGTTCATAGATATAAGAGCTCAAAAAATGTTTTGCTAATAACTTCTTCCCAAATAATCTATGTTGATGCTTTTCCAGCAATAATTAAGAGATGGGAAAAACATATATAGGGGAAGATGATCGGTTCTAGTAAAAACACATATTAACTAAAATAACAAACACTCATAATTTAGTTAAATAAATCTTATGTTTAGAACACATATTAACTTAAATAACAAACACTCATAATTTAAATAAATAAATCTTATGTTTAGAATACTTATTAACTTAAATAACTAACACTCATAATTTAGTTAAATAAATCTTATGATTAGAGCACATATTAACTTAAATAACTAACACTCATAATTTAGTTAAATAAATCTTATGTTTAGAATGAGCCAGGGGTACTGGGGTAGTTTATAGATTAATTTATGATTCACATAATTTTATTCCAACCTAATTAGTCATATTAAATTAAAGTAGTTAGTAGAAAAAACGATGAATACAAGTCATGTCACTGCCCCTAAATCTATCTATCACCAATTCTCCACTCTTACATTCTCCTTCCCCACCTGTGCTGCATATGCATGAGCAACAAGAAGTCGCTCATTTATTGCACCATTTAATTAGTTCCTTAAGTTTCACGAACACGTAAATAAGCTTTGACCATAAAAAAGATTTGAGCTCCTTTTTGTTTCTCAACAGTCGAACTAATTTAAGTACAGAAAAGGAAATGGCAAAAGAGTACAGAAAATTGAGGGAAGCTAATCTCTTTGTAATCTCTTTGTAATAGGTCTTTTGGTCTAATGCTCTTGAGAGCATAGGTATTAAGTTATTCCAAAAAAAAGTACAGAAAATGGAAGACTGAATCAGGAGGGTCATTAATTATAATTAATGGGTCCACGTCATCTCGATATTTTTTTGACTAAAATATACTTTTGGTCTCTTATATTTTCATAAATTTTACTTACCCTTAAGTTTGAAAAGTGTATGTTAAATATTTTTTGTTAGTATTGTTAATTTTATTTAACTGAAAATATTAACTCAACAAATTTCGAAAAGTATTTCGTATTTAAATTTTGGGAAAACAAGTTTAAATGTTAATTACTTAGTATAATTATTCATATATTTCAAAATTTAAACATTTTTTCCATAAAAAAAATTTAAACATTTTTAAGCATTCAACTATAAGATTCCATTTAGATTTTCAGAGTTAGCATTGTCCTAAATAAAACTAAAAGTGTCAACAAAAAATGACTAAACCGTTCAAACTTAAAGAAGTAAAAATAAACTTGATGTAATGATAAGTGCCAACTAGGTTATAATATGTATGTTATAACAAATAGTAAAGGCATTATCATAATTAGAGACAAAAATTATATTTTAACATTTTTTAGCCTTTTGTCCATCGCATAATATTTTCTTCGGTGTAATCAAAGAATATAATGTATTTCCAGTTACTTAAAAGAACATTTGGCCAAGTTTTCTCTTCCATTACCCCGACAGACGAACAATGAAGTTTCCGAAAACTTAGCTTGCTCAAATTATTCGCACAAGCTAGTAGAGTAGTATTTTAGCTTCTTGTCCTCTGCTTTCAATATTAGTTATCCTTTTGCGTTTTGCTTACTTCATTTTCTCCGCTTAAGACTTAAGGAATACTTAAGCTACATAATCCTGTATTCCATGTTCGTGCTTAGTGCTTTTTAGTTTTTTGGGTAGTGATGTACTCCCTCTTATCTTTTTTTTTTTTGGCCAATGTACTCCCTCTTATCTCAAATACACCTTTCGGTCCTTTCTTTATTTTGTAACCATTAATTATCCAAACCATACAAAACAAACAGTTGATGAAAGCAGTAAATATATAATTTTTCAGGTACACTTATTTAAGAAAATGTTAAATGTAAGAAAGAATGAACGGAAAATATGTATGTCAGAGATATATGATTTAATTTGAGTAAAAGTGAGCGGTGCATTAAATTTTTAGAAAAGGATAAACTTTTGCCTATACATATATGATCAACCTCATGTGAGTGTATGTTTCTTATAAACAGGGTACGGAGTACAAGTTATTCCTAAAATACTCAATTTACAAGGACCAATAAAAATACTTAAAAAATTCATAAAAAATTTAGTGATTGTCAATTATTACCCTTGTATACCTCACAAAACTGCATCATCATATTAATTTTTTTCTTTCTTATTACTATATTAAAATATCAGTATATATGAAAAATATTTATTTTTTCCAAACATATAGAGAGGTTTGTTAATTTAATACTTAATAAAACTAACAAACATATTATAAGAATATAACAAACACATTTTGGAATGTATCCTCAGAAAAGAGTGAACTACTTATTATATATAAATTTCTTGTTAACTCGTTATTAATTAGTACGGTAGTATATAAAAAATAAAACACTGAATAAAATATTCAATTCCTCTTAGTAAATCAAAACAAGGATAATGGTCAAAGCGATTAATACTTTGCTTTCTCATATCCTAAATATATATAAGATCATTTGATTTTTCTGTAAAGATTAAGGAAGCTAAATATATTAATTAATTTCATGGTATCTCACATTTAATTGTAATATAATATAGTGTATAAGTAAGGTAAATTAGTTTTGATGAAAAGACAACTATATACATTTTAAAATGATTGATTTTACATCCTTAATTTTTTTAAAAAAATTTAATCTAACAATTAAAAAGCAAAGGAAGCAAAGGAGTAATAAATTTTCAAGGGGTTTGTTTAGTTTTTTTTTTCCTTTCCCCCCTATTTTTGGATTTGGCAAACATATTGCTTGCAGACAGGTTTGAACAATTGAACTGATAATTATAGTTATCATAGCTTTTCATTCACACCGCTGCACTAGATAGGGTGCCGGTGCTATATAGCAGCATTTTTTAATATATTCATTATAATTTCGGTCAAAACCTTCTAATAAGTAATTCTTGCGTAAACATTGTGCAAATCACGTCATTTATGGTTCTACTAACTACAACAAAACACGTAAGATTCTGTGTGTAATTTTTAATATAATATGACACTCTAAAAAATCAAATAACCATTGAAAATAACTTTTTCAACTTATGAAATAAAAACAATAAAAATGCTATTTAATTTTATTTGTGTTAATTAATTTTTTTAGGGTGTTTAATCAAGTTAGATATTTCAAATTAAACTTTCTCTGTTTAAATGTGATTGGTCGATAACGTGATACACTGATCTCACCAAAAAAAAAAATTCCCTTCCTAGTTGCTTTCCGTGTGGTGTACATTTAAAAGAGATGAAACAGATTACAGTGGATGGTCGAATAGATGGAAACGTGCCCACTAATTTATAGGTACCAACCGTACGTACAAGTAGTTCTTCCGATGTAAAGTACAAGAAATGTTAGATAGATTATTTAATATGTTTGAAATTCATAAAATTTTATATTCTATCCTTTTTAAATAATGTGATTTTAAATTATGTCTATTTTCTTGTTTTTCATCCTCTTTTCAGAAAATTCTATCTTGGAATATGGATTATTGTTCAAATATAGGAGTAATATTTTACAAAATTGTTATTAATTTATCGATTAATTGTTTATCATTTTATATTCCATTTGTAAACTACATGTAGATCAAATTTCACTGTCTAAATTCATCTATCTTATACTGATAGCCCAATAAAATATTTAATTTTCAAAGAAAATTAAAAGGAATACCGAATAACGATGATTTAAAGATTTTTTTTGGTTGGATTTAAGAATGGTGATGAGATTATAGAAAGAGAGAAAAGACAGAAGTCAAGGATTATTAAAAGTTATGGCAGCTGGCAGCTAAGTAAACATATGACAGGGCTTATGCGGTTCAATAATATCAGTAGATGTAGACAGTATTTTTTTTTTTGCCGAAAGACGTAGACAGTATGGATGTATGATATATGGGGGATAGTAATCACAATACAACTATACAAGTATTAATGATGATTATTACGAAAGACATTAACTACCTATACTGTATTTTTTACAGTACGTATTAACTATGTATTTGTCATGTATAAACCAAACCCCAAATACAAGGGTCACTCGATCGAGAAGGGTTTGAATTAATTTCACCGACAATAAACAGATTAAGATTAATTAACAAGTCTTTTTATATTATTGATAAATATCAAATTATAGTACACACATTTAGTAATTTAACTGTAGATGATGTTTTTTTTTGAACTGAGCATAGTGTATCATTTCAATTTCTAAACCATGAAGAAGTGGAAGGTAAACAAAAAACCATAAAGAAGTGTATATATATGCTTAATTCTTTTACTTTAATGTTAACTGTTGACAAGAAAACAATGTTGATATTAAGATTTCAAATGTGGAAAAAAGTATTTTCATGGTGATCAAAAGACAAAAGAAAAAAAGGGGAAAAAGTATTTTCATATATACGCTGGCAAATGCAATTAATTTTCAAAATAACAGTGGTTGTTGAAAAATCACTTGAAAATATAATTATTAAAGTTGAGGAATAAAATTAAAATTTAAGTAAATTTAAATAATACAAAATTCACTTAAACCTTTATCAAAATAAATTGACCCATGAATATGCTATATTTAGAAGATGATCCCAGTCTCCTATATGTCCTTTTTTTATCAAGAGTCACTAGATATGTAGTATAAATGAGACATTTTCCCCACGATATTAACTGATTTTTTATGTGTTATATTCCTCAAACTTAATAGGAAAATTAATTTGAAGTCCCTCATAAGGGAATTAATACTAGAAAAGTATTATAAACTCTCCAAATTAAAGTAGAGTCTCAAGGTATCTCACTTTAATATATTTTAAATGTGAAAAGATTGTTTTGCCCCTCAGCCTAAGTAAACAAGCTAATGGGCAAAGATTAACGAGGGCATGGACATGCGTAACAACCCGATGGGCAGGATATGACAAGTTCATGGGCACTTCTAACAAGTTCATGACCACCTCTCTAATAAGTTAATGGGTAGAGATTAACGAGGGCATGAGCACGCGTAACAACTCCATGGGCAGAGATTGACAAGTTAATGGACACTTCTAACAAGGTCATGACCGATCTTCTAAATGTAATGACAACCTCTCTAACAAGTTAATGGGCAGCGATCGACGAGTGCATGGACACGCTTAACAATCCTATGGGCAGAAAATGACAAGTTAATAGGCTGAGGGGTAAAAAAGTCTTTTCACATTTAAAATATATTAAAGTGATGTCTCTTGGGACCCTACTTTAATTTGGAGAGTTTATGAGACTTTTCTAGTATTAATTCTCTTGTGAGGGACTTCAAATTAATTTTTCCAACTTAATACTTACCCTTACCATGTTATAAAAATAAATTGATCCAAACAATCAAACGGGTAAATTGGTGGCGATTTAAGAGCGTATGTGCGTTCGCTAATGAGAAGGACAGAAAGGTGGGAGACATAAATGATAGAGTAGGGGAAACGACAACGTATATGATATGGAGCATAAAAAAATGAACTTAAATTACCTGGAGACGCATGAGAAGGTCAGAACTCTGTCTAACACGAAATCGATTGAGCTTGAAGTTATGGCGAAGAGATTCAACATGTGCTCTTTCCTCAGGAGTACCCGCTTCTTCATCAAATTCCCAGTGTTGCCTTCCAACAAACTTGTTCACTGACACCAAATCCTTCCCTCCTTCTGCTATCTTCAGCCTCCACATTATATTTATGATGTTATATCTGCTCAATCCACAAGTTCAATATCATGCGATATATTTATGCGTGTGTGTGTGTGTACATATGAATAATTAATATGTATGCTTATATACATACGGTGATCTCGTGTAGTTAATGAAGGTATAGCTGTTAAAAAAATGAAGGTGCATATACACAATTAGAAGGACAGACACACATGAATCGCAGTACTTCTCGATGTTTCAGAGGAACGATATGTGGTCATTTACGTGTGCGTGTGCTTGTGCGTCTGTGTATCAAACATGGCACTGTATAGAAGACATCAGAATCTGGAAATAAGTGAAGATCTATGTTTATGGAAAAAAATTGTTTTTTTTAAATAAAGAAGAGAAATGGAAAAGGATGATAATTAAGAGGTGAGATTTTTCAAAAAAAATTGTGAGATATATAATAGAGAGAGAGAGAGAGAGAGATGGAGGGAGAGGGGGGATCGTACAGAACTGAAAGTTGCTTTGAGAATGAACCGAGTTGGGGCCTGGGGGGAGAAATTGGAGGGGATGAGTGTGTGTATATATATATATATATAGAGATTATGTGGGACCCACAAAGGAAGGAAACGGTATAAATATAATAGTCCAACTCGCTTTTTCTTGGGTATATATCCGTTTGGTTATAAGAAAAAAAAGGGAAGAAATGGAAAGTGAAAGGGTAAAGATGGAAAGTAGGGGTAAATTAAATAATGATGATAAAGTAAAGTTTGTGGGGCCCAATAAAAGTGTGAGATAGAGAAAGAAAACTTGTGGACCCGAGATAATATACGTAAATTGCAAAAAACTCTCACTTTCTCCATTTTCACTTTCCCATATGCTTTCCTATGCCAACCAAGCCCCTTTTAAAATTTTAATGCACTTTCTCGGCAGATTTGGAACTCCTTAATCCATTTTTTTCTTATTTCTTCCTTCTCCATTTTGATCAACTTATTGATTGTCGAGATTTAATGATGTGTAAAATCATGGTTAATATGAAAATAAATAGATTTAGCAATAAAAATTAAATCAACAATTGGCACGACCACGAGAGCCGTACCAAATCCAAGCCAACTCTAAATTAAACATGACCTCAAAACGGGGTCATTAAAACTTCATCTTGACTCTGAACCAAAAAACTTCATCTTGACAAACTACCAAAAAAGAAAAGAAAAGGAAAACAAAACTTGACTATGGATTTGATTTGATTCTGGTAATGGAATTGGGGGAGGGGGCATAAAAAAAGGATAATTAAGAGAGAACCGATTCCTTAATTCACACAAAAATTTTACAAGATACTACACCCATTTCTTCGTATAAAATTTAGCTGACCAATTTGATTAGATTAATTAATAGAGCTGAATGAATTATTCAATTATAGGATATATATTACCAATTCATGCAAATTATTTTGTAGAAAGTAAATAAATATAAATATCTTGAAGGTGATTTATTTAATTTATATAATCTTATTAAATTAGTTAATTAAATCTTATATTAAGAATGAGAAATAATATTATTAAATTTGTCATACCATTAATGTAACCCTGATTATATTATAATATAATATTATAGGCTTAATTTTCATTGATTTTAACTTAATTTTGTCTTCATTAATTTATTGACTTCCTTTCGGTGTTTACTTGTTTAATTTCTACATCTCTAGCCATCTATTGATTTCTAATTTAAGGCATTCAAACGAAGACACTTCTTCCCTTTAATTTCCTAACTTATGTTTTGTTGTTCCTCCTCTAGCTTCATTTAAAATGTATCACGATCCATCAGCAGGTTATTACGTTTGTCAATTTACAAAACTCAATGCAAAAACAATATATATTTCTTGTCAAATTGACTCTTGCGTACCTAACACCTTTTTAATTAGTTTTATAGCAAAAATCTAATTATGCGATTTATCCAACTTCAACGCAATATTTTACAATAATCTCGAATTAAAAAAAGGTTCCTCTAAATAGTGCATAAGGTTGATTTCCCTTATTAGAATTTAGAAGTAAGCTCTTTCAATTTGAACCATATATTTATCTTAATGGTAAAGGTGCAAAAATAGCCACCGTAAATTTAAAAATGAGCAACTATAACTCTGGTAAATTGAAGGGGGTAAAACTGTACACTGTAAACTAAAATGGGGCAAAACCATACATTGTAAACCAAAATGAGGCAAAAGTAACCTCTCCGTTGGCCGAGTTAAACAGAGATTTTCCAGATGTGGGCCCCACCATAAGTAAATGACATGTCAATTCCAAAATCTAATGTGAAAGCTAAAATGCATCCAGTTGAACCATAAATCACTAAAAATGAACTCTAAACTCTCAAATCATTTCGATAAGAAACCAAATAGAACCTCATATCATGTAAAATTCACCTTACTTCTACGTTATCATCTGAAAAAATAAAGTCTCATCAAAAAATTAAAGTCTCATCAACATATTGCACCCTTAAATGTATGACACGTCATTTACTGATGGTGGGATCACGTCTGGAAAACGTACGTTTAAATTTACGATGGCTATTTTTGCACTTTTACCCCATTTTGATTTACAGTGTACAGTTTTGCCCCTTCAATTTTAAAAATTGGTTTACAATGTATGGTTTTGCCCCATTTTAAAATGGTTGCAAGAAAAAGCAACCATACATTGTAAAATGGGGCAACCTAAGTTGTTACCCAACTAAGAACGATTTTAAAAATTATTGGGACCTAATTTTATTTCTATAAATACCATAAATTGAAAAGCATATTCTTTCTATATCTTCTTCTTAATTAGAAAAGTCTATGATGTAGGTTATTTCGGACAGTTATTAACTATTAAGTGTTAGATCATATAGATAGATTTTGTTGTTCGTTGGTTCGTGGGCATATCGGGGTACATAGTTACTTTTGAGATATATGGAAAAAATGAATTTACTTAACATTCATGAAATACTGGTATACCAGCATTTTGAAAATCAAGATATTACTAATTGAGAAAGAATAGTCTGATACGCAATCAATTTTCCTTGAGTTCATGCCGAACGTGGTATGAAACATGTCACCGCCTTGGAGCATGTTCAAACCCTAGGAAATGTCACTTTGTTGTAATTTCAGCCAAGATGTTTGAAAAGATTATCTCTAAATTGTCTATGGTAAAACTAATATCTCAGTTTAAACTATGATGTTGGGTAAGACAAAGTGGTCATACATTATTTGACATGCTCTTGATGTGAATAAAATCAACGCTTTTTCTAAATTTTTTTCAATTAGAAGAAATAAATAACATTCTGCTACTCATTTAACTAGCTATTGTTAAAAAGGACCTACATATATTTAAAAAGAAAATCAAAGAAGAGGAGTGCTAATTTATTGGGTGGGCAACATAAAGTATATACTGAACTGAAATAAATGGCCTCACCAAACTCATTAGAAAGAGGGGCCACTACGCATGCGAGTCAGCTTGCAACGGAGTATTTACATTTATTACTTTGGATCATGTCAACTAAAAGTTTCCCTCCCACACCCTATCATGTTAGCGAAAAAGTGCATCATTATATAGAATAGTCCCCTCTAATTGGTAATATGAGAGCTCGGACATTAACACACCTATTAAGAAACCATGTAAAAGTTAGTTGAGTGTCTAAAGTTAATAGTACTTTTTTTTAAAATTGCTCATATTTATTATGATACCATGAAAAGAGAGAAATAATGAGAAAAAAATATGAAAGAGTGATAAGGGCAAAGTATGAAAATGGACACTAAATGAAGAGAAAATATAAGGTGAACTCTTACATTTTAGACAAAAAACATTCAAATTTTAGCTCTTATATCATGGACCAGAGAGAATATATATATTAGAGGGGAAATCTCAGATAAAGGATAGTTGCATTTCAAGTATCATTTACTAGTGAAGTAGCGAAATTTACTACTTAAAATCTTCTTTCTATAATTTTGAAATTCAAGTTTCATTTATCTAGAATTTTTCCTATATTAAATCATAATATTATTAATATTTTTTTTGAATATTTATAATCCTATAATTTATTTTAAAATCAATTGGGTAATCAATCAACAAGTTAATATAATTTTATCTTATTTTTAATTAGATCTAGCTTCAGTTTTCTTATTAATTAGGTTTTTAGATATTTTTCTTTATAACAAGTCCCTATAGCCAGTTTTACTACGTTTAATTTTAATAAAGTCATTATTGTAGTTTTACACTACTAATAACAACAAAGTCTTGTCCTAATTAGAGGCTTCATGTCACTTATGAAAATAAAAATAAAAAAACTATATCCTTGTTAAAATCAGATGTAACTTCAGTACGTAGATGTAATTAATTACAAATTGATTAAATTTATAATCATTTGCTTTTCGAAAATCAACCGAATAACCACATTATTTTGATCTTCGACTTCTATACGATGTGTTGTTGTGTCATGTGATTCTTCAATCTATTTGTTTGTGTGTATTTATATTCACTAAAACAAATTGTTGCAGTCATATCATGAATATACTCATACTTTTTTGGCCAATGAATATACTCATACTTGATCGTACGTATTTACATCTTTCATTGATTCGTGTGCCAAAAACGCCAAAAATAATTCATTGAATTCCAAAAATAAAAAAAATCCAAAAGGTTAATTCACCCCCACCATCATCTTTTGTTCTTTTTTATGGTTTTACATCATGTACATTTTTTTTTATTACAACATCATGTACATCAAAAGAAATAACGGTGGCATGTAAACAATGAGCTTCTCTTTATCCATAGTTCATATTTAATAACCAATATATCGGGAGAAAATAATATCTCATATATTTATATCACTGTTTTTATTTTTTGTTATTGCTTTTAGCAATTTTTGTGTAAAACTGTGAAGGATCTAGATCTCAGTGTTTCTAAAGAACTATACTCTTCAGAGTAAATGCATCGACCAAACGTGCACGCAAACTCTAATAATTCGCCTTTTCACTCTTTTATTTGATTTCTTCCTTTTCCAGAATTGCCATGTTCAATCTATAATATATATCTCCTTAGAAAATCTGCCCTTCTAATACCCCCCGCCCCTAAAGAAACAATGCACACATCAAATTTTATTACCAATGCTAAACGCATATCAATAAGATGCCAACTACCATACGCGCTTTTAGAAAATAAAAAGAATCGAATTCATCATAAACATATAACAACTTTTTATCGAAAATAAAGAAATTATTACCATATTTTTTGTATGCATGAAGTATTTTGGCATTTTGATTACAATTCTCATATCAACTAAGAATTTAGATTTAACATATATAAAACTATTGAACAAATTAAATTTAACTGGAAAAAATAATAAGTGTAAGAATATCGTCACTCTTTTCATTTATAAATATAAGACCTTTTTGAATTTTTGGAGAAGTTAAGGATTCAAAATTCATTATTTAAAATGTTCATAATTACCATTTTTCCTCAAAAAAAATCTATTCTATTCATAAACTAACCTATAACATAATTACATATGTGATATGTCATACTTTAGTGGCTAATTTACCTTCTTAACTTCCACAAAAGCTAAATGTAAGTAGCTAGGTCAATAAAGAGATAAACCTTAAATAAGAGAATTAATAGCAACTAAATCCAAAAAAGTCATTGAATTACATCGAAGTTTCTAAAGACCTGATTGATATCAAATGACTTGTTAATGAGTTGTCAATACATCTCATTAAGTTGTCAATGATAACTACTCCCTCCGGTCTTTATTATAAGTCACCAACCGTCTAAATTGTACTCCCTCCGGTCCTATTTATAAGTCGTCAACCGCTCAAATTGTACATACCAAGGAATGGAGGTTATATGGAAGTTGCATCATTAAATTGGTCTTATTTTTTTGTCTTTTCCAGTTTTGCCCCTCTCACCTTTATTACTATGACTCACTACCTCTTTCATCTTTATGAGTTTACATGTGACTTTTTCATCTTCTCTCTCTTCTCATCTTCCAATGTTCATTTTCCAATGATAAGGGTATATTGGAAAACTTCAATAAATGAGTTAGTTAATGTTAGTTGGTGACTTATATTAAGGACCAAAATTTAGAGGCGGTTGGCGACTTATAATAAGGATCGGAGGGAGTACAAACCAAAGAATGGAAGTTGCATCATTAAATTTGTCTTATTTTATTTGTGTTTTTCATTTTTGCCCCTCACACCTTTATCACTATAGTCCCACTACCTTTTCTCTCTCTTCATTAATTCACTATCTTTATGAGGGAAACAAAAGTGAAGTGGAGGAAAAGTCAACTCAATTAAAGAAATCTTTTTTTCCAATTATGAGGGTATATTGGGAGAAATTTAATAAATTAGTTAGTTAATGACGATTAGTAACTTATATTAAGGACCAAAATTTAGAGGCGGTTGATGACTTATATTAATGACAACTCATTGAGTTGTATTAACAACTAATTGGGTTGTCACTAACAGGTCATTTAATGTTACTAAAGTTTCTAGGTACTTTAATGTCATTCAATTTTTAAGACCAGATTGTAATAATGATTTAAGCGGCCAACCTTTATTTTACTTAATATAAGATCTATTTAAGAAAATGAATTTAATTTTAAATATAAAATTTATTTCTATTTTTATCCATTTTTATCAGGAAGGTCAGGCTTCGTCCTTAACGAGTCTACCCTGTTATATGTCACAGAAGTTCTCAGCCTAACTTGTAACATGTCACAAGACATTTTTTATATAGGTTTGGTATGTTAAAGGTATGTTAATAAGTCTGTTAACAAGCATACTGTAATCTTAGATATTGGATTCAACTTCAAAATTTCCGTAAATTCTTGTTATGAGAATAAAATATATAGAAATATACATTATAAATCTAGTAAGAGATTAAAAAAATATAATCAAACAAAAAATATCCATTTTTTGTAATAAAAAATTATCCATTTTTTATAAGTATGAAGAGAAAATATACGAATAAATATTATGTTGTACTGGGTAAACACAAAAGACTTGATGATTAAATGCTCTTTGAGTATGATGCTTTTTTTTATTATGAAATGCTTGACTTTGAGTATGATGCTTTAGATAATAATATTTTCGAATAACAAATTATATTACTAATTTGATGTTAACTAACCATAATATCATATAAAAAAGTTAGTTATTATATGATATAAAAATGAAAATACAAGTGGGTCATAGTTCAAACGACTGATTCGGTTGGGCCGGTGATGTAATAACTGAATGAAAAGTTATATATACAAATATAGTTCATATACTTTGTTCGAAAATGGAAAGAAGTGGTTGGACCCTATCCAACCGCGTGCCCCAATAGTGGATGAACGGTCTAAAAGAGGATTAATACCGACCAAAACAATTTGAACGAAAAGATAGTTAAAATCATGAATTAAACCGCTTTTGTGTCCAGCCGACAGTCCAACCGGTTGGACCGTCTGGCTCTATCCAATTCTTACGGCCATGGTTTCCGATGAGTCTGAGTCAAAGGGGAAGAAATTATTTTATCAAAGAGGTCAGGCCAAGTTTAACGGATCATGTCATAAGTCCCTCATGAGTCGTGAGCAGTTTAGCATATTCACACCTTTATCTCTTGGCAAGAATCAAGTGATAAGAGGTAAGGCAATTAAGGAAGGTTTTAAAGATGTTTTAAAAATTCCTATTATAGTATTAAAACTTGACATGTATCCTTGATTTAATTATCTTAAGTAAACAGGTTTTATAATTATTTTTGGTAGAAGAATAATTATGGGCTTACGTCATAACATGACACCCTCTCACTCACCCTCACAGAAATATTCGTATACATAGAGAAATTAAATGCATTGGACCGCCAAAAAGTATTTATATAGCAATAACTATTCATGAGGGCTCAATTCTGCGTGTAATTTAAAATTTATGTTATGTTATTAGCTAATTATACTGCTTGGATTTTTCTTGTACATTACATATAATGATCAATTAAAAAAAAAAGCACTGCTACCGCTTTTAATTTTTTTACTTAACTTTTTCTTAATTAGTATTATTGCGTTCTTCGCTATATCCTTGCTTTTTGACCCCTCCATTCATTTGCTACCATGCATGTGTCTTCTTTCTCTCTATTGTGTGATAGAGTTAGCAGCGCTGCATAAATATTCATTATCTTCATCACTTTCTTCGAAGTTAAATAACATTATACTCAGTACTCACATTTCCTATCGAGTTCTGTATTTTATTTACAATGGTCTTAAACAATTTATTTAGTTAGGAATATTTTTTTTTTCATAACGATTTTTTCACTATGATTGAAATTAAGAGAATTGGGTCACTTCATCGATCTCCTTATCTCAAAGATCTTTCTTTCTTCTTCTTTTTTGTTTGGGTTATAAGGTCTCCTCTTGGTTTATTTTGCTATAGGACTTAAATTTTGGCTACCTTTCTCGTGACAGTTATAAAGATTTACTGGTTTGAAAATTGTTTAGGATTATATTGACATTAGCATATATTTACATGAATGTATATATATACACATGTATATCGAGTGATCGACAGAGTATCATCTAAACAAATGTATGAAATAATGGAATCATAATATCAGGAATAAAGGTGCGCGCGCGCGCGTGTTTGTTTATTAAAAATTGATGATCCGTCCCATTCTCTTTCTTTTAATGAACACTAATAGCTACCAACCTTAATAATGTTTTTGAAAAAATAATAAAAAACCAGATAATATCTCAATGTGTGATTAGTTTCGATATATATAGTTCAAAACTCGCGTACTAATCGCAAAGCAAGACGCACAGTACAGTTTGCATTATTCCAAAGTCAAAACCGCAAGGACCACGCGGATGCGTCCTAATAACATTAATTTTGCCAAGTGTTCAATTCAGACGTGGACGAACTAACAAGTTATTATTAATTAGTTATAATTACTATTTCATACCATTTCTTTAATTTTCCCGATTGTTTATCCTTTGTATATATGATATATAGCTATACGTGCATGTTAACTAGCTATGGATTTAATTAATTATCAGAATTATATATTTTTGGATCAATTGAAAATTTAATTACTTCACAGTAAGATATATTTTTAGCTTCCAGGGCTACCGCCTCCTATAGGGTAGTGCTGAAGTTTATCAAGGACAATGAATTTTAAAATATGAACAATTCAATTTGTAATGGAAGCTCCATCTATAACTTTTTTTTAGTAAAATAGGTTATTTTGATGTTTACAATGTTACATTAGAGATAATATCTTAATTGTCAGTTATCATTTGTTAAAAATTTCAAATCTAGACCATTGAAATTGCGTTTACGATGTTATCAAAAAAAAAAAAAGAAATTGCGTTTACAATGATGAGTATTATGGTGCTCATCACTAAATTAAGTGGCGAAACGTGGATTGTTCCAAGCAATTACGGAATATAATGTTCCACAATCAATTTCTTTAAATTATTGTTTTTGACAAAAAGTTTTTAATATATATATATATATATATATATATATATTAAAATTAAGACAATTAATATCTATCTTAGCTGTCAATTCTTTTATTTTTTTCAAAAGAAAATCAACAAGTTGAAATCATGACAGTTAAAAATGTATTTAAACAGTAGGAAGCTCATTAAATTTTGTGCCTATCAGTTTTCACTTCAGTGAACTCTGAAACCACTACAAGAAATTTATCACCAAGTCGCGCACAAAAGGGGTCTCCAGTCACGTTTTTTAGCAACAAAGTGAGTTAGTCGTGTTTTCGGGATGTGCGACTATCGGAGACGCAGCAAAACACATGTCGTTTATATCATCAATCCGCCTAAGTTAGGGTTATATATTGTCAAAGTTAAACATTGACCACGCTTTAAATCTTTAGATCGATTTGTAATATACGATAGTGGAACACCTGTACGTTGCCCAACTCAATAATGCATGAAGCTAAGTCAAATGAAGAGAGAAGCAATAAGAAATAATAATGTTGCTTGACACAACGACTTTATACGATAGACTTTACGTCCACTACGTGCAGTGTACCTGATGATTATACCCATATAAGGCTTAGTTATATTTGGTTTATATTCACTTTAATTTCTTGTTGTTATTCTTTATTAGTTTTAGGCTTGTTATTAGTTATATTTGGTATACATTCACTTCGGTGTTGCTGCTTTTTAATTTTAGGCTTATTAGTTAGATTTGGTAAATATTCACTTTCTTCTTGTTAATATTTTGTTTAGTTAAAACATGTGATGTTTTTTTTACAACCATTCTTCATCACTTAAGGGAGCGAGTTTGGCATAAATATGATTGATTTTGAAAAACCATGCATAGAGAGATCAAGCCGTTTTGTAATTCAATTCATTTACGTAAAATTAATGTAATATGGTATGAGTAGTGAGTATTTGGGCTATGCCGAACGCACAATAGCAAAATTTGTACGTGGAGGCTTGACTTTGACTTTCCAGTTAATAAAAACACACCACGTACGAATATATTGTGTGGTCAATGACAAATCCTTGGATTTGTATGGTTTTATATGCTTAATTTGAGGCAATTAACATAATTGAGATGCAATGTTTATCCAATTGTGCTTGATTATATTTGAGAAGTCATTGAAATTTAAAGGGATTTAATCTTTTGATTATATTTGATGATAGATGGTAAGAAGCAAACAACATGGGCCAAAGGAAGAGTTAGGTTTTAATTAATTAAAGCCCATGAGCATTATGGGCTAAAGCAAGAAAGAAGAGGAATTAGAAGAAAAAGTCCAAAAAAGAACAAGAGAAAAAAAAAGAAAAAGAAAGAAGTGGCAGCATGTGAGAGGGAGAGAAAGGGAAATAAAAAAAGAAAAGAAGGGAGCTGCTGGAGGGGGAGCTGGAGTTGCGAAAACAGAGAAGGGAGGTGTGTGCAGAGGCGCGTTTGGAAGAGGAGATGTAGAGAAATGAATTGAAAAAGATGCTGGGGGCGGCGGACTTGCGAGCTGGACGCGAGGGAGCTGCTGAACACACACAAACCACTACTCCTCTTCCACATTTTCATCTCAAATTCCTCCATCCACCTACCATAAGTGCTCATAAATTAGAGCTTAGGTTTCTAAGCTCTCCTTTATGAGTTACTAAAATACCCTCCTTGCTCTTGGAGATGATTTGAAATAGCTTGAGTTTTGGTTCTTCAAAGGGGAGTCCTAATTCCTTTCCCTTTCTTTTTATATTTTTGATTGCCTAGGTTTAGGTTACCATTTATATTTTGAGATTGGACTGGATTTGGTTGTTATTGTGAGTTTTATTTGTGGTTTTGACTTGTAATGAGGAATTTGGACTCAACAATATGTATGGTCATACATATGTTCTTTATAATTCATTAAATATTTCTATTTACTCATGGTATTGGTAGATAGTTTGTTGAATTGAATTGTAATTGAACCATGCATTACAAATCACTAATCACACTCTAGGGTAATTAATAATGTCTATTTGAATGGGTTCATGAGACTAGGCATTAGACTTACCGGTTGGTGAAGTTTGGTACTTAAGGAAACTTAGAGAAACTCAAAGTGAACCTATTAATTGCTTGAGTAACATTGGACTTCAATCCTTTGGTTTTATTTTATTACGTGGGGTTCCAATAGTGAATTAAAATCATAGGATTAATTAAGTGGCGATTCGGGGCTCCGGTCGTAGGATTAATAGTTATTTGCAAGTAATAGGTCCACAAGCACTAAAGAGCTTAACAATGCCTAATTGGATGAGGTTTCAACAACTAGGTATTGGACTCATGGGTCCATGAGGTTGGGTAAATTAGGAAATTAGTGCATTAAACTCCCCAAAAATATTTAGAAAACTATGATAGCCATTGATAATCATTTCCAAGAGCACTTCACTTCCACTTCATCTTTTTTTTTACTAAAAACACCAAAAATACTTATTTGTTTTGCATCCTTCATTCCATCTTTTAAAATCAACAAAAATATATTTTCTTTACCCAAATCCATCTTGCATTACATATAATTCACTAGGTTAGTTATATTAAACAAGGCTCCTTGAGAACGATACCCGGGGTAGCTTCCGCTTACCTTGAGGTTCTAAAATTTCTTGAAGGACTAGGCCCAAGGCACACTACACCGACCGCTAAATCGGTGTCCTTCAGTCAATGAGGCCATTATGTTCAAACAGAATAGTTTTGTCAACACTTGATTATCGCTAAATGTATATGTGTTTCATATTATTAATAATTTATCGCAAACACTTGTCGATATATATATAAATTAGGTTTTGGTAGGAAATTATTCACTCACGCGGTGCACGCACGGAAAATAAAGCATACATTATATTCACGTGTTTCACGTTCTTTCTAGTCAACCACATTCTTGCTTATACACATAGAAGCAACTTACAGTGACTTCAAACAAAGATTAATCCAACTAGGAAGTAGTTAAATTTATATATATATATATATATATATATATATATATATATATATATATATATATATATATATATATAATTTAACTAAATTAAATTACCAAAAGGAATAAGTTGTGAAATTAATCTTATATATATATATAAGTTGTGAAATTAAATAGAGGATTATTTGTAGGTATATATATTTATAAATGCTATTATACAAACTACCAAAAGGAATTGGGTCTGACAAAAGAAATAGCTAGATTATTAGTTCTTCATAACCTAGCGAACTTAGATTTAAATTTTTGTTAGGGGGTATACTCACATTTGGTTAAGCGCTTGCTTAGGTACCTCAAAAGCTTTCTATTTCCCTTCCACAAATAAATAGTAGAGATACAATAGTCGATTAATTGCACCCATTTTACAAAAAAAAAAATTCATAACTCCAGAGCAACCTGAATGAATGACCAAGACAACCCATCAACGTAACAGCTTTAGAGGAGTAGTCCAATTTCATAGCAGCTAGTCTTTTCCTCCCTTTCTAAGAAGTGTGAATTCAATGAATAAGATCGGCATCCAATATGACATTATCTGATCTGAAAACTAATCTCCCATTTAGAAAAACACTTTGATTACTGGGGGCAATTAATTTAGCTTAGGGGCCTTTAGTATATTATATTGCACGAGAGTTGCTTAGACTAATATGTCAAAAGTTCTTGAAACTTTGTTGATGATAACTTGAGAATCAAGATGATAATGGTCTTATTCATTGATTTCAAAAGATGTTTAGAAGAGCAAAAAGATTTGACAGTATATCAAAGACATCACGGTGAACAAGATTTTGATTCCTTTGACAAAAATCAGCATTATTGCATGGAATCAATCTGGACCAAGAGCACTATTTTTGGCAAACTGGAAACAACTTCCTTCACTTTAGCCAAAGGTCAAAGCAATAGGAGACATAAGCTCACTGTATTCTTCCAAACTAAGTGAGGGTAAATTTAGCGTCTGCATTTCCTGTCTTAGTGATGAGGCATTATTTGATTCAGAACCTTCGAAAGTGTTAGAGAAATAATCAAAACCTAAGTCTTTTTTTTTTGGTGAGACAAAACCTAAGTCTTTAATTTCATCAAAATTTGAGGTCCACTCTCTAGCAGAAATTTTCAACTTATGGATTGAATTCCTAGTCCTTCTTCGATTGACAAAGGAATGGAAAATTTTAGTGTTCCTTTTCCAAGGGCATGCTAGTTCAGTTGAGTTCTTTGTTTCCAAAAACTGATTGCACAGTCATATAAAAATTTTAACTCAAGCCTATGAAGAAGTAATTCTCTTTTCGTTTTAGGATCCAAACCACCAGAATAAGAAAAATACAGCGGAACATGTATGAATATATAAGAGGGAATTTGCCAATTTTTTTTTACAATTACATCTTCGAATTAATACTCTCATTTTAGAATAGCATTATTGTTTGCATTGGGAAGATTTATGAATCTAACAAATATGTCTTCCACTTTTCCTTTCGATGGGAATTTGCAATTAAGGTTAAAAAATGAATGAGAATTATACTTGATGTATGACTAATAATGTGAAATGGGATGCTTGGGTTATAATAGAAATTCAGTGACTTCAATTTAATGTAATTTATATTTATTTCTTAAATCTTTAAGCGGTTTGTGCATGAGTTATGATGGCAATTGGCATGTCAGTTCCTTTCTACTTACCCTCTCACTCTCACAGAATTACAGTTTTTAAGCTTAGATTATGCTTCAGATGACTGGTGGTATGAGTCTATATGCTAAGGAAAGAACTGTGAAGTCTAGTAATTTTTCTAGGCACATAAGATAAATTGGTTTAATAAGCTCTGGTACGATAAGCATCTAATCCTAAAACTGTTGTACAGTTGTTTGTATTAAGGAATATAGTTGGCATTGACCGTTTTTTATCTCTCATTTTTTTAAAACAGAGAGTCTTATACTGGAGGACTTGTTTTTTATCGGGTGTCCCCCGAACGGACTTACTAGAGGACTTCACCATTGCTTATGCGTTCCTACTGACTTGATTATGAAAATTGGCCACACAAATCCACATTAAAAATATCAAATCAGTTCATTTTATTTACGTTAAAAATATTCAAACTGCACAGCTTAAATCATTGACATGTTCTTTCTTGACTTACTATATTGGATTATAATAACATTATACTTGTAAATTATCTGGAGTTTTCAGATTTACTGGTATTTTGAGGATTTGGACCAGACAAATCCATATACGAGTACTTAAAAGGGATGATCAACTGTCACCAAATGCATCCATTTGAAGTTGTTAATCAATTATATGGAGCAATAGCTGATGACAAATCAAGAGTGAGGAAAACTATGATGGCGGGCTTTTGTTTAATTTAGGCAATATTCCAAATTACTTCACACATCACCCCTGTGGACGTTAGCTAGCTTAGCTTATTGAATGATTTAATTAAGCAAATCTTCATGTTATGTTGTAGTGTACAGTAGCTGGTTATAGATTTTTTATTGTATTTGATTTCTGGATGTATTAATTTTAATACATATGTCATTGGAATAAAATTATAATTTTTCAACTGTACGTAGACATAAAATTTTTTTTATCCATCAGTATTTGTAGCCACTAGCAACCGACTAATCTCAATCTTGAGACCACTAAATTAAGCTAGAACAACCTCAACCATTTGATTTAAGTGTTTGGTGGTGTAGACATGGTTTTAATAATTATCGAACAATTTTTTCTTAAAAAAAAAACTAATTATCATGACGGCGTTTTATAGTTAAAAATGTCATGATATGGTTCACTTTCTGTGGCGTTTTATAGGGGAACACCATGATATGGTTACTCTACATGGCAGTTTTCAAGAAAAACGCCACAAAAGGGGTACCGCTTTACAAACGACACAAGATCGACCAATCATGACGTAAGTTGTTGTAGGTTTTTAAACCATCACAATTATACCCACTCCGTTCCTAAATATAAGATAACTTTCCCTAATTTGAGTAGATTAAGGGAGTTAGTTAAGTTAGTTATTCATACATGATATTACCAATTTATCCCAACTATATAATTTTATCATCACTCTCCCTATTTTGCTTGTTATTATAGATAAACATTGTAGGGTTAATTTCGGAAAAAGTTGAGAAAAGTTAGAAAGTGATCTTATAATTAGGAACAAGTTAAATTTCAAAAGTGATCTTATATTTAAGAACGAGAGAGTATAAAACAACGCCACATAAGCCTTTTTCCGTGAAAGTATTAATTTGTCTTATTTAAGATTTAAAAGCATTTTCTTGTAAGAAGGTATCAACTTAATCTATAGTAGTTTTATCTAAATGCATGATGGGGTCGTGAAAAGGAATCTCAACAAAGAGGCATTTATTAACACCAAATTACAAAATATTTAAATAAAAAAATTCAATCAACTACTCATGATTCAGTCCAAAAAAATCAGGCTCTCATCGGCATCATCAACGCACACTATTATGTAACAAAAATAAATGTACTATTTGTGAGATGGAAAATACATTACTCTTTTATAAAAATAAATGGCGAAATATATAGGAGTATTATTTTATAGTATGAGTGCATAATTCGTGTTTTGAATATCACAGATATAAATTACAAAAAGGACACGCGAGGTACACGAGTTGCGCGAGGTGCTGCATGAAGCTGCAAAACAATTTCTTATAGTTCCGTTGTCGATAAAAACATATTAATTTTTGTGGAAGTCAAGACAAACAATGAACACTCTCTCTATTCTAAAATGTTAAGTCATCAACCTATTATATAATTTCTTTTGGCGAGTAATTTATATGACAACCTTGGTGAAAATTATATGCTCAAAATTTTTAATAGCAAGATCAATTTGATAATTCACATGCCGTTATACAGATAAAATATCGGTTCTGTACTCTATAAGGTTTATATACCCAAAATATACTAACATTTAAATCTACATTTTTTGGTAGGCGTTTAGAGAAGGGTTCATACTCCATATAACGAAGGTGTTGTTTCTTGTGATTTTTTTATCAATACGAACGTGGTTATTAATCCCTGGTAATCGTTTCTTTCTTTTAATTTCCAGTGTCAAAGCATTGAGTCTGGGATTTCACGTTGCCAACATTAAAAAAAACAGAGATAAAGTTCACATATTTAAGAGATGTTTTAAGTTAATTTACTTTCAATATGAAAACTTGCAATAAGCTGAATATCTCACTCTTTGAAAATTAAAGTGCTCATATTTAAAGTGTGTGTGTGTGTGTGTGTATTTAGGCAATATGTTTATCATGAAATATAAATAGTGTTGTGATATTTTTGTTATTATTTAATATCAACATTTGTAAGAGAATAACTTGCTCGAAATAATAAAAACCTTGAGAGTACAAACAAAATCTCTAAGAGTTTTCTCTCTTTGGATTAAAATCTCTAGTTATTCTGTATCAGTTGGAATCTATCAATTTCCCAATGGCAATGACAGAGCTATTCTCACATGTTGGATGAGTTTGTTTCTAAGTATGAGAACTATTTTTTTTTATTACAAGTATGAGACCTATTTTTATCTATTTCTTCTCATTTTACCCTAAATTATCCCTGTTAATTAATGTTCTTCAATACTCAATCAACATTCTTAATCTGATCAAATTAAGTAAATATATATATTATATACTTAGGAATATATTGAGTAGTTGAATAAATTTGAATTGATAATTATATTTTAAAAAATCAGCAAAATTATATTTGATCCCATAACTTATGTAAGATTCCTCTTAATTTTTAAATTTTATTTTTTGTCTTTTAATTATAACAGAATTAATAAAAAATTGAGATTTCAAATCTTGATAAAATTTTCTCTACATTCTAAATTATTTTTTTAAAAAAATAACAATTTCAAGAAAAATCATCATGTGAAATTTATCATATGCTAAAATGCAAGTGAGAAGATTTTTTTGGCCGCAAAGTGTGAAGATTGAAAAGCTGTTTTCAAAAATTAAAATCTTAATTAATCAAACTATTTTGTAAAGTTAATTAATGAATCACGTATGCGCGTCTAATTTCAAAGGAAAACTTGTTGTCATTTAATACTCCTTGATAATTATAAAATTAATGCAACTAAATTTTCCTGGGGGCGTTGATGTGGGCCTTTAATTTGACGACTGATCAAAAGACAAAGAAAGGTAAATCGAATTGAAGAATCGAATCTTGATAGTGCATGCAGTAATAACATCTGCAGTGAGGACCATGCCAAACTCCCATGCATAATATAACATCGATCACAAACTTTTACTCCAACTCTTCTTTTTTTATAACGATTTTCCGGTCATCAGTTTAATGAAAAAACGATATATTCTCTAAATCTTCTTTATTTTCTTGCATGCTTTTATCTTTTTCGTTTCAATTCAAGAGCATTTTTTTTTCAATCATCAGCAAAACAAGAAATTACCAAAATTGACATATTTTGGAGAAAAAAAATTGACCTTTTAACTTTTCAGCTGTATGAAACCTATGTTCAACCGTGTAGAACCGGGAACTGCTTTTTCCTCTTTTAAAAAATATGGAGAACATACCAAAACAATCAATATAATATCTCTTTTAGACACTATAGATTTGATGTGTTTTTTAAAATATATTATTTTAATTGATCCATAATCTAAAATACTCCCTCCGGTTCGTAATATAAGAGCTAAATAGGCAAAACACACTTCTTAATAAAACATATGTAAAAGTTAGTTGGATATATGGAGCTAATGTTTTTTTCCAACATTGCCCATATTTATTATGATTCTTTAAGAGAGATAAATACATAAGCATTAATAAATATTAAGGAGGGTTAGGGACAAAGTAGGAAAATACATTAAATGAGGAGAGAATTTTAGATGAACTCTTATATTTTGAAGCAAAACATTTCGAAATTTGGACTCTTAGATAGCTTTTAAATTAATTATTTGCTTTTCTTACTCATTTTTACAGGTAGAATAAGTAATATAAGACTGAAAGTATATTACGCACAGCTCAAATGTATAAATTAAAGCTGAATCGCACATACTAAAACAATTCGGAATATTTTTTTAGCAATTTTGTTCGAAATATTTGGCACACGCAAACGAGCTATATCTCTGAATCATGGCTTACTACATCACACAAACATACACAAATAATTAAGGCTATAAATTGCAAGCACCCAAATATCCTTAGCTTATAGAACAAGCCAAGGTTTCTATAGAAACATAGAAACCATACCATAACATATCACGATGGAGCATTTCTACCTCACCCTCCTCCTCCTCTTCGTTTCTTTCATCACTATCTCCCTCTTTGTTCTCTTCTACAAGCACTGGTCCATGTTCACCACTGCCAACCTCCCTCCGGGCAAAATCGGTTACCCGGTCATAGGTGAAAGCCTTGAGTTCTTGTCAACTGGATGGAAAGGGCATCCAGAGAAGTTCATATTTGATCGCATGAACAAATTCACGTCACATATTTTCAAGACTTGCATTCTAGGCCAGCCTGCCGCCGTGTTATGCGGTCCTAAGTGTAACAAGTTCTTGTTTTCAAATGAGAATAAGCTTGTGACTGCGTGGTGGCCAGAGTCTGTGAACAAAGTATTTCCAACGTCATTACAGACGAATTCTAATGAAGAAGCTAGGAAGATGAGAAAGATGCTTCCTAATTTTTTGAAACCCGAGGCTTTGCAACGCTATGTTGGGATTATGGATGAACTTGCTCAGAGACATTTTGCTCATAGTTGGGAGAATAAGAAGGAGGTCATCGTTTTCCCATTGGCCAAGAGGTGCATGATTCATTTCATTTTATTTCACATCATCATCAATCGTTCATCTTTGATTGATTTTAGAGAGTTGTGCATAAACTATGCCTCAGTTTCCCTTGGCCAAGAGTTGAATATTATCATACTTAAAATTATGATATAAACACTTTTTTAGTTGACAGCTAAAATGTCAAAAAAGATTCGTTTTGAAGTTACGAGTAAAGTTAAATGGAACAATATATAATGTAACATTGTTAATTTAATCTAATATGTTTCTTAATCTGAAAACATAGATTTTTAATATCCTTATTAACATCATCTCTTACGTGCTATTTTTCAGTCAAAATTTTTTTCTATCATTTGATTCAATCTTCATTTTTTTCACTTTTTTCTGTCACCTTGCTTCGTGTCCATATAAAATAATCGCTTTGATTTGCATATTAGATTTTGAAGAAATATATGTGTGTGTATTACTATCTTTCTTATTGAAGAACTTAAAAGAAAATTTTGATAGAAGTTACTTTAAGATTACCTACGTTTTGGTTTATATGTGAGACTTTTTCATATATTCTAACTTGCTTTATGAATGCTCAAGAATCCATATCCATATCTTTGATCAAGTATGAGATTATGAGTATATAAAGATAAAGCCAATATTTTTCCTAATATGTACAGCTTAACTATGTCAAGTTGTAAAACAAAGGAACACCTCGTTAATGTTGCTTACATTGGTTTACATTCAATACAAATTATAACTAAATGTCATGTTTGTGTGACGATGGAGGGCAGATACACTTTCTGGCTAGCTTGTAAAATCTTCATTAGTATGGAAAATCCGGAAGACCAGTTCGCCGCCCCGTTTCACTTGCTAGCTTCAGGGATCATATCAATGCCTATAGATTTGCCGGGAACACCATTCAACAAAGCCATAAAAGCTTCAAAGTTCCTAAGGAAGGAGCTTTTGAAGATAATAAAGCAGAGGAGAGTGGATTTGGCAGAAGGAAAAGCTTCAGCAACGCAAGATATAATGTCTCACATGTTGACAGCTAGTGATGAGGATGGGCGGTTCATGAGTGAAATGGATATTGCTGATAAGATTCTTGGTCTTTTAATTGGTGGCCATGACACTGCTAGTGCTGCTTGCACTTTCGTCGTCAAATTTCTTGCTGAGTTGCCTCACATTTATGATCAAGTCTATAAGGGTGAGTATTTTTCTTTACCTAGATATACCTACCATTTCTTTGCATTTATTTCATGACTTTTCATGTTGAGAAATTTTGTTGTTCAAGCTTTCTACTTTCTTAAATTGGGCGATGAGCGCCATAATATATGTTCTATTTTGAAAGCTACAGATTTAGTTTTTAAAAAGCATTAATATCTTAATGTGTATGGACTGTAGTGTATGAATTGTCTTTTAACTAGCATATTTTTATAGAACATATATTAAAAAAAGTTTTAATTCAAACATTTAAATTTTTTTCATTTGGACGATACTACATCACAGTAATGAACACTTACAATCTGGATGTCTTTAATCACATTAGTTATAAAAATAAATTAAAAATATGTTTACAATTTTAATAATTTTTTTTTAAATTTTATCCCATTAATTGCATATTATATTGCTGTATTTATGTTTTTTCAACAACCATTCTTTCTCCTCAGTATCTTTCTCATTCATCTTCATTAAAAATATATAAATATATGTTGAAAACTAATACAAATTTTGTATTGATCATTTTTAATCAATTTTAACTAGTATTTTATATATGGGGTTGATTGTTGTTGAGTTAATAAAAAATAACTGTTTTACTCTTAATTATTATTTTATATATTTTCTCGTAACCTTAACTTTGGGCCAAAAACAAGAACCGTAAACAACTCCAAAAGTGATTTTCTCCCAAAACCATTAAATATTTCTTTTGCTAGTGGTTACTCCTCAACTATAAATTGGACTTTAGCAAAAAAAAGGGAAAATGACAAATAAATACCCCCCAAATGTCCAAAAGGACAAGTAAAGAACTCAAACTTGCAAAAGGACATGTAAGAAACTTCAATAAAAATTAACAATTGGAACATACTTAATAATATTTAGAGCATAACAATTAACAATTGGCTGGTTCCTTAATTGTTCTTTTGGAGTTCGGAGTTCCTTATTTGTTATTTTGGAAGTTTGAGTTCCTTACTTATCCTTTTGGATATTCGAAGGTATTTATTTGTCATTTAAAAAAAAAACCTATGAATTGGACACAACCATTGAAATGAATTTACTTGACGGATGTATAATTATTTGACTTGTGGCTAGGCGCCGGAGAAAATTAGCACATTTTAATTCCTACACGACATCTTGAAAAGTCAAACTCTTGTGGATTTATATACTTTATACTAAGTTATTACCAATATTATAGCTAATAGAGTACATGACTTCATGACCACGCATGGCTGCTAGTGTTGGCTTCCACCTTCATCTATTTACTTATTCATTTTAGTGCGCTGGATGGGTTAGACTCATGTTCTCACTTAAAAGTATGGAGTATTTATCTATAAATTTAACTGATAAGTTATTAGTCCTGTCCAAGAAAAAAACAGTTATATAATTCATATTAATTTGTAATATTTGTTAATCTTGATGGGTATGATAATCAACTAATAACGAATGCAAATTTCATATGTCCGGCTAATTTCCCACAACAATTTTTTTTTCATATGAGAACGTACGTAATGCACTATTTTTGTGAATTATAGAAATCTCCATGCATCATTTCTGCGGCAAGAGGGAAAACAGTCAATGTCTATGATTTTCCTCACTCCCTTTGCTTATTAACACAGAGCAAATGGAGATAGCAAATTCAAAAGCGCCAGGAGAATTATTGAATTGGGATGACATCAATAACATGAAATACTCGTGGAATGTAGCTTGTGAAGTGTTGAGACTCGCCCCTCCACTTCAAGGAGGTTTCAGGGAAGCTCTCAATGACTTCAGCTTACATGGTTTCAAAATTCCCAAGGGCTGGAAGGTATACACACACTGTAAAATTATTTTTGACTTTTCGATTTTAGCTTAGTTCATGAATTCTTGCTATATACAACTGGATCAATCCCTGCAGTTCTTTTTATTTTACTCAATTAGTTATAGCTAGCTAAATCATTTAACTTCAATTTGATACAACTTAATCCCTATATATTAAATAGCTGAAATTATTTTGTACTTCATGAATTTAAGGAACAAAAATTTTTAAATGGTAACAAGCATGGGGACTAAAATTGTAAGGGGTGCCAATTAGATCAAAACTATTTCAATAAAAGATTGATTTCTTCATGGTCTTGCTAAGCCTTCCCATTGTAATCTTATTTTTTGGAATAACATGTTCTTTTGTGGATGAAAATATAGCTGTATTGGAGTGCAAATTCAACTCACAAGAACGCAGAATATTTCCCAGAACCAGAAAAGTTCGATCCAACAAGATTTGATGGAAATGGTCCTGCCCCATTTACATTTGTACCATTTGGAGGAGGCCCAAGAATGTGCCCAGGAAAAGAGTATGCTCGTATTGAGATATTGGTGTTCATGCACCACATAGTGAAAAGGTTCAAGTGGCAAAAATTACTTCCTGATGAGAAGATTGTTGTTGATCCAATGCCTATCCCTGCCAAAGGCCTTCCTGTTCGTCTCATTCCTCATCTTCACCAACCTGCTTGAAACCAAACCAGCAAATTATATTTGCTCTTTCCCTGGCCTCTTTTATTTCTTTTTCTTTTACTATTTAATAATTATATGATAATGCTGTTGTAATATGTTTGTTTGTGTTCAGCTATACATGTTCTATAATTATAATATAATGGTACCTGACCCTGTATAGGGATTCTGTTATATTCCCAATGCTTTTCACAATGAAATTGCATACTAAAAATAGAAGCATATGGATATGCATGATCTTGCCAAGAAAAAAATAATATTGATTTTTATAAAGGAAAATGGACAGAAAAATACTTTTAAAATTTCAATATTCTAGATTTGTGTATCAACTAGGTATTGCATGTATTCAACTGGTTAAAATATCCTATTTGGGATTTTAAAATTCTTCATATATTTTTCTGTCATTTTCCTTTTGATTCACATGTAGCTGTATGGATGGTTAATGAACAAAAAATGCTTGTATGTCAACCGTTATTTTATAATTCAATATTTGTTATTATTGCTGCTTTCTACGAGCAGATCGATGTAATTTCACCAATATTTAGTCGAGAAGTTGATATTGTTTCAATATATATGATCTATACTCTATTTAACAGTTTTCTAAAAATCATCTCTATTGATACTTCATTAACAATAATCTGATAACAGAGATATAAGAATTAAGAAAGATGATGACTAGAGCATTTAAAAAATGTTATGTTTACTAACTTAATTGATTCCTTTTATATAATTAAATTAGTTAAATATGTCATACATTAAAAATCATAGAATTAATAATAATATACCCATGGGGAGGTTGTACTTTTACTGATTCAAGTAATTGAATAATTTAAAATAAGACTTATTGATGGGAATTTAGATTGAATATTAAAAAAATGAGAGAAGTGACCGTGGAAAAATTATATATTTAATCACATTGAGGGACTAATATGTTATTTTAATGTTTTCTTAAAAAATAAAGCATTTTTAATGATTTTTGTTCATAAAACTAACTTCATCATGATAAAAAATATTACACGTAAAGCCTTCCATTATATGCAATAGAAGGCTACCAAGATACAGATAAAATATGACAAAATATAAAACTTAAAATAAAACTATTATTGGACTCAAACTTGGGATGTGGTTGAGTGACAAAGACTCATTCACCCTTAACCAAAAATTGTATGGGGTTCGATCCTTGGCGTTAGGTATGGAAAGCATTAAATCTCCTAGGCTAGCTGTCCCACCCTTTGAGGTGCTTACAACTCAGCAGAGGATTAGTCTCTCACTTGTCGAGGATACTTTGATCATTAATAAAAAAACTTATTATTGTACTCAAAAGATGCAAATATGCTACCAAGCCCATTGGCTTAGTATTAAATCTCAAATAGGCGCAAGAGTCCGGTAGAAATATATCCCAATGATCTTCCATAATCCTCCATGACTAGAAATTGCTAGGAAAGTTAAGTTTTCAAAATTTATTGGATATTGATGATATTTGAAATTAGTCTTAGCTTGGTTTTTACACGAGAGTTTGTTAACTTCTAATATTTAGTACTTCCTCTAGTACAGATAATATCACTTTAACTTTTTTTTTAAGTTAAGGAAGTAAATTAGACCACTAACTGATGTATTGCATATGTCACATATAATTATATAATATAGTTTATAAGTAGAATAAAGTAATTTTGAGAAATAAATAATTGTAGACAATTTAGGTTGATTAATTTTGCATCCTTAATTTCTCTAAAAAAAGTCAAAGTGATCTTACAATTAAGCCGGAGTAGTAGTTTTTAGATATGTTTATAATTTTGAGAAGTCATCAATTCAAACATTAAACTAAATTGTTGAGTTTCAAAAAGATACTAATATTAGACATTTTTTGGGGATTTTTTAAATATATTATTTTGAATTAAAATAGGAAAGTCTCCAAAAATAAAAATAAGAATATGTCAAAAAGAATAAAAGTTTTTCTTTTAGGTTTGAACTGGAGAGGTTAGGTAATACTCCCTTCGGTCCTAAATATAAGACAAATTTATCTAATTTGATTAGACTGAGAATGTTACTTAAGTTATTTAAAAAAATGACATGATATCACTAATATACCCTAACTATCCACCTTTACCCCCACCCTCCCCTCTTCTTGTCATTTATTAGGGAATATTGACTTCACTCTCCCTCTCTTCTTGCATTTTATTAGGGAGCATTGACTCCACCCTCCCTCTCTTCTTGTTAATTATTAGGGGGCATTAATAAAGATATTTTGGGGAAAATTTGGTAAAAGTTAAAAATAGGTCTTATATTAAAGGACCAATCCCTTCTCCTCAAATAGGTATTATATTTTAGACTAGAGGGAGTACTGTGTATCATAATCTACTTTTCACTTTCTTCCTCCTCCTTTGATTTCATACTCAATTTTGATTTATATTGTTTCCAACAAGTATTCCTAAGCACTAAGAGTCTAAGACTCTCCATTCGCTGGTTGGTAGCTAGCTAGATGTTTATTAGAATAGATGATGAGAACATCCACTTTTAATATTTAATTTAAAATACTTTATGAATCCAAATGCATTTAATTTCTTTGTATGTAAGGAACAATTTTAATGATCTGTTTGAAAATTATTGGAATTAAAGCTGTGGTCTCCAGAGTAAGGCCATATATTAGGCCAATGGCCAACCCATTTAAATTTTAGTACTTATTTTTTTTTAACTGAAATTTCAGTAGTTAACTATATATGAACATATTTTAAGATATTTTCAATACTTTTATGACTCAGAATAACAATGCTCCTACATAATTGCTGGAGGAGCATGGATTTGAGTTGTGCGAGATCGAGGAAACTGCATTGTTGTTTACATATGCGTATTATTATTTTTAACCTTTACTGTGTTTTGTTTTGCTATTCTGACATGCTTGTTATCTGCTGACTATAGAGTGATGAGGATGGTGTGGAAATGGAGAAATCTCCAAATTCATGATGAGGATTATTCCATGCCTTTGAACACAGATACAATTGTTAGGGATTATTTGAAGGAGTATAGAAGGAAATGGTGTGGAGAAACGCTAGAGCCAACAAGAGAGCATATAGCTTTGATCAAGTGGCAACCACCACCAGATGGATGGACCAAGATGAATGTAGATGGAAGTTTCCTAAAAGAATGGATTATGGGATTTTCATTCAATTTGGAAGCACAATGCCAATTGGAAACAGAAATTAAAGCCATGAGAGAAGGGATAATTAATAATGTTGGGGAGAGAATTGGGGATCAAGCACCTAATTGTGGGGAGTGATGCAAAAGAGGTAATTGAGGTAATCAACAAGAAATCAAGCGTACCTGTTGGCTGCTACATGCTGAGAGAAATTGAGGAGCTGATGGAAGAGGACTGGGAAGTGAGAGTTGAGCATTGCTATAGAGAGTCCAACCGATCGATGTGCAGATGTGATGGCCAAGATAAGCTTAAAGCATGAGCAAGGAAGAAGACTTTGGCAAGATCCTCGAGAGAAGCTAAAGCGGACACTGTGGGAAGATAATGAAGGAGTTTCCTTCCCCCCGTAGGATTGGAACTTAGTTTGGCTTAATGCTCCATTGTAACAAAAAAAAAAAAATAGAGTGATGAAATCATTTCAGTTCATTTTTCTCACCCCAGAGGTTTTAGTACTTACAATCACGTAAATGCATGCACAAACTCTAATCAATTGCTCATTTTGTAGTTTTTATTTTTTATTTGTACTAGAATAGACGATTGACTGATATTATATTATTTCCAGACTTGTCTTGTTGGAGCTTGGTCTCACTACGGTGGACAGAGTTTCTGCATCTTACCCAAAATCTGCTCTTGCATATAAAATATACTCCCTCTGTCCTAAATATAAGATCTAGTTGACTTTTTTGGAAAATCCTTAAAAAGCAAAATAACTCAATTATAAATTGATTTACCTAATTTTTTCCTTAAACTAGTTTGTTTAACCTATAAACTAATAACTAATCTAAAAATATATCAAATATGTTACTCCCTCCGATCCTAAATATAAGACCTAATTGACTTTTTTGAAAAATCATAAAAAATAGCAAAATAATTTAATTATAAATTGATTTACCTAATTTTCCCTTAAACTAGATTATTTTACTTATAAACTAATGGATAATATAAAAATATATCAAATATGTCATGATTTAATTGACTATTTTGTAACTTTAACCTCTCCAAAAAAAAGTTATCTAGGTCCTATATTTAGGACCGGAGGTAGTATAATTTAAAAACATATTTTGTAACCTTAACATCTCCAAAAAAATCAACTAGGTCTTATATTTAGGACCGGAGGGAGTATTATTATTGACAAAGTAACTAAAAAAAATGTTTTCCAGCTCCACGCTGCAGTTCGTGCACCTCGTTCGTCTTTTGTATATTTTATATTTTTTTGATAAAATTTATATATTTATATGAACTTTTCTGTAATCTTCAAAAACACGAACTGCACGCTCATTTTTAAAATATTCATATAACCTCAGCACTCTTTTTTTCAAAGAACAAACATAGGGAGAATTTCAATGGCCCAAAAAATTATGTAATTTCATTTGAGTCTATTGGAGCCAAAAAATTCTGTAAGGTTGTTAAACTTGTGAGTTTAAGTAAATTTGTAGAAATAAGGTATATTCGGATCGTATGCTTGAAAATCGTAAACTCGTAAGAGTTTACGTTTATTAATAAACATGTGTTTCTGATATATAATTAATTAAATAAAGATACAAAATAATAATAATAATTTGTCTTGGATATATTTTAAATGTAGATAGTAGATTTAAATATATTAGGGTACTGACCCTAATTTGCTCTTTAAGTAACCACTGTGAATCACTGACACCCTAAATTAACAACGGGTCCAATTTTACCCTTAAAGTAACTAAAGTGGTCCAATTTTACCTTCACTTAAAGGTCAATGATGTTTGGCCATTTAAAAATTTAGCGAAATTGCATATTGATCCCATATATTATTCTTATTTATATTTTGGTCCTATAGTTTGCTTCAATTTTCGTTTTAGTCCCTGTAGTTTAAAACAAGAGGTTTTGGTCCCTCAAGTTTGATTTCGTTAGCATAGTTAGTTCCTATAGTTTAATAAGGACTTGAATATGGGATAACGATATTAAATATGCTGACATGACTAGATGACTGGGAGACTGATGTAATCAAATAAAATATCAATTTTGCATTTTAAAAAAGTTAAGAAATTAGAAAGAAACTCTCACCCCCACCTCATTCCCTTCCTAGTCATCTAGTTATCTCATCATAATTAACACAGTTAAATAAATATGGGCAATATTGAAAAAAAAAGAATTAACTCCAGACACCCAACTAACTTTTATATGTTTTCTTAAGAAGTGTGTTTTGGCTGCTGGACTCTTATATTACGGATAAAAAGGAGTATTTTATTAACTACGGTCAGCTACATAGGTCGCATGACATCATTGTCATTGATCCACGTTCATAAAATTATAGAATATTTCATGTTGGCTATTGGGGTATGTGTGTAGTTTAAATAGGGGATTTTGACAAAAGAAAAGGAGAGAAACTGACATAAAATTTACTTCAAAAGAAATTACAATAAAAAAGATGGGAAAATGAGGCTTACTTTACTTTCTATTTCTAATTTTTTGCCCAACTTTCTCACAACCAAAAGAGAGAGGAGGTGGAAAATGAATAAAAGGGTACGAAAGAAGGTTCTGCTTATGGAAAACAAATTAACGATAATTAATCACCTAAAATTCAATGGGATTAATATATCCATTTAGACTCTCTGAGGCGACACAAAAAAAATTTCTACAAGAATTGACCTACATGATGGGTTATCTTTGTATTTTTTAACTTAGTCATAGATGTTATGATTGAGTTTATCAAAGAAAAGATCTTAAAGTACATGTTTCTTGCTGATGATATAGTCATTCTGACTGAATCAAAAGAGATGATTGAGAATAACTCTAAGTTAAACATACAAAAAAATATATAGAGTCTAAGAATTTCTGCCTAAAAAGATAGACAAGATATATGCATTACATTTTTATAAACATGTTAGTTAAAGGAGATTCCGAGATAAAGTGAGAGATAAAATCATTAAAGGATACAGATATGATGTTTTTTGAAAATAAAAAATTATTTAAAATTAATTCAGAAACTAAAATGCACACAATCTTTTAATTATCCGTGTTTAAAAAAGGAATACTTCTTTAATAAAAAACTATACCCGTACAAATCATTATTCATGAACTCATTAAAAAATAGCTATATATTGAAAGGTAAATCGCACATCCTTCAAAAAACTGGGTACCTTTAACTAACCAAAAAAGCTATACCAATTAAAACGCACATCCTCTTAAAAAATTGCACACTTAAATAAACTTATGTTCTAAATAAAGCGAAGGTGTAAAAATGATATCAAATTTTGACCTAAAAGTGCGTTTGTAATACTAAATTTCGCGAGTTGCAAAAATAGTACTAACTTGGGGTTCATGTGCAAATAAATATTTTCACTTAAGGGAAATAAAATTTAAATATGAAAAGACTCTTATGTCAATCATTAAATTATTATCTTCTTCAACCTCCCTCCCTTCACCTTGGCCGGCGCTGCCGTCTGACCACTTCCATCCGACCACGATGAGTGGGTGAGGGAGAGGGTGAAAATTGTGTTGAAGGGAGGGGTTGAAAAAGAGAAAAATATAATGAGGGACATAAGTGTCTTTTTATATCTAAACTTCATTTCCTTAAGTGAAAATACTATATTTGCACTTGAACCCAAGTTGGGTACTCATTTTACACCTCACGAAACTTAAGTATTAGAAACGCTCCTATAGGTAAAGTTTAATATCATTTTTGCACTTTCACTCTTCTAAATAATGTTGGCACACACAAAGGAGCTTACTATCTTTTGTTCGACTTGTGGCTTAGGACATCACACAGAACACATCGCACATGCACCTTTAGGGCTATAAATAGTTCACAGCGTGACATATATTTCCTTGTATAACATGCTAAGATAATGGTTCGATAGAAACAAAAAAATCGTACATCATATAGCTTATCACAATGGAGCTTTTCTACCTCACCCTACTCCTCTTCGTTTCTTCCATTATTATCTCCCTCTTCTTCCTCTTCTACAAGCACTGGTCCATGTTCACCGACCCCGACCTCCCACCGGGAAAGGTCGGCTACCCTGTCATTGGTGAAACATTGGAGTTCTTGTCAACTGGATGGAAAGGGCATCCAGAGAAGTTCGTATTCGATCGCATGCAAAAATTCACGTCACATATTTTCAAGACTAGCATTCTAGGCGAGCCGGCCGCCGTGTTGTGCGGTTCTAAGTTCAACAAGTTCTTGTTTTCTAACGAGTTTAAGCTCGTGACGGCGTGGTGGCCAGAGTCGCTGAACAAGCTATTCCCGACGCCACTTGAGTCGAATAGTAATGAAGAAGCTAAGAGGCTGAGAAAGCTGATTCCTCTGTTTTTGAATCCTGAGGCTTTGCAACGTTATGTTGGGATCATGGATGAGCTTGCTCAGAGACATTTTGCTTCTGAATGGGAGAATATGAAGGAGGTCAAAGTTTACCCCTTGACCAAGAGGTGATTCATTATAATACTACCTCCGGTCTTAAATATAAGACCTAATTGACTTTTTTTTGGAGAGATTAAGGTTGCAAAATATGTTATTAAATCATGACATATTTGATATCTTTTTAGATTATCCATTAGCTTATAGGTAAAATAAATTAGTTTAAGAAAAAAATTAGGTAAATCAATTTATAATTAACTTATTTTGCATTTTTAGGATTTTTCAAAAAAGTCAACTAGGTCGTATATTTAGGACCGGAAGGAAGGAGTAATTGTCAATACAGTTATTTGAATGGCTATTAATGACCCTTTCACTAGTTATTGACAACTCACAATACTTGTTTGTTTCTCCATCCGTCCTAAAATATAAGTTTCATCACTTTGTTTAAAGTATGTGTCGTAAAGTATAAACTTTATTTTTTTTCAGTTCAAAAAAAAGTATAAACTTTAATTTTTAAGTTTGTCCAAACATTAATTGCAATTTTTTGGTCAATTTTACCCATTATTTCTCAATTCCCATACATTTTCTTCCATCCATACTGTATGCATTTATTTCATTCTCTCTCATTTCCCCATACAACCTCTTTTATACTCCCTCCGATACCTAATATAAGAGCTAGCCGTAAAAAACGTTTCTTAAGAAAACATATGAATGTTAGTTGGGTGTCTGGAGTTAATGTTTCTTTTCCAATATTGCCTATATTTATTGTGATACTTTTAAGCGAGAGAAATACATAAGCATTAATAAATATGAAAGAGAGTTACATAAGCATTAATAAATATGAAAGAGAGGGACAAAGTTGAAAAAAATGCATTAAATGAGGAGAGAATGTGAGATGAGCTCTTCTATTATAGACAAAAAACATTCAAATTTTGGACTCTTATATTAGGGAACGGGGGGAGTATTTATTAAGAAAGGTATAATTGGAAAAAAGACATATTTCTAACATAATTATTGCTTTTAACCAATTTATTATTTTTATAAATATAAATTAGTTATTTTTTTGTTCAAATATATAAATTAGTTATTTGAAATTTATATTTTTGGACGGAGAGAGGGAGAATTATTTGTTTTTGGTGGGATCTCAATTGTGAAAATCCCAAATAAATCCCTCCCAATATCCAAAAGGATAAGTGAGGAACCTAAACTTCCAAAAGGATCATGAAGGAACCAGGACCTACCTGTCATTTTGAAAATTTTCAAAAAGACAAAATTGCCCTCATCCTAAAACATAAATTACTACCCCACCCTAAACTCACCCTAACACCCACCCTCTTCTCGCAATTTGTGTTTTAGGATGGGGCAATTTTGTCTTTTTGCAAAATTTTAAAATGACAGGTAGGTCCTGGTTCCTTCATGGTCCTTTTGGAAGTTTAGGTTCCTCACTTGTCCTTTTGGATAATGGGAGGGATTTATTTGGGATTTTCCCATCTCAATTTAACGACCCCTTCATTTTAACCACATCACCATCAATCGTTCATCTTGATTAACATTAGAGATCTTTTGAAATATATATTCTAAAATTCTTCTTAGTAAAAAAACACCACAAATATTAGAAAGAACATAAAAGAGATTGTTATCGATATATATATTTGGGGCATTAACTACTCCAATACATAAAATAAAAGTACTCCCTTTGTTCCTCGATATGAGATCTCACTTTCAAATTTCAATAGATTCAATGGTTATCTGTTCGACCGTTGTTCTAATCATCTGTCTGAGCGATTTGACTGTATTGAACCATAATTCAAAGCTCTTTCCGGTTCGCCTTCCGGTCCATCTTTTAGAACACTGATAAAGGTATATGGTTTGGGTAAATTAATAATATCATGTGTTAATAACTAACTTAACTAGCATCTTTAATCTAATTAAATTAAAGAAAGTGAGCTTATATTTAGGAACATGAAGTATTAATCATTTGAGGGCGGACCCCACTGGGTTTTAGCAACTCGAATAACTATGTTTAGCACTCCAATAATGCGTTAACCAATTTGTCCAAAATTTACTTATCACACATTACGAACTAATAGTCTTATATTTTTTTTATATTGGAGGTATCTTTCTTGGCTTTTGAATTTCTCGGGACATTTATATGTTTTTCCTCTAATTTTGGAGAAATGTGCATATATAGTAGTTTATTTTTCCTTCGCCAAGAGTTAAATTCTATAATTTTTAGGGAAAATTAATTTGAGGTATCCCCACAAGGGACTTAATACTAGAAAAGTCCCAAAAGTTGAAAAAATTAATGTAGGGTCCCAAGGGACCTCACTTTAATATACTTGAAAAGTGAAAAGTTACTGGGCAAACCTTGTGACAAGTTACTGGGGGCGCTTGACAACTCTTTGGGCAAACCTTGACAAGTTACTGGACACATGTTAATTTTCCCAACTTTTGAGACTTTTCAAATATATTAAAGTGAGGTCCCTTGAGACCCTACATTAATTTTTTCATTTTTTGGGACTTTTCTAGTATTAAGTCCCTTGTGGGGGACCTCAAATTAATTTTCCCTAGTTTTTAATATGGCAGTTAAAGTAATAATTTCCTCCATTAACTTTAAGTAAAATTTCATTTTGATCTTTTAATTATAGAGACATGTTTCTACCTTAACACTAAGTTATTTTGTTTGAAATAATGATTTTCTATTAAAAACACATAGATGTATTGAAAATTAAATTAAACTTGCTCATCCAGTTATTCAGAAAGTTTAATGTTTTTTATGTTTAAAATTTTAATATAAATATTTAATGTTCGACGCCTATTCTGTAAAAGGATTAAAAGGACAATGTTTTTAATTTAAGGGACTAAAATGGAATTTTTGTGAAGTTAAAGTAAGATGAGGTGAAAGATAAAAAATACATATGTGAATTTGCCAAACTTCATTCAGCACCAAGTGTTTCTTTTGGATCAAAAGTGATCACGATTTTTTACTAAATCATTTGTGTAGTTTTTATCCGAAATTAAGCACTTGGTGTTCGATGAATTTTTGACTGGATCAAATGTGTAATTTTTTATCCTTTACCCATATAAAATGTGTATATTTTAGCCTTTTAAATATAATATATTTTTAATTTGAAAAATTTAGACTTTCATTACCCTAAATTAACATAATTTCTACATACTACTTTTAAGAATAGGCAATAGTTCTATTCTATTTTGCGCTTCAAATAACCACCTTGAACAACTAGACACCCTAAATTAATACCGGGCACAACTTCATCCTTGAAATAGCCAAAGTGGTTCAATTTTACCCTGGATGAATGGAATGCTGACACGTGGACGACACCCATTGGTGGGTCTGTTCAGCGAGGGGAAATTTGTACCACTTTGATTACTTCAATGGTGATATTGTACCGAGTGTTAACTTAGGGTACCCAATGGTCTAATGTGATTACTTGAATGACAAAATAGGGCTATTAATTTGAAGAATATATTCATAACTTTGATCAAATATGTGTGTATATATAGAAATAAAGCCAATATTTTTCGTAATACGTATAGCTTCATAATGTCATGCTGTAAAATTCAGGAATACCTTATTAATGTCGCTTAGGTTGGTTGCATTATTACATTTAAAACAAATTGTAACCATGTCATGTTTGTGTGACGATGGAGATCGAGCAGACTCACTTTCTGGGTGGCTTGTAAAATCTTCTTGAGTGTGGAAGATCCAATACGTGTGGCTTGGTTCGCCGACCCATTCAACTTGGTAGTTGCAGGGATCATAGCAATGCCTATAAATTTACCAGGAACACCATTCAGCAAAGCTATAAAAGCTTCAAAGTTAATAAGGAAGGAGATTTTGCAGGTAATAAAGCAGAGGAGAGTGGATTTGGCTGAAGGAAAAGCTTCAACAACACAAGATATATTGTCTCACATGTTGACAAGTGACGAGGATGGACGATTCATGAGTGAATTGGAGATTACTAATAAGATACTTGGTCTTTTAATTGGTGGCCATGACACTGCTAGCTCTGTTTGCACTTTCATTGTTAAATATCTTGCTGAGTTGCCTCACATTTATGATCAAGTCTATAAGGGTGAGTCTCTATCTATACCTAGATACTTACGAATATCTCTTCAACATTTATTTCATGTCATTTCATGTTGAGAAATTTTTTATATATATCAAGAATTTTAGAAAAGCATTAGCTCACCCACAATCTACTATAGCATGTCTTTGTAGGTTATAAAACTCACAAGCAAACCATTTTTTACTATCCACAATTGTTGAGAAGTTGTTGTGCAATCTTCATATATTTTTTCAAACAAAAAATTGGACGTGTGTCTAGATGGTCGTTGAGAGAGCTTGGGGTTTAGGGTGATGAGCACCACAATGAACAGGACTATCTTAGATATATTTTGAATAGTTCATATTTATTTATTTTTAAATCATTAATATCTTAATGTGTATAGATCCTAGTACATGAATTATTTCTTAACTTTCATAAACCGTTAAAATCATACATTTGGTCGACATATGAATAGCATCACAATGATGAATACTGAAAATTCACATTAGTTATGAAATACATTTTAAAATTATATGTTTATACACCTCTCTTTCTCCTCGGTATCTTTTACATTCACCCTCCATAAATAAATTTATTTTGAAAAATAAAATACATTTTATACATTAATTATATTCGATTAATCTTAACTAATATTTTATCAACTAATGTTTTTTTGTATTAGTTGATAAAAAATAACTATTTCGCTCTCAATTTTATATTATATTCCCTCCATTCCTAAATATAATAAGACTCATTTTCCCTAATTAAATTAGATTAACGATATTAGTTAAGTTAGTTATTAGCACATGAAATTACCAATCCACCCTAACCAAATACATTTAACCTCACTCTCACTTTCTTGTTTGTTTGTTATAGATAATACGTATTATTAGGTTAAATTTGACAAAAATTTAGAACAATTAGAAAACAATTTTATATTTAGTAACAAATTGAAAGAAAGTAGTCTTATATTTAAGAACCGATTATATTCTTGCCTAAACTTAGGCGGCAAAAGAGAGACGAGGAGTTGATCCAAAGACAACTCTATCTAGAAGTGATTTTCTTGCCCAAAACCACTAAATAATCCTGTTTCAAATGGTTACTCCTTACTTATATGAATTCGACACAGCCATTTACATGAATTTACGTGACGGATAAATCGGTTGACTTGTGGCTCTGCACCGTAGAAAATGAGTGCACTTTCATTCTCACTCAGCATCTTGAAAAGCCAAACTCTTGTGGATTTATTAACACTGTTGCATTTTTATATGACTTCATGAATATCACTTATTGATTTGGCTTTCACCTTTAATTATCTATTTATTTGTAAGGCGGCCTGAGTTTTTCATGCAGCCCTATTGCGGTGGATGCATGGGTTCATGTTTCACTACAAAAAGTAGCTAATGACTTTATTTTCCTCACTCTCTTGCTTTTGGTTTTTGCTTTTAGGGTAAAGGGTCAAATCTAGCACTGAACTATTGGCCAAAGTACACCCTACATAAAACTGTATTTCGGGCTCAAAACTAGCACCGTTCAAGTACAATTTGGGTCAAATATAGCAAGTCCGTCAATTTTGAAGGAGTTGACCGTTAAATTTGACCTGACTAGAACACATCATCTGCCACATCACCAAATTAGGCCAGGTAGTCTGCCACGTCAGCACCTACTCCACATCATCATCATCTTCCCCAACACAACACCTTCAAACCTTCCCACACCCCACCACACCACCCCCACCTCCACCCCGACTCCACACCCACACAGATCTGGTTAGGCCGCCCACCCCCGCCGCCGCCGCCGACCCACCACCACCCCCGCCGCCGCCGCCGACCCACTTCCCCTCCACCTCCATGTCCCTATACCAATACTCATCATCACTCTCACTCTCTCTTCCTCTCAACCTCTCTCCTCCCATCCTCTCCACCATGGCCGACGTCATCGGCTGTAGTCTCGACATGCTCGGGTCATTATCCTAGAAAATCCAGTCCAACTTACCAGACCGCGAGGTCAGCATGGTTATTCTTGACTTCACCGGCGCCGGCGACGGGATATGGCAGTTGAGGGCGGTGGTGAAGGATGATGTCGGGGGTGGTGGTGAGTGTTGGTATAGGGACATGGAGGTGGAGGGGAAGTGGATCGGCGGCGGCGGCGGCGAGGGTGGTGGTGGGTCGGCGGCGGCGGCGGGGGTGGGCGGCCCAACCAGATCTGTGTGGGTGTGGAGTGGGGGTGGAGGTGGGGGTGGTGTGGTGGGGTGTGCGAAGGTTTGAAGGTGTTGTGTTGGGGAAGATGATGATGATGTGGAGTAGGTGCTGACGTGGCAGACTACCTGGCCTAATTTGGTGATGTGGCAGATGATGTGTTCTAGTCAGGTCAAATTTAACGGTCAACTCCTTCAAAATTGACGGACTTGCTATATTTGACCCAAATTGTACTTGTAAGGTGCTAGTTTTGAGCCCCGAAATACATTTTTATGTGGGGTGTACTTTGACCAATAGTTCAGTGCTAGATTTGACCCTTTACCCTTGCTTTTAATACAGAACAAATGGAGATTGCAAATTCAAAAAAGGAAGGAGAATTGTTAAATTGGGATGACCTCAAAAAGATGAGATACTCGTGGAATGTAGCTTGTGAGGTCATGAGAGTTATACCTCCAGTTCAAGGAGCTTTCAGGCAAGCCCTCAATGACTTCACCCTCAATGGTTTCAAAATTCCCAAGGGCTGGAAGGTACTCACAATATAAAATAAATATTTTAATCCCTATAATTTTGACTTTTCTGTTACAACTCAGTCTCCAAACTAGTTTTATGTACAATTCAATCCTTGCTTGTAGATCTTTTTTCTTACATAACTACAATTGAATTTTTACTTGATATCCCTATCAACTATTTGAAATAATTATGTATATCATAGTTTTAGGGGCAAAATGATTAAAACTAGTGACCCGTTTTCTTACTTAGAAAAAAAATGAGGATGTTAAATATTTATATTATACACTATATATACAGCTCATCTAGAGTATTGATATTTTCATAGTGGTATAAAAATAATTCATTGCATATAATCATATATTGAATTTAAATCCATTTATTTACTCGTATTTTTATGTATAAGTAAACCAATTCCGAATAGGTTTAAATCTGGTCAAAACTAGAAAGACTAAATTAGAACTAAGTTAAAACAGTATTATAGGTAGTGACTTAAATATTGACTTTCCTTGTTTTGCCTAGCCTTCATATGATAATCTTAATAATTGGAATAACATATTTTTTTGTGGATGAAAATTTATAGCTTTATTGGAGTGTAAATTCAACACACAAAAACGAAGAATACTTCCCAGAACCAGCAAAGTTCGATCCAACAAGATTCGAAGGGAATGGTCCTGCACCATACACATTTGTACCATTTGGAGGAGGCCCAAGAATATGCCCAGGAAAAGAGTATGCTCGTCTGGAGATTTTGGTGTTCATGCACCACATAGTGAAAAGATTCAAGTGGCTAAAATTGCTTCCTGATGAAAATATTATTGTTGATCCTATGTCTTTTCCTGCCAAGGGCCTTCCAGTACGTCTCATTCCCCATCTTCACCAACCTGCTTGAAACCAAACCTAACCAAACAAACAAATTATATACTTTTCTTCCCCATAATAAAATAATTTGATACTGTGAATGTGATATGTTTGCTTGTGCTCATCAGACATATTCATGTAATAAAAGTACTTGGCCCTGAAAGGATAAGTTAAAAAATAAATCTAATATGTCGTGTTATTAATTGTATTTTAAGTTTGTGTCACTATAATATTCTATAATTGAGACACATGTCATCATAAAATTGTACACTCAAACACAAATAAAGGAGCAGCGCACATGCTTTAATTTGGACATTCAGTAGGAGCTTTATTATATTTTCCATACTTCTTGGTATCAAAGCCACAAAAGCACCAATACTGACATCATCATCATCTTAAAGCCTCGCAAATGACGCATTGCAAGATTTAGTCAGCTCTTTGGAAGGCAGTGAAAGAGTAATATTGGAGCAAATACAAAGTCTAAAGTCACTTTTCTAAAGAGTGAATTTCAATGCACAGACTCGTACCAATTGGTAAAGAGGTAGGGAATGTTGATATGTGGCGGGGGAATGAAAAGCCTTGGATATGGAGGACGCAAATCAGATCAGACTATGACAGACAAGTTGTATTGTCATCTCTGTAAGAAGAGTGGACATGAAGTAGTAGACTGTTGGCATCTCTTTATTGGCATCGTTATTGAGTGCTGGGACTCATTCTCTTTAGCCAAGACAAAAAGCAAGAATGGCACCTTTATGACACTTTTGAGACGGTTATAAAAGCATCCACCATTAGAATCATGTTGGCTCATGCTGTATCCCTTCGATGGGAAATCAAGCAACTTGATATATATTAACAATACAATGCTTTCTTCGTGATGGTTTTCAATATATACAGATGAAATCATTCAAATTAAACATGACTGATGATTTAACTTTATTAAAGAATATAAGGAATGGTAGTTTAATATTCACACACACACAAATTATATTATAGAGACCGTTATTCAATAGTATAATTTGTTTTTGTTTAATTTAATTTGGGGAAGACTTAGCTCAGGTTTCTTATATCTATTGACTATTATGCCAACGGTCCGAGTTCTCATGCAAGGCAATGACACAGTATTAAGTTCCATTTATTTATATAGATATATATATTTAAATGGCAACATTTCAAAAACAAAACATTTAGTTTTACGTGACTGTAGAACTTGACCTTAATAACACACACACACACACATACAATTATTGCTATAAATCTTTCTAAAACTTTTTTTTTACTAAATTAAATTGCAAGTGTTTGTGAAGGTACATATGATTAATAAGGATATATTTTTTTAAAATATTAATATATATTTTTGTTTCGGTTAGTGAAGAGGGTTGATGGAATAGCATAGAGTCTGTTAAAAAGCGGGAGAGGAGACAAAAAAGAACGATTAATAAAGTTATAGAATGGGACATTTAAATTAAAAATTTATTCAAAAATAGATTTTGATGTAGCATTATGTGTCATAAGATTCATGTAAATGACCCAATATAATGCGTTAAGGCTGTGAAATTGTTATTTTGTTGCATTTTTTTATAGGATACTTGTTAGCTTTCTTAATCTACGCTCACAATCCCAAAACAATACTCCCTCCGTTCCTAAATATAAGACCTAGATAACTTTTTTTTGGAAAGATTAAGGTTGCGAAATAGGTTATTAAATGATGACATATCTAATATCTTTTTAGATTATCCATTAGCTTATAGGTAAAATAAACTAGTTTAAGAGAAAAAATTAGGTAAATCAATTCATAATTAACTTATTTTTTGCTTTTTTAGGATTTTTCAAAAAAATCATCTAGGTCCTATATTTAGGAACGGAGGGAGTAATTATTTTAAGTAAACTTTCAAAACAAATGTCTACATGAGACAATTTTTTTAGTGGCTTGATTGGCCTGTCCCATTCAAGGAGCTATTAGGGAGTTTATCCACGACTTTTTGAGCGTTTGCTTTAGCTTCTGTTAAATGGTTTAATTTTGTATGACATAAATATGCAGTAGAAATTTTCTGTAAAACTTAAATAACTTATTTTAAGTATTCCTGAACAGAGGCAACCCTGTTTGATGATTTCTGAATCCAAAAGAATGGAAAGTACCCAAAATATGTATCGTTTACAAGAGTTTCTTCAATAGAGCACGTAGCACTTGCGACAAGTTCAATCCAACAAGCATTGAAGGGAATGTAGACACAGAAATTGAGACCAATCAACTGACTCTCAGGAGGCGAGAAATGTAAACACAGAAAAATGAACACTCCCTTGATATAAACAATCTTCTAAAAAGAGGGGGAAAATATATACTCATTCACTAAAAAGAAAATCGAAGTAATTCATGCTTTGTAACAGCCTTAAAAAAATTGCACTCCCTAAGGTTAATGAGAAACTTGACCTCTTTATATAATTAACATGAAATATGACACTTACAAAAATGGTATAAGATATAAGCATGTGTACTAGAACACCAAGAACGCCATATGAGAGAGCGTGGTGTCCCTATCATCATGTTTCTGCCGCTGGAAAGATTCTCACTAATACTACTACCCAAACCCATCAAATAGTGATGACAAAATCAAAATTAGAAAATCAAAAAGTTTCTTTTTACATACATTCAAGTTCATCATTGGCTAACATACAGGACAGGGACAAGCCCAGCCATCTTACCATCCCTACCAGGACGTTTCTTCTTAACCTACAGAAACAGATAAGCAATGACTTCAACAAACAGGTTTTCCTTGTAACGGTTATAAAAAAATATTGGCACCATGGTATAGATATCTCCGTCACTGTTATAAAAAAAATGCAGTAGATATTTTCATGGGACTTACATAAAACCAGCCATCTACTTCATCCTCGATCTCTACTTCTTCTCCAGCAGTTAAACTCAACTGCAAGGAATAACAATGATGTTAATTGTTTTCATGCTTGCACATTATATTTGCAATTCTACCTTCAGGGTAAAGAAAGGAAGATGACATTGAACAGACAAATGAAAGAAGCACAGTTCAGAGAAATGTTCGCAATGGACATCAACACTTGATGAAGTACTTAAGCCACATAAAGTTAACAACTGGCTGAGTCCACTCACCTCATCATCGCCTCCAGCTGTGAAGTCATAAAGTGCCGAACCATATCGCACATTTGCAGATGAATTCTGATCATCATCTCGAGAATCAAAACTTTGGCTTGCTAAGGGGTTTTCAAATGATTCATATCTTTTCATGATAGGAGATGAGTACGGAGGAGGCTCCTCTCTTATCTGCACACACTTGTAATATTGAATATTGATATAGAAAATGGGATCAGAGGGGGCATGACTGGTACATCAAAAGGACAGTGAGATTTTACCGGAGAACCAAGACTGTCGCTGAATGAAGAACCGCCCCAATTAGTTTGTGCCTTCTCCTGAAATAAGATTTTTATGAAGTTGGTTTTTTACAAGAAATAAGAATCAATTTCAATGATCCATTCCCAATTCTTCTCTTGAGGATATGCAGACATTCTAATCAAGGAAATGGGGGGGGGGGGGGGGGTAGATGAAAATTGGAGGGGAAAACGGGAGCAGTATGTCTTGTCACTAAAAAATGACATATCAGATGTTACAAAATCCTTAGATTCTTATTCTTAATAATAAAATATATATACCCTCGTTTGCGATGATCCGTAGGTGGAGGGTTTAGAACTGAATAGTGAAGGGTAGTTCATTCCACCAAAGTGAGATGATATTGAAGTTTCAACTGATCCCGTCGAATCAGGAGAGGATGATCCCAATGATTTAGCATCATCTTCCTGTCATTACAAGAAATCAAATCACGTCATATAAACAATTAAGTAACCAGTCTCACATCCTATGTTGAGTATAGACAGGATTTGGTACAATTCATACCTCTACTTCTTCAGTTTCTAAGAGTGTTTTTGCCCACAGGTCATCATAGCTAACTGAGGGCCTAGAGATCATGTTCTCCTCATCAACTTCAGGCGCATCAGTTCCAGCACCAGCCAAAAATTCATTAACCTAAAAACCACATAATCATTCAGATTAATTCAAGAAAAAAATTGGGGCTCATCTACAGTAAATCTGCAATATCCAAAAATGGACACAGGCCAGTATATGACTTGTTTCAACCGTATGCAATATGAATTAGTATATATTAAATGTTAAACAATAAAAAAGCACACCTTATCAAATTAAATTTACAACACCGTACCCTGCCAAAATAAAATTTTGAAAACAGAAACGATTGACCATCTCTTACCCTACTCATTGCCGGTGCATTGTTTCCCCACAAGCCATCATCACCAAGGTTTGCCGCCCAAGCATTTACTAGGTCATCATCGAGTGAATCAACCGGCTCACTTTGTGATGGTTTGGATTCATAGATGAGATCAGATATACCAGTAGCAACAGCTGGGTCACTCAACCCAGTTGATGCACTTATATTATGGCGTGTTCGATAAATATCAATGAGTTTTGCACTGTCAAAATAGAGTAGCAGCAGCAAAAGTTCAGACTGGAGTAGGGGAAAGAATCATATTCAAGACAACAATTCGAATAACATGAAAACCATGCAAAAATGCTTTTACTGAATCATTGTCTAACTTGAGAATCCTAAAACAAAGTGTACTGTTGATTTGAAAATTTTCAGTTTGATGCTCATTTTCATTTAAGTTATTGAATAAATGAAAGGTGACATTCACCATCTATAGCACTAGAGATTATTCAGCTTGATGTTCACTTTTAGATTGATGGTTGTTGATTTGTTGTGGGACAATATGAAGCAAAAGAAGAAATTCTGGGCTTCACGATGCAGAAAATAATGAGTCCATGTGAAGTTTTTTTTCAACTGGGGTCATTTTGGTCTTTTCACATTGTGAATACATATATAAATTAAAAATAATATTCCACTTCCACGGGCAAACTAAACAGGCTCTAAGTCACACTTCCTCTTCCACTTCCATTTTCATGAAAAACTCTTCCATTGCACCAAACATGGAGTTAGTATATTAATTGACTGATGCTAAATACAAAATTTGAACATCTCTGTTACATTCCTTAGCTTCTTTGGCCTTTACAATAATTCTAATATGGGAGAATTTTTTATTTTCACCTAATTGCCCTTTCCCATTCTTCTCTTTTTTCTTCCTTCCTCAATTTTAGAACTGCTTTATAATCACAACAATGATATATCAATAACATTGTTGTAATGAAAGATTATCAATGCTTTAATTTTACAAAGTTATAACTGAACCTATAAATAAAGGGCGAAGAGGCAAAACTAGCCACCGTAATTTTCCAAATGGACAACTTTGGCACCCGTAAATTGGATGGTGCAAAACCGGACATTATAAAGTAAAATGGGACAAATTTAGCCACGCTGTTAAGTTGAAGCTAACAGACGTGAGTGTTGGCGTGGGGCCCACCTTCATTAACCTCTAGCTTCAACTTAACGGCGTGACTAAATTTGTCCCATTCTGCTTTATAATGTCCGGTTTTGCACCATCCAATTTACGGGTGCCAAAGTTGTCCATTTGGAACATTACGGTGGCTAATTTTGCCTTTTCACCCTAAATAATAAGTGTTACATGTCTGGCTTCTAAAAACTACAAGTACATTAAGATATGCAAAAGCCAAAACGTGTACACATTTTTCAAAATAATTTACTAAACTTTTATAATATAAAAACATGCAAAGCAGAAAAATAAAAACATACAAAAGGGTATTGACGAGGTTTTAGCAAAATTGTACCTTATTGGACCCAAAGGCAGATACTTCGCTCTGGGAACATAACAAAACATCGAAACAAGGTCCAACAGCCTTTCATGAGTCTCATATAGTTTCTTTAGTTCATCATCAGTCCATTCTTTCTTAGCATTGTCGTGATTGCGAATCTCTCTGTTTGTTAAAAGAAATTTCATGAGCATTTTATAATCAGACAGCCATTCGCAGAACCCAACAAAAAACAAATTACAGCTCTCACTTGATCAAATCATCTTGTCCTCTATACATTTCATCCAAGATCTTTATCATGGGACTTAATAAAACTCCAAGGCCTGTGCCACTAGCCCCTTGATCTTCTCCATTACTGAGATGCATATCTGAAAACTGGGACTGCAATCCACCCTGTGCTAAAGTATGCAGAAACTCATAAATCTGAAGCCGGAAAGGCTCACCAGATCTGATTGCCATTGTTGTAAGAGCTTGTGCAGCAATAATGCGAATCTGTAGGTCCATTCAATACATAAGCATATAAATCACACAGCATATTCCTAAAGGAATAATTAGCATTAATTTTGGAGTAGCAAACAAACAGAGCAACATCATTTCTTAATACAGCATAAAATTGTTCAACAAATCACCATCTCAAACGGAAAAATGGATTTGATAAACAAACTTCCCAAGGCCATGACTAGAGAACTGAACAAACTACTCAAGTTATGGAACAGAGGAAAAGTATTGCAAACAATGATAACAAGTTAGAAACAAGTACCTCCCAGCTACCACCGAAAGCACACCTCTGGAGCCGGGTCAGGGCACCAGCTAGAGTAGGATTACGAGAACTAGCAGCAGCCACCATTTTATCAGCATCTAACATCATCAATGCAGTACCGGGAGGGGTTGCAGATTCCCAAGCATATTCAGATGCAGCATAGTTTGCATTTTCTCCAAGAAACCACACCTGCAAGTATAAGTTGGATTGCAGCAAACCAAAGAAATTTAAATTGATAATTGAAATGAATAGTTAATGAGTATAACACAATACTGTAGAATATTGAGCATAAAACACCGATAACTTTATTGATGGGTGATAGCCGAATATATAAACGGCAGATACATAAGCTGTTGTAAGCAGCCCTAGAAACACGTTGATTTAGTCTCCTAATATCTAGCAACTAAGTAGCTGTTACATAATTAATAAAAGAAATAATAGTCCTGGGAAAAAGTCTCCTAATATCTAGCAACTAACTAGCTGTTACATAATTAATAAAAGAAATAATAAACTGCTGACCACGTGCACACACTTGACACATAAGCCTAATAATTTGCATATTAACAATACTCCCCCTCAAGTTGAACCATGAATAGTAAACATGTTCAACTTGCGTACAAAATAAGCAAATAACTCTTCAGATAATCCTTTAGTGAGAATATCAGCCAGTTGATGACGTGTAGGCACATAAGCAAGACATATGATGCCACCTTCAACTTTCTCCCTAATAAAATGTCTATCCACCTCCACGTGTTTAGTTCTGCCATGTTGGACAGGATTCAGTGCCATGCTCAGCGCTGACTTGTTGTCACAATACAAACGAAGGGGAGAAGTACTAGTGACATGAACTTCATCAGATACTCTCTTAAGCCACAAACCTTCCATAAGTCCTTGAGATAAGGCTCGAAGTTCTGACTCAGCACTGCTCTTTGATACAACTTTCTGCTTCTGACTTTTCCATGTGACTAGGTTGCCCCACACAAAAGTGCAATAACCTGTGGTAGACCTGCTATTCTCTTTGTCACCTGCCCAATCAGCATCAGTGAAAACTTCAATAGTTCTAAGAGTGCTCTTTTTGAAGAATAAACCCCTACCAGGTGTCCCTTTAAGATACCTCAATATCTTGAACACACCATCCATATGTTTCTGCCTAGGATCATGCATACTTTGGCTGGCTACACTTACAGCAAATGCAATATCCGGTCTGGTATGAGAGAGATAAATGAGTCTTCCCACTAAGCGTTGATACCTTCCTTTGTCTACTGGAGCTTCATCACGCTGCTGCCTCTTTTGTTCGACAGCATCCACCTTACCATCTTTCTGTTTTACTTTCTTCTTGTTTGATTGGGTACTAATTGGAACTTTACTTGGCTTGCATCCAAGCATACCCGTCTCAGTCAACAAGTCAAGTACATATTTTCGTTGAGAAACACAAATACCATCACGTGATCTAGCTACCTCCATTCCTAGGAAATATTTAAGGTTCCCTAGGTCCTTTACTTCAAACTCTTTGTTCAGAGCAGCCTTTATGCGAGTCATTTCACTCATATTATTACCTGCAAGGATAATGTCATCTACATAGACAATGAGAATGGTGATAAGATCACCCTTCTTCAATACAAACATGGTGTGATCTGACAAACATTGTATATACCCTTCTTCTTTAAGGACAGTAGAGAATCTATCAAACCATGCTCTGGGAGATTGTTTCAAGCCATAAATTGACTTGTTTAGTTTGCATACCTGTCCATTTCTGCCCTTCTCAAATCCTGGAGGAATTTTCATGTACACCTCCTCTTTCAATTCACCATTTAGAAAGGCATTTTTTATATCAAGTTGCTGCAAGGACCAATCCAGATTTACAGCAAGAGAAAGTAGAATACGAATAGTATCTAATTTAGCTACCGGGGCAAAAGTTTCCTTATAGTCAAGACCATAGGTTTGAGTAAACCCCTTGGCAACTAACCTTGCTTTATACTTGTTTAGACTACCATCTGCATTGTATTTAGGTGAGAAAACCCACTTACAACCAACCGGTTTTTTACCCTTGGGAAGAGTAGTAATATCCCAAGTATGGTTTTTCTCTAAAGCCCTCATCTCCTCCAAAACTGCCCCCTTCCATTCTGGTTGCTGTAATGCTTCATCAACATCTTTGGGAATAGAAACTTTGTCTAAATGAGTTACAAAATTGTAATAACTTGGAGAGAGAGCAGTATATGATAAAAACTTTTGAATAGGATGTTTAGTACACATCCTAGGCTGCTTACGCTGAGCTATAGGAAGATCTATCTCTTCAACTTCAGCAATAGGAGGCATAGTATCTTGTAAGGGTTCAGGAACCCCCTCGGTTGTAAATAATGGAACAGGTTCAGGAGCATGTTGATCTCTCACTCTTTTCCCCCTCCGCACATACACATTATGCCTGTTAAATCTAGTATTGTCCTTCCCTGTCCCTGACTCTTCATTATTATGGCATAAAATAATTGGTTCAGAAGGTGGTAAAGGTTCAGGAACACGTTTTGAAGATAGAAAATCATTAAATGACTCCCCCTTACTTGAATTTTTATAAAAAACCTCATTTTCAAAGAAGGTAACATCTTTACTAACATATAGGCGTTTTAAAACTGGATCAAAACATTTATAACCCTTTTGAGAGTTTGAATAACCCAAAAATATGCACTTTACAGCTCGTGCATCCAATTTAGAAGGAGGGTGATGTACATGGACAAATGCTGAGCAACCAAAAACTTTAATAGGGAGGCAAGAATCAATGTGAGATACAATATGTGTCTCAGTTAGCTTTTCAAGTGGTGTTTTAAAACCAATAATACGATTTGGCATCCTATTTATCAAATGAGTTGCAGTAAGGATTGCATCTCCCCAAAAATATTTAGGTACATTACATGTAAACAAGAGAGCTCGAGCAACCTCAAGCAGATGTCTATTTTTCCGCTCAGCAATTCCATTTTGCTGAGGTGTTTGAGGGCAGCTTGTCCTATGACAAATGCCGTTTGACTTCAGATAATTAATAAGGGACGAATTACAATATTCTGTGCCATTATCAGTGTGAAGAACCTGAATATTACTTTGAAACTGATTTTTAATGTAGGTAGCAAACTCAATGAAGATAGAACTCACTTCAGATTTTTCTTTTAGCAAGTATAACCAACACATACGTGTATGTTCATCTATGAATGTGACAAAATATTTTGAGCGTGTTCTGTTAGAAATATGAGTTGGCCCCCAAACATCACTATGAATAATAGAAAAAGCACGAGAGGGTTTATAAGGAATTGAAGGAAAAGTAGTACGATGATGCTTAGCTAACTCACAAACATCACAATGAAGCAATTTATTAGATGAAAACTGAGGAAACAACTTTTTTAAATAAGTAAGGTTAGGATGACCCATCCTTTTATGCCATAACAATAAATCTTCAGAAACAGAAACAAAACTAGAAATCCTAGAACATAATGCAGTAACGGAAGAGAAATTGAGGTAGTAGAGGCCATTACACTCCTTAGCTGAGCCAATCATCTTCCCCGAGGAGAGATCCTGAAATATACAATGAGTAGAAAAAAAATGAGCACAACAGTTAGCCTGCTTAGTCAGTTTGCTTATGGACAATAAATTGCAAGCAAGATGAGGGACATGCAGTACTGAGTCAATATGTAGCATATCAGAAATTTTAATGGTACCATGACCAGCTACAGTAGCAGAAGAACCTGTGGCTGTCTGAATCTTTTGATTTCCAGCAGAGGGAAAATATGATATAAACATATTTGATTCAGAGGTCATATGATCAGATGCTCCGCTATCTACAATCCAAGTGAAAGAGGAAGGATTTTGTAGAGTAGTGGATAAGTTACCTTGGTGCGCTACAGCTGCTGTAGATGGTGTTGGCTGGACTTGAAGTTTTTTAAGGAGGTCCAGTAATTGAGACACATTTTCCTGAGACAAGGGAGAGGTATCAACTTCTGCACCTGCTGTATGAGAAACGTCTGTATTCACTTGATGTGCTTTAGACTTAAATTTTCTCGGTTTCCAGTTAGATGGCTTCCCATGAATTTCCCAACACCTATCACGCGTATGACCGGTTTTTTTTGCAGTGATCACAAAATAGTTTTCCCTTATCAAGGGAAGGGTTATTGCTGGATCTATTACTTACCATAGCAGAAAGATCTGGAGTTGGCAATATAGGGCTAGACAACATCACTTCTTTCCTTGTTTCCTCCCTGCGAATCTCAGAATAGACTTCTCTAGGAGATGGAAGAGTGGAGGAGCCCAGAATTCTTCCACTAACATCATCAAACGAAGGGTTTAACCCATCAAGAAACAGAAGAACACGATCAACATCTTTGTTCTTCTTATTACGGGCTGCATCTTGTGGGCATGCCCATTCTTCATCTGTGAGAAGATCAATCTCTTGCCAGAGAGCACAAAGCTCAAACCAATATTCAGTAACAGTCCTCGTTCCCTGAGAAGACTTCCAACACTGACGTTGAAGAGAAAACAAGTGAGACATATCCTTCCCATCAACATAGGATTCACGAACAGCCACCCAAATATCTCGTGCAGAAGGGAGATACATAAAGGTGCGTTTAATTGAAGTAGACATGGCATTAATTAGCCATGATGACACAAGAGCATTATCAATCTTCCATTGTGCCATGGCTTTAGATTTAGGATCTGCAGGAGCCGGTGTTTCTCCTGTTAGAAAACCTTTCTTGCCGCGTCCTTCAACAGCAAGTAGGACAGCTTGAGCCCAATCACGGTAATTGGTGAGGGTAAGCTTTTCAGAAACAATAAGGAGAGATGAACCTCCTTCAATAACGGGAAGTAACGAAGAATCTTCTCCATTCTTTGAAGAAGCCGTAGATACCCCTTCTTGCGAGTTTGACATCTCGTTTTTTCAGAATTAGGGTTCTAGAAAAAAAAATATGATCGGGTACGGAAGCTAGATGATTTGCTCTGATACCATGTAGAATATTGAGCATAAAACACCGATAACTTTATTGATGGGTGATAGCCGAATATATAAACGGCAGATACATAAGCTGTTGTAAGCAGCCCTAGAAACACGTTGATTTAGTCTCCTAATATCTAGCAACTAAGTAGCTGTTACATAATTAATAAAAGAAATAATAGTCCTGGGAAAAAGTCTCCTAATATCTAGCAACTAACTAGCTGTTACATAATTAATAAAAGAAATAATAAACTGCTGACCACGTGCACACACTTGACACATAAGCCTAATAATTTGCATATTAACAATAAATACTTACTGCAGCTTGGACAAGTCTCAGTAATGCAAGAGCAGATTTTGGGTCAGATGCAGAAACTCTGTCTACCGAAGTAAGACCAAGCATAGATCCTGGTTGTGGAGGTGGCAGATCAAGAACAATAGTGACAGCTTCTAGAGCTTTATGCTTTCCATCTGGACCAGCTCCAACAAGACAAGTCTTGGAACAAAATATAATTCCAGTCAATCATCCATTCTAGTAGAAATAAAAAATAAAAACTAAAAAATGAGCAACTGATCATAGTTTGTACATGTACTTATGTCATTGTAAGTACTAAAAACTTGTGGGTGAGAAAACTGAAATGAGATGATTTCATCACTCTATGATCAGCAGATACCAAGCAGATCAGAATTGCAAAACACAATCAAGGTTAAATATAATAACAATAAAGCAAACAAGCATACCTTCCACAACAGTTGTAGCACATCAGCGTCAACCTTTCCAGGAACCTTGGTAGCAAATATTCTTGCTATTTCAAGAAGAGTAACAGCCATATCTGGAGAAGCCTTCGAACCAAAATGGAAACATGTTAAGGCAAAATTATGATACACATTATGGATGAACTCCAAAGGACACTAACATACATGTCACATGTTCAACAGAATCCAAAAATACTAATGATGTGGTACAGTAATGACTCTCAACATGCATATGCAAACATTAATGCAGTTTCCTCAATCTCACAAAACTCAAATCCATGCTCCATCAATTAAGTAGGAGCACTGTTATTCTGAGTCAGCGAATGGACAGTAAACTTTGATCATATATAAACAGCTGACGGCTTAACAAATCAAGTTGAAATTTAATACTCCCTCCGGTCCTAAATATAAGACCTAATTGGCTTTTTTGAAAAATCCTAAAAAAAAGCAAAATAAGTTAATTATAAATTGATTTAACTAATTTTTTCCCTTAAACTAGTTTATTTTACTTATAAACTAATGGATAATCTAAAAATATATCAAATATGTCATGATTTAATAGACTATTTTGCAACCTTAACCTCTCCAAAAAAAAGTCATCTAGATCCTATATTTAGGACCGGAGGTAGTAATAAATATCAAGGTTCTAATTTTCCATGTAATATTTGACATGGTAAAAAAAGCACCACTGGAACCAGGTGTTTTTCTAGAAAATGTCTGGTCGTACGAAAAATGATAAGATTTGGAATAGTTGAAGTACAAGTTAGGTCCTTATCTTATTTTATATTAGTTATTATTATTTTAATACCCCCTATGGCCTTGCATGTAAGAGATTTTTGGGAGACTTGATTTGTTCCAAATTATGAGAAACAAAGGGCTTAAATTTTATGCATAAATTCTACCAGTTTTACCCTCTATTTAAACAGCATGAGTGATGCAATCACATATCAATCTTCACCAAAAAGTTCATTTACCTTAAAACGAGCATGAAGAGTGAGCAATATATCATTTAACAGTGCTGCTGGCCAAGCTGGATCCGAGAGTTCAGATGCAATAATAGATTCTAGCTCATCAAATGAGTCATATGGGCTTTGCATCCAGATTAAAGCCTTGATTACCATGCCCCGTACATAAACACATTCACAGGCAACGGTTGTCCGTACAACTTCCATTAGGGAATCCAATAAACCTCCAATGGTATCTCTGCCACCAGTCCCATTAGATATAGATGAAGTTCTTCTGATACCTACAAAAAGTAACATTCAGAAGCCAAGTATGCAATCAGATGATCTACACAGAAAGACTACTTACTTATCAACACTATCTACCAACCCACTTGGTTATACTACTTGGTTTTATGCATGCGAGTGAGGGAGAAAAAGAAAAGGAAAAAAATATCTCAGAAAAGTTTAAGTCTAATGAGGGATTGGTAGTATAAGATGATATGATAAGTTCCACATCGAATAGTATGAGATGCTTAACCAAATAATTGAGTTGGTTCTCCCACCTCAATAGCTAGAATTTAAGATAGAGTTCTCTATCTTACTTAGGTACCATAAAAGTCACCATAGCTAAAGAGATTTGAGGCCAATATAACCCAAGACAGAACTCAAGTGGAAAGTCCATATTTGATTTATGGATTACAAGATAAATCCTATGACCTTAATAGAATAAAGGGTCAGCATCCAATAGAAAGCACATATATTTGCATGTCCAATGAAGTATCAAAATTTGTCCCTATTGATTTGCATCTTATCTTTGACACTTTGCACTACATCTGTCAAAAGTTAACCCTAAAAATGTTATGAAAACATGCACAACTTCAAGTTGACCCTAAAAATAAAAAAAATAAATAATGATAATGATAATAATATGCAAAACATGGACTGGTAAACAAGAAAAATTAAAAATAAAGATTACTTTCAGGATGTGCAGTTTCATCTGACTCATGAAGATCTGTAGCATCTGCATATGTGTTAATATGAGCTCCTTCGTCAATATCCTGCAAGCCCAAAGCAAATGCAGCAGCCCGACTTTTACCCATCTCTTGAACTACTCTAGCTGCTGCATGAAGCACAGGTCTAGAAAAGCTACGGAAAGAACTCTCCAGCCTAGAGAAAAGCAGCAAATGACAGATAAGATGCCATTCAACAGTAGCCATTGGATAAGGATGAACAAGTACATAAAACAAGTTCTCAGAACCTTCTCATTACAAGTTTTATAAGGGGTTGTGGACGTTTGTTCTTTTGAGATTTATCTTTTGAACCTTCCTTTTTTGCTTCTGGTAACTTAAGAATCTCCCTGGTCAAGCGATACCACCCAGCAGCTCGCTCCTCAGTCCTAAAAATAGGAGGAAAAATACATTTATTACATCAGTGGGTTGATAGCATAACTCCTGACATGGATGCTAGAACTTAAACAAAGAAAGATCAAAATATAATGGTATAGAAGGATAAGTAGATAACATTTATACAACATAAACCACACCTCTCATTGTTATCACATTTTCCCAGAACACATAAAATTGCTTCAAAACAGACTCTCTCGCTGGGATCCAAAAGAAGTTGATAGAGCACAGAATTGAATTGAGATCTGATATCTGGCCTCTCTGTGTAACCAAGTTAACTCGAAATTAATTCATTCCAAATTTCATGGCAATCAATTCTCCTCAAACAAGTAAAGCTTTTGAAGTACCAACCATCTAATGATCGAGCTCTAGAAATTGTGTAGCACAGCCTGGCTAGAGAAACTCTTGCAAGAACATCATGCAAATGGAGAACATCTTGTAAGGCACCTGTAACATAAAGCATAACATCGCAGACAAAATAATTTAGTTGTGGTGGAATGAAAGCATAGTTCTAAAATTCCACAAGGATTTACACTTAAGTAAGCACACAAGCAGCAAAACAACTAAAAAAAAAACAAGTTGTTTCTGAATTTTTGTAAACTAAGTGCTTTGAGAGTTTTGAACGTTATTACAGGATAGGTGAGTTCTCCTTTTCCAGCAGGACTGCAAGACTACAAAACCCTCAAATAAGGAATTAAACTTATTCCTGGTCCCACAACAAGGATGGTATATGAGGTAGTCTTCAGGACATGAAAATAAACACATGTTACCCAGCATTTAACTTTATGTGTTAAATTATTGACATAGAGCGCAAATCATAGGTAACTGTGGTGTTTTTTCTAGGACACTGGTCTTATTTTGCCCTTCAAATAACCACCCTGGACCACTGGGCACCCTAAATTAACACTGGGTACAATCTCACCCTTGAAGTAACTAAAGTGGTCCAATTTTCCCCTGACTAGACAGACCCATCAATGGGCATTGTCCACATGTCAACATTACATTCGCCAGAGGGTAAAATTGAAGCACTTTAGTTACTTCAAGAGTAAAATTATACCGGGGTTAATTTAGGGTGCCCAGTGGTTCAGGGTGGTTACTTGAAGGGCAAAATAGGTTTATTGCTCTATTTTCTATTTGACAATTAGGGAGGAAGAAATGCTATATAATAGAGGGTCTTGGTGTTGGAGAGGACATGGATTGATTGAGTGAGATTTGAGGAGAGTTTTTGTGCCTCTTGAATGCATAGTGAGGGAAGGTTCTTCTTTTCTTAGGTTTACCTCCACATGACTTGCACTCCAGAGGGGTTTTATCATTGAAGAGTGCATATTCGCCCAATTTTGTTCCTTCATTATGGCATAGCAATCAAGACTTCCAACCATGTACAACTTTAACATAAAAATCATTAAACAATGTCATGCATTTTTTCTAGTTTTAAAATATTCTACTGCACAGGAAAAAAATCTCGTTCAATTTCAAATTTAGCACTCCTTATTTCCAAAAAAAAGAAAATTAGAAACAGACGAGTAATATGTAGGACACCAAAAAAACACAAAGTGAATGATGTAATGCAATGCAAAGACTTCAAACAACAAAGAACGAGGCCTTAAACAAAATTCTGTTTTCATAATTGATTCAATGAGCAATGGAAGCTCATGATGCAAGAGAACAAGATGGTTTAGGGATGTTCATTCTTCAGTCCAAAAAAACGGAACATTCATTCAACATACCTCCCGGCTGCACATGATTCCCTGCAGAAGATTACCCAAGAAATATTAGATCCATGTGTTGAGGTAAGGAGGAACCTTTATCCCCAAAATTACAATGTGAATATATATATATATATATATATATATATATATATATAAATGAGCAATGGAGAATGATTTTCAAGCTTTACTATTTTACCTAGGGCCATAGCGACAGCATAAGGGTCCATTGCAGCTAGCTCAGAAACAATTTCCAATGAATGCCTCAGAGCAATAGGATCAGCAAATGAAATCCTGCAATCAAGTATGCTTAGTACTGGAAATTATAAACCAACGTGAAGAAATGAAACATGGAAAAGTTAATTGTCCATCAGTATTAAATATCTGACCAAAGAATTATATAGAATCAATCTAATACAACCGTAATGGTGGTTTATATCCTTCTGTGTGCACAGAACTCCGTCCCCATATTAGTTTTCATATGTAAGCATAAATTCTATGTGAGGGTGCTGGGGAGGGGAATATACTATTCATCTCTACATTGCCTAGTAGCAAAGCAAAAGCTCTAAATGTTAAATATATGACAATCTAAGTAACTTACCCTTGTACAGCGCGATGCAAAAATGCTGGATTTCCAGGATCCAGAGGAAGTCTTCTCAAAGCACTCAGCGCAGAATACTGTAGATTGCTTCGGATGATAGACTATATTCATGATCATTCACACGCAAGACAAATAAGCAAATTAATGGCCATTAAGTTGGATGGACAATCCTTAATAAAAGAATTATAGCTTAATGGTTATAAGAATAAAAATAACTTAAACCTAAAACAAACAATTGAGCAAATCATCCATGGCCAAAAAAGAGCAAATCATACAACTGTAGAGCAAGTTCATAAGAAATGAGGTTTAGAGGCAAACACTTAAACAATCAAGCAACTTTGAACATCGGCCACTGCCTAGTCTTTCATGAAAAAGACAAACAGAATGAATTAACAGTCATTTTATCAGAGAAAAGTTATGATGGGAAATTGGAGAGAAATTACACATGGCAAAGAAGATTATAATCAAATTTATTTTTTTGTGTTTGGTAACTTTTATTTACAGTGATTTTTATGTTTTGGTAATTTCATTTGAGCTAGCATCTTCTTTGCTTTTAACTTATAGAACAAGATCTATTGGTGAATAATATACACAGAGAGTTGATTACTGATAGAGCACAATGGCGTCATATGATCCATGTAGCCAACCCCATGTTGTGTAATAATATACCCAAATAGTTGCTTTTATTTTAAGTTAGATTTATTTTATTTGAGCCCAACACCTGCTTCCTCAAAACATTTATTATGCTGTACATGCAGCTCACTTCCTTTAAAGAGACTGTTATTTAATGATGTACTTTGTGAAGTTGCCTACACATAATTATCATCTTTTTCACAAGTCAGAATGATATTGGTTTGTTTTCACAATTCCCTAATTTCATTACAAGTCAATTGATACTACAGGCAACACATACAAGTAGCAAAGTTAAAACAAAATAGGTAGTGGCAAAACAATCTAACCTCTTTATCGCCACCTTTAGCACCAAAAATGCCTTTTCTCCGCTTTTGCGGTGCATCACCCACCTGAAACATTAAAAAGAAGAGGTTAAGAAAGCTCAGGCTATATGAATTTACAAATCTTAGGTAAGCAAGGGGAAAAAATGTCGTATTAACTACTCACCCTTCAGATATGGTGAAATCCATATCCATATATCCATGCATACACAGAATTATACTTGTATTTTGGGGAAAACACTCAACTCATAAGTTATGAACGATGCTGCTCATCTCTCTCTCTCTCTCACACACAACTCAAAGCATTGAATCACAATCTAGTTTTATAATAAAAACATTCAATCACATGTTATTGTAATTGATCTTTTCTTCTACAATAACACATTTTAAACTTTCCGGATAATTTATCAAATTCAAAACTAACACGCTTCAAGCTAGCAGACCAAAGTCAAATATAGTACAACTGAAAAGGGAATGATGAAACTTTCAGACCCTAAAGTCTGCCTCAGTTATTGATTTGATCACTGAAGGTTAAATTTTTATGAACCAAGTCCCTAAAGTTTCATAATCACGCACAGTTAATCCTTAAGGTTTCAAGACATACATTCCCAAACACAATGGTCTAAGTATTGACTCAAGAATGGCAACCACTCCATCGAGTGCAGAAAACTTGTTGGTTCTGATGCGCTCAAATCAGAGTAAAAAATTTGTATATGGAGCTTTAGGGACTTCATTGATAGAAATCATACTTCAAGGACCAAATTGATTACCGAGAGGAACTTGAGTGATATTTTCTCGTAGCTCATAAATCACAAGGACTAGCAATATAATCATATCCTTCAAGATGCTATTTCAAACCACCAAGTTTGCAGAAATATTCATATAGCTATAGAGACTATGGGGTAGCACACACCTTCTCCAGTATGCCAAATACAATTTCATACAATCTGGACAAAATTTCAGAACTATTTGAAGGAGCAGCTGTTAAAGCCTTCAGAGCTAGCAATCTTCGAGCATGAACTTCAAAGCAACCAAACAAATGTGTCAATACTATCTCAACATGGCGGAAAAAAACAAAGGAAATTCAGCTTATAAAAGTCAGGAAATTATGAAATTTATGAAAATTTTAATGTTTGAATAGGTCTAATACAACTTTACATAAACAACATGTGCAATAATCCAATAATCTATTTTACTCTATAACTCATACTGTACAATAATTATTTTATTGTAAGGAAAATAAGCTTGAGTTTACAGACAATACAATTAAAGCCAATCCCGGTGGTCAAAATATTGAAGGACATCTCAGTCTGCCATTTTAGCAGCTTAAACCATTGTGTCAAACCTGTCCTATCATTTGCCAGAGGCTTTATTCCACTGCCAATCAAGATGTTTCTTCAATTCAGCCTCAATATTCTGGCCTTCCATTCATGATATAATGAATCTCATTTCCCTATACATTCCTTAACATCTAATATCTCAATCTCACTTCCAACTAAAAATGTCCAAAAACAAAATCTTCAGAATTTTATATATGCACATCTACATCGCAAAAATTTTAGAATAACAGCCCTTGAAGCAACAAACTCTCATTCTTAATCAAATTTGAACTTATAAGGTAATAAAAAAAACAAGTGATTAACAAACAGGGACATGCAACCGTATGCCACAAATGGTTATAGTAAACATCTCAAGCGAAATGGGGGCTCACATTCAACGTCGGCATTTTTGGCTTCTGCAGTAAGCTGTTCTACTATTCGTGGTACAACATCAGCTCGAGTAACACCTCCAACTGCATCAATGTCAGCCAAGGCATCCCAGTTTGGAGTGGGTATCCCACCCCCTGCACCCACCCCTTGGGCACCAGTGTCAGACAAAATTCTGGCCAGATAGTAATAGACATACCGCAGCACACTTCTATCTTCACATTGCTGATTAAGCTGTATGAAAAATGATAATAATATATGATTAGACTAAAAGTGCGGTTAGACAAATTATCTAAGTATAATTTTGCCCATGAAATTTAGAAAGCCAAATTACAGTGCATCCCATAGAATAGCTAATTCCATGGTAGGTCGATCTGATTCAAGAAGGTGCTACAAATAGTAGGGTCACAAAAGGAATGGCATCTTAAGAAAATCAAGTAGAACTGAAGAGACTTACCATGAGAAGTGAAGGTGCCAATGACGGATCAACAGAGTTATACACAGCAAGTTTTGGAAACACATGGCGAACTAATTGCCGCTGAGAATTTTTCTGCAATTGAACGGACATCATAACCAAACTATATTACTAGATTATTAAGTCAAGAGAAAAATAAGATCCTGTCAGTTTATGAGTGCAAATGCTTACTTGATCGGATGTGGCAGCTAATTCATGAATACTTCTGGCGAGTTGGGAATATGAAACTGGCTGTAAATACAAGTGCACAACACATCAAAGAAACAGGGCTATACATCATTGCTCTCCTTTGTGCAAACAAAAGCTTCAAAAGTATTTCTAACATTCATAACCAATTAGTAGTGATGCTGTTCAACTTGAATCCAACTACCAAACTACTTTGATCATCCCTAATCTGTCATAAATCATTGAACAAATATACTTTTAACAAGAAATTGCTGAAGAGAAAGAGAGATATATCCAATTTCCAACCTTTTTTTTCTGCTTTTGCGGCATTATATCACAGGGCTATACAACATCATTTCCCGTTTGCACAAACAAAAGCTTCAACAGCATTTTTAACATTTATTAATTATTACCAATCCACCAAGAGAAAATAGCATCACACCGCTTATCACAATTGATGCTGTTCAACTTAAACATAACTATCAAACTACTCTGATCATCTCTGATCTCTTACTAATCATTGAACCACGCAACCAAATGATCAAACATACTAAACCAGAAAATGCTGGAGAGAAAAAAAACACACACACACACACACACACAAAATGCAATTGCCGACCATTTTCTTCTGCTTTTGTAGCATTATATTTAAACAAAAGCCTCAAGAGTATTCAACATTCATAACCAATTAATAGTGAAGCTGATTAACCTAAAATCAACTAGCAAACTACTCTGATAATCTCCGATCTCAACCAATTGATCAAACATACTACACCAGAAACTACTTAAGAGAAGATAAACATATACATACATATACATATACATATATATATGTATGTATGAATGTATGATTGCGGACCTTTTTCTTCTGCTTTTGCGGCATTAAGTTGCCTCTAACAGGAGCTAAAGCAGCTTTTGCGACGGTTAACGTATCGCTCTGGATCTGCATAAATGTGGCGCGTTTGGACTTCTTTTCTCCGACCGGCTTGCCTAGCGCGGTCGGCTGAGCTGGCGGAGCCACGGCGGAAGAAGAAGAAGCCGTGGCCGACGCCGTCGTAGGATCCGCCGTGATTAGATCCATGAGCGTCGTACCGGATGAGTCCTGTCACAATTGGAACGAACAACATGTTCAGATTTCGAAGGAAAGAAAGAAAGTGGAATGTAATTAAGGAAGAAGAAGAAGTTGAGAGAATTTTACCGCCATGGAAATTGGCTGTTGTTGTTGTGTTCAGATCAGATTTTTGAAATTGTAGTTGATGTATGTGTATATATATGTGCCTGTTGTTGTTAGTTGATTCTTTCTTCTTCTTCTTCTTCTTCTTCTTCAACCATGAAAATGGGCGAAAATGCCCAAATCATCCATCGTTATTTCTTTTATTACTCTTGCCAATTTTTTAGCTCATATGTGTATGTATGTGTACAATAGATCCGACCAATATGAGATTGCATGAATTTTGGGTCGATATTTTTTTTGGTTAAGTTTCATTTGTCTAATTTTCTTTCATTTATTCACTAGTTAGTACTTACCAACACTAATACCTCCAACCTCCAAATAATTATCAACAATGTATAGTTACTTAGTTAGACTTGAATATATTTTTTATCAGAAATTAGCTAGTCTCAAATTATATGACTATACAATAATTCATAACCACAACTAGGCTCCACAAAAACTTGGTGACTCGATGGCCCGTCTGGACTCAGCCAGGCCTTAAGCTCTTGTGGTCATGGGATCAATTAGCCTAGAACCATAACAAATAAGGCACAATTGAATTCGACCCCCTAACATTGCATGATAGGACTAGGGCATAAATTTAATGATTAGTGGTCCGGTCTGACCCGGAAATATTATTATTTTTCATTAACAAAATAAATGTATTCTCCTAATTTAAAAATAAGTCATATAATAATTAATATTTAGTAGTTAGTATGCCAATCAAAATATTATACTAACTAATTTCCCAATTTTCATGATTTTCTAATTTATTTTGTTATATTTTTAAAATATAAAAATTTAAAGACCAACAAGACATGTCTTATAGCTTGAAGGAAATGTCTTACTTAGACCTGATTTTGCGCCATATAAGATTAGGCCTGGTATCAGGTTAGAAAAACCAGTTCAGTGAGTTTAAGACATAACATAGGACATATAGGGCCTTATCTTGCGTGTGATTTGTGCACCCCTTAACCACAACAACAACAAAATTTTATCTCACAATATGGGGTCAGCTACATAGATCATATGATGTCATTGTGCTATAACAGTAATAAACTTTTTTGGTATATCTTTTACCAACAGATCTTATTCTATAAGTTCACCGAGTGTTTGGCTTCGCTTCTCTGTTCCTCTTGTAATTGGACTCCAAGTTATTTTATTCACACCATACTCACTAGTGCATCTACTCTAAGTCTTCTTTGGACATGGACATGTCCAAACCACATCAAACGATTTTCTACCAATATCTCAATAATGAGAATCACTTCAACTCATTCCGGTATATTACATAGTGAATATCGAGATCGTTTATTCAATAAAACCAAAAGAAGATAGACGTTGTTCCTAAACGCAAACGAACTGGGTTAGCCACGGGCGACGTTGTTCCTAAACGCAAACGAACTTGGTTAGCCACGGGCCTATAGTGAGCCTGTTAAGGATCTCCAATAATAAGTAATGTCACTTCTTATCTAACTGTCAAGTCTTTAATTTAAATTGATGTGAATGGCTTCTTACAACTTTCATTGCTTTCAAATTTTTTCATAACAGGGAAAGAATTCACTACTTTCAACAATAAAGTTAATTGAATGGGATTCTAGTATGTTAAAATGTTACAAACCAATGTGTTGATTTTAACTCCAAAAATAATGTAATGTATAAATTTAATGTTCGATAATAGTATATCCATCACCTCAACTTTTTTCTCTATTATTAGAGCATTGATTTTGGGAAATTGAGATCATTTGATGGGAGAGGATTTTGGAGATGATCTAGCTATAAACGTTGAGAAATTCTGGTGGCCATTTTAATTGAAATTTCAAGAATGTTTGATTAGAAAAGTCTGCTAGCTAGCTAGGATCTATGTCCATCTACTTATCTAGTATCGACCAAATCATGCTACTCTATTCAAATAAATATTTAAAAAAAAAGCCTGATGCAATCTTAATTAAATTAGCTCATGATGTAAAATGAGCGAGAGGTTACAGATAATAAGCCGCTGCTTAAGATCACTTTTTTCCTTTTAATTCAGAAGGCAATGAAAGCCGAAGTTTGAGTTTCTGCAACATCATGCATGAACAAAATAATTCTGTTGGTGCATGAGTCAGTAGCATATATCAATCCTATGTCTCAACAAGGATTGATTCAAATTAAAAGAGCATATTATCTTCATTATCTGATCATAAACAATTTATGGAGAACAAGAAATCGAGTTCTTTATGAAGGATAAATCTTAACTCCTCAATCAGTCGTTAAGAAAGTGCAACGTTGGGTTTCTTTCATAAACAAAGCCCACCTCCCTCAAATTCCATCAAATCTATCTGCAAAATTCTTTGATTTGTTGTTCCAGTGTACCAAATTTTAATTTAGATATGTTGGTGGCTGGCTTGGACTATTATATATAATGCAGAAACATAAATTACATGGGGAAGCTTGCTATAAGTTATTGATGATCTGTTACCTAGGATCATCTCTTTAGCTCAATATGGAAGAAAGGCTCCTTTCTTCATGGTGCCTAGTGTGTTAAATATATTGCGTATTTGCGTGTCTACAATCAGACGTGGAAATTAAATAAAATAAATAAATAAATAAAAACCTTCCACAACAGTACAAGCTTGAAATTTGTTGCTTGAAGAGGATGTTTTTTTGGAGAAAGATGGCTCGTTAAAAGGATCAGCGAGTATTATCGATATTAGACTTTCTTAATGCTATTGTCTGGTTTCTTATATTACTATGTAAGAATCTTATTGGTTAGTTTATTAATGCAATGGATCTTTTACCTCAAAAAAAAGTAACCATTCCATGAAATCGACCAAACCTTGGAATATCCAAAAATATTTGTCGACATACATATGACAACTTTGGCTGAGTGTATAAATCTGTTATAAAGTTTTTCTTTAATAATAAACTAGTGAATTCTCCCTAAATTATCAGCGAGAATTGCATTCAAATCAAAAGGAATATTATTAATTAATATTGAATAATCTCAATGACTAGTTAATGAACCTTTGAAAATGTGGCTTATACAAGCCCAGCCTATTTCAGTGCTTGGTTTGACTAAACACCGGTATAGGAATTTCATAATTTATTGTTTCTTGAGGGTATCTCCACCTATTTGTTAATAAGAACTAATTTCTAAAATGATATCTCATATATTAAAAATATATAATTGGGCCTATTCCAATATGTGTCTACTACTACAAATTGTCCCTCTACCAGCGCACCTTTACATGCGCTTAGAAGAAACGCATGTATTGAGGGTCCTTTACATGCGCTTAAAGCGCATGCACATGTAAGAATCTATACATGCGCTTAAAGCGCATGTAGAGGTCTGATCTCTACATGCGCTTTAAGCGCATGTATAGAAATGTACACCCTTTATATGCGCTTAAAGCGCATGTAGAGGCACAAACACCCTTTACATGCGCTTTAAGCGCATGTAGAGGCACAAACACCCTTTACATGCCCTTTAAGCGCATGTAACGGCACTACTGAAGTGCAAAACATGGAGTCATGCATAAGAGGTCCTCCTCAGACATCATAAGGTGTTCTTGCTTGTGGAATTAGTGTTTAAAAGCTCCATTACCACTTTTGGGTGCTATGAAAATGTTCAAACACCCTTTACATACGCTTTAAGCGCATGTAAAGGCACTACTAAGTGCAAAACATGGAGTCATGCATAAGAGGTCCTCCTCAGACCTCATAAGGTGTTCCTGCTTGTGGAATTAGTGTTTAAAAGCTCCATTACCACTTTTGGGTGCTATGAAAATGTTCAAATACCCTTTACATGCGCTTTAAGCGCATGTAAAGACACTACTGAAGTGCAAAACATGGAGTCATGCATAAGAGGTCCTCCTCAGACCTCATAAGGTGTTCCTGCTTGTGGACTTAGTGTTTCAAGGCTCCATTACCACTTTTGGGTGCTATGAAATTGGTGAAACACCCTTTACATGCGCTTTAAGCGCATGTAGAGGTAGAAACATCCTGTACATGTGCTTAAAGCGCATGTAAAGGGTATTTATACCTCTACATGCACTTTAAGCGCATGTATAGGCCTAATATTAAAATAAAAGTTGATTCATTCAATTTATTTAATGATGAAAAACTTAATATAACTCATTATTTGATTCATATACATACGTAAGTTTTAAAACATAATATAACTCAGTATTTTATTTCCCTGAGTAATCTTGACGCTGTGATTTAAAATAATATTTAGACTGAAATAATAATGTCACAATTGTGAGACTTTATTATTATTTTTATTTGAACTATATATATATATAGGAAATCTGATGAAAACTAGTTGATGAACTAGGTAACACTATCGTGGAATAAAATATATGAGAAAGTGCCTAGATTATTTTTACAACTCTCTTTAAAGTAGGAGTATGAAATAGAAAAGTATATTAATATAGATTGAAGGGCAAAAGGGTCATTTGCATATCAAAATTTCATTTTTCTTTTCCTTACTCCTCTTTCCCATAAAAAGAAAAAAAACACACACACACAAGGGAGGACCCCCATTGCTTTCTCTGTTTGGTCTTCTTTCTCTCCTCCATGGGCGGCGGCTTCGGTGATGATGGAGAGGACGGTGGTGGTGCCGTCACACCAGTGAGGGAAGAGTACACTACTGGAAATAAGGTTTTTCACGACCACAATATTGGGCTTTTCACGACCAGAAATAGGTGGTCGTGGAATCCCGCGTCGTAAAAAAGTGTGTTTTTCACGACCACAGTTTTGTGGTCGTGATAGGTAGCACCTATCACGACCACAGTTACAAACCTGTGGTCGTGATAGGTGTATAGGAGGCACCAAATTAGGTGCCTCCTAAGAGGCTATCACGTCCACACTCTCATATGTGTGGACGTGATAGCCTCTTAGGAGGCACCTAATTTGGTGCCTCCTAAAAGGCTATCACGTCCACACATATGAGAGTGTGGACGTGATAGCCCTATCACGTCCACAGTGGACGTGATAGCTTGAAGCTATCACGTCCACACTTATAAAGTGTGGACGTGATAGGGCTATCACGTCCACACTCTAATATGTGTGGACGTGATAGCCTCTTAGGAAGCACCTATCACGACCACACTTTACGCAAATGTGGACGTGAAAGGGTTTTTTTTTTTTTTATTTTGTAAATGCATTTTATAGCCATCTGCATTCTTGCAGATCATTTACAAACCACTTTCAATACCATACTACTGCACAATACAGAATACCAGAGCAATTACAAAAACGTATCCCATAAATATTACTTTACTTAGACAACAAAATACAAAAGGCATAATCTAAGTTTTATATCTTTGCCTTACTAGTAATAAGTTCAAAATTCAGCTACAACAATCTAAGCCTATACAATTTCTGCCTCACATAGTGATTAAAAATTCTGCAAGTGCGTTTCGTACAAAGTCAATATCCTCATCTTGTTTAAACGAGTCATTACTAAGTCCATAAAGTCCCTCCAAAAGCTGCAACATAATTAAACAATATTAAAAAAGACAAGGAAAGTACCACTTACAATTAGAAATCACTATTTTCTTGGAGATATATGTTAGAAGCGTGCATACCTTTTGGAATTTCCTCCCTTGCTTAATTTGATCTTGATATACAATATCCAGCATGTATTTGCAGACATAATATCCGCACTCTGTAGAGCCCCGCTGGCTTGGACACTGATAAATCACAGATAATATCAGCAATATCATGGTAGTTCGGGTATGGCTAAAAGCAATATAAATGAAAATGAATATAAAAATTGCTTTTACCTTTACGTTTATAACATGAATCGAAGTCTGAGTAGCTGTGTAATAATCAGTGTCTTGCGCATCATGCCATTTTAACATTCCTCTTAAAAAGAGATAAAATCATAACAATAATGTTATATATAGTATACAGATATATTATTATCAACTATAAAAGTAAAAAAAAAACAGAGAAACTTACTTGTGGAATACTTTTCTGTGATCGTCGCTAATAAATTGCTGTAAAGAGTCAAACCAAAAAATCTTGAACTCTTTCGGGCAAAGTATAGCCAGAGCCCAATGTCCACTGAAAGAAATAAGTGAAAATAAGTGTTAATTAAACTAAGACATAACATTTAATATTGTGTAAAAGATAACTCATTACCAATTCAAAACGGGGGCGAAATAAAGAGTGCCGCAATCAAGGCCCATATGCAGCTCGACGTAAGATTGCATCTCCCAAAAATGAGTTTTCTTACTCGTTTTAAGTAGTTTCAAGGCGTTTTCATCATAAGCCAGTCTAGAAGGGCATAGAAACCGGCAAAACTTTTCCTTTGGGGTTCTTTGGCATAAATTGTGACAGTACCTATTAGACATGGCGAAATGGATTAGAACTTAAAGACTCATTACAATATTCAACTATATTGATAAAAATATGACACACTTACCAGACGGCCAAATCAAGCCAGCTTTGCTCAAGCTCTTCCATCATCAAGAACTCCTTAACGTCTCGAGAACCTTGCAACCAAATCTTCTCCTCTACTAGTGGATTGACGACTCCAGCAGGTATTAAAAGATTACGCTCAAATCCTGGTTGCATCGTCCACAGCAGATTCAGATATGGGTACTTCTCACCGTTAAAATTCTGAAAATAAGAAACACATCAACTTTACACACATATATCAATAACATTGTTAATAAAGGTCAATTCATAGACAACTTGAGTACCTGTGGGAGAAGAATTGGTGGTTGAGCTTCTTGAGCAGTATCGAACACAAGCCTTTTAGGCCAAACAATAAAGCTCTTCATTGCTTGCCCTAAAGTTGTGACCTCTTTAGTACGAAATGGAACACATGTCATTTCTTGGCCCTTTATCACGGAAATGACTGTCACTTTTACTTGATCATCCCGGATAGACCTGTTATGAATGGTGGTGTGATTTGGGTACTTGAGAGTCTTAGCAACAGGGTGTAGGCAAGGCTCGTCAAGATGTAAGTAGCACTCCTCGTGGTAGTCATCAAGAGGATCAGGTGCACTTGGCTCACTCATTGTTGAAGTTGTTCTTTGGGAAGCTTGAAGAGCCTCTAACTGTGATGTAAGATATTCAAACCTCATTTGCCATTGGCTCTCCCGTTCGTCCATCCGTTCGTCCACCCGTGCATTCACCATTGCATCAAGCTCCTCAGTGGACATTTTAGGTCGAGACACCACTCGTTTTTTGGGCCTAAAAAATTCCTTTGCCCCAACTCTCCCAGAAACTCCTACAACTCGGCTAGGGTTGTCTAATCTCCCTAGCGAAGTTGCTAGGATGTCCATTCTGGGGTCCTGCGGTGTCCAAGACCCCTGAGAAGATTGCTCCTACAGTTCATTCTGTTACAAAAGTGAACAAACATTGATTAATATACAATAATATCCTACGTAAGTGTTTAAATACAATTTATATAGCACTCACAATTCGGTTTGCCACCGCTTCAGCCTTGTTACTGGTATATTTTCCAGTTGGTCTCTTCCTCCGGGTCGCTGCCCATGTTACATGGCGTTGGAGGTCAGGTAAAGGTTCTAAGACAGTGGAAGATGACTCAGCTTCCATAGATTTCCGCTGCTCCTCCCACTTTTGTTGCCGCTCGGCTTCCACATAATCAGTCATCCAATCATACCCCCCACGGGACATGGTATGATTATACTCATTTTTAGCCCGAATCTCTTGTTGTTTTTTGCTTATCTCCTATGTACCAAAATAATAAAATATTAATAATGCAGGTACACAGATTAAAACCAAGTTATTAACTATACATGTATAGTAGATATACCTTAAATGCTTCAGACGTCCGATATTTAACAAACTCCTTCCATTTCTCTGGTTCAATATTGGGATATGCTATACATGGATCCTCACCCATTTTAGACCCCCCAAATATGTAGTCCTTGACCATGTTATATTTGAATTCACTAAACCTTTTTGCAATTTTTTGCCAAACGAACTCTTTAAAATCTTTGGTATCCGGCACATCCCAATATTGCTGCAATGAACAAACAAATATGATTAGTCACCACAATATCTCACAAATATGGAGTTAAAATACGAATGTACATACATATACATCCAACCAACATTGTTGCTTAACATCGTCATTAATGTGTTTCCACTCATTTATTGTGATGTCAAGTCTGTTTCTCGCCACTGTTCCAAGATAACTTGCAAATGGCTTTGCAGTTGGCCCTTTAGGCCTATTCTTTTCATCTAGTTCCAAATGGTTTTTCTTCTTATGCTCAACTGTCAGAGCAATCACTTTCGAAAGTTTGGTAGGCCCTCTTTTCTTCTTCTTCACAGGGGGTGGTGGGGCCTCCTCATAATACTCTTGCTCGCGATCGGAGTCATTTTCTGCCATTATAACCTGTGAAAGAGGAACAATTACATACATTAGCACCGAACAATTAATAATATTAGATAGATTATTAAATGAAAAACAATAACAATAATCAATACATTTTCTAACATTATGTGTTGTCGTCCCATATGTCCCATATACCCTCAGTATGATCATTCCTGACCGCACAGAAGTCATCATCATCATCATCATCTAACAAATTTCTTGTTGTTTTGCCTAATAATTGTATCTCATCATCATCACCATCATTTACTGTGAGAGCACAATCCATTTGATTTCTATTTTGCAAGGCAATGGAAAGCTTAACATTTGTAGGGTCTGATACATAAAACACTTGTTTCGCATGACTTGCTAGAATAAATGGTTCATCCTTGTAGCCGACCCTATTAAGATCAACAGATATCATGCCGCTTTGGCGCTCAATCACAACTGCATTACTATGTACCCACTTACATTTAAATATGGGAACCTTGAAATGCGGTGCGTAGATGATTTCCCAAATTTCTTCAATAACCCCATAATATGTAGTTGTAGCCAATTTTGGGTTTTTGTCTCTAGAGCTAGAAAAATGGGTTGCCTCAGCTTCAACCATCACCCCGCTGTTTTGTGTGGTGCACTTGCAATCAATGACCTTAGTAGAGAAAGAATACCCATTTATTTCATAACCACCCCATGAAAAAACAATAAACTGAGGCTTCACAGCTAGCAACCTTACTGTGTCAGACACATCCTTTTGTTTTTGCGCATACTCCTCGAACCAACCAATAAATGACTTGTTATGTTCATTTGAAATCTACATATCACTCTTCTTCGGGTTATTCTCTTTCAAAAGCCTTTTATGCTCAGCCAAATAAGGTTGCACTTCTTTCATGTTATTCAAGATATATAGATGTGCCTGTAACAACTCCACTCTCTCTACACCCTTTACTTTCATGCCCCGCACCCCTTTACCAGAAAGTTCATCTTCATCCAGGTTGATTTCCTCGTCGTCAGGTTTTCTTAGGTATGGTTTGCAAAAGTCCATTGCCTCTTCAACAAGATATCTTTTAACAATCGAGGCTTCCGGGCGATATGGGTTCTTTGAATAACCCTTCAAAACTTTCATGAATTGCTCAAAAGGGTACATCCACCTTAGAGAAACCGGACCACAAAGTCTTATCTCTCGAACCAAGTGAACAATCAAATGAACTGATATATCAAAAAACGCTGGAGGAAAATGCATCTCCAACTGCGACAAAATAACATAACCTTCCTTTTCCAACTCATCGAGTATTTCATTGTCAATTACCTTACTGCAAATGGCATTAAGTGTAAAGTACCTCCTACTTAAATAAAATTAACCTTAACCTATCTCAACTAGTAATCAAATTTAATCCAAACAATGGAATCTAACCATGTTAGTAAAGGATTCACCTAACATGGTTAGCAAAAGAATTTCTCTATAATTAAGAGATTACATATCTAACTATGTTAGAAAAGATAATCCTCTAACATAGTTAGCAAAAGAATCACCATCACCTAATAAATCACACAATCAATATCATAATCTAAATCTAACCATGTTAGAAAAGAATCACCTAACATGGTTAGAAACAGAAACTAACCAAGCTATCTAAAAATAAACCATATTAGAGCGGGGCCCATCTAATATGATTACACACACAGGAAAACATAAAACACTCAATACTTCCTCCATCTACCACATCAACATATTAGGAAAACCGAGTTTCCTATATACATTCATTCAAGTTCTCATCACCTGGAAAACAGAATATACATCAACCAAGCCTGACATATTAGTCAAGGTAGTTCCTGAACTATCACAGTAGTAGGAACAATGTTATATAACAACCAAACATTACATTAAGTTACATTACAAATCATACAGTTCACATATACAATAAAATTCACTCAAAACAACATTCAAATATGCAGAAGCGGGTGCAGCCTAGTGAAATGGCGATATATGTTCCTAACAAGGTCACCTCTGGCCTACTTACTATATCAGTATGGGCCAGACGGCCCCTTCCCCTTCCTCTGCGCCTCCCCCTGGGCATGATCACCTGTAAAAATAAAAGGAATGGGGTGAGACAAAACAATGTCTCAGTAATCACAACGTAACTCACTGTGAAACTCAGAAGTGGGGTAGTGGAGTGTCTACAGGGTACCACAGTTCAAAAACCTGCATACAGCATATAACATTTGCAAATATACACATTTATATATATACAGAACAAATGCATCCATCTCTCAATAGACAGAAATAAACGTGTGTGACACTGTGCCCGGTCTACAATCCGAAAAGCATAAAAGGGACCACTCTAATCAATGTGAAAATCCCTGGTTCCTTTACAATCCGAGGAACCCGTACTATTAACCTATCGATTTGCGCAAATCGATAGGTTACATCGGCCGACGGTACTAATAACCAGTGTCATGCAACATACAAAAGATTATATATAAATATGAATTTATATAAAGTACAGTTCAGTTGAAAGGTACCCTATAGCCCACGTTTATGTATAATGTAATCTGAATTCATTTTATTTATATATATATATATAAATAAGCAGAAGAGGATGTCAGAAAATCCTCAACTACCATCACCCTCAGTATCACAGTCAGTTAAGCGTGATTACCTGCTAAACTTCACTGCAGCAGATATACGCAGATAACAGTTATCTTCAAAGTCCGCTTGAACGATCACCGTCTACAATAATGCCACAATTTAAAAATGGGTCAAGACACTTTGTAAGTGACTTAACTCGACCTTTTAAATAACTTTCATTAATACTAAAAGTATAAAAATACTTCAGTACCAAAACCACATCCATATCCTTTCCTCCTTCAACTTCTCTTTACCAAATCTTTACAATATCAAAACCTTAACTTTCCAATTTCTATTAACTATCCTTTTATAGTTTCCAGATCCTTAACTTCCACCATTACTTGAAATCCTTGAAAATTAAGCCACCTTATTAAAACATCCTTTATAACACTGTATTCACATTAAATAAATCCCCACAAGGACCTCCATAACAACCAAAATGCTCTTCCAAACTCAAGCACCCTTTAATCTACCAAAGTCACTTCAAATCGACACTTTAACTAGCAAAAATTCCTTACAATACCAATCCCTCTAAAACCAACCTTCCAACATCACCAAACAACTTCAACTAACATTACATAAATACCAATTTGTTCCAGAACATCCTCTACCAACATAGTCCTAACTTAAAGAGTCCAAACATGCTCCATTACCTTCCAAATTCCTTCCTAAACACCAATTCAATCAAAATCAACTTCCCACATCTTATTATAACCTTAACAAGTATTTATCAACAACTAATTCATTCAAATCATCTTTTGTTAACAAAACCCCAATTCAAGGAGCCATAACAATTTCTAAAAATCCCCAAAATCTTTTCCAACTTCAATAAACCTCAATACTTCCCAAACATCTTCAATTTAGCAGTGAATAATCATAATAACAACTTATAAATCCTAAAGTCTCAATTTTTCCATAACACCCTAACATCGAAAAGACCAAATTTCACAAAATTAACTTCACAAGAGGCAAGGATCAAGCTTACAAAGTTCTAGAACACAGGAAGGAGCTTCACTACTGCCGGCCGCCGTCCAGAACTCGCCGGAATCGGCCCTTAAGTGACCGGCCGAACTGGAACAAGAGGAGGGAAAGGGAAGATGAGACATGAAGTTGGAACATGCAGAAATCACAAAAGAACTAAGGAAATTATCACCCACCTTCAACAACAACTCACTTCGCCGGAAAATTAGGACCACCGTCGCCGGAAAACACTCCAAACCGCCGGCCGACTGGAAAAAGGAAAGAGGAGTTGAGGAAATGACAAGAAAATGTTGGAAATGGAAGAACAACTCAAGGAAACCAAGAAAAATCAAACCTTTCCTCCCCAACCGCCCTTCACGTCGCCGGAAGGCCTCGCCGCCGGTCACCCACTCGCGTCGCCAGAGAGAAGAGAACACGCGAACAACACACTCACACCCACACGTATTAAGCTCAACTTTCACGGCCCTGTGGAGAAAAGAGAAGGAGATGACCGGAAATGAGGGAGCTTTTGGAGTGGAAAATGGAGAAAATGGTGAAAAAGGGGAGGGAAAGAATGGCGGTGCATTCAGAGGGAGGAGGGAGCTCGGGTTTAATGATAAGGAAGGGAGGGAAGGCCGTGTTTGGCATGCACTTTCTTGGTCAGAAATGGATTATTTCGTACCGGAAGTTACCATAATGTCCTCTTTTAATATAAAACCACTTAAACCAGCCTCAAATCTTCTTAAACTTCAAAATATTTTTAGCTCTACCACTCCCTCATATTTCAAACTTTTCATTTCTTTAGTAATTATATGCATATTAATTACTCAAAATTTCCAAAATATTCCCAAAAGTCACCAAAAGTTCCTAAAAATTCCCAAAATTCCTAATTTCTCCATTTATCATTTCCAAAACACTCTTTAATCCTGTATTAAATTTTCAGGATGTTACATTAAGAAACTTACATAACCTTATTAAAGTCTTCCGCGCATCATCCTCCAAAATTCCTCTTATAGCTACCGGCAAAAGTTGTTGCATTAACACATGGTAATCATGAGACTTCATTCCCGTCAACTTCAAATCATCCATTGACACAAGTTTGCTAATATTAGAGGAATATTCATGTGGCACTTTCATCCCACGTAAACACTCACACAATCGTGTTTTCTCAAGTTTGGAAAGTGTATGAGCAGCAGGTTCCATATATGCTTTCTTTCCATCTTCACTAATTGTCGGATGTAACCGTTGTCTTATACCCATCTCAACTAAATCTCTTCTAGCGTTGAGCCCATCTTTGGTTTTTCCTTGAATGTGTAACAACGTTCCGACAATACTTTCTGCAAGATTTTTCTCCACATGCATCACATCAATACTGTGCCTCACATCAAGACAACGCCAATAAGGGAGATCAAAGAAGATTGACCTCTTCTTCCAAATGTTAGTCCATTTCTTCTTCTTCTTTCCTTTACCAAATTCCACAGTAACACTAGCAACACGACGATAAACCTCTTCACCTGTTAACGGAATTGGAGCAGATGCATGCTCAGGAAAGCCATTAAATCGCTTCCTCAGTCGACGGTATGGGTGGTGGCGATCAAGAAACCTCCTATGACCGAGGTAAAGTCTTCCTTCCATACTTGAGCTGGACGAAATTAGTGTCATCCTCACAAATTGGACATGCCTTATGTCCCTTGACACTATATCCTGAGAGATTGCCATATGCAGGTAAGTCATTGATTGTGGTAAACAACAAAGCTCGCAACTTGAATGTCTCCTTTTTGTATGCATCAAACACATCAACACCTTCATTCCACAACATCTTCAAGTCCTCGATCAACGGAGCAAGATAAACATCGATATCGTTCCCAGGCTGTTTCGGTCCCGAAATCATCATACACATCATAAGATATTTCCGTTTCGTGCACAACCAAGGTGGAAGGTTGTAAATGACAAGCAAAACTGGCCAAGCACTATGTTTGCTAGAGACACTCCCAAATGGGTTAAATCCATCTGTGCAAAGGCCGAGACGGAGGTTTCTAGGATCACTAGCAAACTCTGGAAAAATTGAATCAACCTTTTTCCATTGAGGAGAGTCAGCAGGATGTCGAAGATATCTAGAATCAGAATTTCTCTGATCACAATACCACCTCAGATTCTCTGCTTCTGTTGCATTCGCGAACAATCGTCTAAACCTTGGAACTATTGGAAGGTACCACATTACTTTCGAAGGTTCACCTTTTTTTGATTTGTTTGTCTCTTCGTCGTCGTCGTCATCATCAGCACCCTTCCTCTGTTTATACCTTGACTCCTGACATCTTGGACACACATGTAACCCTTCATATTCATTTCTATATAAAATACAATCATTGGGACAAGCATGTATCTTTTGATACTCCATACCCATCTTACTTAGCATTTTCTTGGCCTCATACATTGTCTTCGGAACCGCATTGTTATCCGGGAACATATCGCTCAAAGCTGCGAGCATTTTCGAGAAACCCGCGTCTGCCCACCCATTTTCCGTCTTTATTTCTAGTATTGTTAGAATGAAGGTCAGACGGCTATACTTCTTACACCCTGGAAACAAAGGTGTCTCAGCATCACCACGCACTTTGTCGTACTCGTCTGACACAACAAACGACTCCGCTGCGATATCATTTATCATGTTGTCCATGCCAACATCGCAAACATATTCATCATCATCATTATCATCCACCTCCGCTGCTTTTACATGTTCCACGGTAGTTCCCAATTCCCCATGCCAAATCCACTTCCTATATCGGCGATTGATCCCCTCACAAATAAGGTCATTCCTTATAGAGTCAAGGCTCTTGCGATCAACATTCACACACTTCACACAAGGGCACGGGTACTTTTCATTCTTACTCGCCACATTTCTTTTGGCAAATTCAATAAACTCTTCCACCCCTTTTTGATATTCTTCACTAGTTCGCAAAGCATCCATCCAAGCACGATCCATGGCTACAAGCTTTGGTTACTTAACTTTTGAATATTACCAGAACAATCGTACCAATTAGATTACTAATTCTAATCGGTCATAACAGTGAACAACATAACATTACTTAATCATCCATTCAGCATAACATTACTACTCAAACCAAGATTACTAATGAAACCAAGATTACTAAGCATCCATCTAGCATAACATTACTAATCAAAAACGAATATATCAACAATATACCCAGCATAACATCAATTCAGCAATATATCTACAATATAGAAACTTCCATATGATGACAAAAACAAATCATCTTAGTTTCTCTTAAGAAAATCATTTCACATTGCACACTAAAAGTAACCCAAAATATTATGTCCCTCGGTTACTAAAATAGCAGCAAAAAGAGCATCCTATAACCCAACAAGTCTCAAAAACAAGAAGAGTAACAAAAATCTTCATCCTATCGTCACGGTTCAAGCATCACATTATATGAACACTAAAATATAGGCATAATTTAGTAATTGCTTTCATCAGAGGTCCCAACACCTAAGCTGTACTTGTGTTTATATAAATGAACCGAAATCTATAGCATAACCTAAATCGTTCCAACCTTGATTACATATAAGATATTAATAGGTAAATCATATGGCCTAAAATTTATGAAACAGCAAGTACACAAGCCAAAGTGGGAGATTATGATATCTGAAGGCAAAATTTACATATAAGATATTAATAGGTAAATACCTCAGAGGCGGCGGCGGTGAAGAGGGAGGCAGCGGCGAGAAGTGAGACGGAGAAGGACGGCGGATGGAGAAGGAGGCGCGAGAGAGAAGGAGAAGGACGGCGGACGAAGGTGAAGTGAGAGAAGGAGAAGGAGAAGGACAGCGGCGAGAAGTGAGACGGAGAAGGACGGCGAAGGTGTTGTTGAGAGAGATGAAGGTGAGAGGCGAAGGTTGAAGGCGCGAAGGTTGAGAGGCCGAGATAAGGTTGGAGATAAGGTTGAGAGGCGAAAGTGAGACGGAGATGAAGGTGAGAGGCCGAGATAAGGTTGGAGATAAGGTTGGAGGCACGAAGTGAGTGAAGTGAGTGAGGTTGGAGGGAAATAAAACGTCTTATGGCGCCAGAATTTTCACACCTTCCACGACCACATATTTGAATGTGTGGTCGTGGAAGGTGTGCGTACCCTTCCACGACCACAACTCCCTTGTTGTGGTCGTGGAAGGGTACGCACACCTTCCACGACCACACATTCAAATGTGTGGTCGTGGAAGGTGTACTTTCCACGACCACATGTACAAATGTGGTCGTGGAAAGTCTCCGCTTGAACAGTTATTTACATGTTATGCCACCGCGTTTTTTTTCAACGACCAGCATTGGCTTTTTAGTGGTTAATTATGGTCGTGAAAAGCCTATTTTCTAGTAGTGGTAGCCTCCCTTCCTTTGTCCCTTATATTCGCGCGTCCGTGTGTGTGTGGCGAGAAAGAGAGGATGAAGAGTTTGGGGTCGGGGTGACCGGAGGTCCGTTCATTTTTCCGTCGAGTTCTCCGGCGAACTTGTAGGCTAATGAGAGCTCTTAAACATTGGGTAATGTCTCCTCTGAAAGTAATGGATGCACAAGAGGGGGGGTGAATTGTGCTACAAAAATAAATGCTCAAATAAAGCCAACACAAGATTTATACTGGTTCGGTCTTCCTGACCTACGTCCAGTTCTCAACCACCCAGGCCGAGTTCCACTATCTCAGGTTTTAAATCGGGTTCACCTGAAACCTTACAACCGCAAGTTTTGGACGGGATCACTTGCAACCTTACAACTACAAGTTTTACACAAGGCTCACTTGTAACCTTTCTACTAGCTCCCCCTTACACCTAGCAAGGGTTCAACCTTTACGACTAAAGGATTTTTCTAACTAAGTTCTCTTAAAGAACAGATAGTGTTACACACTTAAGTACAATCAATGCTCTTATAACAGAAAGAGACTTAACAACAAAGAGTACAGAATATGTAGATGAGAATGATCACTCGATGTGTTAAATGCTCTTTACTTTTCTGGGCAGCTTTGAATGCTTGAAGATGTTCTTCGTTTCTCGCTCTAACTTCTTTCAAGAGTATTCAAAGATAAATCTTTTCATAAATGAGGTTGAGCTCCTTTATATATTCTTCAAACATTCTGACTCTTGGTAGGTGGGATAGCCGTTTGAATATGGCCGTTTTTCCCATGTCACCGTTTGCTCAATTAATGCTTCATCAATGCATAGCAGGGTTGACTTGCTTTATTTCTGAAAAGTAGTCCTGACACCTCTGCTCTGACAAAAGCATTCTGACACTGCAACTTCTGACATTCTGATTGCTTGCGGAAGCAGATTCTCATCCGGAAGCAATTCTACTGAGTGTGCTGCACTGAGTGTTAGTCTAACAGTATAAACATATAGTCACATGCAGTGGGAGTGTTCTTAGTCTAAGAGGTCTTCCTTGCATCAGGAAGCACTTCTACATCCGGAAGTGAATCCACTGGATGAAGGATTTTGTTCATTATTACTCACTCTCGCTCAGTGTCTATTCAATCCAACAGTCAGCGCTAGTCACTAAGCTATCGGAAGCACTTTCACTTGACGAGGTAAACTTACTGACGCTTAGGGTTATATCTATTCTATCAGTCTGCACCAGTCAAAATCTATCAGGAAGCAATTTCACTTGACGAGGCTGATTCACTGACGCTTGGGGTTATTCTATTTTATCAGGCTGCGCCAGTCTAATTCTAACAGGAAGCAAATTCACTTCCGGTTGGAACTTAGCTTAGTCTTAAGGTTTTGCATACTTAATGCTTATGAACTAAGTCATTTCCCTAGTGGTTTACTTGCTGCCGCTGGGGGATGAAAAATTCATCCGCGAGCACTAGTCCTAGTCTATCCGGAAGTAAGTCCACATCCGGTTGTACTTTTACTTAGGGTTCTATGTTCACCTGTTGCTTTCTAAGTTCTTTCATATTTTAGTCTTCATCAAAACTTAAGATTCTAACATTCTCCCCCTTTTTGATGATGACAAAATTAGTCTTATCGATTACGTTCATATGAAAGGATTAGGAGATAAATAGAAGCAATAGATAAGTGCAAGTAACTTAGACAGATATTATTGATAAACACAAATTACACGTTAGAGTATACAAACAAATAACATGTTAAATCACATATACAAGTAAGTATGAGAGATGCATGAAAACTAAGGAAAAATTTCTAAAAAAAATAGGTTTTTGGATTGGGGGTTAGGGTTGGTGTTTCTTTTTCTTTTCCCTCTCCTTCTGCCTTTCCTCACTCTCTTTCTGGAGTCTGGCTAACTCTGCTTCATGCACGTTCCGGTCTATCTGGGCAATTATTCGCTGAAGCTCTTCTTCCTCTCTTTCCCTTCTGAGCCTCTCTGATTCAATAGACTCCTCGAATGCCTTCTTCATGTTTTCCACTTCTTCATACCCAGGGAACCCTGTGGCGTCATCGAAGTAGGCTACCTCTCCATTGGGATAGTGGACAGCCCGGATCTTAACATTCCAAACTGGGAAGCTGGGATCTTGCTCAACTTCCTGGGCTTTCCTTTTCCCTTTCCCCTTACTCTTCCCTTTGCTCTTGCTGATTGGGGGAGTGGGCATGGCACTTGCTCTGTCAGCATCAAGGCATGCCATCTGACCAAAGGAGAGTCTGTCCGTGAACCCATATCTTTCATATTCCTCAGGAGTCATGTCTTCTATTTCCAACTTGATCTCCTTCAGAATAGGGACAGCTTGTACTTCTGGGATCCCTTGTTCAACACGGGCAGATGAAGACTCTTGCATGGGCTGGCCAGAGGGAGTCTCTTCTTCCTCACTCTCAGATTCAGTGGAGGCAATAATGTGCTTGGCGCGTTTCCTAGCAACGACCTTCTTTCTAGAATTACTGAACTGGACTGTCGGCTCAGATGAGGAAGGAGGGACAGAGGATTGCTCAGACGAGGCAGAAGGTGCAGGGAGTGGCTTAGCTATCACAATAGAAGGATGGATGGTTTTCTTCAGTCCCCATCTCATCATAATCTCCTCTAGAATATTTTCCCTTGATTGAGTTGGAGGAGACTCTGATGAAGATGACTCTGGCTGTGAGGGATTTTCACTTGGCTCAACAACAGCCATTTCCAATTGTGATCCTTGCTCAGTCACCCTCTGCTGCTGCATGAACCGGATGGCTTCCCCCCTTATTAGGTTCTCAGCTCCACCCAATCTTTGGGATTCCATAGCACGGCGAAGGGCAGCCGCGATATCTTCATCAACCCAAAGTGATGGCTGGCTAAGACCATTCCTGGTGTCCACATGTAGGCGGAGCGCAAGCAGCATATCTCTCCCCCTTTTGTCATCATCAACAAGGGAGAGGGCCAGGGATGGAGCGGATGAGGTGGAGGGTGGAGGTTCAGGGCCAGATTGTGTTGAGGGTGAGGTTTCTGGGGAGGAGGTAGGGAGATTAGGCTCGGGGGATGAGGCAGTCTCGGGGAACCAGCTGGGATTCACAAAGAGTCCCTCAAAGGGATAGGTGGAGGAGTATTCAGTGAAGGTAGTGGAAGGGGTGAATGGGGTAAAGGGTTCATGAGGATTTTCAGGGATTTGCTGAAGGCGGGGGTAGTCTCGCAGGTAGATGTGGTTGAGGGGGTGAATGGCGGTGTGGAAACCAAGGTGGTTGCCAAGGGGTTGGATCTAGGTCTAGAGGTAGGGTCAGGGAGGGATGAGTCTGAGAGACGGAGAGGTGAGCGAGCAGGTGCGTTGGGGCGAGTGGGTGAGGGAGTTGAGGATGGTGAGTTGAGAGGGGATTGGCGAGGAGATTGTTGATGGGATTCTTGGTTTTGTTGGTCATGGGTGGGTGATGGCTGAGGTTGGTGGTCATTGCCTGGGGATGAGTGAGGTTGTTGGTCATTTTGTGGGGGTGGCTGTGGTTGTTGAGTGTGGGAATGAGGAGGAGGGGGAAGTTGTGGGTGACCAGGAGGAGGAGGAGGATTTTGTGGAGGAGGAGTTGGTGGAGGTGGGTTACCTTGTGGAGGTTGAGGAATTTGGAGATGTTGAAGGATAAGGTCAAGTTTGGCATCCACCCTGGCTATGTGATTCTCGACTTGGCCAATTCTGTCCTCAAGCCGTTGGATCCGCTCCCTTTGCTGTTGGAACCCAGCATCACACTTATCTTGGAGAGGAGCCATCAAGGAGTCAGTCAGCCTAAAGAGGAGCTCTTCCTTTACTTCCTCAGCAAAGGCTCTGACTGATGCTGGCACTCTTGCAGCACGGCCTGGCCCAGCGTGGGAATCAACTTCCTGATCCCCTGCACCAGATGAAGAGGGGACGGAAGTCTGAGAGCCACTGCTTGTCTGTGATCTTGAGCGAGTGGGCTTAGCAGGCTTCAGATATTTGATCCCCATCTTGCTAATGTTAGTTGCCCCCACAGGAGCACACTTGACATTCTCTTCCTCCACATCAGATGTCGCCTTTATCAGTTTCTTCTCAAGGAGGAAGGCAAGGATGGTGGGATAGGGTAGATAGCCTGACTTGTCATTAGATAACCATCTCTGAAGCTCAAGACAAATCAACTGCCCCGGGTTGATTGGCTGCTGGGAGAGGAGTCTGGGGAACCATGGGTTGTCCAATTGTGTGAACTCATTGAAGTTACCCCCCTTGTGTGTCATTATCCGGGAGTAGATGTAGTACAGGAGCCTGTAAGAGTCAGACATTTTGGATACCTTCTTCTCTTTGGTGCCATACAGCTGCTCGAGTTCCTCCTTGCTGTACTTCAATGACTCAGGGTACAGCCACTCGTTCATACCCTCATCTGTGATTCCCATCAACTCATTCAACGTCCTCCAGGTGAATCTGAAGGATCTCCCCCGTACAGTGGCAGTGAAGGAGAGTTTGTGGATTTGCTCCTTTCCATCAACCTTCTTGTATTTAACCTTGCCTGTGAGGGATTGACAGAAGGCTCGCAGGACGTTGACGTTATAGTCCTGGTTGATCCCCAGCCAGGGCATGTATTTCTCCAGATATGGGCGAAGATGAGAAAACCCTAGATCATCTACCTTACCCAGATCTACGAACAGCCCGTTGTTGAAGTAGGGCTTAATAGTCTCAAACTTTGAGACGACAAGTTCCAATGCTCCATCTCTATACACTGTGGGGTCATCTTCTTCAACCCGCTGCTTCTTGGAAGAGGGCTCTTCAGCAAATTGAACCTTCTTCTTCTTCCTTTTTCTCTGGGCTTCCCTCTCTTGCTCATGCCCAGAAACCACTGACTGTTCTGCCACTCTCCCAGAGTGTCCAGGCTGGTCCTGGACTTGTTCAGTCTGCCCCGGTGTCTGCCCAGAAGTTTGAAGGCGTTCATGATGTTCTTCATGGTGTTCATCGTTTTTCCCAGACTTTCCAGAACGTTCATGTCGAGTTTTCCCAGATTTCGACTTGGGTTTCTTGGATGAAGAGGGTTTCTGTGTAACTGGGATATGTTCATCGGATCCGGCCATTTTTGTGTGGGGTTGATATGAATGTGATGAAAGATGCGAAGAAGAGTATGAAGAAGATGAAGAACACAGATGAATGTATGCAGAGAGAATATGTGGGTAAAAATTTTCAAGTGAAAAGTGAAAGTGAAAAAAAATGGCGCCCTATTTATATGCAAAGTTACTGAGGGCAAAATGGTCATGTCGCTTCAGATTTTCACACATTGGGTAACGTAAACAATTTAAGTTGGAACGACACACCTGATGACACGTGTCTCTTCATCTTATCGGAGAAGTCATAACGTATCATTGAGAAGTTGAAGCGTTTTCTGAAGGGACGTGTCCCTTGGACTGGTGCTGGCGCTCTCTTGGTTTCGTCATCCAGTGGCAGCGATTGATCATCCGGAAGTGGTTTTGCTTCCGGTTGCAGTTTCTTAAGATTTAACATTGAGGCCCTGCAAGAACACATGTTGGCACTCCGATGCCTAAGTTAGTATTGTTGTAAGTTTTAAGAGTAAACAAGTATAGCAAGTAGAATTTAAACTTCATTTGGGTTTACCATTCCCAAATCACCTCTTATGAAAGTAAATTGGTCAACCCCCAGAGGCTTGGTGAAAATGTCAGCAAGCTGTTGTTGTGTGGGGACAAACTGCACTTTGACATCCTTCTTTTGAACATGATCTCTGATGAAGTGATGTCTGACATCAATGTGTTTTGTCCTAGTGTGCTGAACCGGATTCTTGGCTAGGCTGATTGTGCTTGTGTTGTCACAGAGGATGGGTGCCTCAGGGAATTCCAAGCCAAGATCTCTTAACTGGTTCTTCAGCCACAGCACTTGGGCACAACAACTTGCTGCAGCGATGTATTCTGCCTCAGTGGATGACAAGGACACGCAGGTCTGCTTCTTGCTCGCCCAAGACACCAGACAACCACCAAGGAAGGCGCATTGTCCATTGGTGCTCTTTCTGTCAGTCTTATAACCTGCATGGTCAGAGTCAGAGTAAGCCCACAGGAACTCTTGGTTACCTCTGGGATACCAGAGACCAAGCTCTTGCGTTCCCTCAAGGTATCTCAAAATACGTTTAACACATGTTAAGTGTGATTCCTTGGGGTTGGCTTGAAACCTAGCACACATGCCAACACTAAATTGGATATCAGGCCTGCTTGCCGTTAAGTATAGGAGGGAACCTATCATTCCCCTGTACATGGGCAGGCTGACAGATTTACCCTTTGCGTCAGCATCGAGTGCGGCAGAGGTGCTCATGGGAGTGTCATACTCCTTGCACTCATCCATCCCAAACTTTTTGAGTAGTTCTCTGCAGTACTTAGTTTGGGATATGAAGATTCCATTCTTCTTCTGTTTAATCTGCAGGCCTAGGAAGAATGTGAGTTCTCCCATCATAGACATCTCAAACTCACCCTGCATAGTCTTAGAAAAATCTTCACAAAGTTTTTCATTAGTTGCCCCAAAGATAATATCATCAACGTAAATTTGGACAATTAACATATCTCTATCTTTGTGAAGGATAAACAGTGTATTATCAAGTTTGCCCCTTGAGAAACCTTTGCCCAGCAGAAAGCTGCTGAGTCTCTCATACCAAGCTCTAGGAGCTTGTTTCAGGCCATATAAAGCTTTCTTTAATCTATACACATGTTTTGGATATTTGTGATCCTCAAAACCAGGAGGTTGTTCTACATACACCTCTTCTTTAATATAGCCATTAAGAAATGCACTCTTTACATCCATTTGATATAGCCTAAAGCCCTTCATGGATGCAAAGGCTAGAAGAATTCTTATTGCTTCAAGTCTAGCGACTGGAGCAAAAGTTTCTTCATAGTCAATGCCTTCTTCTTGGTTATATCCTTTAGCTACTAGTCTGGCTTTGTTTCTTGTAATTTGACCTGTCTCATCCAGTTTGTTTTTGAAGACCCACTTGGTCCCCACTATGGATTGATGAGACGGCCTGGGGACAAGTTCCCAGACTTGGCTTCTCTCAAATTGATTTAGCTCTTCCTGCATGGCAATAATCCAGTTGCAGTCCTCAAGAGCTTGTTCAACTGAAGTTGGTTCGATTTGAGATATGAATGCTCCAAACTCAACTTCATTTTGAACTTGCCTTCTGGTTCTGACACCAGAAGAAACATCACCAAGCACTTGATCAAGAGGATGATCTCTGTGATGCCTCCTAGCTGTTGGCAACTGTGCCTCATCAGGCACGGTCTGCACACTAGGTTCATCACTGAGTCCATCTTCTTCCTTAGGATTGCTTGTTGGTGTTTCTTTTGGTGGTGAAGAAGATGATGATAACTTTGGAAGATTCAGTATTTCATCATCTTCTGTGGATTGTCCCCATGTAGGAGTTTCATCGAATACAACATGCATTGATTCTTCTACAATTCTAGTTCTCATGTTGTATACCCTATATGCTTTGCTCCTAAGGGAATATCCTATGAATATACCTGCATCAGCTTTTGGATCAAACTTACCCAGATTTACCTTTCCATTGTTATGCACATAGCATTTTGATCCAAAGATTCTGAGGTGGCTGATGTTGGGCTTCCTCCCTTTATACAGCTCGTATGGAGTCTTGTCTAAGCCTTTTCGAACATAGGCTCTGTTAGAGATATAGCAAGCAGTGCTCATAGCGTCCGCCCAGAACACTTGAGAAACCTCTTTCTCATTGAGCATGCTTCTAGCCATCTCTGTTAGAACCCTGTTCTTTCTCTCGACAACTCCGTTCTGTTGAGGGGTCCTAGGAGCTGAGAAGTTGTGTTCTATGCCATTTTGTTCACATAGCTCTGAGAAACTATGGTTCTCAAATTCTCCTCCATGGTCTGTCCTTATGGCTGTGATTTTGAGCTCTCTCTCATTCTGCACTTTCTTGGCCAGGACAACAAAGGCATCAAAAGTATCTTGCTTAGAGGCAAGAAACATAGTCCAGGTGAACCTTGAATAGTCATCCACCACCACTAGAGCATATAGGTTTCCACCCAAGCTCTTCACTCTTGCTGGCCCAACCAAATCCATGTGGATTAGTTCCAAGGGCCTGCTGGTGGAGACTTTCTTCTTGGTTTTGAACGAGGACTTTGTTTGCTTTCCTCTTTGGCAGGATTCACAGATAAAATCATGCTTTACTTTAAACGATGGAATACCTATAGCTAGCTCCTTTTTAATTAGCATGTCGAGTTGAGTAAAATTAACATGAGCTAGTCTCTTATGCCAAAGCCAACTATTCTCATCACTAGATATTAAACATTTTTCTTCTAGTTGTTGGCATAAGTCTAAAGTATATAGGTTTCCATTTCTATTTGCCTTAAGTTTGCATTTTAAGTTGGCCTTATCTAAATTTAGATCCTGCTTATCAACTATTATGCACTCATGTGAATCAAAAATTACCCAATTTCCTTTGTCTGTGCTCTGGCTGACGCTTAGCAGGTTGTGACAGAGACCGTCCACTAGGTAGACATCTTTTATTGGTCCGACCTCTCCAACTCCAGTGATCTTTCCACTCTGATTTCCTCCAAAGGTTACTGTGGCTCCATCTTTGATCACCAGAGATTTGAACTTGTCTCTGTCTCCAGTCATATGTCTCGAGCATCCGCTGTCAATATACCATTTCTTGTTCTTGGATGCTTTGAGACACACCTGGAAAAATCAAGTGAACTTAGGTACCCAATCTTTCTTGGGTCCTCGACATTAGTTTTCAATGCCCTTGGTCTAGAGTCATCCTTGACCTTGGGCTTGTGATTATTCAGAATCTTTGGCCTAGTGCTGGCTCTGGACTCTTGGGTCTTCCCTTTGGAATGATTCCAAGCTCGAGATCCTTGTCCTCTCTTAGTTTCCTTTGCAGGTGGAGGATCCTTTGTTGTCTTGGTTCCTTTAGGGACCCATTTGTAGGAGCTACTTGCTCCATGCTTCTTAGCATTACAGGTGGACGTGGAGTGTCCCTTCCTGTTGCAATAGTTGCAGAAGCTGAAGGGTGAGGAGCTATGACTAGTGGCTTTATGGAAGAACTTTAAGTAGGGCTTTACTTTTGGTTCCACCCACTTCTTCCCTCTAGGAGTATATCCTAAGCCAGTTCTATCCCTATATGCCCTTTGATTCATTAAAATTATATTTAACATTTCTGAGCCATTTGTAAACTTCTGCAGGGCATTTTGCAGCTTGTCTTTCTCAGCTGAGATTTTGCTGCAATTGGGGCAGCTCTCAAGTGTTGAGGCATTGGGTTCTGTTTGGGGAGAACCCTGGCCATCCACTACCGGAAGCTTTCTAGCTTCCGCTAGCTCTTCACTCAGTGAGTCCACCTTGGACTCAAGTGATTCCTTTTTGGTTTTCAACACTTTATAGGCTTTACACAATCGAGAGAATTCTTCATGAACCTCATTGTAAGCCTCTTGCAGTTCAGAGAAAGTTACCTCATTGTCTTCGTGGGTGAGGTCAAGTTCTGAAGATGCTTCCTCATCATCTTCTCTGGCTACAAGGCAGAGGTTGGCTACCTCTTCCTCATCACTTGCTTCATCATCCGAGCTATTCACCCAGATAGAAGATACAAAGGCCTTCCTTTTGTCTTTGCCTTTTGACTTCTGCAGGCTGGGACACTCAGCCTTGAAGTGGCCAGGCTTCTTACATTCAAAGCACACAGGAGCCTTTTCCTTCTTGTAACCCCTCCTTTGGCTGGAGTCACCCTTTTGAAAGCCTCCTTTCTTTCTGAAGAACTTTCTGAACTTCTTCACCATCATAGCCATCTCCTCATCATCCATTTCCTCCTCATCATCCTCATCATCATCTTCAGTCTCCTTGTTGGGAGCAACAAGGGCAAGATTTTTGGCCTTGGATGAGGCTAGAGGAGCTCTCTGAGCTAGCAGTGTAGGTTCATATTCAGCCAGGGAGCCAAATAAAGCAGTGATGGAACTAGTTGATTCACCCTGGACTTCCTGTAAGATAGTCACTTTGGTGATCCAGTCACCTTTCAAGATCTTTAGAATCTTGCTCACTTGCTCCCTTTCAGGAATGTCCTTACCCAGCGAGGCCAAATTGTTGATGAGATGAGTGAATCTGAGCTCTAGTTCTCTGATAGGCTCAGTGGGGCTAAGCATGGCGAACTTGTGGAATTCTTCCACTAACATCTCAACACGTCTTGCTTTCACTCCCCTGGTTCCAGAATGGGCAGCCTCAAGAGCCTCCCACATATCTTTAGCATTTTTGTGGTGATTGATCCTGTGGAACTCCTTGGGACTGAGAGCACACTGGATGTAGTGCATGGCCCTATAGTTTAGCTGGACTAGGGCATAGTCCTGAGGGGTGTAACTGCTTCTCGCCTTGGCAAAGCCATCATCATCTAAGGGAGTGTGATCCCCACTTTCGATTACATCCCAGAGTCTAATGTCACTTGACTTGATATAAGTCTCCATTCTAAACTTCCAGAATGGATAGTTGTACCCATCAAAGCCTGGAGGCTTGTTGGGCTGAATAGAGACGTCTGGTAAAGAGTAGTCAGTATCCATTACAAGATCTTTGCTTTCTGGACTCGTTGGAATCTAGTGAGAAAGACCCGCTCTGATACCAAATGAAAGTAATGGATGCACAAGAGGGGGGGGTGAATTGTGCTACAAAAATAAATGCTCAAATAAAGCCAACACAAGATTTATACTGGTTCGGTCTTCCTGACCTACGTCCAGTTCTCAACCACCCAGGCCGAGTTCCACTATCTCAGGTTTTAAATCGGGTTCACCTGAAACCTTACAACCGCAAGTTTTGGACGGGATCACTTGCAACCTTACAACTACAAGTTTTACACAAGGCTCACTTGTAACCTTTCTACTAGCTCCCCCTTACACCTAGCAAGGGTTCAACCTTTACGACTAAAGGATTTTTCTAACTAAGTTCTCTTAAAGAACAGATAGTGTTACACACTTAAGTACAATCAATGCTCTTATAACAGAAAGAGACTTAACAACAAAGAGTACAGAATATGTAGATGAGAATGATCACTCGATGTGTTAAATGCTCTTTACTTTTCTGGGCAGCTTTGAATGCTTGAAGATGTTCTTCGTTTCTCGCTCTAACTTCTTTCAAGAGTATTCAAAGATAAATCTTTTCATAAATGAGGTTGAGCTCCTTTATATATTCTTCAAACATTCTGACTCTTGGTAGGTGGGATAGCCGTTTGAATATGGCCGTTTTTCCCATGTCACCGTTTGCTCAATTAATGCTTCATCAATGCATAGCAGGGTTGACTTGCTTTATTTCTGAAAAGTAGTCCTGACACCTCTGCTCTGACAAAAGCATTCTGACACTGCAACTTCTGACATTCTGATTGCTTGCGGAAGCAGATTCTCATCCGGAAGCAATTCTACTGAGTGTGCTGCACTGAGTGTTAGTCTAACAGTATAAACATATAGTCACATGCAGTGGGAGTGTTCTTAGTCTAAGAGGTCTTCCTTGCATCAGGAAGCACTTCTACATCCGGAAGTGAATCCACTGGATGAAGGATTTTGTTCATTATTACTCACTCTCGCTCAGTGTCTATTCAATCCAACAGTCAGCGCTAGTCACTAAGCTATCGGAAGCACTTTCACTTGACGAGGTAAACTTACTGACACTTAGGGTTATATCTATTCTATCAGTCTGCGCCAGTCAAAATCTATCAGGAAGCAATTTCACTTGACGAGGCTGATTCACTGACGCTTGGGGTTATTCTATTTTATCAGGCTGCGCCAGTCTAATTCTAACAGGAAGCAAATTCACTTCCGGTTGGAACTTAGCTTAGTCTTAAGGTTTTGCATACTTAATGCTTATGAACTAAGTCATTTCCCTAGTGGTTTACTTGCTGCCGCTGGGGGATGAAAAATTCATCCGCGAGCACTAGTCCTAGTCTATCCGGAAGTAAGTCCACATCCGGTTGTACTTTTACTTAGGGTTCTATGTTCACCTGTTGCTTTCTAAGTTCTTTCATATTTTAGTCTTCATCAAAACTTAAGATTCTAACATCCTCTTTCCTTTTTCCCTTTGCTCTTGATTTGGGAAATATATTTTAGGGTTTTGTGCAAATTAAAGTTATGTTTCAGGGAGGAAATTGGCTGTTTGGGAACCAAATTAAGGTGATTTCTAAGTGATGTATGGGTTAGAATTGTTTAATTTTGGGTTAGAATGAATTTTGGAGCAAAGTAAGTGTTGAAATGTTAGGGTTTCTTATGGTTTTCGAAATTCTTGATCATTTGGCCGTTTTGAACCATCTGTTTGGATCTTATAAGCCTAATAAGAGTTTCTAAAAGTGTGGGTTATTTAAATTTGAGCCTATGTAAGTTTTGTTTTATCCAGGAGCTTAAATAAGTTGGGGATTTGTTAGGATTTTGAGTTTTGACATTCCAGTTGGGTTCTAATTGCTAATAAATCATTCTATATGGATTAAGTAGTGAGGGGAAATCACGAATCAAACCGCTGATAAGTAAGGTTAGTTAAAGTGATGCTTTGAATTTGGTTCTTGAGAAGAATTAGAAGAATATATGTGTTGCTATTGTAAATGTTTTTGTTGTAGTGGTGTGCTGTGAACTCCATGGGAGTTTTATATGCTTCTTGTTATGAACTTATCAAGCTGCAAAGTCCGCTTGAACGATCACCGTCTACAATAATGCCACAATTTAAAAATGGGTCAAGACACTTTGTAAGTGACTTAACTCGACCTTTTAAATAACTTTCATTAATACTAAAAGTATAAAAATACTTCAGTACCAAAACCACATCCATATCCTTTCCTCCTTCAACTTCTCTTTACCAAATCTTTACAATATCAAAACCTTAACTTTCCAATTTCTATTAACTATCCTTTTATAGTTTCCAGATCCTTAACTTCCACCATTACTTGAAATCCTTGAAAATTAAGCCACCTTATTAAAACATCCTTTATAACACTGTATTCACATTAAATAAATCCCCACAAGGACCTCCATAACAACCAAAATGCTCTTCCAAACTCAAGCACCCTTTAATCTACCAAAGTCACTTCAAATCGACACTTTAACTAGCAAAAATTCCTTACAATACCAATCCCTCTAAAACCAACCTTCCAACATCACCAAACAACTTCAACTAACATTACATAAATACCAATTTGTTCCAGAACATCCTCTACCAACATAGTCCTAACTTAAAGAGTCCAAACATGCTCCATTACCTTCCAAATTCCTTCCTAAACACCAATTCAATCAAAATCAACTTCCCACATCTTATTATAACCTTAACAAGTATTTATCAACAACTAATTCATTCAAATCATCTTTTGTTAACAAAACCCCAATTCAAGGAGCCATAACAATTTCTAAAAATCCCCAAAATCTTTTCCAACTTCAATAAACCTCAATACTTCCCAAACATCTTCAATTTAGCAGTGAATAATCATAATAACAACTTATAAATCCTAAAGTCTCAATTTTTCCATAACACCCTAACATCGAAAAGACCAAATTTCACAAAATTAACTTCACAAGAGGCAAGGATCAAGCTTACAAAGTTCTAGAACACAGGAAGGAGCTTCACTACTGCCGGCCGCCGTCCAGAACTCGCCGGAATCGGCCCTTAAGTGACCGGCCGAACTGGAACAAGAGGAGGGAAAGGGAAGATGAGACATGAAGTTGGAACATGCAGAAATCACAAAAGAACTAAGGAAATTATCACCCACCTTCAACAACAACTCACTTCGCCGGAAAATTAGGACCACCGTCGCCGGAAAACACTCCAAACCGCCGGCCAACTGGAAAAAGGAAAGAGGAGTTGAGGAAATGACAAGAAAATGTTGGAAATGGAAGAACAACTCAAGGAAACCAAGAAAAATCAAACCTTTCCTCCCCAACCGCCCTTCACGTCGCCGGAAGGCCTCGCCGCCGGTCACCAACTCGCGTCGCCAGAGAGAAGAGAACACGCGAACAACACACTCACACCCACACGTATTAAGCTCAACTTTCACGGCCCTGTGGAGAAAAGAGAAGGAGATGACCGGAAATGAGGGAGCTTTTGGAGTGGAAAATGGAGAAAATGGTGAAAAAGGGGAGGGAAAGAATGGCGGTGCATTCAGAGGGAGGAGGGAGCTCGGGTTTAATGATAAGGAAGGGAGGGAAGGCCGTGTTTGGCATGCACTTTCTTGGTCAGAAATGGATTATTTCGTACCGGAAGTTACCATAATGTCCTCTTTTAATATAAAACCACTTAAACCAGCCTCAAATCTTCTTAAACTTCAAAATATTTTTAGCTTTACCACTCCCTCATATTTCAAACTTTTCATTTCTTTAGTAATTATATGCATATTAATTACTCAAAATTTCCAAAATATTCCCAAAAGTCACCAAAAGTTCCTAAAAATTCCCAAAATTCCTAATTTCTCCATTTATCATTTCCAAAACACTCTTTAATCCTGTATTAAATTTTCAGGATGTTACAATTCTCCCCACCTTTTAGGAATTTTGCCCTCAAAATTCAATATCATCGCATCTTTACCAAATGAAAACAATAGAGAAATGAGGTAAAATGTACCTAGGAATAGCTGTGGGTACTTCTCACACATCTGTTCCTCAGCTTCCCAAGTCGCATCTCCTGGAGTCATACCTCTCCAGAAAACCTTCACTAGGCGAATGGTCTTATTTCTCAATTGCTTATCCTTGACATCCAAAATTCTTTCAGGCTCCACTCGAAAAGTCAAATTGTCCTCCAACTCTACTTCTTCAGGCTCAATAACATGAGAAGGATCAGGGTGATATTTCTTCAACTGTGACACATGAAACACATCGTGTAGTCTCGATAGCTGTGGCGGAAGAGCTATCCGGTAAGAAACATCACCGACCTTCTCAATCACATCGAAAGGACCCATATATCGAGGGGATAACTTCTTAGCCCGTATTGATCTGCCAACACCTGTCATTGGCGAAACTTTCAAAAATACATGATCACCCTCTTCAAACTCTAGTGGTCGTCGTCGCTTATCTGCATAACTTTTCTGTCTACTCTGAGCCGTCAACAATTTCTCCCGAATCATCTCAATCTTTTGAGTCGTCTCATCCACAATATCCGGGCCAATAACAGCCCTTTCACTCACTTCCGTCCAACAGATTGGCGATCGACACTTTCTACCATACAAAGCCTCATAAGGAGCCATACCAATACTCGACTGGTAACTATTGTTATAAGCAAATTCTGCTAGTGGAAGATGCTTATCCCAACTACCAGGCAACTCAATAGCACATGCCCGCAGCATATCCTCAAGGATTTGATTAACCCTTTCTGTCTGACCATCTGTTTGAGGGTGATACGCAGTACTGAACTTGAGCTTACTGCCTAAAGCAGCCTGTAGTGACGTCCAATATCCCGATCTATAGCGCTGATCTCTATCTGAAATAATACTCTTTGGTACCCCATGCAAACGCACAATCTCATCAACATACAACTGAGCCAACTTTTCCATTGGACTAGAAATCTGAACAGGCAAAAAGTGTGCTGACTTAGTCAACCGATCCACAATCACCCAAATAGAATCATGACCTGACTGAGTACGCGGTAACCCCACAATGAAATCCATAGATATATCATCCCACTTCCACTGAGGCACCTCAATACTTTGTAGCAATCCACCGGGCTTTTGGTGCTCAATCTTGACTTTCTGGCAAGTCAAGCACTTAAGTACAAACTGTGTCACATCCTTTTTCATCCCTGGCCACCAAAATCCTCGCTTCAAATCATTATACATCTTAGTAATTCCCGGATGCATGGCATATTTACTCCTGTGAGCCTCTTCCAAAATAGTCTGCTTTATCTCAGCACAATCAGGAACACAAATACGATGCTTAAACCTTAAAATCCCCTGACCATCAATCTCAAAATCTAAGACTGATCCATCCTCCAATTCTTTTCGAATCTTACTCAAATTGTCATCCTTCTCCTGTGATACTCGCAAATCGGTATACAAGTCAAAATCAACTACTACTGCTCTCAAAATGGCCTGCTTCACCCCAGGAACAACTCGCATATCACGTAAAGTTTCCAACCAAGCCTGTTCCTCAAGACTCATTGCAAAGACATGAGCCGATTTCCTACTTAAAGCGTCAGCAACCACATTGGCTTTCCCAGGGTGATACTTGATTTCAAACTTATAATCACTTAGCAACTCCATCCAACGACGTTGCCTACCATTCAACTCTTTCTGATCCATCAAATACTTGAGACTTTTATGATCACTGAACACTTCAAACTGAGCCCCAAAAAGATAATGGCGCCAGATTTTCAAGGCAAACACCACTGCACACAACTCCAAATCATGAGTTGGGTAGTTTACTTCATGTGGTCTCAATTGTCTCGAGGCATAAGCTATTACTTTGCCATTTTGCATCAACACACATCCCAAACCCATCAATGACGCATCAGTATACACCTCAAACGGTTGAGACGAATCTGGCAAAACCAACACTGGAGCGGTAGTCAAAAGAGTCTTTAACTCCTGAAATGCTGCTTCACATTGCTCCGTCCATACAAAAGGGCGATCTTTCTTGGTCAAATTTGTCAAAGGACGGGCAATCTGCGAAAAACCACGAATAAACCTCCGATAATAACCAGCTAATCCTACAAAACTCCGTACTTCAGTTACTGATTTCGGAGATTCCCACTGCAATACCGCCTCAACTTTACTAGGATCCACCGCAACACCTTCAGAAGAAACCACATGCCCCAAAAACTTTACTTCTTTCAGCCAAAATTCACATTTAGACAACTTAGCATAAAGTTGATGATCCCTCAAAACTCTCAAAGCAATTCCCAGATGCTCACGATGCTCCTCTTCATTTTTAGAATAAATCAGAATGTCATCAATGAACACCACAATAAACTTATCTAAATATGGCCTGAAAATTCGGTTCATATAATCCATGAACACAGCAGGAGCATTAGTCAAACCAAAAGGCATCACCAAGAATTCATAGTGGCCATAACGGGTTCTAAAGGCCGTCTTAGGAACGTCCTCTACCCGAACTCTTAACTGATGATAACCTGATCTCAAGTCAATCTTAGAAAACACGGAAGCCCCAACTAACTGATCCAACAAATCATCTATCCTAGGCAACGGGTACTTATTCTTTATTGTGACTTTATTCAGCTGACGGTAATCTATGCACAACCTCATGCTACCATCCTTTTTCTTAACAAACAAAACTGGAGCTCCCCACGGTGACACACTAGGTCGAATAAAACCTTTTTCAAGCAATTCTTCAATCTGCTTCTTCAACTCAGCTAATTCTATCGGAGCCATCCTATATGGTGCCTTAGAAATCGGACTAGCCCCTGGTTCTAAATCAATGGTGAATTCCACTTCTCGCTCAGGTGGAAGACCCTGAATATCAGCGAAAACTTCAGTATAATCCTTAACCACATCTATATCTTCAATGCTAATCTCCTCCTCAGATTTAATTGAGAAGAAAACAGCAAACACCTGACAACCCCTCCGCACGCACTTCTCAGCTTGTGTGGCGGATAGTAACAAGGAACCACTGGAACCCCCAACAGTTAAAGAATTTACCGCATATCTCACAGCCCGTTCCTTACAAAGCAAAATGACATTATTGGCTATCAACCAATCCATGCCAATAATCACCTCTATTCCTTTAAGGGGTAAACATACAAGGTCAATCACAGAGTCTCGACCTTCATACTGAAGGTCCAAGCCTTTACATACATGAGCAGTTACAAACACAGCTCCACTAGGGGTAGTTACTTTCAAATCATAAGATAATGCAGATAAAGTAAGGCCAAGTTCCTTAGCACAGTCATAGGAGATAAAAGAATGTGTTGCACCAGAATCAAATAACACTTCAACACTATGACCTCGGATGGAAACCATACCTTGAATCACATTAGGAGACGCTGTGGCCTCCTCTCTTGTGGTAACATACACACGTCCAGGAGCCATAGGGCGATTGCTATGACTTGCCTGACCTTGCTGTCCCCTCTTAGGGCAAAACTTGTAAGTATGGCCCAATTCATTACAGTGATAACACCTCCAACACTCTCCCACATGAAACCTCCCACATCTATCACAAGGACCTCTCACACTAGATGCTGAGGCAGCTGACTCCTGATAAGACCCCTGACTAGCACCTGCTCGACCTCTACCACCAAAAGATTGGGTTCTGCCACCCCTGAACTGATTTCTCTGCCCAGATCTTCCTTGGTGTTGTCTGCGAAAACTACCCCTCTGATTATACCCTTGCGTATGACCTTGGCCTTGAGATCTCCTCCCAGAACTCCCAGAAGTACTCGTACCCGCACTGTGACTTTTTGAGATACCTCCTGAAGGCCCTAAGTAGTTAGTAAATTTACCCTGGTCGTCATCACGATCCAAAGTACCTGAACTTCTCAAGTTTCTGGCCACAAGACAAAAATACTCACAAGAATCCTCAAAACTAACAAACGGCCTAGCATACAGATATGGTCGCATCACAGGTCTAGCTTTCTGAATCAATTGAGTATGCTTCCATTCAGGATCATCTTTATATTGCAGATAAGTCACATAACGTGATAAATTATTGAAAATAGCAATAAATTCATCCTCGTGCATATTGCCTTGCATTAATTTATTAAATTCAAGCTCTTTCTCATGTCTGATTGTAATGGGAAAGTAATGCTCCAGGAATTTTTCTTTAAATTCTGACCACACAGTCATGGAGTCATCCATACCCCTAGCTGACTTCCACCATCTTTTAGCATCACCGGTCAACAGTAAGATAGCAACCCTGGCTTTCTGGTACTCATTACAAGCAACAGCTTGGAAAATTGTCTCTAATCTATCGATCCATTCTTCTGCTACTTCAGGTTGGCGACCTCCTTCAAAAGTACCAGGATTGTGCCTAGACACATCTTTCCAAACTCTATTAACAGCACGGTCTTCTTGGGTAACTTCTTGCTGGGTCCCATGAGTTTCACTCTCATGGCCCAATTCAAACTCTCCTTCACTTTGATGCTGATGGCCCATATCTTGTTTAAATTTTTGTAACCTTTCTTCCATTGTCTCCAAAATTACATCTCTCAACTGATTCACAAACTCCGACCCAAAGTTTTGTGCCGGTATTGATTGTTGTGAATCTTGGAATTGATTATAGCTATCTTCTTCTCCACCCACCTAGGGAATAATGATAATAATCATAAAAAGAATTAGTGATCATAATAATAAGGAAGGGAAGGAAGGGGTTTATATATCGCCATTCTATATGCAATGCAACAGGCAGGGTATCGTTTACCATAAAACTGATACCAAATTGTAAAGTACCTCCTACTTAAATAAAATTAACCTTAACCTATCTCAACTAGTAATCAAATTTAATCCAAACAATGGAATCTAACCATGTTAGTAAAGGATTCACCTAACATGGTTAGCAAAAGAATTTCTCTATAATTAAGAGATTACATATCTAACTATGTTAGAAAAGATAATCCTCTAACATAGTTAGCAAAAGAATCACCATCACCTAATAAATCACACAATCAATATCATAATCTAAATCTAACCATGTTAGAAAAGAATCACCTAACATGGTTAGAAACAGAAACTAACCAAACTATCTAAAAATAAACCATATTAGAGCGGGGCCCATCTAATATGATTACACACACAGGAAAACATAAAACACTCAATACTTCCTCCATCTACCACATCAACATATTAGGAAAACCGAGTTTCCTATATACATTCATTCAAGTTCTCATCACCTGGAAAACAAAATATACATCAACCAAGCCTGACATATTAGTCAAGGTAGTTCCTGAACTATCACAGTAGTAGGAACAATGTTATATAACAACCAAACATTACATTAAGTTACATTACAAATCATACAGTTCACATATACAATAAAATTCACTCAAAACAACATTCAAATATGCAGAAGCGGGTGCAGCCTAGTGAAATGGCGATATATGTTCCTAACAAGGTCACCTCTGGCCTACTTACTATATCAGTATGGGCCAGACGGCCCCTTCCCCTTCCTCTGCGCCTCCCCCTGGGCATGATCACCTGTAAAAATAAAAGGAATGGGGTGAGACAAAACAATGTCTCAGTAATCACAACGTAACTCACTGTGAAACTCAGAAGTGGGGTAGTGGAGTGTCTACAGGGTACCACAGTTCAAAAACCTGCATACAGCATATAACATTTGCAAATATACACATTTATATATATACAGAACAAATGCATCCATCTCTCAATAGACAGAAATAAACGTGTGTGACACTGTGCCCGGTCTACAATCCGAAAAGCATAAAAGGGACCACTCTAATCAATGTGAAAATCCCTGGTTCCTTTACAATCCGAGGAACCCGTACTATTAACCTATCGATTTGCGCAAATCGATAGGTTACATCGGCCGACGGTACTAATAACCAGTGTCATGCAACATACAAAAGATTATATATAAATATGAATTTATATAAAGTACAGTTCAGTTGAAAGGTACCCTATAGCCCACGTTTATGTATAATGTAATCTGAATTCATTTTATTTATATATATATATATAAATAAGCAGAAGAGGATGTCAGAAAATCCTCAACTACCATCACCCTCAGTATCACAGTCAGTTAAGCGTGATTACCTGCTAAACTTCACTGCAGCAGATATACGCAGATAACAGTTATCTTCAAAGTCCGCTTGAACGATCACCGTCTACAATAATGCCACAATTTAAAAATGGGTCAAGACACTTTGTAAGTGACTTAACTCGACCTTTTAAATAACTTTCATTAATACTAAAAGTATAAAAATACTTCAGTACCAAAACCACATCCATATCCTTTCCTCCTTCAACTTCTCTTTACCAAATCTTTACAATATCAAAACCTTAACTTTCCAATTTCTATTAACTATCCTTTTATAGTTTCCAGATCCTTAACTTCCACCATTACTTGAAATCCTTGAAAATTAAGCCACCTTATTAAAACATCCTTTATAACACTGTATTCACATTAAATAAATCCCCACAAGGACCTCCATAACAACCAAAATGCTCTTCCAAACTCAAGCACCCTTTAATCTACCAAAGTCACTTCAAATCGACACTTTAACTAGCAAAAATTCCTTACAATACCAATCCCTCTAAAACCAACCTTCCAACATCACCAAACAACTTCAACTAACATTACATAAATACCAATTTGTTCCAGAACATCCTCTACCAACATAGTCCTAACTTAAAGAGTCCAAACATGCTCCATTACCTTCCAAATTCCTTCCTAAACACCAATTCAATCAAAATCAACTTCCCACATCTTATTATAACCTTAACAAGTATTTATCAACAACTAATTCATTCAAATCATCTTTTGTTAACAAAACCCCAATTCAAGGAGCCATAACAATTTCTAAAAATCCCCAAAATCTTTTCCAACTTCAATAAACCTCAATACTTCCCAAACATCTTCAATTTAGCAGTGAATAATCATAATAACAACTTATAAATCCTAAAGTCTCAATTTTTCCATAACACCCTAACATCGAAAAGACCAAATTTCACAAAATTAACTTCACAAGAGGCAAGGATCAAGCTTACAAAGTTCTAGAACACAGGAAGGAGCTTCACTACTGCCGGCCGCCGTCCAGAACTCGCCGGAATCGGCCCTTAAGTGACCGGCCGAACTGGAACAAGAGGAGGGAAAGGGAAGATGAGACATGAAGTTGGAACATGCAGAAATCACAAAAGAACTAAGGAAATTATCACCCACCTTCAACAACAACTCACTTCGCCGGAAAATTAGGACCACCGTCGCCGGAAAACACTCCAAACCGCCGGCCGACTGGAAAAAGGAAAGAGGAGTTGAGGAAATGACAAGAAAATGTTGGAAATGGAAGAACAACTCAAGGAAACCAAGAAAAATCAAACCTTTCCTCCCCAACCGCCCTTCACGTCGCCGGAAGGCCTCGCCGCCGGTCACCCACTCGCGTCGCCAGAGAGAAGAGAACACGCGAACAACACACTCACACCCACACGTATTAAGCTCAACTTTCACGGCCCTGTGGAGAAAAGAGAAGGAGATGACCGGAAATGAGGGAGCTTTTGGAGTGGAAAATGGAGAAAATGGTGAAAAAGGGGAGGGAAAGAATGGCGGTGCATTCAGAGGGAGGAGGGAGCTCGGGTTTAATGATAAGGAAGGGAGGGAAGGCCGTGTTTGGCATGCACTTTCTTGGTCAGAAATGGATTATTTCGTACCGGAAGTTACCATAATGTCCTCTTTTAATATAAAACCACTTAAACCAGCCTCAAATCTTCTTAAACTTCAAAATATTTTTAGCTCTACCACTCCCTCATATTTCAAACTTTTCATTTCTTTAGTAATTATATGCATATTAATTACTCAAAATTTCCAAAATATTCCCAAAAGTCACCAAAAGTTCCTAAAAATTCCCAAAATTCCTAATTTCTCCATTTATCATTTCCAAAACACTCTTTAATCCTGTATTAAATTTTCAGGATGTTACATTAAGAAACTTACATAACCTTATTAAAGTCTTCCGCGCATCATCCTCCAAAATTCCTCTTATAGCTACCGGCAAAAGTTGTTGCATTAACACATGGTAATCATGAGACTTCATTCCCGTCAACTTCAAATCATCCATTGACACAAGTTTGCTAATATTAGAGGAATATTCATGTGGCACTTTCATCCCACGTAAACACTCACACAATCGTGTTTTCTCAAGTTTGGAAAGTGTATGAGCAGCAGGTTCCATATATGCTTTCTTTCCATCTTCACTAATTGTCGGATGTAACCGTTGTCTTATACCCATCTCAACTAAATCTCTTCTAGCGTTGAGCCCATCTTTGGTTTTTCCTTGAATGTGTAACAACGTTCCGACAATACTTTCTGCAAGATTTTTCTCCACATGCATCACATCAATACTGTGTCTCACATCAAGACAACGCCAATAAGGGAGATCAAAGAAGATTGACCTCTTCTTCCAAATGTTAGTCCATTTCTTCTTCTTCTTTCCTTTACCAAATTCCACAGTAACACTAGCAACACGACGATAAACCTCTTCACCTGTTAACGGAATTGGAGCAGATGCATGCTCAGGAAAGCCATTAAATCGCTTCCTCAGTCGACGGTATGGGTGGTGGCGATCAAGAAACCTCCTATGACCGAGGTAAAGTCTTCCTTCCATACTTGAGCTGGACGAAATTAGTGTCATCCTCACAAATTGGACATGCCTTATGTCCCTTGACACTATATCCTGAGAGATTGCCATATGCAGGTAAGTCATTGATTGTGGTAAACAACAAAGCTCGCAACTTGAATGTCTCCTTTTTGTATGCATCAAACACATCAACACCTTCATTCCACAACATCTTCAAGTCCTCGATCAACGGAGCAAGATAAACATCGATATCGTTCCCAGGCTGTTTCGGTCCCGAAATCATCATACACATCATAAGATATTTCCGTTTCGTGCACAACCAAGGTGGAAGGTTGTAAATGACAAGCAAAACTGGTCAAGCACTATGTTTGCTAGAGACACTCCCAAATGGGTTAAATCCATCTGTGCAAAGGCCGAGACGGAGGTTTCTAGGATCACTAGCAAACTCTGGAAAAATTGAATCAACCTTTTTCCATTGAGGAGAGTCAGCAGGATGTCGAAGATATCTAGAATCAGAATTTCTCTGATCACAATACCACCTCAGATTCTCTGCTTCTGTTGCATTCGCGAACAATCGTCTAAACCTTGGAACTATTGGAAGGTACCACATTACTTTCGAAGGTTCACCTTTTTTTGATTTGTTTGTCTCTTCGTCGTCGTCGTCATCATCAGCACCCTTCCTCTGTTTATACCTTGGCTCCTGACATCTTGGACACACATGTAACCCTTCATATTCATTTCTATATAAAATACAATCATTGGGACAAGCATGTATCTTCTGATACTCCATACCCATCTTACTTAGCATTTTCTTGGCCTCATACATTGTCTTCGGAACCGCATTGTTATCCGGGAACATATCGCTCAAAGCTGCGAGCATTTTCGAGAAACCCGCGTCTGCCCACCCATTTTCCGTCTTTATTTCTAGTATTGTTAGAATGAAGGTCAGACGGCTATACTTCTTACACCCTGGAAACAAAGGTGTCTCAGCATCACCACGCACTTTGTCGTACTCGTCTGACACAACAAACGACTCCGCTGCGATATCATTTATCATGTTGTCCATGCCAACATCGCAAACATATTCATCATCATCATTATCATCCACCTCCGCTGCTTTTACATGTTCCACGGTAGTTCCCAATTCCCCATGCCAAATCCACTTCCTATATCGGCGATTGATCCCCTCACAAATAAGGTCATTCCTTATAGAGTCAAGGCTCTTGCGATCAACATTCACACACTTCACACAAGGGCACGGGTACTTTTCATTCTTACTCGCCACATTTCTTTTGGCAAATTCAATAAACTCTTCCACCCCTTTTTGATATTCTTCACTAGTTCGCAAAGCATCCATCCAAGCAAGATCCATGGCTACAAGCTTTGGTTACTTAACTTTTGAATATTACCAGAACAATCGTACCAATTAGATTACTAATTCTAATCGGTCATAACAGTGAACAACATAACATTACTTAATCATCCATTCAGCATAACATTACTACTCAAACCAAGATTACTAATGAAACCAAGATTACTAAGCATCCATCTAGCATAACATTACTAATCAAAAACGAATATATCAACAATATACCCAGCATAACATCAATTCAGCAATATATCTACAATATAGAAACTTCCATATGATGACAAAAACAAATCATCTTAGTTTCTCTTAAGAAAATCATTTCACATTGCACACTAAAAGTAACCCAAAATATTATGTCCCTCGGTTACTAAAATAGCAGCAAAAAGAGCATCCTATAACCCAACAAGTCTCAAAAACAAGAAGAGTAACAAAAATCTTCATCCTATCGTCACGGTTCAAGCATCACATTATATGAACACTAAAATATAGGCATAATTTAGTAATTGCTTTCATCAGAGGTCCCAACACCTAAGTTGTACTTGTGTTTATATAAATGAACCGAAATCTATAGCATAACCTAAATCGTTCCAACCTTGATTACATATAAGATATTAATAGGTAAATCATATGGCCTAAAATTTATGAAACAGCAAGTACACAAGCCAAAGTGGGAGATTATGATATCTGAAGGCAAAATTTACATATAAGATATTAATAGGTAAATACCTCAGAGGCGGCGGCGGTGAAGAGGGAGGCAGCGGCGAGAAGTGAGACGGAGAAGGACGGCGGATGGAGAAGGAGGCGCGAGAGAGAAGGAGAAGGACGGCGGACGAAGGTGAAGTGAGAGAAGGAGAAGGAGAAGGACAGCGGCGAGAAGTGAGACGGAGAAGGACGGCGGAGGTGTTGTTGAGAGAGATGAAGGTGAGAGGCGAAGGTTGAAGGCGCGAAGGTTGAGAGGCCGAGATAAGGTTGGAGATAAGGTTGAGAGGCGAAAGTGAGACGGAGATGAAGGTGAGAGGCCGAGATAAGGTTGGAGATAAGGTTGGAGGCACGAAGTGAGTGAAGTGAGTGAGGTTGGAGGGAAATAAAACGTCTTATGGCGCCAGAATTTTCACACCTTCCACGACCACATATTTGAATGTGTGGTCGTGGAAGGTGTGCGTACCCTTCCACGACCACAACTCCCTTGTTGTGGTCGTGGAAGGGTACGCACACCTTCCACGACCACACATTCAAATGTGTGGTCGTGGAAGGTGTACTTTCCACGACCACATGTACAAATGTGGTCGTGGAAAGTCTCCGCTTGAACAGTTATTTACATGTTATGCCACCGCGTTTTTTTTCAACGACCAGCATTGGCTTTTTAGTGGTTAATTATGGTCGTGAAAAGCCTATTTTCTAGTAGTGGTAGCCTCCCTTCCTTTGTCCCTTATATTCGCGCGTCCGTGTGTGTGTGGCGAGAAAGAGAGGATGAAGAGTTTGGGGTCGGGGTGACCGGAGGTCCGTTCATTTTTCCGTCGAGTTCTCCGGCGAACTTGTAGGCTAATGAGAGCTCTTAAACATTGGGTAATGTCTCCTCTTTCCTTTTTCCCTTTGCTCTTGATTTGGGAAATATATTTTAGGGTTTTGTGCAAATTAAAGTTATGTTTCAGGGAGGAAATTGGCTGTTTAGGAACCAAATTAAGGTGATTTCTAAGTGATGTATGGGTTAGAATTGTTTAATTTTGGGTTAGAATGAATTTTGGAGCAAAGTAAGTGTTGAAATGTTAGGGTTTCTTATGGTTTTCGAAATTCTTGATCATTTGGCCGTTTTGAACCATCTGTTTGGATCTTATAAGCCTAATAAGAGTTTCTAAAAGTGTGGGTTATTTAAATTTGAGCCTATGTAAGTTTTGTTTTATCCAGGAGCTTAAATAAGTTGGGGATTTGTTAGGATTTTGAGTTTTGACATTCCAGTTGGGTTCTAATTGCTAATAAATCATTCTATATGGATTAAGTAGTGAGGGGAAATCACGAATCAAACCGCTGATAAGTAAGGTTAGTTAAAGTGATGCTTTGAATTTGGTTCTTGAGAAGAATTAGAAGAATATATGTGTTGCTATTGTAAATGTTTTTGTTGTAGTGGTGTGCTGTGAACTCCATGGGAGTTTTATATGCTTCTTGTTATGAACTTATCAAGCTGCAAATATGGGCATATTGCATTGAGAAGCTGCAATATGGGCATATTACATAAGAGGTATGGGCATATATCTTCAAATGTCATGTACCCTATGTCTTCCACCACCATCTTTCCTTCTCAAAGTATGTTACTTACACTATTATATTCTTGTTTTGAAAATATCTGCTGTTTTCTTATGGTAGCTTTTCTTAATCTTTCTAAGAGCCTGGTTTGCTCGGGCCTCCAGTCAAACATGAAGGAAGCTCTGCTAATCATGATTATGATATGAAAAAGGGACTATTGACACCGAGGCACGTTCTAGATGTAAGAATTCAAAGTTCAGGTGAACCCCCTCTTATACCAAGGCCTCCCACTCAAGCATCACCATCTTTAATGCATCCACATGGAGGCTGGTTGATAGAAGATGACATAAGTAGTAAGGCTCAGCTTAATATTCGACCTACTGCACCTGTTAATGTAAAGTTTGAAAAGCATCAGCCTCAGCTGAAATCTTTGTCTCAGAGCATGCAAATTTCAGCTTCCAATGCTTTATTCTCACAAGCATCACAAGGGAAGGTTGAAGAGGTTTGTCAATGGAATTATATTTATTCCTGCTTTCCGTAATGTTTGTGTGATTTTTGGAGTACTCTTAAGGTTGATTCTATCAGTTTTTCTTAATGCAGGCAAGTTCTGCCCGGGATTTGCATAGGCAAACTCTGCCATCTACATCCCCACTGGCAGGTAATTGTTCAGACTTATTTTTTTTAATACATTCTGATAGACATAGGCAAACTCTGTCTATCATGAGCCATGCATTTTTTTTATCACCGAGGGCGCTAAATTGCTCTTTCTAAAGAAGAAAAGAGGACCTCAAACTTGTAAGCAGCATGTCATTCTTAAATAATTCATCCACATGAGAAGACCTGTTTTAGGTCTCCTCTTGCCTTGCAAAATGCTATTTGTGTAATGACTAGAACTCAGAGAAGTTAAAGAATTTAATTTGCTTTGCCATTCATTAATTTGTAATATTTCTACTGTGTCTCTCCTTTCGACAATCCCTCCAAGTGGGATAAGGTTGTTCACGTTGTAGTCTCTCTTTCTGACATTTATGATATTCTCTCACTTCTTATTGCTTTGTTTGTTCAAACTTCACGCTCTTATGGTGAATTGTATGAACCATTTGTCCCTTTCATATCCATGTCTGAGTATGGTATAAAGGAACGAGTTTCTCTTAGATTTGTGACTTGGAAAATCCATTTGAGGATGGGACAAATTCGAAAATCAGAGGACACCGAAAGAGTAGATCCTGGATATGTTATAAATTCACTATATTTTATATGGTTCAGATCTAACATGATTATTATGGTGGAGCTGTCATTTTCTATACTTTTTAAGATCCTTTAAATGATGCTGACAAACTTTCTCTCAAACTTTTCAGTGGCAATTAAATTTCATGATGTGATATCTTTTGATTTCTTTGATTATGTTTTGTGTTATTTACTGAAGCTTTTATGCAGATGATGGTGCATCACAGGATGGCATGGCTTCCAAAAGCAGAGAGTTTCAAAGTGAAGTGGGAAAATTGAATTTGTTGCCTACTTTATCCATTGGAGTGCTGCAAGAAATTGGAAGGCGGTGTAACTCTAAGGTATATGTGGTTTCTGCTTGCAATTGTTTGTTTAAAGGTTTTCAGGTATTATTTTTCATGTGTTTCTTTTTTTAGGTTGAATTTAGGTCCATTGTAAGCACCAGTAAGGCCTTGCAGTTTTCAGTGGAGGTCAGTGGAAGTTTTTTCTTAATAGATATTTTCCAGTGAACTCATCATTTCATGCCTGCAAGAGTAATTATGTTCTATTACATTATTGTTTCTTATTTAGTTTGATTTCATGTTGGCGTATAAGATTGATAGACCCAACAATGCTTCCTGTTGAATCATAAGTTTGATTGACATTATGTAATCATCTATATTAAGCCATAGAGAATTTTTGCTCAGTGACACTAGCGCCTGAATGCTAATGAGTATCATAATTCAATTTTCTGAGCCTCCACCTTCTTCCGATCTATAGAGTTTCTCCTAGGATGTGTATTTACCATGTTTTCTTCTGATAACATTGTTTATTAAAAAAGTTATAGAATGAAACTTATGAAATGCTTTAATTTTTGCTCAGTGACACTAGCGCCTGAATGCTAATGAGTATCATAATTCAATTTTCTGAGCCTCCACCTCTTATATTTGATATTTTTAAAATGAAATGCTTTAATTTTATGCTTGAACTTATCAAGCTGCAAATATGGGCATATTGCTTAGCATGAGTTTGTCCAGTGCTTTCACTTCTAAGTAGGCATACTATTTAGCTTGAGTTTCATTGGATATTTTTGTGGTAGTATTCTGTGATCATTAAAATTTCTAGCTTTTTTATTGTTACAATAATCTGTTATTATTTACAGGCAGAATTTAATTAATTCAAGGGAGTATTTCTTGCTTACATAATTTTTGCATTTACAGATATCAAAACTTTTGCATTGCAATAATGTTGAACTTCTTTTTTATGTAGAGATATTTATATTTGCTATCCTCATTTCACCCTAATTTTTAGGATTCTTCTAAGGTTGTTTGTTATCCTCATTTTTCAGGTTTAGTTCATTTTCTGACTTCTTCAATTGGCTCATAAATATCTTCTAGCTGGTAATCTTTGTCTAATTTTTGTACCTTCTGCCTAGACTTTGAAATGTAATTCTGAAGGCATTTACTTTATTTCCTTCTTGTATATATGCTTCTTTGGACTTTGCAATGTACTTCAACTTCACTGGTGATACTGCTTTTTGGACTGATATATTACTTGGATATTTGATTGAATTTGTGTGGACAAATGTAAGCATATATATTTATGACAATTAATTTTTTATTTACCTCATTAAATTATGTGGGAGAGGAGGCATGGAAGAAAAAACTGTTTAAGAAGACAAGGATAATTGAATGAGGTATGCAGAGGAGGCATGTGATGATGCTTTCTTTAACGTAACACTATTTTTAATCTGTTTTAGTCATTGGGCAGGTTATTTGGATTGGAGCTTAACCACTCCATAAGATCTAAGGTATTTTTGACTGGTACAATTAAGGTTTATGTCTATGCCTTGCTGCATATTGGTTTTAGAACTGAAAAGTATACATAACATTTAAATTTATGGCTGAAGTTGCAGTAAATATCTAATTGTTAGTTTCATGCAGAATAAGATCAAATACAAACTTTTTTTATGGCTTGTGCAAGAATTTAGTTCATGAGAAGTGATTTTTTTGAAGTTTGCTTTGATTTTGGGATGTATGTTGTTCTTTGAAGTTTGGTTCAAAGAATTACGTGTATACAGGTGGCAAATGTAAAAGAATATATATTAAAAAAAATATATATATAGCTGTACATGCGCTTAAAGCGCATGTAGAGATAGGTACCTCTACATGCGCTTTAAGCGCATGTATAGGCACCTCTACATGCGCTTTAAGCGCATGTAGATGTACATGCGCTTAAAGCGCATGTAGAAATAGGTACCTCTACATGCGCTTTAAGCACATGTAGATGTACATGCGCTTAAAGCGCATGTAGAGGTACCTACCTCTACATGCGCTTTAAGCGCATGTATAGCCCCTCTCTACATACGCTTTTAAAAAGCGCATGTAGAGTCTTTACCAGCGCCCCCCTCTACATGCGCTTTATAAGCGTATGTAAAGGCCAAAATAAGCGCATGTAAATGGGGTAATCTGTGGTAGTGGTCGGTGTAGGGCTATACCGGTGCTTAAACACTGGGCACCGGTATAGAGCTACTAGTATAGGCACATTTATACTAGTGATTATGGGACTTCTTCCATAATATTTCTGTTTCTATACTCATGCATGAAAGCAATTCTCCCAACTTTTAAATGCATAAAAAGTACTGTACATGAGATGACACCTAGCACCTTGGTTTGTCTTGTTTAAATACGATATGATGATGTGTGTTTGACCTTTGGTGCATGTGATGGATGGAAAGATTTCTACCTCTGGATAAGAATGTGACCTAACACCCTTGATCAGCTGAGTAAATGTCCTTTCAGAAAATCGGAAGTAAATACATACATCTCATTGATTCAACTAAAATAAAAAAAAAATATTGATGTTAATTGGCGCTTTCTCCTCCCTCAATCCAACATACTCTTTTTTTATATGAGATATAAATGCACTGAAATTAAGAAAAAACGATGGTTAACACATTAAATTTTAGTTAAATAATTTAAAAAATTTACCTATTACATTTGCTTGATTTCTTTCCTCCTGTTTTCAAAATCCAACTTTTTACATTGATTAAAATTGAAATATGGTACTAGTTTTAATATAAAATTTAGTATGATATGCAATTTTAATTTATCCATGTCAAGGACTAGAGATAATAATTTTTAGCTCTCTAGATGACCTGGATTATGGATCTATAATCTCTTCCAAAAAGCCTCCTACATTTGTTTAGATTGGGGGAGTGAATTACACATTATTTGTTTCACTTGTCGTTTTGGTGAGTGACTCATCACTTCATGCTCGAAACTACTGTTAGTAATAAGCACATGAGTGAATCAGATTACTAGCCAAAATCTTTTACATGAAGGTGGTGTATGAAAATATAGATGAAAAATAAGTTTCACAAAATTTTTTATGTATATAATGGATAACCAAATAAAAACTATGAACGAAAGGAGTATACTACTATTATTCAACCAATGGATCAAATTCCAATACATGCATATATACGAACAAATAAATTAATTCCAATCATATATGCACAGAAAAACAAGCCAATTCCTCCATTCAAATTTAATTAAATCCTATGTATCTGACTAATTATTTTAATCTACAAAACATAAACGCCGGCGGCAGCCGATGATTTGAACAAACTATGTCCTCTGAACAACAACGGAATTATTATTATTTGACCGATCATCAACATCATCATGAACTTTATTAACAGAAGATGGATTAATAGGAGTTCGACATATAGGACAAGTGTTGTGTGACTTGAGCCAAAGGTCAACGCAAAGAAGATGATAAAGATGACCACAATCAGGAAGCAACCTTAACATATCTTCTTCCTTATAATCAGCTAAACAAATGGAACAAGAAGAATTAGAAGGATCTTCAATATTACCACTACTATTATTATAACAAGAGTTTTTCTTCATCTCATAGTATGTGAGCTTAGGGAAGGTGTGATAGTGGAGTCATCAAGGCCTTGTGGTACCTCTATGACGATTGTGCTGACCACCGGTATCGCGGTGGCCGGAGGAGACGCGAGGAAAGTGAACATGGCGGGGTTGCCGGTGAGCTGCCAGAGGCGGAGGCAAGCGAGAAAGATGGATAGGACTAGGAAGAAGATTCCAAAGGTCAAGGCGATGGCGCTGGCGTTGAGGGTCATTATATGTAAGTATAGCTGGAAGAAAGGATATTATTGAAGATAGGATCTTTTGGGAATTAATGGAAGGTATATGACAACTAGTTCTTGTTTTTCCCATCACTTTCTTTCTCTTTCTTTTTTATTTTTAAATAAAATAAATCCATCTAAATTAAAGTACCCGAATGTTGAAATATCAACTTTAGTTACATTGATTTACCCTATGAATCCTATGAAAAACATTATATATATATATATATATATATATATAGCAAATAAAATATACTTCCTCATAAAAGATCCTCTAAAATCTTCACCACTGATTTTTTCACATGTCAACTTTTTCTTGGGATTTGATTGATTTTAGAAAAAAAATGTTACAAAAATTTGTTTGATGTATTTTCAAAATCTCTAAAATGTCTACAATTTTAAAATACTATACCAAATGAGTCTTTAGAGTGATCTTATTATTTTTTATTTTAAAGAAAATTTATAATATGGGAGCTATAAATAAAGACATTCAGTAAGTTAACTTTCAAGATAAAACAAGTTTTATTCGTTAAATAGAGGTGCCAGCCTCTCTTTATTGTGCAGCAAATTTTCCTAGAACGTCCTTATTATATATTTACCTGGGGTGTTTGTCGAGAGACGTGTTGGCTGGATTCCAAATGTGGTGCAAAGTATATTCCATAGGAGTCATATACGGAGCAGGTGCTGGAAAAGATAAGATTGTGACAATGATTTCAAGCCACTTAAGGATATATAAAATGGTATAATATACTCCCTCTATTCCTTAAAAATGAGATAATTTGAATTAATGTGATAAACATATATATGTTCAAATTCAATCAATTCCTTTCCCTAGCATATCTTGTTTTGTTTATGAGGAAGTACATTATGCAACATCAATAACTTGATATGTTTAAAATAGGTTAATCATAAGTGTTGAGTATTTACGTTGAGAAAATTAAATGTGCAAAAAATTGAGATCACCTCTTTACCACAGAATTTTAGGACACTCGTAAATTATTTTTGTTGAAAAATTGTAACTCATTTTTTTATTTACATGAGCTGCATGATAAATTTGACAAAAACCTTAGGGAGAAATGATTTTCTTAATTACAAAAAAAATGCTAGGGAGAATGGGAATGATGGCTTTGCAAGTACCTACTAGATAAATTTGTAGTATATTATAAAGGTTCTCAGATCATCAAGTACCCAGTTAAAATTAAAGGATATAGTGAATTGAAAATCTTAGAGGTATTCTGGAATTGGATGTAGATTAGTGACGAAGGCCAGGGGGACTAGCTAAACCAGGTTGAAATATTTTTATGCACTATTCCTCGTTGTCTCCATCAAATACGCTAAAATTTGAGAATGCCTAGGTGATAAAACTTTCCAACAGACATTTACATAAATATAATAATAATAAATTCTTTTGAATGATAAAATGTGATCACTTAACTGTGTCTCTTCATCAGCCGGTCGTCGGAAATGCTGTATTCCATTAGACTAAAAACAAGGGGGCTACATGAATAACACCTAGATAAAAAAGCAACCATCGCTGATGTCCACCGGAGGGCTTGTCCCTCTTCTCCATCCTCCTAGTTCAACTCAAAAATTCTTTCTTCATTCTGATATGTCCAATATCGAACCTGTGGAGAGCTGATGTCTCTCTTTTACTACTTCATCCTCTCATCCTCACATCTTTCTCACCTATTCAAACCCATTCACCACCTTTGCCGACTGTAGCCTCCGCCGTCCGCCACCGTAGCCTCTGCCGTTCGCCGATCAAAGCCTCCTGCGCCGTCCGCCGGCCGTAGCCTCCACCGTTCGCCAATCGTAGCCTCCGCCGACCGCCGTCCGTCGATCGTAGCCTCCGCCGTCCGCCGTCCGCCGTCCGCCGACCGTAGTCTTTGCCGTCCGCCAACCTCCGCCTTGCGTCCGTAAGTTTGATCTATTGATTAGTTGCATCTCTCAAGATCTGAAGAGGGTGGTTTCAATCTCTAGACCTAGTCTCTGTTGCTGCATGTTGCTGATTTGATTCGGGCTTGCATTTTCCTTTAGTATTCATTACTCATTAAGCTTCACCTCTGAAAAGGAACAATTTTTGGGCTTCTTGAAGAAATTCCTTACTTTTCTTCCTCTACCCAAATATTCAAGTTCCTCTCCCCCATGCATGTTAAGATCCACTCCTTTTGAGTTGAAATCTGGCCTGTTGTAATTTCCTGGGGTTCCTTTCTTTGCGCCTGAGGTTTTTGAGTGAGCTTTAATTTTCCAGTTGGTTCAAGACTCATTTAGGATGGATAATTATGCTCTTGCTAAGGTTGTAGATAGTCGAAAGATTCATGCTTCAAAGCTACAATCTTTGATTAATGTTCACTGGAAGCTTCAGGGTTGGGTTTCAGTAGTCAAGCACACTGATGACTCCTTCTTATTCCAGTTTCAGTATAAGGAGGATTTATTGTATATGTGTTATCATGGTTCATGGCTTTTGAAAGGCTACCTTATCTACTTGATTCCATGGAACTTCAATGTCCCTATGTGTACTGACTTTGCTCATTCTTACTCAATATGGATTCAAATTCATGGTTTACCTCTGAACAACCTCAATGATAAGGTAGCAAAGTTTTTTGGGAATAGTTTGGGGAAGTTCATTTGCTATGATGATAAAAGTGTATCCCAGGGAAAAGGTCTGCGTGTTCGTATTCAACTTTCTCAGGGGAAGCCTTTCTCTTTCAAATTGGGAAGCTTAAATTTCTTTCATGACCATATCAAAGGATTACACATTGTTCTAGAACAGGTTGGACGATTATGTCCTCATTGTTTGAGTATTGGTCATGTTGATAGGTATTGTAAAGCTTCCTCTACATTCCAATCTAAAGGGAAGATTTCAGTTGTTGGCAACAAATCAGTAAGTGTTGAATTTGATAGATTCTTTGGGTGTTACTGGTCAAACTTTCAAGAGACAGGGATTAAATTTGTTCCTTTCTTAAATAGAATCAATTCTAAAAGGAAATGGGAAAATTTGGAGAAGGAAAGTGGTCTTATCAAACGTCCTTGCCTCAATAGAAATCACTTTTTTTATCATCACCTGAGTTTTTCTACCTCTGTACCTATGAGCCACAAACGTCCACTCAACATCACTGCTTGTGAATTTCCAGTTGATGCTGAATCCTTAATAGGTAAGGCAAAAAACTCCAATCAAATTCAGATTGTAAGAGGGAAACGAAAGAGGCCTTGGGGAGAAATAGTTGTTTCTCCTCCTCCATTTAAGAAGAGGTTCGTGATTCAAGAGCTAAACATAACCTCTAGAAAGCAAGAAAACATTAATTCAGAGGGAAAGAGAGTTATCCAAAGCTACCATCTTCATCCTAATAAGCAGGCATTGGCTAGTAATATGAGTTCCCTCACATGTTCTCTCACCTTTGTTGTTGTTAACAAGAAAATGAAGATCCTTCTTCCTTCTACAAATCCAATCTCGTCTTGGAAGCCTTTAGGTGATGATTCTCATGTTCAGTTCAACATGGTATACCTCTGTGTTTCAAGAAAGCGTCCATGGGATGATGACATTCATGCTCATAGTCTGGGTTCTAGCGGAGCTTGTGCCAAAAAGCTCCGCGTGAGTGAATGATTTCAATGAGGACCTCTAAGCTCACCAGCAGCCGCTTGGAGGTCCACTCTGCAGTGCTGCTCACTTTTGTTTCTTCATGTGATTCAATGGTTTGTTTGGTTTGTTTCAGCTTTAAACTATATATGCTTTTATTTTGCTACTTTGGTATATGGTTTGGACAATTTCCTCTATCTGCACAAGCTTCAATATGTTATGTAGGATCTTCCAGTTCTTTGTGGTTGGCATCTTTGGTGCATTGTAACACCCCAAAATATTTCAATACCCATTGTGGTATAGACGTCGTGAGGCTTTGGGTTTCTCTTAGCTCTCGTAGTGGCGTATCTCTCTGGTTCCAACCACCAGTTACTTTTGGAAGGACACTGGCTGACGGAACTGCTTCACTGATTCTATATGACATTCTGCATGCGGGTGCACGAGAAGAGTTTGAAGTTGTCTTTCTACTATGTCTTAATTGTCAGTTTATGGTTTCATTTTACATATGTTTTGTATGTTTTGGATATTAGTAAACTCTTGTAATAGTTAAATGTTATTAATGTCATTTTGCCTTTTATCAAAAAAAAACTGTGTCTCTTCATCTTTTCAGGTTTTTTCTTTCCCTTGTCTTTGCGCTGGTATAGTGCGCCTGTATCAGTTTTCAAATAGCACAATCTTATACATGTATTGATTGGGGCATTTTAACTCCTGGATTGATATGCATGGTATTTGCTTCACTTTTCTGCATACCAGACGATCTATGTAGTTCCCTGTAGAAGTAGTATTTCTCCTTTCCCAAATATATAATGTTCGGAAAGTAAACTTATATATAAATATAAATTTTTTCTAATTTTTCTCAACACCTTTCCAAAGTATCTATATTGATAATCCTTAATATACTCCCATTCGGTTCTAAATATAAAACCACTTTGATTTTTTTAGAAAAATTAAGGATTTCAAATTCATCACTTTAAAATGTCTATAATTATCTTTTTTTCATCAAAACCAATTTATTCTACTTATAAATCATATAACCTAATTACATGTGACATATATATTATAATTTAATGGTATAATTTGCTTTTTTAACTTTCAAAAAATTAAAGGAATCTTATATTTAGAATAAGAGGGGTAATGAACAAGCGAGAACAAGCGGATGAGAGAATAAAAGTAGTAGAAGTTTTGAGGTTTTGTAAGATAATGGGATTTTAATTAACTTAAATAACTTCTTTAATACGTATAATGGATTAGATAAATGAATACTATATTTATGATTGGCATGAGTATCATGTTCTTCTCTTAATAATATCATTATTGATCAGTATTGTTGTGTCGTTATAAGGTTACATTTTCACTAAATTGATAAATCCTCCCTCCGTTCCTAAATATAAGACCTAGATAACTTTTTTTTGGAAAGATTAAGGTTGCGAAATAGGTTATTAAATGATGACATATTTGATATCTTTTTAGGTTATCCATTAGCTTATAGGTAAAATAAACTAGTTTAAGAGAAAAATTAGGTAAATCAATTTATAATTAACTTATTTTTTGCTTTTTCTAGGATTTTTCAAAAAAGTCATCTAGGTCCTATATTTAGGAACGGAGGGAGTATTGAAAATGAGCAACCTTTTTATCATAATAACTTTATTATTCCATCTAGTATATGATAGTTCATCTATTTCTAAATATAAAACCATTTTAACTAACTTGATTAAATTAAGGATGTTACTTAAATTAATTATTATAATATGATATAGTCAATTCACTCTAACCATATATTTTTATCTTCATTCTCTCTCTTATTTATTTATTTATTATTGATAAGAGTTATAAGGGTTAATTTGTGAAAAAAATTGGAAACAATTAGAAAGTGGTCTTATATTTAGAAATAAATTGAAATTTGAAAATGATCATATATTTAAAAAATGAGGAAATATTATATTATGACAAGTATGCTTTTATGTGTTTTAGTTCTCGTAGTAGTAGCAACTCATTGGTTTATTATCCATAGTTTCCTAAGAATGTTGATTGAATTATTATAAAAAAATAATGTCGATTGAATTCAATGATGGGTCCTTGTACTTTTAATGAGCTTGTTTTAGTCTCTTTCATTTGAAACTAAAAAAAGTAAAATCAACGCCGCCTTATAATTTATAATGACAAAAATCAATACCGAAATTAATTAATGCCCCTTAAGAAATATCAGCGTTAAAATTTGAGGTAAAAAAAAGGACTATTTTATCAAAAAAAAAGGACTAAACTTAACTCAAGTTGGCCACTTTTTTTTTATACATCTCCAGTTGGCCACTAAGATACTACATGGATTGTTTTTTACAGATAAGTATTTATTATTTAACTAAGTTTACAAACTCATTAGTCTTTGTGTGCATCCCCATCTCTTCGCAATCACCAGCAAGCCATCGTTCAGACACTCCCATTTGGCTCCTTTTCTTAGCGCACAAAGATAGTTTAATTATATTTTTGGGATTTAATTTGATCAATGATGTCGCAAGTCATTTTAGATTTAATTTAATGCTAATCACTATCAAAATTTAAAACAGAGTTTTTACCTCTGCCAATAACTATACTTCCTCGACCAATAATAAGTTGGATCATATTTTTATGCATTTACACAAAGTTATAGAGGAATTAAGTTAAAGTCAAAGAAAAAAAAGTTCCGCATCTCAAACTGGTAGCTTATTTGAATTATAGAAAAAACATGTTCTTGGCCAGAAGAAATAAACAAATTTAATATACATGTGTGTGTGTGTAAAAAAAATATATGCATGTATATATGTATTACTTGTGAGGTTTTGTAACATCATCTAAACCCCAAAATATCAACTATACAAAACACTAAGAGCAGCAAAATAAAGGAAATCGATTCATAAATGATCCATGCCGGAACAATAATATACTTTGACATCACCTATATGAATATGATTGATCAAACACTTTTATAAACTCAAGCCCCAGATCTTGCCAAGGGAACAACTTCAGCCAGAGGCGTAGAAACGGGTGAAGGAAGTGGTGAAGTCCGGCACAAGGGACAAGAAGAGTTCATCCTAAGCCACATATCAATACACTTCCTATGAAATAAGTGTCCACAATCCGGCAACTCCCTCAACCACTCGTTATCACTAAAATCCCCCAAACATATCGAACACGTAGCCCCCGAATCGCCACTGGAATTGCCTCTCCTTTTGCGCTTTAATTCGGAGTATAACAACATGGGATAAGTCTTTAAGGTCTCATCATCAACACCTACTTGTGCTGGATTGTTATTGTTATTTGTGGCTGGAGGAGGATGTTGGGCAGTGATAATGGACCTTAAGTCAAAGCTTGAATTGGAATGTTGTGAGACGCGTGTGGGGTTCATGGATATTCTACGGGAGCAGAAGTATAAGATAACGGTGATGAAAGTGAAGAGAAGGAGGATTGAGGTGGATAGTCCTATGGTGTAATAGGCATATCCACTAAACGAAGGTTTAGATCCTTGAGATGACTCTGATGTGTTGTTTGAGCTCATCGATTATTTTGGAATGTGATCAGATTTTTTGGAGGAGAAGAAGAAGATGAAATGAAAGTCTTTAAGAAGGAACGAGTCAGAGTTTAAGATAGTTGGTGATGTATATTTAGGTTGGTGTGGAAGCTATATAGATTTTTTTATCCAAGGTCAACTGATGATATGGCCAGCTACTAGTACAAAATATGTGACATCAGGCCCTAGCAAGACAGATATACTTCCTTGGACGATTAATATTATAAGAATTAATTAACCAAATTGCGCCAATCAAGAATATATATTAGTACGTAGTTTTGTTTACCCTTATATCATTTACTCTTTTATCCCTTTTCATTAAAAATGGAGATTAAATATGTATTATCTCAATTTTTCTATGTTACCTCTTGTGAAGTTGACCAAAACATTTTTTTTTACCTTGTTATATATGAATCAAAGAGAGTTTACTCATGGCTGAGTTGCTAATAAATATTACAAAATAATATATATATCAAAGATTATTTTAGAGGACACATGAGTTTGAGGTCATGCGTTTGAATTAGTCACTTTACATAAAAATTAGAGGTAATATCATTAAGTATATTCTCTTTCCAACACTCCTAGAAGGGGAACAAATGAATAAAAGAAGTTGGGAAAATTAATTTGAGGTCCCCACAAGGAACTTAATACTAGAAAAGTCCCAAAAGTTGGGAAAATTAATGTAGGGTCCCATGGGACCTCACTTTAATATACTTGAAAAGTGAAAATACAGTTTTGCCCCTAGCCTATTAACACTTGTCACATGTGCCCAGTAACTTGTCAAGGTGTAACAACTTACTGGGCACGCTTGACAACTCTTTGGGCAAACTTGACAAGTTACTGGGCACATGTGACAACTAGTTGGGCATGTGTAACAATTTAATGACCAATACTCTTTAAGTTAATGGGCAGGGCAAATGACAAGTTACTGGGCATGCTCGACAACTTTTTGGGCACCTTGACAAGTTACTGGGCACATGTGACAAGTGTTAATTGGCTAGGGGCAAAACTGTCTTTTCACTTTTCAAGTATATTAAAGTGAGGTCCTTGGGACCCTACATTAATTTTCCCAACTTTTGGGACTTTTCTAGTATTAAGTCCCTTGTGGAGAACTTCAAATTAATTTTTGCAAAGAAGTTTTGAGGGAAAATGAGAGGACTTACATGTGGGACGATGTTTATCACTTCATATTTTATTGGTTGAGTAACTTTCCAGAATGACTAATTGCCAGGTTCCAAAACAGATCCAACTAGGAAAAAAAATTAATGTATGCTTCACACCTGTTTTCAAGTCTTTATTCAACTTGGCAAGAATCAAACCATAAAATTAGTTTGGTCAAGGCCATTTATTAATTTAATATTCGATATTCAATCTATATAAAATTAAGTTAATTATTTTAGGGGACGTTGAAAAAACTCAATATCTAATATAATTATAAAATAAGTTAAATGCAATTGAATTATATATTAATTTGTAAAAAATCATGAATATAAATACTGCTGTAAGATACTTTATTTTATTTTATTCCATTAATCTTCCAAGAAAGTTACCTTGATTTTAATTAAAGATTTAATGGGTAAAACATTTAAAAGCTGACCTTATCTTTCAAAGATTTGAAAAACAAAAAATAGAGAAATTCTTGCATCAATGTGGCTGATTTTGACTTGTCCAATCGGAATACACCAAATTATAATATTGAAACTGGGGTGAAAACTCCCAGAAATTACTCACTCATTTCACCAACTAATTCGGTCCGTGAGAGAATTTCTCAAAAAGATGTGTCTTAAAATTTGCCCACGTTCAATATGTTTAACCGTGCTTTAAACAAAATTATTACTCACCAAGGATTTATATAAGGGTAAAAACATTTCTTATGACATCACACATTCACTCCAGATTAATATAGACCAACATATATATGATTATGTGAGCATTTGCAGGGTCCATTTATAGTTTAATTTTTCTAAAAATTATAGTATAATTCATGAAAAGAGTATAGGAGAGACAAATAATAATTAACGAGTGTAAATTACTAAATCTATCACAGAGAAAGCACAAGTGACATGTATTTGATGAAGATAAAAAATAAAAATTTCCAATTTGAAATTTCAAACAAAAGGAATCCATGACATAGCTTGTATTTTGGACTAACATTAAAAGATATTGTTCCTCATAAAAAAGACTGTATTGAGTACTTAATTATATATTTTGATTATTTTGAGTAAGGTGCAAGAAGCTGAAGGTTTTAAGTCTATTATATTTGTGAATCGCGTGTTTTATTAATACTGAAAAGTCAATTTAAATTTAACAAAAGTCAAACGATTACCAGCGATAAAATTGAAAATGATCTCACAACTGGATCAAATTAAATCACAATGAAGAAGAATGAATTTCAAAGAACTTGATCAGGATTGGGTACCCAGAAAAGGGAGCGCACCCTGTTTCTTTGTTTTCACACAAATCCGGGAATAGCAAGTCCTCGTACTAAATGCCAGCCTAAATGAATAGTGCCTGCCAGCGCAATAAGACATTTGATTTCGAAATCCTAACATGTATTGAAAATCAACTAAGAAAAAATGGTTTGATGATGGAAGATTGGCCATGAGTCCCCATATTGGACATTTATAATTTTTTAGAAATTCTTGAGGTTAGGTTTGCACAAAAATTGAGTAGGAGTGAGCTAGATATATATGGCATAAGTTACTTTTCTTTTAATAAAAGCATAAGTCACATTCTGAAAAATTATGAAGCGACTTTTTTGGCTTGAAGGCTGACCCCATCCTGTTTGCCCGAGGCAAAGAACAAGCAAGACATGTCTCTTGTTGGTTCAGAACAAGCAAGACATGTCTCTTGTTGGTTCTTGAATCTTTTGATCCTGAGAAATAGCCATCCCTTGGTCTCTGAGTCTTTTCCTACTGGGTGTGTTTTGATTGATTTATGGAAAAGTGACTTCAATTTTCATTTGACTTATTTTTAACTCAAATTGAAAATAAGTCACATTGTGCAATGAAAAAAGTGACATATAAGTGACTTGTTTTGCGCACGTCAAATTGTGTATGTTAGGTTTAGTTGTGTGAAGGACATCGATTTAGCGATTGGTGTAGTGTGCCTTGGGCCTAGTCCTTCAAGAAATTTTCGGACCGCAAGGTAAGCGAAAGTTACCCGGGTATCGTTCACAAGGAGCCTTGTTTAATCTAACTATCCTAGTAAACTATATGCAATGTAAGATGGATTTGGGTAAAATGAAATATATTTTTTTTAAGAGTGAATGAAGGATGCAAAACAAATAAATATTTTTGGTATTTTTGGATAAAAGGGTGAAATGAAAGTGAAATGGATAATATTATTCTTGATGGATGAGTGCTTAAGAAATCCTCACTTCAAAATATTTTTCGGGGGGTTTAAATGTTGTTGGCTTCCAAATTAGACCCTAGAGGGACCCCTCTAGACTAGGCTTAGATTAACTTAATTAATGTCGGAACCCCAAACATTAGTTAAATTAATCTAAGTTGATTAAGCTCTAAGCCAAAGAATTAATTAATTATGAAGGACTTGTAATCCACAACTTGGGCCACCCCACAATTGCTCTAAATTAACCTTGTAGCTTCAATTTATTAATGGCTACCCAAATAATAAATTGAAGTTAGTCAAGGTTTATGTCCAATGCCACAACATAGTCAATAAATCCTACTACCTCCGGTCCTAAATATAGGACCTATATAACTTTTTTTTTGAGAGGTTAAGGTTACAAAATAGTCTATTAAATCATGACATATTTGATATATTTTTAGATTATCCATTAGTTTATAAGTAAAATAAACTAGTTTAAGGGAAAAAAATTAGGTAAATCAATTTATAATTAACTTATTTTGCTATTTTTTAGGATTTTTCAAAAAAGTCAATTAGATCTTATATTTAGGACCGGAGGGAGTATTATCATTTCATGAATGCAAATAACTTGACTCACAATTCCACTAGCCAAGCCACCTTGTACTAGCCCAAAATATTCACCAAGAGAAAACAAAATCATGGACCCATAAATTTCATTAATCTCAAAGTTAAATAGCACCAAGTCAAGTATTTAACAAGAACAAAATGACAACAACAATATAAAAGTAGTTTCAATCCCTAATCCAACATAGACCATATGAATTATTCAACCAAATATCACAACAAGTATACTCCTAGAACCCTAGAAAAGCATAAACTTAAGAAAGGAAGAGAGATTAGAACTACAAACTCCCCTAATGAAGATTCAAGCTCCTTCTTTGCTTGTTCCCACCATCAAGAATTAGAGATTAATGGTTGCTCATGGAGAGAAGGATGAAGGAATTTGAGAGGGATGGGAGATGAATGAAATTAGTATGGCTTACGAGGAAATGGGGAAGCACCTTTCGGTGCCTCCCTTCACTGCCCTGCTCAACCAAACGTGCCCTTCCTTCCCTCCCTTCAGATCTGATCCGCGGCTCCCAAAACGAACCCAGCAGCTGCTTCCTTCTTCCCCCAAAATGTGGCTGAACCCCACGTGTCCCTCCTTTCTTTTCTCCTTTTTTTTCTTTTTTTTCTGTTTTCAGCTTGTTTTTCTTTTCTTTTCTACAAGTCCAGCCCATGATTGTTGAATAATCCTTCCTCTCTACAAGCCCAAACTGCACAAGTAAGCCCATACTCTCTTTAATTGATAATAATAAGGTTCCTTCCTTACACAATTAAAAGTGTGGCACATGAAACACAACTACACAAGCTTGACATTTTTTTACCCTATGTTAATTCATAAATTTCTTATCCTATTCAACCAAAGTCAAGATATTATTTGTCAAACCCATTTAATTCTCTATGACTCTATCAATGACTTCTCAAATATAACCAAAATATTTGTCAAATATAATTAAAAATGAGAGTCATCACACATAAGAGCTTTATATATTAATCAAGCACAATTGGATAAACATTGCATCTCAGTCATGTTAATTGCCTCAAATTAAGCATATAAAACCATGCAAATCTAAGGATTTGTCATTGTGATTGGATGTGTAAAATAAATGAGAATTTGCGGTATCTACATCATAAGTTACTTATAAGCTAAAAAAATAGGGAGAATTTCATTGTAGGACCAAATTTGACAATCAATTTCAGATAGGGACCAAAATTTTCTGAAACTTCACTCCAGGACTTTGGTCCTTAAATGAAATTAAGTTACTCTGCAAAAAGACCAAAACAGCCCTTTATTTATACCACCCAAGATGAAAAAGGAATTATGCATTTGGCTCCGGCAAGTATGCCGGCTTCCATGTGGAATCCAACCCCATGCTGATTCCATCTAGCCTCCACCAAAAAAGCTAAGTTTTCCAATTTCTCCTCTCATTTCTCTACATTATTAGCCTCCATTGTTGGTCATTTCTTCAAGCTTCATCCCATCTTTGCTTCAGTTACAATGGCAATTTCTTCCAGCTTTACAAAGCTCACAATTTTTTACTGCATGAAACTCACCTTCATCCCCTTTATAGATTTAAAAAATGATAGTGAACTATATATAATTCCATACTCGAATTAAAGAAAACAAATCACAAACAAACTATAGAAAACTTGAAATGGTTTGTCTGTGGCTTTGAGAGAAAAACCACGGTGGTGACTATGATTATCAATGGTGATGAGGTGTTGATGGAAGTTGTCATTTTTTTGCTAATACTTGGTAGCTTGTGTTAGAACATAGATCAAGATATTGCTTTGGAAAATCCTGGAAGAAGGAGGGAAGCTGGAAGAAGGAAGGAGGAAGAGAAACTTGAAGAAGGAGGAGGAAGATGTTTCTACAAAATTTGATTTTTTTTTCCCCCAAAAAAATGTGATTATAATGCTTATCTGGTTTTGAACAAGTAACAATGTCATTTGAACAAGACAAGTCTTTGTCTGAATAGGTAAAATGGTCATTTGAACAAGTATTAATTGGTATTAAACTGAAACATGTATGATACCTTGAACAAGTAAATCGATCATTTGAACAAGGAAATTCTTTGTTTGAACAAGTAAAAAAGTCATTTGAACAAGTACTGATTAATATGAAATACAAACATGTATGATACTTTAAACAAGTGAAATGGTCATTTATTTAAGGAAATCCCTAATTTGAAAAAGTAAAAGGGTTATTTGAACAAGTAACTATTAAGGTGAAATACAAACATTTATGTGACCTTGAACAAGTAAATATGTCATTTGAACAAGGCAAACCCTTAAATGAACAAGTAAAAGAGTCATTTGAACAAATGATAATTAATATAAAACACAAACATGTGTGATACCTTGAACAAGTAAGATGATCATTTAAACAAGGGAACCCCTATTTTGAACAGGTAAAAAAGTTATTTGAACAAGTAGCTATTAATGTGAAATATAAATATATATGTATGTGGTCTTAAACAAGTAAAAAGATCATTTGAACAAGGCAAACCCTTAAATGAACAAGTAAAAAAGTCATTTCAACAAATGGTAATTAATATAAAACACAAAATGTGTAATACCTTAACAAGTAAAATGGTTTTTGAACAAGTAACATGGACAAAGTACATGCTTTTTGAACAACGGATGAAAAAGTGTTCTTCAGTTTCTAATAAACATTCATTACATTTCATGAATATGTAATATAGTTCAAGTTTTTTGTTCAAATTTGGACCCCAGAATCAGCCCAGTTCACTGTCAAGACAAGAAACAAACTAAAGGCGTAATGACATATGGTTACCTTCGTCCGATTTGTGTCGTGGATTTCGTTTATGCCGTTGATTTATTGGTGAAGAAGGGGAGACGAGAAGGTTGATTTCGAATTTTGAATGACTTTGGGTAGAGAGACGAGAGTGGTGGCCATTGATTTCGGTGGAAAGAGTGGCCGTAAGGTTGATGGGAAGAGTGATTTTGAGTGGAAGGCTAATATGGTCAATTACTCTAACAATTAATTTCAGTTTCCCCCCTACAAGCCTTAAATGAAATTTCAGATTCTTTTGGTCCTACTTTTTAATTAATTAGCTACAGAGGTCCCTTATTGAAATTCTCCCAAAAAAAGGAAAAAAAATAAGCTACTTTCTTCAACTCATGAAACAAATTACTTATTTCAAATAAGTCTGGTGAAAAATAAGTCCAGTCAAACATCCTAAAAACACAATTTACTTAAAATAAGATACTTATTTCAAAATAAATAGCTTATTTAGACAAAATAAGCCGATTCAAATACACACACTCTCTGCTCTCATGGCTCATTAAAATAAGATACTTGGAAAAGAAAAATAATAAAATTATAAAATTATAATATTACATAGTTTAGTAATTAGTAAAATGGTTGAAAAATATCGTTTTAATATATATATATATATATATATATATATATATATATATATATATATATAATTAATACTTAATTATTAAATATTATGACCTTAATCTTTAAATATTATAGATATGCATTCATGTAAAAATATAATAAATATACATGAGAATGAGTTTTTTTCCTTTTTTTTTTTTTGGTTAATCACCGCCCGGTTTAATCCGGACTCAAGGGGTAGGAGTGTTGCCCACATAGACAAGGTTGTCCTCTCTCCCAATGAGAGCGCTTCCCGGGATTCGAACACGCGTTCTCATCCTTACGGGGGTTGTAGCCCACTTACCAGCTCAACCAACTACCCATTGATAATGAGTTTTTTTCCTTTGAATTACTTACATATGCGCTAATAATTTTTTTAGTGGATGCCATAAATATTGATGCCCACTTTACAAGTTCACACACCAAGTCCTCATCTTTTTCTCTTTTTCTATATTCATTTTATCTCTTCATTTCTCAATTCTCAATATTTGCACATAAGTTCCTCTTCAACACGCATAGTCACATCACATCATTTATGACACTCTCTTTTCCTCCCCTCTCTCCCCCTTAGCTTCTCTCCTCTTAGATGATAAACTAGAAGCCCGGCCCAAAACCCAGTCCAATTTAGGTTTTGAAAGGATCTACATATATGTGTGCATGTGTTTGTGTGAGCGTGTGTGGGCAACTGGGCATTGTGTTTTTCCTACACTTCACTTTAGAGTATAGCCGAAAAAATTAGTGAACTTCACACTATATTTCATATCTGAATCTTTGATGAACTGTGGGGTTTGGATTTTCGAGATCTCCAGACTTTTTGTTTATTTTTTCAAACCCCAAGTCTTTAATCTTCATCTCTTGTTACTGCCAAGGAGACGGTGGGGTCCATTGATCAAGGTGCCATAACTAACTTCATTTAGATACATGGCTTGCTTTTGAGCCTTCTTTAAACGAAGTTGGTTATGGCTCTTGATCACTGGGTAAAAAGAAGACATGAGATCTGCAACGAAAAGTTGTTCTTTATTTGCTCCGTTTCAGCTATCTCCATTTTACATATTTAAGTTCGTTATCATGTTGGCTGCACTTTTTTCACCAACTTTGGTTTTAGGTAGATTTTGACATTTACCCATTGTTCAAATTGTTTAAAGATAATGTCATGTATGACCACAACCCCAGCGAGAAGAATTTTGGGGCATACTACTTAATATGTTTGCTAACATGGCTTAAATCGTTGATCCTGTATAAGTTTTGTTTGACACTGAGCAATGAGGACCAAAGTAAAATGGAAACAAATCGAGTGATCATTCATTATTCCCCTTGTAATGATGGGTGACGCGGTGGAGTGGAAACTACGAGTGGGTTCATCATGGGCTTCAATTTCCTAACATTGCGTGGGCTTTATTGTTTAAGTTCATGTATGTTTGGATACATTTCCAAAAGCTATTTTGGCTCTCAAACCTAGGTTTCACGCAAAGACATCTAAACACTCAATTTTTTTGGATAAGCTATTTTGAGAAGAAAAGCTAGATTTGAGGTTCCAAAAGCTATTTTGAGAAAAATTACATTTTTCTCCTTTTCCCGAAAGCTTTGATCTCTCATACAAGAAAACACTTATTTCAAATAAAAGAAATATGAAAAACTATTCATCATAGCTATTTTTTAGAAATATTATATTCTACTCAAAAATTATTGTTAAAAGCTATTTTTAAAAAACTTAATCCAAACACTCTTATTTCATCAAAAGCTATTTTTCAGAAAAGTTATTCTATTCAAAAATTATTCTCAAAAAGCTATTTTTCCAGAAGCTATTATCCAAAAGCTGAATCCAAACAGGCTAAATATATAATAAGTACCAATAGGAGAGGTAATGATTGAAGTAGAATTTGTAGGTCGCAAGATTAAGTGTGAGATGGAAAGAAAAAGCTTGTGAGTCACAAATATAAATAAATTACCAAAAAGTCACACTTTTCCTCACTTTCCTTTTCCGCTGGGAAAGTAAATTGAATAAAACCAGATCTAGATGGGTCAGATTGGATATGGGGATGATTAAATTTGTTCTTATTATAAAATGAAGCAACTTGTGGAGGACTAGTTGATAAATAAATTAAATGACATTTATGGCTTAGATGTTGAGTACTCACAAAGGTTTAATTTATTTAGTGCTTGTTTGGATACATTTCCAAAAGTTATTCTAGCTCCCAAACCTTGGTTTCACACAAAGGCACCCAAACACTCAAATTTTTTGGATAAGCTATTTTGAGAAGAAAAGTTAGGTTAGGGTTCCAAAAGCTATTTTGAGAAAAAACTACATTTTTCTCTTTTTCCAGCTGAAAGCTTCGATCTCTCATTTAGAGAAAACACTTATTTCAAATAAAAGAAACATGAAAAACTATTCATTAAAACTATTTTCAAAAAATTTATTTTACTCAAAATTTATTCTTAAAAAACTATTCTAAAAAATCTTAATCCAAACACTCTTATTTCATCAAAAGCTATTTTTCAAAAAAGTTACTCTACTCAAAAGCTATTCTCAAAAAGCTATTTTTCCAAAAGCTATTCTCCAGAAGCTGAATCCAAACAGGCTCTTAATTGATCTCCTGTTGGTAAGAGTAAGATTTTTCCTAACTTCATAGGTGCTTGTATTTTTTTTAAACCTCAAAAGTTTAAGGGAAAAAAAATATCATATGCAGTATAATAATATATTAGCATATCGATCATAGTCGAAGAAGTGTGATTGGGAGATCCTAATTGGTTCTGGTGGAATGGGTGGATATCATATAATATGTCAAATGTAGGTTTGATTCTCGGCTACAAACCTACATCTAAGGTCATCGTCGAATATGATTAGAGAAGCCAACAAAATATGTAATTAATATACGTATAAAATAAGAGAGAACTACAATTTAGTCTTGGGCAATATAATTAATTATATAATCATATTAGTGACAGGATCATTGCAATTTAACTTCTTCCTCCCATGTGTTAATAATTTGTATAAACATATACAACGACAACAATAAAGCCTTATGGAATTACATGAGATTTACTAAATGGATCATACAACATCATTGTGTTCTATTAGTAACCAATTATTTGAATTCATTATTCACTAATAGATCTTGTTCCAAAAGTTTGCCGAGAATTTGTATAAACTTATTTAATTAGATAAATTTTATATTTTATATTTAATTAACTCATAATTTTCTCAATTAACTATAGGAGTACTTGTGCGAAAAGTTTGGAGATAAACCCTAAACGATAGAATTGGAGGGGGAAATAACCCAAAATTGTGGATGTATTTATCTATCCTTCATACACTTATACAATTGCGGAGATATGTTATATATAGGAAAGCATACAAGTATGAAATTGGAATTTGTGCATATAATTTATTGTATCTATTTTTATCACACTGTATGTTATTTTATAAAGTATAAAACTGAAGACTTAGCACACATCTTTTAAAAACATTTTGAGCCCTCTTTAACCTCGAAAATACCCCAAATAAAGGCCACAGCATAAGAAAAATATAATTAAATGTGGGGAGAAAGACTTGGATATTGCTATTCTGATCATAACAAAACCAAATAGAGCTCAGCGATTGAGTTTAAAAGAGAGAAAAAAAAATGTGCGTGCATGAATTAGTGTGTATTTCGTCTAACGTATCTAAAAAAAACAAAAGGTCCAAATGTATCACTATAAAACATGTACAACGATAGAACACAATTAATATATATACTAAGACCACCAAAAAATATTCATATAAATTATAGTATATGAACAATTTTTATCTTATAAACAACAACACCTTCGAATATAATAATTCTCATCATGAGGCCCCAGATCTTGGCAAGGGGGCAACCTCCACCAACGGCGTGGAAACCGGCGTCGGAAGGGGCGAAGTCCGGCACAAGGGACAAGAAGAGTTCATCCATCCTAAGCCACATATCAATACACTTCCTATGAAACAAGTGATGACAATCTGGCAATTCCCTCAACCACTCACTCTCACCAAAATCCCCTAAACATATTGAACATGTAGCTGCCACCCTTCCCGAATCGCCACCATTGGAATTACCTTTATGATCACGCTTCAATTCGGAGTATAATAACACCGGATAAGTCTTAAGGGTGTCTTCATCCAAACCATATAAGTGAGAAGAGTTGGAATTTTCTTGTACCACATTAATGGACCTTAAGGCAATGCTAGGACGATTGTTATGATTGAGATGTTGAGATGTGTTGAGGGCGTTTCTTCGTGTGCAAAAGTATAGAAGGAAAGTGACAAAACAAAGAGAAGAAGAACTCCGATGGATAGACCAAAGGAGTAATATGCATATCCACTTACGTCTTCAGGTGAGCCGTCAGATGGCTCCGTCGCGTTGCTCATCATGGTGATTTGATTGTAATTTAATTAATTAGATTGATGAACTTGAAAGAAGAAGAAGAAGAAGAAGAATGAAGAATGAATAGAATGTGTGATGAAAGAAGAGCGTATGAGAAAATGGCAGGTCATATATAGCCATAGCTGAGATGATATGTTTATTTGGTAAGAAAACCCAAGACTTTCTTTGTCAGGCAGGCCAAACTCTTTATTATACTACTATTAAAGAGATATATAATTGTGTGTGTGCGGCTTTAAATTATTAATGAAAAGCCAACTCGTGAACGTTGATATCTGTTACTTAGTTGGAATAATCACAGAAAATGCCTAGACACTCCCCCCCTCCCCCAAACACACACTAACTAAAATATACTCCAAGCCAATTAGTCATTTAAAAAACTTAACATATTTTTTTAGAAAATAATCTGGGGCTATTGATTTATAGATATTTTCTTAAAAAAATGTGTGTTTATTTTCTCAAAATACCCTCTTTAATGCTTATTTGTTAATTCAAAAGAGATAATTTGGAGTAATGTTAAGATCTATTTTTGCCAAAAAGTATATGGTTGTATGTGGAAGTTTTTCAAAAGTAATTAAACAAAGCAATTTAACTCTTCCATTGAACATGTTATTGGTTCATGTAAATTTTCCAACAGTCAACAATAATTTTTTTAAATCGTTAGAACAAATTGATTCTTTATTTTTGAAATTTTTAGGGTAAAAATGATCCGATATCCTTTAACATTTTAAATAGCTATTACACTTTAGCATAGAAATTTTCCGGGTAAAATTGGACATTATTAACTCTTTATAAAAAATGACTTTTTAATTTAAGAGTATAAGTATGTATATCTATTATATGTTGGTATATTACTAGCTATATATGTTGAGAGAGTAAGTATATATATATTATATATGTTGGTATTATATTTATGATTAAAAATTAATTCTCCCAGATTAGACCCTATATATTTTAAAAAATGAAGGAGTACGTTATTAAAATAAAGATTGACTTATTAATGACTAATATAAAAATTTGTTGTAAGCATACCATTTAAATTTTGCGACTTTGCATTATCCTACCTTCTTTTTTTTTTTTTTTTGTCAGAGCCTACTTGTCTTTTGATTAGACTTTAGACAAAGAAGTCAGGTACGTCTTCTATCCCTGCTCATATACATTTAGATATTTGAAGCCTAACATTGAATTTCAACTTGATAAACTAAATTATTAGAAAGCCAAGTTTTCAACGGTAACAAGTTGGGGGAGTGAATACGTAGAGGAGGTATAAATATATAAGAATATGATGACCAATATTTATAGTCTTCATGCCATGTCCATCTTTAAATATCATTATCTCGGTGTCATTGTTGGTTTCATTAGCTAGCCGTCAAGGTTGTGTTTATTTTGCTCGTTTTAGTTGTTTATATTTTGGTCCTTAATTAAACTAGTATATTGGTTGACATATTTGATTAAGAGAAATGTATATATAGATCTCATGATGATGATCCTGTTTGAAAAAATGTATACACAACTATATATATGTGTGTAGAGTTAATGGTCAAATCTAGCACTCTACCACTTACAAAAGTTCACCAATATAAACAAGAATTTTGGGTCTCAAATGTAGCACACATCTATTACAAAATGAGTCAAATCTAGCATTTCCGTCAATTCTTACGGGTTTGACTGCTAAGTTCGACCCGATCAGGCTATGTCACCTGCCACGTCACCCAGTTAGGTTACGTCACCCAATTAGGCCACGTCACCTGCCACGTCACCACCACATCATCACCACATATATGAAAAGATTTAAGGTTCAAATCTAGCACTCAAGTATTAGTAAGGTTCAAATCTAACACTTAAGTATTAGCAGTAATGTTTACACAAGTATTTTTATGAGTTTGACTTTTAATTTTGACCTGATTAACTCTGAAAATAGATCATGGATCGATCAAGATTTGATATCGTTCAACTCCCCAGTTTTGTATAACTATATGATTAAGTTAGATTTGAGCAGGTTTAGAAGGAAGTAGTCTTAGTTGAAAACAAAGATTTTAAAAATGCTTTTTAATACTCTCCCATTCCTAAATATAAAACCACGTTTAAATTTCAATTTGTTTCTAAACATAAGATCATTACTTTAATTTTCGCAAATTAACCTTATTAATGTTTATCAATAATAAACAAACAAAAGAGGAGAGTTGAGATAAATGTATATAAGTAGGATGAATTGGTAATTAATATCATGTAATAATAATTAACTTAATTAACAGTTTTAAAATAAAATTTGAAAGTGATTTTATATTTAGTAACAGAGAGAAAAATATAATTTCAAAAATAAAAGTGACAACTTCCGAGGTTGGATATGTTTCATGTTTATAATCATAATTTATTACGGGATGCGTCAACGTTTTTACGTACTTAAGACTTCCCAGGTTGCACCGCTCCTAAAAAGGCGAAATTAAGTCACACATATCCACTATGCTTTAATATTGGCATTTAGCAGCCTATATGTTAGTTTGAGGTCTTACGTAGAATTACATAAATCTTATAATCGTCTGTTTTCTTTCTGCCTAAGATTATAAACTACTTATGATATTTCTTAAATTTTAGGATATTTAAAATTAAAGAACATTCAGTACTAGATAGTCCAATAATATTGTTAATATTGTTGATTTATTATAAGATCAAAACAACTCTGCCAATAAATAAGTAGTATAATGTGTAATCTTATACAAGTTACATGAACATATATTTCATTTAATTATCTTTGCATATATATAACACACTTTTCATTTATGAAAAACACTCTACACAAGGTGAAAAAGACTTAGGTGATGCCTTTATAAGCCCTTCACACCCTAGCTAATACTCCCTCCGTTCCTAAATATAAGATCACTTTGGCTATTTTGGAGAGATTAAGGAAGACTTTCCAATGAATTAGGATTACATGATCTTCCCAAAATATCCCCCACTTAAATTTAAAAGACAAATAGAGATTTGAGAGATAAGTGAGGGAGTTAAGAAGTATAGGGGTAATTTGGACTAAAATTGAGATAAAATAGAAAGTGATCTTATATTTAGGAACTTATCCACTTCCCCAAAGTGATCTTATATTTAGGAACGGAGGGAGTATAAGCGATGGTCAATGAAAAAGACTTTATGTATTTTCACATAAAATTTTTCATTTTATACTTTATTATATATAGCAAAAAAACATTGTTTTGTCTCAATTTGGATTGGAACTAAGTTGATAATGTTTTAGACAGTTGAGATCTGATCTGGGTATGCAAGAAAATTGAGCTAGTTTTAAAAGACATTGATCAACCTGGCCAGAATAGAACTATAATTTTACAATTGGGTCAAATCTTAGTTACTTGATAAGATTTAAAGATATTTTGTGAAAGTTAACCTTATCTCGTTGATGTTAATAAATATATCACAGATTTGTTCTCACATGTGTGTGTATAAATTAAAGCCTTCTTAGTTAATAAAGCCTTAGCTTTCTTATAAAGTCATTGACTTTAATTTGATATTAGCAGCGGCGACCCTGATGTTGCTAAAACGTGAGCTGTATAAATTGTAAATCCGTTTAATTAATTATTTAACATTATTACCCGTTGGAAAAAACACTATTAACTCGTATATGTCCTAAACAAAATGATCTGTGTCACTGTGTGTGAACCAAGCATGTGTGAACCAAGCATGTGCATAATGCTATGTATAACCGTACAAGAAATTTCTGATAAAAAAAAAGACGTGTTTTATTGATGGCCGAAAAAAGAGACGTGTTTTGTTGATTTTATAATTCATGTATATGTGTTTCTATATTGTGCCACACCAAGTTATCTACGCGTTTAAACTCTAAACCCTTATATCTCAAGATATTTTCTTAATTTCTTGGCGAAGCATTATTGTCGATATATAATCGCTAGTGTTGATGGATGTTTATATACGTTTAAGTATTAGCCTAGCTTCTTGATTATTCTATTGGTTGACCATTAATTAATATCATGAATCCAGAAAGTATTCATACGCAAAAATTTAAATACGTTCAAACCCTTGCAACCTGGGGTTGATGGCGGTCATGCTGTGGGTGAAAATTAAGTTTTGAACGTGTATGTGAACCATTCTCAAGGTTCATTATCTCTTGGCCATGATTTTAATCTGGGATGCCTTTTTTATATATTTTAATTTCTCTAATCTAGACTTCCTGGCTAGAAAGCCGTCAACCCTGTGGTCCTGCTAATGGTCTTCTATGTGATATAAATGCCTCCATTAAACCGATATCAAAAGTCCTAATAATCTCTTATGTGAACAAAATGCCTTCATAAAGTAAGAGATATCTAGAAATTTCCTTATGATAATCTCGCGTGATCAAAATACCGTCATTTAATTTACTGATATCTAAGTTCTTTACACTCCCTCTAGTTCTTACGTTCAAAACCAAAGGATTTCCGAAAAATAAAAAAGTTCAGGATCTAAATTAAAACTTGAGAAAAATATAGGTGCATGTAATATGGTTTTCCAGAAAATTTTATTTCTTTAATAGATAAAAAAAACCATGAAGGGGATTCGGAGGGTAGAGCCACGTTTGTTTGGACTTCATGGGCCAAGCTACACAGCAAGGTTGGGCCAACAATGTCAAGTTTTAAACCTTATGAAGTGGACTTTTGTAATGGTGCTAAATTGGATTCTATGAATTTACCGAAAAAAATCCGACGACATGGCGAGCTATTTACATATATTAACTTACTTTTTGTCTAATTATAGCATATCACCATCTATGCGTATCATTTTATAAACTATTGTCAAATAAAACTGGGTATAAATGAAATATATTCCCACCACGCCATACCTCGTTCACCTTTCACTCAACTCAATTCCTAAGTTTTTTATTATTTTAGGATAAAATAATAACATGAATCAAATTAAAATTTTCTACAAAACAAAATTTTTAAACACTTATTTTTCATCAATTCTTCATAATTGTTATTGTTACTAACAGAAGATATTTCTCTAGATCAAGAGAAAATTTAACATGAATCTCGAGTGCCAAAAATTAATTAAAGAAATGCTACATATGAGGAGAAAATAATAAGGCTACTTTCTGTATAAAAAATAAGGCTAATTTATTAAAATTCGAGTTAATATTCCCATCGCATTAAATCTCATTTAATGTATTCTAATTAAGCAGACAAACCATAAATGGTGTTATGATATTTTTTAATCTAGGCTAAAGTATACCTTTAGTCCCTTATGTTTGCATCAAGTTTCAATTTAGTCCTTTATCTTTGAAAAGTACACTTTTAGTCCTTCAAATCTAACACTGTTACCCAACTTAACGGAAATCGCTGACTCATCAAATTTTAGTGATGATTGTACAATTAAAAGCTGACTAAACACAAATATATTATTTTGTTAAAAAAATAAAAACAATCAGATATTTTTTTTATCAGGAAAAAAAATCTGATTGATTTTATATCTGATTGAAAATCAATCAGAAATAAAATCAATCAGATATTCAAAACCATGAAAACAAACATGGTCTTCCTCTTCCTTCATCGTCCACACTCCACACTGTTTTCTCCTCCGACATCGTCTTCTCCACACTGTACTCTGTTTTAATTTCACATAAGCAAGTAAAAAAAGTTTACTTTTGGGGTCATTGTTCTCTTACAGTCATCTTTTTGTTTTTTGCAGATGAAGCAGAAACAAAAAATTAGAGAGAGAACAAATGATTTTTGTATATACAATCCACAAAATGTAGAGCAAAACAATAAGAGGCAAAAAAGTCTTGGTTACCAGAGAGAAGATGAAGATTTGGGATGAATAAGAGAGACAAAAGAGACTTGCTTACCAGATGAAAATTTGTGATTAGTGAATTGTATAAATGTTGTCACATTGAAAAACCCTAGTAGTTAAACATCATATTAAAAGATAATTATTTGGGATGATTTTATTTTTCATGATTGATTTTATTTCTTTACCCTAAATAACATATTTGTGCTTAGTCAGCTTTTAATTGTACAGTTATCACTAAAATTTGATGAGTCAGCGGTTTCCGTTAAGTTGAGTGACGATGTTAGATTTAAAGGACTAATAGTGTACTTTTCAAAGATAAAGGACTAAATTGAAACTTGATGCAAACATAAGGGACTAAAGGTTTACTTTAGCCTTTAATCTATTAACTAATAACTAATTGTTTTATGATACTTAGTCAGACTAAAATCTCCACATTAAACCTTACTAATGAAAAAGATATTTGCTTGTGATTTTGTGAAACCAAAGATGGTGTGGTAAGTAAGTTCACCCAAAAAGTTGTCAAATAAGAATTCAGATAATTAATTAATTTTATGTTCAACATAATTTTAAAAAAACGATCTTTTAAAATGAATAAATTAAAACGATTGAAACGCACCAATTCTTATTCTTATTAAATGAAAAAGATATTTTCTTGATCATCAAGAAAAATCTAGAAATGGGAAAAAACAGTACCAGAGGGAGGAGACAAAATAGCTAACTTTGCTATATAAAGGCCCATAAGCATAGCTAGCTAGGGTTATACTTATATACAATATACACATTCGCCTCATTCCCTAGCCGCAACAATAAACCTTTCTCTCATTTCCTCACTTTCAACACATCAGACTTTTTCTTCATTTCCCCATCACCAAAATTAAACCTTATCAGTCATAAATTAGACCTTATCGCTTCCTTCCATGGTTAAATCACTGATTGATTAGGGTTCCATAACTAATTTCATTTTGCATGACTTTTGTTGTGCTCAAATGATCTTAATTAGTTATGAACCCTAGTCAATGAGTAATTTAAATCATGCATGAGTATTAGTTATGAAGCCCCAGATGCCACTTTCTGTTGTGTTACTTCCTGCAAAATTGTTGCAGAATCCACTGATCAATGTGCCATAACTAACTTCATTTACATGATTTCTTGTCATAACTAACTGAAGTTAGTTATGACCATTGATCTGTGGGTAAATTAAGAGATCCAGAATTGGTTCTGAAGTGTGTGATGGTTTATGGTTCTATTTTGTACTCGTTTAGATATGTTGCTATGATTGTTAAATAGTATTTTTTTTTGTAGATTAAGCAATATTGGATTTATATCTCAAATAAGCATTGCTGATGATTGTCCGATTTTTTAATATTTCAGGCTCTTTCATTTGGGATGAAACGATGGGTGGTGCCTTTTTTGACAGAAGATGATGATGGTTTTATAGTATAGACTATGATTGATTTCATAAAGTCTCGTGAAATTCGTTTCTTGAATTGTCAATTGTCAATGCCTTTTAAAAACGTAGTATTTTTCATACTTCTAAATTTAGTTAATTTTATAAAATTTATTCAATTAGTCAAATTTCCTCGTATAATAATTTAAATATTTCTTTACATGTCAAAAGTGATAGGCATTGGTGTGTGTATTACCTATTAAACTTGTTACATGAATTGTCAATACCTTTTAAAATGTCGCTAATTCTGTAAAGTTTGATTCAATTCGTTAAATTTATTCATTCTTTTAGTATTAAGTTATATTTCCTCACTGATTTAATTTTCTCCAGCTTCTTACATGTCAAAATGTATAGTGAAAAGCATTAAACAACTCGTTAAAATCAACCATTATATTGTAAATTTTCCATGGTCATTCTGTATGGTTAGGCTTTGGAATACTGAGAAGTTTTATCTAGAAAGATATTTTTAATCTTAAATGCCCATAAACAAAACCAATGTTTGCCAAACACTACATATTAAATTTTGACCATTAGGTAATGAAGTAGCTGAAAATTAAGGTTTCTAACACCTCAAAGTTTAACCCTTACAAAAAAACTACTTAGGAGCGACTAGGGTGAAGGTGCATCCTGCATCCCAATCTAGATTTGTAGATGAAAAATGCAATGAACACCTTAAAGTTTATAGTGGTGCAATAAGCATCACCAACTAATAAAAATAGAGTAATCAACACCCCCTTTGGTAAAAAAAAAACACCCACCAACTAACATAGCTAAACATTGTCTTCTCCTCCTTCAGTTTCACCCCACACATCACATAATCACAAATGACACGATAATTCGAGTTTATATAAGGATTTCCCATATAAAATAATTTATTATGGATTGTAGGTTTATAAATGATTTAATTACTTCTATGTTCAACTTAATTCAAATAAAAACGAGTTAAACACAATGAATAAAAAACCTTAAGTGGGAAAAATTGGTTACCTAGGTCGGACGAGAAATAGTCAAGTTTTCTCTTTAAAGGCCCATTAGCAGATCCTCTAGGGTTACACTTACATACACACATTTGCCTCATTCTCCAGCCGCTATATAAAACCTACCTAACTTTTGCCTCTCATTTTTCTCAACACATATTCCATCATTCTTCACCATTCTTCCTATGTTTCTGCAGACTTTTCTTCATTCCCAATCATCAAAAATAAATCTTTAGATCTCCCATCCATTCCTTGCATGGTTAAATCACTGATTGATTAGGGTGCCATAACTAATTTCATTTTTCATGACTTTTGTTGTGGTTAAATGATGTTAATTAGTTATGACCCCTTATCAATTAGTAATATAAACCATGAACTCAAGAATTTCTCTTTAATTGCTCCCCAAAGTTAGATCAAACCCCAACATTGAAGCCACATGATGCCACTTACTGCCTGCAAAATTATTGTTGCAGAACCCATTGGTCAATGTGGCATAACTAACTTCATTTATTTAAATGATTTCTTGTCATGATTAAATGAAGTTAGTTATGGTCATTGATCTGTGGGTAAGTTAATAGATCATCAAGTTCTGAACTCTGAAGTGTGTGATATGTATAAGATGTTGAAGTGGTGGGTAGTTTAGTTCCAGAAACGAAGGTTTGGTTCTATATGTTGATACTGCTAGATTTGTTGCTACTTGCTACGATCTCTGGATTTGGTTTACACATTTTTTTTAGATTCAACAATAATGGATTATTTCTAAAATGAACGTAGCTCATGATTTGAAGCTCTTTCTTTTGGGATGGAACGATCATATTCATATATGATAATATTAAATTGATCAATTGTATAATTACATTTTTTTTAAAAAAAGTCAATATAGTCTTTTAGTTAGCAGCTTAATTAGAGCCAATATAGGCATAGCTGATTGATTTTATAAAACCTAATGAAGTTCATTTTCCTTTATTTCCTCTTACATCTCTTACTTGATTTTTGTGAATAAAGGCTATTAGGAATAATCTCCTGTTCCTAAACATAAGAACTATTTGAAAAAAGTGAGATTATTCCTAAATATAAAGCTTCTTTCTAACATTTTCAACATTTCCCACCAAAAATATCATTATTGATACTCTTCAATATTAAATAAGCAAGAGAGAGTGAGAAAAAGAGTTTGGTGGTTAGAGACTTAGAGTATTTTGGTGAAATCATGTTCTTTAAATCAACTAAAATGGCATCTTCAATCAAATTAAACTAGTTAAATAGATTTTATATCTAGTAAACGAGATATAGAGTAGTCTCTTACTTGTCGAGTGAGATACTTTCATTGTCGATAAAAAAAGAAGTTAGACAAAAATCAGAATGATGTCTTTCATTTACATCTAGGATTAACAACTCCTCCCTAAATAGATCTCATATAAAGTATAGATGGAATTATCACAGAATTAGCAACGAAGCAATTTCATTTTACCGATATAATTAGGGTACATATAAAGAACTTTCATCAAACTTTCCACTTCCATTTTATGATACATTTACGCTAGAAAAGGATATAGGAACCAGCCATCATAATCAATTAAACATTATGAAGCTAGACGCCTAGACATGAATTGAATTGTAAATTACATCCACACAAAAAACTTGGTGTATGCTAGTGACATTCCGCCCTTAAACCATGAGTAATCACTTCATAGCACAGCCCCTTCAAGATTTTTCTTCAGACACTACAAATAGATCAGAGAAACTAGGAATCAGATCCATCTCAACAAAGCAAACAAGGGTAGAGAAAAAAGGACAAGCGTAAGACAGCAATTTGTTATAACATCAATTATCAACACAAACCACCATTTGACTTCTTTTGGAATATTTTTATTAAAAACACTCCCTCATTATTTATGGAAGCACAGTTATTAAATAATCATGAGCTTCTCTACACCTAAAAAGGAATTAATCCTTGGTTTTCAGCGGGATAATGCTCTTGGTACACACAAAAAGAAAGAGTTAAGACTCCTACCCCTCGAGTCCGGATTAAACCGGGCTACAACCCCCCCGTAAGGATGAGAACGCGTGTTCGATTCCCGGGAAGCGCTCTTATTAGGAGAGGGGACAACCTTATCTATGTGGGCAACACTCCTACCCCTCGAGCCCGGATTAAACCGGGCGGTGATTAACCAAAAAAAAAGAAAGAGTTAAGACTACCTGATTTCTCTTGATGAGGAGAGGCCTCTCTACTAGATTGCTTGCGTCTTCCCTTCTCAGTGGACAAAGAAATATCGTTTCTACTAAAGCGATGCTTTCTAGATTTTTTCTCAGCGAAGACATGGCTATATTTCTCCAATACCTTGTCTTTCTCTTGTACACGGCCCAACATCTCATATGCATTTGCCACCTTCTGAATGATGGATTTATCCCTAGGCTTACGGTCATAAGCTTCCAGCCCCTTGAAGAGCTTTTTTTTCCAAAAAAAAGTTACAACAAAAAACCAAAGATAAGCATAGACAAGAGCAAAAAAATTGCCCAGAAAATAAGTAAGATTTAGCTATCTATGGATCAGTTTGAGAGACCCTTATAACATTTATTTCTAAATAACTCAAAGTTTTCATCAACCACAAATCCAATTCTTTTGAATGTCTTAAAAAGATGAAGTTAACAAGCTACTTATCCTATCAAACAACCAAGAGTTCAAGATAGACAAAAGCTAAGACATAGCAGCATTAAGCAAATACATATGATATGATCTCTCTAGCAAAAAAGAAAAGATATGAACTCATCAGCAAAATGATCAATAATAACACTACCACTTTTAATCAAGGAAGAATAAAAGCAAATGTATCATACTGCTGTAACATCACTCCCTTATGAAGACAATATACAAATAAGGATCAAATTATCATCAATACAAGGATATTCATAAATTAAAACAAGGTATTATTCCTTAAAAGTTAAAAGAAAATTCATAGAAGCTTACCCGTACAAGTTCCTCTAGCATGTTGTTTCGGTAATATACTGTTATCATGAGATGGCACAATTGCCAAGGAACTGAATGAAGATCATAACCAACTTTCTTCTCCCAGAATTCATGTGCCTCTTGAGCTCTGTGATCCATATCTAAAGCTCGTATCAATTGACCATATGTGCCCAATGTGGTCCCCTGCCCTTTGCTCAGCATCCATTTAATTGTCTTAAATAGGAATATTAAAGCCACATATTAACTTTTCAGACAAGAATTGTTACAATATAATTAGACAACGAAAGTGAGCTGACGTCACAGTCAGTTTTCCTATGACCTAAAATTAGCAGTGAATCCTCCAGGTGTCTTACTTATAGTACGCAATATGGACTAAAACTAGCACATCAGAAATGTCATGATCAAGATATAATATAATAAAAAGATCGGGGCATTCTTCTAATTGCTTACCAAAGAATAAGAAGATAAAAAAGGCCCAACCCAAATTGATCCCTATAAGGTGAGGGTGTTTGGGAATGGAATATACTAGGCAGTCTTACCCTGCTTTTATGCAGAGAGGTTGATTCAAACTCACGACCTCATCACAGCAAGTGAGCTTACAATTGAACCAAACTAGCCCTTCAATAAAAAGAAGATCGATATCTTAGCTTGAATAGCCCCAAACCTTTTAAAATTACCTCCTATTGATGTACGGATAATTCCTCAGAAAAATAAGTAGCCAAGAATAATTGTAAAGAGGGAGAACACAGTTGAATCATCAACATGGGCATATACGAATTGATAAACTTTATTAACTTGCTATCACTTGATTTATCAGTAAAAAAGACAACATAGCTTGTCAATTAACAATAACAAGTTTTATCCCACTAACTGGGATCGGCTACATGGATTGTACAATTCCATTAAATTTTAGTCACATGAAATTGCCAATCAAGACTTTAAATTCAATACTCATACTAAATGTTAGTCACGTGAAGTAGTCCATGCTCTATAACCTGATTACAAACAAGAAAAGTGTTATCATCAATCATCACCATCATCAATTTTATAATATCTGCAACGCCGCCCTTTTCCAGTGTAGAACTCGCATTAGTAAAAGCATACAATCTTCCCTCTATCAAATTTCCCCCTTTTTCCTAGTTGGATAGACTTATAAAACGATGTTGCATAAGAAGAGGAATAGGAAAGAGAAATAATGAATAATGAATTACTCATACTTGCACGATTCTATGCCACTGTTGTTCCTTCTCAAGAGCAATCAAAGTCCTTTTTAATGCAACCGTCGGAAACTTTGGCTCCCAGGCAACCCAGGCATCCAGAGCACCATAAACAGCCTCCTTATTGTCACTGAGATTGAGAAGCTGCATTGTTTGGTTTAAATCAACACTCCATTGTGGAAACAAAGATGACTGAATAGTCTGATTAACAAATTTCTCCAACAAGTTTGCCAAATACGATTCCCAAATAACTTAATTTTTCTAATACAATAATTGATAATTATGATTAAGATTCTACTGATATAAAATAGGAAATGTTAATATTATTTTCATAATTTCCAACAAGCATCTTGTTAAGTTCATCTAGTATTTATTTACTGTACAGATTTGTACTTACTGTTGTGACAAGAAAACTTGTCTTATCTCTTCCAGGTACATTTTCCCCAATAAGCCGCTTCTGTGTGTCTCCATCTTTCTGCTGGGGAGAAAGGTTTGTTTGTGACTGTTAGGCAAATTGGCACCACAAAATCAAGTAAGGAATCAATCAGTCAAGAGCCAGTTTCCCTCACAAATGAAATTACCAGAAATCGATATCTTCATACGAAGTTATTATGATAGACGACACTGATAAGTTTGCTAACAAGCATATGTTTGCTCTATGATTTTGACAACATTTCTACATACAACAACCATAACCATAATGTTCTCTAAGTTCAACAAACAAATAGTCCAAGAGTAAACTACTAGATTGCTTTGAAGGGAATTTAAGTCGAATAAATTAGTTGGAAAAAATAACTATAGTTGATTAAAAGTGATTACTTTTGTAACCTTAATTTCTCAAAAAAAAAAAAAACCAATGCCGGGTATTATAATTAGAACCGGGGGAGTATCATACGATTCATACCAACATGGATGCAAGTACAAGTCATCTAAAACTATAATTTTGTTAAGACTATAAGATTGATTCTCATTGCATTTCATCTGAAACTGAAAAAAGTGTTAGGAAAATCTTTTCTCAAGTATGAGAGGCTATTTATACAAGTGGTTTCATAAATGCTATGAAGTATGAACACCATGAACAATTCTCTAACACTCTCTAGAACACACTCTCTAGAACATGTCTTGAACATAACAGTACAATCTAGAAATCTCTATAATCATGTACATTATTTAACAGAAACACACGTGAATAAAGAGAAAATAGAGAGCATGTATCAATAATCAATGACATAATCAACTAAACAAACAAACCTGAGTGGACAAGGAATGTACTGAAGCAGTGGAAACAAGAGGTTGAGCCACGTTAGAGTAGAAGGCACAGTCCATGATGTTGTCATTTAATTTGAGGCCATTGAATCTACTAAACTGCAGAAAGTAACATACTTCAGCTTTTTAAAGCATACCCAGAGGAAGAAAAAAATGAAAGAAAGTGATAATATGAAGCATGAGAAGTAGTAGTAAGATACTGACAAGGGAAGAGATTCGAGGTGATCTCCACATGGTATTGGTGGTGAACTTGAAGTGGGTTATTTCTTCTGTTATCTGTGGTGGCTGCCCGAGCAAGGAATCGAAGAGAATGAAAGAGGGAAGCTTCTACCAAAAGTGTTGTTGGGTTAGTTGGGCCATATCTTCTATGCTTTAGTATTACCTCCTGTCCTGAATCCTAAATATAAGATTCAGATGACTTTTTTTGGAGAGGTTAAGGTTACAAAATAGTCTATTAAATCATGATATATTTGATATATTTTTAGATTATCCATTAGTTTATAAGTAAAATAAACTAGTTTAAGGGAAAAAATCAGGTAAATCAATTTATAATTAACTTATTTTGCTTTTTTTTAGGATTTTTCAAAAAAGTCAATTAAGTCTTATATTTAGGACCGGAGGGAGTACATGATAATCCCATCTTCTTTTGCTGAATTCTAATCATATTTCATTTTTTACCTTGTACAATGCTTATTTTATTTATCTTTTAACTTCTTTTTTTTGTTAATCACCTCCCAGTAATCTGGCGCCTATTGAAAACTGATTAGTCCGGACTCGAGGGGTAGAAGTGTTGCCCACATAAGCAATGTTGTCCCCTCTCCCAATGACTAATCTAGACTCGGGGTAGGATGCCCATATAAGGAGTGTTGTCCCTCTACAAATGAGAACGTTTTTCGGGATTCAAATACGCATTCTCATTCTTTCGGGGTTTGTGACGCACTTAGCAACTCAACCAACTACCTTGTATAGGGAAAATCAAGGGCTGGAGCTTGTAAGGGATGAGATTCTCTCATAATCCCTCCCCCTCATAATCCCTCGTTATCACTTCTTTTTTTTTTGTACATCATTATCACTTCTTTACACACTATTGGATGAAAGATCCAATGGTTCAAATTTAATATTGTTATAAAATAATATAGTTAAAAATAAAAAAATGTATTATAATATAAATTAATTATTAGCATAAAAAATTTCAACTATCTAGACCTATTTCATTTTACAGTTAATTGGATGAGTCTGTATCTCTTATAGATCCTTCTGTTGAAATGAAATAGGTCTAGATAGTTGAAATTTTTTATGCTAAAAAGTTTTCAAAAATAAAAAAATTAAAAGTTCTTCATTTATTTTATATTATAATACAATTATTTTTATTTTTAATGGTACAAGTGTCAAATTATAAGTCTAGATGAATTTTAATGGACAAAATGAGAGTGATAGGGAGTGATTATGATGGATTATGAGGGTGAGATTCTGAGAGAATCTCGACCCATTTTGTAAGGGACAATTGCACTTAAGCACTAAAATAAGAGATTAAATTTCAAAGAAGTTTCAAAAAGTTGTTATTACTTGTTAATGAAGGCTATTACGTTTGTTAATGGTAGTAATTAATAACTTCTTAGAACTTCTTTGAAATTAAGTCTTTTATTTAGCATATTTTTAAAATTAAGTCTTTTATTTAAGACATAGTAGATGCAAGTTTCCAAATTTTAAGTCTAAGAATTTAGGTACTAACCCTGTTTTGCAAGACTAGTGATCCGTGTACAAAAGAAATCTTGAACAAAGATATCACGAAATTCTTGAATGAGACATTTTTGTTGTGTTCCTATCTTCATTATCAATTGTCATCATCTGAATAAAATGTTAACGGTCCCACATGAATCTAAAACCAGAGTGAAGAGTACCATTCATGTGTGTTCTATATGAACTGGTTTTTTTATCTATTTTTGTAATTTTGTTTTTTCTAGGGTTAAAGATAAAAATACACATGTATTTTACCTAAAAGGTCAAATATGTGTGTGTATTGTTTATTATAAATACACATTAGTTTTATATTGGATTTCAAAATACACATCTATTATGTGTTTTTTAAAACTCAATATATATGAAAACTTATTTGTATTTTGTCCCAAAAAAATTGGTATTAAGTGACCTTTTGGGTAAAACACATGTGTATCTTTTACCTTTAACTCATATTTAAATACATATATATTAGAGTATTAAATGGCCTTTTTGTTTAAGGCATTGTAAAAAATGTGTCCACGTTTCCCATAAATTATTGGAACATTAATTAATTAAATTATGAGAAATTAAACCCTTGTACTTGACTAAATTCCGTGGGTTTGTTATTACATTAAATTATAATAGTATCTAGGTTTTAGATGACCTTATTTATGTACTAGTAATCACTTTGTTTTATTTGAGTGTTTTTTATGTTAACAAGGGGTATTTTAGCCCAAAAATTAAATAGCTAACTTATTAGGGGATAATCCTAAATAATCCTTGTTGCAAATTTCTTCCGCAATCGGAGAGGCAATCTAAAACACGAAATAAAAGGTTGTGATGCATTTGGAGAGGGGCCCAGAATGTTGGAGGGCTTTACAGATCCTAAAACAATTATAAGATTAGATTAAAATATCAAAATTATAAAAGTATAATTATTTTAAACCATCTTGTTCTTAATATTACTCATTTAATTTGTCCATAGTAACCCATTAGGCCAATGCCTAATCTATCGTAGAGTTAAGCTCTATTTAAGGGTCTTACAGTTGACCGATAGATTATTACATGCACAAAGAAGGGAATCAAACTCAGATACTAGGTTAAGCGGACGAGCGAGCTGACCACTCAACTAACCAAATATAATTCATATTACTCACTTTAGGCGGAAAAAAAGAACTTTATTGTGTTAACTTATTTTCTTCTCCTCTACCTAACAAATGTTAAGGCCAGTTATTAGGTACCTAATATTTAATGCTTCTTTAAATGTTACTTTAACCATAAGCTAAATAAATTAGCTTTATAAGCTCTCCTATCCTTTATTGCAAGAGTTTAATAACTAAATTACTAGGTTTGAAAAAAATAAGATTAGTTAAAAGTGATAGATAAGTAGGAAATAATTTTTTTCAACTGTACCCTTATTGATAAGAAAACAAGTGAGAAAACAAAATAGGGCAATGATGAGAGTATTATGAAAGATAAAGTGGAATTACTAAAGATAATTGGAGATACTAAAATTATTAAGAGGCAGAAAATGGTAAAAATGCATTAAAAGGTTATTAAAAACCTTAATAAGCTTTTAGAAAAAGGGCCAAGGTAATTTAAGTTGTACACTTTTATATTATAGATTGAAGGTAATTGTAGATAAGGGAGGAACCAACACTTGAGCCTATATTCTTTGTGAAGTAGAGTAGTCAATTGTTAGTGGCAGTGAATATGGTAGATAAAGTAAAAAAAATTGCCTTTCAATAATTACAATTGCCACTCTTAATTTGTAATCTCAACAAGTAACTAATTCTCAAATGTGTTTTAAGTAAAAGATATATTCTACTCTACAACATTATACCTTGAAGGTACGAGAATTCTACTAGCTGTAAAGTGTTGATTCCAATCCCCTAACTCAAAGCCCACCTCTCTAAAATATCTTGTCATAGTGGCACCTTATAAATTGAAATAGAGGGAACATGTAATTTACAGAAACCCGAAATTAAATTCTCCATCCTTTATTCCGTAGAGTTCATTTTCATTTTGTTTCATTGGCCCTTGCTTTTTCTTTCTGGTATACAGCATGATGACAACTTGTAATAATGACTAATAAAGGCCCCGCAAATACAAATAAGTCTTAAACTAATATGCCGCGTTTTCATATCTCGTTTTCCTCAAGCCACCAAATCCACTCACTCCACTCCCACCCTCTTCGCTTTCACTCTCATACTCATCATTATCACAATTCACAATATCACCCTTCTCTCCTTCTCTCTCTTCCCCTCCTCATCCTCCTTCAATATTCCCAAACCAGAAAAAGAAAAACCCATCTTCTTCCTTCTCATCCCTTTCTTCATCTCATTCATTTCTTCGTCATGAACGCAAACAACTAAACAAAGAAAAAAAGGTTTCTACTTTTCTCTTCTCACCATATATATCTTCACTTGTATAGTAATTCCCTTCTCCTTCTTCTTCTACTATACCAGAATTGTTATTATTACTCATTCCATTCCCTCATGTTATCATTTCCATCCATTGTTTTCTACTCCATCTTCCTCTCTCTCCCTTTCTTCCTAGTCCTAGCCCCCCAATACCACACCACCATCACTCCTCACTCAACCCTCCAAACCCCTAATGGGCCAAAGCCCAAAATAGCATTCCTCTTCCTCACAAACTCCAATCTCACATTCTCCCCCTTATGGGAAAAATTCTTCCTCCAAAACAAAAACAAAAACAACCAAAACCTCTTCAACATTTACATCCACTCAGATCCCTCCCTCAACATAACCCTCCCCAATGGCATCTTCCACCGCCGCCTCATCCCCTCCATCAAAACCCACCGCTCCTCCCCGTCACTCATCTCCGCCGCCCGCCGCCTCCTCGCCGCCGCACTCTCCGACGACCCTCAAAATTACTATTTTGCCCTCCTCTCCCAACACTGCATACCCCTCCATTCCTTCACCTTCACATACAACCACCTCTTCAATTTCCAAACCCCACCATCAAAATCAACTCTTTTCATTAGCCCAACCTCTTTTCTCAACTGGGGTTCCCTAAAAAAACGATCTTTCCACAAAAGCTTCATCGAAATCCTCTCCGATGAGCCCAACCTCTTCGACCGATACGCAGCGCGTGGGTTCCACGTGATGCTGCCGGAGATTCCGTTCGAGGAGTTTAAGGTTGGATCTCAGTTTTTTGTGCTGAAACGAGAGCATGCGGAGATTGTGGTGAGGGATGAGAGAGTGTGGAGTAAGTTTAAGGTTGGTTGTGTGAGTGATGAGCCGTGTTATCCTGAGGAGCATTATTTTCCGACGTTGTTGTCTATGGAGGATAGAGAGGGATGTACTGGTTTTACATTGACTAGAGTGAATTGGACTGGTTGTTGGGATGGCCATCCTCACCGGTACGAGCCGCCGGAGGTGTCTGCCGAGCTCGTGAGGCGGTTGAGGGACTCGAATTCGAGCTATGAGTTCTTGTTTGCGAGGAAATTCTCGCCGGAGTGCTTGCCGGCGTTGATGGATCTTGCTGATGACGTCATTTTCCGGGATTGAGATGTGCCATTAGTGTTGTAAAAACCGGATCAGAAAGCGAGCCGGAAAGGACTTCCTATAAAAGTTTGAGTCGAAATGTGAACCAGTCGAAAATCGGACCGGTTCTTATAACACTGGGTGCAATGGTAGTAGGTAGGGTGTGGAAATGGGATTAGGATTAATGTATGTATGCAATTGTAATTATGAAGTGCTTAGTCCTAAATTATAAGAAAGAAAAGGGAATCTTTATGAGTGTACTGCAGAAAAATCTCAGTTAGCATTTAGGAATCCCGTTGTGATGTTTTGTTTGTTTATAAGTTTTGAGTTTATCTATCGAGCTTAAATTGAGAAATGAGAACTTGTATGTAAAATGAAAGTTGTATTTTTTGAGTGGCCTTGTTTAGTTCTTATTTCTTCTTTTACTTGTTCTTTTAAATTCGAGGTCTAGTTGTTACATCGGAATACGTCTTATTGTGAATTTTTGCTAAGATTCAATATGGTATCTGTGATTTTTTTTCTAAGATTTAATCTGGCATCCTAGGATACGCATATAGAACTGCATTAGACCTTCTTAAGGAAAATACTAGCTGAAAGGCGTGTTACATTTCCATAGATCCAACTCAAAACACTTATTAATTGTTAATAAGGGAGTTTGGGGTTATCATTGGCATATTTGTATGCGTGATATCCTTCAAATGTAAAATGTGTTATAAGTGATGATGGCTCATATCATTCATGTGGAAGCCGAAAGATAATTTTTCTGAGCTTAGAACATCATATATTTCAAGTGACTTGACCTTCTTCAAATAAAATACTTTAATCTTGTCTATTTTAATATCAGGTTTAACCTTATCAGGTCTAAATCGACCTGACATATCAAGTGCATGTTATACCTAAAACCAATCTAGGTGTCCATATTCGTATTTTTATATTTTAATAAATTGGGGGCGTTTTAGTAATTATTTTTCAAAATTCCTTTAACAGTAAGAACTTTTGAGCATAAATGTGTTTGAGGGTTCTCACCAATGGTAACAAATGGCTTCCTGCTATATCAACTACAAGTACAAGACGCTTCTAGCACTCACCATCATATTACTACATCATATGTGCCATGCCATAAATCCTTTCCAACAACTGGATAAGAAAAACTTCAAGAACATACCCCAAGAATTCTATTTTCATGAAATAATGCCAGCAATGGACCAATCAGTGATTACCAATTTACCATATACATGAAATAATGCACATAATTAAACGGTCTAGCACTCTAGCTTGTGTCCACCACACCGGTTATGCTATGAAGCGTTACACTAATCCCGTAAGGATGCCCGCGGGACAGCAGGTAAACCCAATTCATCCTCACCCTGTCAACATCAACAGCAACCAATCAAGTTACAGAAAAAACATTCAGTACACCCAAGAAAAGAACAACACTCAAACATGAAGCTGAATCCAGAAGAATTGTTGGTCACATTCTCAATTAACTTTACGGTTTTAAGTTGTAAACTTAAACATAGCATTAATGAATAATAGAATTACTGCTTCCTGCCGTTAATATAAGTAAGAGCTAATTGGAGGATGAATTTAAACATCAATATAAGACCTCAATCTACTAGGTCATCCATTTTTTAACATTTTTCAATCAATAATCTTTGATTGCAGATACTAGCAAAGTTTGCGTGAAGAGGTAATATCAAAGCAAATGATTTGATTGGGGAATTCTAGGAAAACCAACACATATCTATGACAGATAACTAATATATCGTAATTAGTTAAGTAGATCTTTTATTAATGGCAGAGCCACAGAGGTATTCCCTACCCTTCCGAAAAGAGGCATAGACCATGAGGGTGGAAGATACGGTGAATGGCAAACAGCATTTAGGGAATAGGAAAAGTCAGACTATTCTTGCCCGGAGAAACAAGCATTGTTAATGTGCATCCATAAACTACTCAAGAATATAACATAAGCATCCCACAAAGAGCTTATAATCAACCACATACTTCAACATGCTACTACCTTGGCTCTTCCTATTTCCATTACGATTGCCCCAAAAAAATTTGAGCATAAGGTTTCAAATAAAAATAAAAAGCATGCATAACTAAAGCAGATTTGGCATTCAAAACAGAGAAATATGTCTGCAGTGATCAAACTTCCATAAACATACCATTTCTTCCTCAGATGAAGTTATCTGTATAAAAGAATTCCTATATATGATTTTCAGTCTTCAAATTTATGTCAAAATCAAGCCCAACTATCATGGAAGCTATAGGCCCTCAATTAACTCCTTGACTATTACCCCTTCCTAGCCTTTAGAACTCAAAGCCCTAGTCTTTAATAAGAACTTCCAGTCAAAATTCCAAATTTCCTCGAACTAATAACCCATTCTTATCATATCAAGAAACCTTCTGGCAACTTGGACATTCTAAAACTAAGATATGCATTGGATAACATTTAACAAACATGTTTCCTCAATTTCTCATGTTGAGTTCATCATCAATATTATCTTATTGTTGTACTTCAATCAATGTAGAGCTTCGGTAGAAGTTTTGACAGAATTGCAGCGAACCAACAATGTGTAAAGAAAGAAATCAGTAACTTGCTTATTCACTGGATCTTATGCAATGAGAATACTATAAAGTCCCTTTTAAACCTCAAACTAGAATTGCTTTAAAAAAGAACCCTAAAGTGATAACTAGGCAAAGAAATCATACTTGAGCGTGGGATCTGCCAGGTGGTGCTGTCGTATGTCCTGTGGGGGCAGAAGGCAAGTTAAGCTCAGCGTCCAAATCAGGTTCCTTATCTGGCTGGAGGTAGGAAGGAACTCCATCCATCTCAGTTTCATTTCCCATATCGGCTTCCAGCGCATCAAGTTCTGAACACAGAAAGAGAACAAGAAGAAAAAATATTTAAAGATGCTAAATATATAATGGATCCTCATGTGCCCTAAAAGCAGCACCCAACCCAATAATGCACCATCCAGGCCATCAAATAGAGAAGATCACACATCCAACAAGCTGAAACTATATTACTCAAATTATTGCACAATCTAATCTTCAACCTAAGTCCTTAAACCAAGTAAGACAAAAAATTTAAGGGCAACTACTTCTCATTTCAAGACCAGATGACTGATACCGTATCAGTGATATACATGGTAAATACGTGGAATTAATTAAATTTTAGCTAAAACTCATTGACATCAGCTAAGTTAAGGTAAGTTCTTTTAACATACCACCCATGAGATCATCTTCATCAATGTCATCAGGCACGTTATAACTTCTACCCAAAGTCTCTTGTATTTCATTACTTACATCCATCATGTCCATCATCTCATCTTGCATATTCTGCATTCAGCAAAAATCAACAATTTAAACAGCAACATTTTGGACATAGACAGATAGAAGCTACAAGAGAAAAAGACAAGATTACTGACATCAATGTCTTGTATCTTCACAGTTTTCATCAACCCCTTCAATTCCTTGTTGGCAGATTTCATGGCTGACATCTGAAAAAAGAACAGGAGGGCGAGGGGGAAAACCTTTAAAATATGGTTTCTCATAAATGGGATGCATAATAAAATTAACCTAAAAGGAGTCCAAGGAAACAATCAAGCATGTCTCTATAAAGAGACCCCTCATCAACTATAAGTAATGTCCCAAACCTCTCATGAGGGAATAAGGTCCCGAAAAGGCACAACTAAAAGCTAGCCTTGATATACGTAATAGTATACCCATACATATAGAAGTTGATAATTCAACAACAAAATAAGAAAACTAGTGTAAGCTGTTCAGAACTCACAGTTTGTTGAGCATCTTTAATACCCTCTGTAGCAAATGCAACCTGATCAAGATTAAATGTCTGATTATACAGCTGGTCACGCTGCCCTTCATACCTATCGAGAAGTGATGAATTAACAGTTTATCAAATGATCACCACAATCAATCAATAGGTAGGAATTCAGATGCAAATGTATATGATGATTCCATTGAAGTGATTAATTCATTTTGACAAATATAAAACAGATACCCTACCAACTTATAAAAGATCTAAAACAGCTGAATTAGCCCGTGGGCACACAAGAATAAAGGTGATCTATCAAAATATCACAAAGACACAATATCCAATGGAAAGCAAAGAAAAGCAACATATTTAATTTATGTGGAATTTACAACCTAAGAATCAACAACAGAGAACAACAAATCATTCGATGACTCAAATATACAGCTAGATGGCAAATACAACAGAAATGAACGGTATTAGAACATATGTCAAAATGAATCCATCAACAACAATTGATAAAGTAATAATGGAACAAAGAATACACAGCTTAGTCGTTAACATGGGTAACACAGTAACCACATTTTCCCTCAACCTACTGCATATTCATTGGAAAACAGATATCAGTGTTTGACATGTTGAGAATGCAAGAAACGTAAACAGTGTAAACATATAAGGACTAACAAACTCACATTCGCTTTTGCTTGAGAACTCTCATTGCCCTGGCCTTGATAGCTTCCTGTGCATTACCAGGCCTTGTCTTTTTGAGTTGTTCCTTATATCTACTAAGTTCAGCATCGAGCTTCTTTATCTTTTCATCAACCGATTCACCTCTTTTATTAATCTGGAATATACAGAAAATTTAAGACAAAGCGAAAAAAAGATCATTAAATGACTGAGCTATTTATGAAAAAAGAAGGAAAATGTATGTGTAACAAGAAAAGGTGGAAAAAATAAAGAAGGAACAGCCTAAGAACCTGGCCTAAATCAAAATCAATTTTCAATATATGAGAAAACTATCAATACTTTGAGTTGCTAGCCTCACTAAATATTAATGGCATATGAATCAAGAACAGATATTTAATACGAATCACACATCTACAAACATTAAATAAACAACTAAAAATTCTGATATCATAATTTTTGGGCACAATGTTTACAACTCTCTCCTACAACAATAACAAAACCTTATCCCACTATGTGGCTTCGACTACATGGATCAAACAATACCATTATGCTCTATCAATAGCAATGTTTCATGAAATGGCTATTGATATAACTTCTTCCTTTTTTTTTGACATTAAGTACACATGGTGAGTTGGGGCTTAATTTTCACTCATCCTCAAGTCCAAGTACTATATTTAATATTTATCTTGCACCATGGAACAGCTAATTTAATAAATACTCAATCCATTGCTACAAACTATCAATTCATAATTCAACAAGAAGATTTAAAAATCAATGACTTCAAAGTCAGCATACGATCTATGATTCTCCACAGATAAAACACAAAAACCACAAACTCAGTAATGATTAACAAGAAGGAGGCCCAATGGATATGAGGGGTAAAAAGGTAAATTAACCCGATCAGAAGCGTCCTGAATTGAAGGAGGGGGGTCCTTATTCTTCTTCACACCAAAAACCCTCTTCATTGCTTATTCTTCAATAAGAAAAAACAAAAGAAACTGAGAACGACGATTTGAGAAGACTTTGGTGATTTTTTTTTTTTTGTGAAGTGTGCCCAGATACCGAGAAATCCCAAAAATATACCAACCCGGACACTTCTCGGAAAGACGAGGGCAAATAATAAAATAAATAAATTATGTTTGGGAATAAAAACGCGCTTCCTTTCCTTTTTCTTTTGATATAAAAGAAAATAACTCTAAAAAAAATACGAAGAACCAACTACATCCTTAAGAAGATGCACCGCATCAATTTTGGACACTAAATGAATGTCTAAACCATAGTTAAAGTTGTTCGGTTCCTTGCTAAAATGTGCTTCCTTTCATTGTATGTACAACACATGTTAGAGAATTTAGAATCTAGAATTAGAATAGGGAGTTGTAATTTTTTTATTGTAATTTGCAATGTAATTTGGGTAAAAAATGCATTTTCTTATTTCATGTATAAAAGAATAGATCACATGTCTATTAGTTTCCCACAAATCAATGGCAAAAAAGAGAAAAATGGACCTCATCATGTTATGTTTGTGTGTGTGATTTTCCTTTATATATCAAAAATTAATATAATTTCAATTTTGTTTTGAAATTTCTAAATTTATAATTTGACTTTATACTCTCGGAAAATAATTGATCAAGTCAAGGGGTCTTATTAGGAATTCAAATTGATTTTTTATTTTTTTGATATATAATACTCCCTCCGGTTCTAAATATAAGACCTAATTGACTTTTTTAGAAAATCCTATAAAAAAACAAAATAAGTTAATTATAAATTGATTTACCTAATTTTTTCCCTTAGATTAGTTTATTTTACCTATAAACTAATGTATAATCTAAAAATATATCAAATATGTCATGATTTAATAGCCTATTTCGCAACCTTAACCTTTTAAAAAAAAGTTAATTATGTCTTATATTTAGGACCGGAGGTAGTATCAAACAATTAAAACTACACAGAAGAGCAAACACCCACAGAAGGTTGCAACACTCCATCAGCATCCTTGCATAATACAACATTTGATTTCAAATTGTTTTTTTTTATAAATATGAAACTAATGAAAACAAAAACAGCAAGAAATTCAATTATTTGTATGCTCATTCTTATTTTTTTAATCTTATCTTTTTCAAAAAAAAACAAAAATGTTTATCTTTTTTAATTGAAAAATAGACAAAACAAAAATCAAATTATCTTGAGAAGCTGCTGCTTCTGAAAATGAAATGATTTAAGTTAGGGCAAAGCATTACCTAATAGCGTAGTAATTTTTAAAAGGTGAACACAGTAGCGCGATAATTTTAATCATGTGAATTTGGCACTTGTAATTTAAATAGGACACTGTGTAGCATGGTAACTGAAAAGTGCATCCAATAGCATGGGAAAACTTAGTTTCAATGGAAAAAAACATGCTACTAGGTGAACCTTTTAGAAATTACCATATTATTGAGTGTATCTTTGCCCTTTAAAGCTAAGTATGGTAGTTGAATAAATGAATGATGTGAGAATGTTGGGAACAAAATTTTCCTTCAAATGGCAAATCTAATTTCATTATTTATTTTGAAATGTATAAATTAAAATTTGAGTATGCACCTTCAACAAATAATTTATGAATTCTTATAAAAGAATAATTAATCAAGTCACTCTTATAAAAAAATTTCAATTCATTGATTTTACATATACACCTATTTATTATTTTCTTTTAATCTCCTCTTTTTTTATCAACGATTAAGGTATCCTCACTCGACAAGTCAAAGACTAATCCTATGCTGATTTGTACTCACCTCAAAGGTGAGACAACTGACCTGAGAGATTTAATGCTTCTTACTAATCTTCTCTTTTATTTTTTTTGATACTTACTAGTCTTCTCTTTTTATGCTTATTTCTAATAACAACATTCAGCTTTCAGAACGCAATCTAAATTATGTTGAGAAAATAAAATTATGATAAAGGGGTGCATCTATGATCTAACCGATTTGGTTAAAAAATAAAATTAAATATTTCGTAACATGCAAGCAATCAAGAAGGGGAAAAATGTTGACTATTCACTTGATTGACATATGGAACGGAACTGACTTTCTTTCTTAATCCTCTGGCCTTCCCGCCAAAAGCCCACTCACTTGCATTACATTTCTTTTTTTTTATTCAAAAGGGCAAGCACTGACGGCGTGAGGTTACAAGCCGGATCGAACCCGCAACCTCTCATCTAAAGGGGAGATATCATACCACTGGGCGCCCTTGATACTTGCATTACATTTCCATTTTCCAATTTCCTGTCGGTAAACTTCATTGAGCGTTTGAAATTAGAACCTCTCTCCCCCTAATCTCACTTTCATTACATTCCTATTACAGACACACGCCATATATGACCTTTCTTTCACTCTTTCTTTCCTGACCTCTCTAATCACTAATCACACTCTCTTCTTTTCTCTTTCAACAATTCCCAAAGGTCTTTCCTTTTCTTCTTCATATTTTCCTTACTTTATTTTGACTATTATTTTTTATATAGGTTCCTTACTTCATATTTTTTATTATTTGCAGGCACTTGATTGGGTTTGTGCTGTTTTTGCCAAATTTGTTGCACCCACATTACTGACTAACGGTGGATAATCATATTTCTTAGAGTTACTAAATACAACTCCATGAATATATCCCATAACAAAGTAGGGATTTTCGTGGGCTAAAAATAAAGATAAAAGATTTTTTTGAATTACCAAAAAACAAAATCAGAGTGTAGATCTAACATACACGAATTAATTAGTAATTAGTAATAATAAACCAAAAACATGATACACATGCATAGTCACAGACAAAATTAATTACAAAATAACATAAACAACCACATAACTAATACACATAATGGAAATTTAATATATAAATACAATAAATAAATGAAAACAAATATTGTGTCATATAACATAACAAATATCTCATAATTAATTAACACAAAAGGAAATATATTTGCAACAATGAGCTTATACACATATAACTGGCCTAATTCCAACACTAACCTAAAACTGATTATTAACCCAAAGAGAATTTTCTATCAAAAAAAGGGAAAATTAATTTAAAGTCCCCCACAATAGATTTAATACTAGAAAAGTCCTATAAACTCTCCAAACTAGAGTCCCAAGGTACTTCTCTTTAATGTATTCTAAATGTGAAAAGACTGTTTTGCCCCTCGACCGATTATTGTGTATTACTCTATTAAGAAACGACACACGTAACAACCCCTGGGCAAAAGATGACAAGTTCATGGGCACACGTAACAACCCCTTGGGTAGGTGTAACAAGTTCATAGTCAATAATACTCTAAGTTAATGGGCAGAGATTGACAACCCTTTGGGCACGCGTAACAATCTCGTGGGTACAAAATGACAAATGCATGAACACACATAACAACTTCTTGGGACCCTATTTTAATAGGCTGAGGGGCAAAACAATCTTCAAATTAAGAACCCAAAGAGAATTAAGAACAAATCAATCACAAATAAGAAAATTATTTCATAAATAAATAGCTAACCAATGAAGGTATAAATCGAAAAGAACATAAAAAAGAAACAGTTGTTAGATGTTAAAAGAAAAACATAATATAGATACAGAAGTATGACTAACAAAATATAATAGCATAATACAAAGGGAGATGCATGTGGAAGGAAAAAATTGAAAAAATCTCAATAAGAGTTTACGTTCATAAAAAAAACATGTATTTCTTTTATATAATTGAATAAGAATACAAAAAATAACAATAAATTGACTTCAATTCATTTTGAATATAGATAATAAATTTAAATATATCAATATTTATACTATATCAACCTCGATAGATAAATTTCTATGAAATCCATATTTAAATTCATTAAATTTTATCAATTAAAAATAATTAAATAAGTTTAGTATCAAGTTAACGCAATTTTTTGTAAGATAAAAACGTAAAAATGGTGAATTTACAATGTAAAAACGTAAGTTTCTACCGTATTTTCAAAAACAGAAAATTTAGGTGACTTGTGACACGTTTTGGTTAGGTAATGACGTAAAAACGGTAAAATTAGAGAGTCAACTCGCGAGTTTGACAATGCAATCTACCAATACCGTGTGTGTGTGTGTGTGCGTGTGGGTGTGTGTGTGTATCTTGATGATTCGAAATCCCTCATTACAAACCAAAATCACAATCAAAATCCATATTTAAATTCATTAAATTTTATCAATTAAAAATAATTAAAATAAGTTTAGTATCAAGTTAACTCAATTTTTTGTAAGATAAAAACGTAACAACGGTGAATTCGCAATGTAAAAACGTAAGTTTCTATCGTATTTTTAAAGACAGAAAATTTAGGTGACTTGTGACACATTTTGGTTAGGTAATGACGTAAAAACGGTAAAATTGGAGAGTCAACTCGCGAGTTTAACAATGCTATCTACCAATACATATGTGTGTGTGTGTCTTGATGATTCAAAATCTCTCATTACAAACCAAAATCACAATCAAAATTAAATGTGGTAACCTATATATCAAAATATAAATGATAAACCTAGATCTAGGAAAATATATAAGAGAAAGGAAGGGGAATAGAACTCCTTTGAAGACCATTAGCTCAAGTCATATCCATCATTCCCTAGAGCAAAGAGGTTTGTTTAGTCACTCATAAAGAAAAGACTAGAAACTTCAAACTCTAATTTACGAGCAATCATGGCATGTGGATGGAGGAATTTGTGAGGAAATGGGAGAGTAATGAAGGATTAAATGGAGCATAAATGTGAGGAAATCAGTTAGGAGAAGACACCTCTCTTTTCTTTCTCTCTTTCCTTTTTGTTTTTGCTGTTTGTTGCAAATTTGTTGTCTTCAAAAGTGCAGCTACTGAAGAGTGATAGCGTCCTTGCCTTTCTACTCGTCTTCATTTGATGGTGTTGGCCATGCTAGCGTTTGCTTATTTCTTTCTGCCTCTTGTAAATTTTGTGTAGATTTTCCTGATAAAGGACAGATTAGCCTATGTTGCTTAGTGACTGGTATTTGCAAAACTAGAATCATTTTTGTACCTTAGAATAGTTATATACTCCCTCCGGTCCTAAATATAAGACCTAATTGAGTTTTTTAGAAAATCCTATAAAAAAGCAAAATAAGTTAATTATAAATTGATTTACCTAATTTTTTCCCTTAGATTGGTTTATTTTACCTAAAAACTAATGTATAATCTAAAAATATATCAAATATGTCATGATTTAATAGCCTATTTCGCAACTTTAACCTCTCCAAAAAAAGTCAATTAGGTCTTATATTTAGGACCGAATATGTATCATTTTTGGGTATTCGCCCTTTTTCTAAATGACATTTGTAGTTCACAAACAAGTTGTAGATGAAAATGTTTGGATATCATGCCTTTCATTAAGTCAAAGCCCAATCACTTCTAATAATTAGCCCATCAAGGTAAGCTTAGCCCAAAAAAAGATGGATAATTTTAGCTTTTAAAGTAATGGAAAGATGGAGTCCTTTAACTTGAAGGTTCAATTTTTATTGAAAGAAATATTCACCTTTAGCGTTCAATTATGCCTTAAAAATATTATTCAAAGAGGAAACTTTTGTTAAAAAACACACAGAAAATGATCTAATGGAAGGATTTCAATTGTTTAAACATGAGGTATATATAATTTGAATTAATATATATTTAGAAAACACATACAAAAAAGTTATATTCTCACAATTAAGCATTTCAATGCTCAGATCTGGCACAATTGAATAATCATATGCAGGTGCATCTCTTACAAGACAAGTCCTTTAACAATTCCTCCAACAAATGGGAAAAATGTAAATTCATAAGGTTTATTTCGAGCGCACTTACATTTACAAACTAGTGTAATGCCACTAGTTCATAAGTTATTTACATTAAAAAATCTTGCCTTTTTTTTCTCTTAAGAAAAGTAACAATTATTATTCTGATGGCTGACACGTGTTTAATGTATATTTGGTCGCTGGTACCTATAATAAATTACCATTGTAAATGACAACATGATTATTGAAATTTGTTTCAGAAGCTTTCAAAGATACTTTGGACGTATTATTCTAACATTAATTGTAAACGGTTAAACATTTTTTCCGCGTAGCCTATAAATATTAGATGTATGTAACACAAGATCTATGAATCATTCATTCACTTTCTCCCCTTTAATCATGGATCCTATGTTGATTGAAATGAAAAATATGCCTATGAATCCAGAGGATGGCGAGTTTTTCCTTCCATCTTTCATAGTCCAAGAGATCAACTCAGGGGTAGTGTTGAACCATGAAAAGAATAGTAAGCTTTGTTTTGCAGATGCTGTTGCTGGTTGTCACCGAGTCAAACCTCAGCAAACCAATTCTTCCGACAAGGTATTGGCTATAGTCCCACCTACTAATCATGCTTATGTGCTTCTTTTATTAAGTAGCAATCAAAATAAAATATTTGGCAAGTGTGCTTACTTCACATTAATTTCACATCTCATCTTGTCATATGCATTATGTTCTATACATGGGAAGATAAAAGTAAGCAATTAAGACTTTTAAAATCACCATACATAACCCCATCTCGGGTGTAACAATTATTAGCTTTTTGTTCATTTGTGAACTGATTCTTGAGTACCTTTTTTAGATTCTTTTTAAAGTATAAATCAAGTTTAGCCCTCTGTATTTTCATTTACTGAGTTAAACTAAACTTCGATCACAAAAACTTTTCATTTTTTTTTGGCCGAAAGGTAATTTCATTAATATAGAGATAGACTACATACACAATGACTCAAGTAAGGGTACAGATAATACAGACAAATGGCATTGGCTTCCACAGCAGAAACCACCGGCGTCCCCAGCAGAAGCCACCATTGCCCCAGACATAAAACATACAAACCAACAGACTACAACTATCAAAATATTCATATAATAATAACAAAATAGACCCCAAATACTAATGCCGATACCTAACCATTGCAGGTAGATAGTGAGGGAATTGAATATTCGTTCTGTTATGATCAAATGATAGTGCAATAGAAGGTGGTTGTCCAAGGACTTGCTCTCCCGAGCCCACCGACTTTGATGCAGATGCTGCATAAAAGCAGCTCCATTCACACCTTCAAGAAGGTGAGGTGCCCAATGAAATTTGTAACCAAACTCCATTGTGATACAGATCATTTTAGAACTCAGCCAACACCCATCACAAACAAAATTAACCCACAAGACTAGGCAAAACCATAGATAACAGGACACACATTTAAGAAATTTGAAAACATAGACACATATCCTACTCCTAACACCTACTAGGCAAAAACTTTTCATTTACCCCCTTTATATACAATCAGTAAAGATAAATTTCTTTTTATCATTTCAACTCCATTTACAAATTATAACTTGATATTAGATGAATTTGTTTTAGAGCTCATAACAAGTAATGACCATTGAAATCTTGATTGTTAAAATCTGATATGGACAACCCAGACTTGATGTTGTACCTTAGCTTTTGATGTAATGAAATCAAGAAAGTTGTTTAAAATTCATGAGTTGAAAAAATTAGAATACAAACTTCAAACTTCATTTGAAATTTAGAAAGAATTCGCAAGGCACATAGCTCACTGAATAATAACCACGGTATTCATCATAGCAATAAATTTTGAAATTAGTTTTGACTTTATTTTTATGGTTTGAATCTCATTAAATATTTTTAAATAAAATTTAATATCATTCAACTTCAACTTGAGCTCAATCGTTGGTTCCTCTATATATCTATTGCTTTCATCTTTTAAATATTTTCGGGATGAAATGTTGAGTATTTTTCTATTTTTATTTACTATAAGTAAATTTTTTTATACGGAATTATTAACTGTTACAATGCTGTGAACAAAAGGTAGAGCAAGTTGTACAACAAAAGTTAACATGGGCACAAGTTGTTGAAAGAGAAGTTAATTATCCCAAAAACAACGTGAGGGTGCCCCCACAATCAAGTTCAAGCGTGTCTTCTAGACAACCCCAAAAGGTGAAAGGCAAAGGCAATTCTCCTTACTCTACCAAGAAAATGAGTAAGTAAATACTTAATTGTTCGTATTCACAAGTAATTAATCACCATTAATTTTTTTTTCTTGCATTTGGTTTTAGCTAAAACATATTCCATGATAATGTCGGTGGTCTACAACTTTATGAGCCTGTTTGGATAACCTCAAAAACAATTTTTCTACAACCAAACCAAGTTTTGAAACAATTCCTCCCAAACACTCCAAAAAATTGGAAAAACTATTTTGCATTCCAAACCTCATTTTCAAGCCAAAATCTAAAAGTTAGTTTTTTTTACTTTTCACACCCAAAAACTATTACCCAAGAGTCATTACTCTTCTCACCCAAAATTACCCTTCTCTTTCCTCTTCTTTCTTCAAGTTAGTTGGCAAAATTGTCCTTTTTAGTAATTTGACATTCAAAAAGCTATTCTACTATCACTTAATCCAAACACTCTCATTTTATCAAAATCTATTTCCTAGAAAAGCTATTATACTAAAAACTATTTTCAAAAAGCTATTTTCACAAAAGCTATTCTCCAGAAACTAAATCCAAACAGGCCCTATGATTTAGCAACATAAAAGCTCATTTATGATGATAGGTTGTGTGTTTTGTCATATATGATTTTCCGTAAATCCGTTCATCATTATGGGAAAACGTGAGCTCAGATAAAAACAAAACTTTTGCACAAAGTAGAGTGTTTTACGTGACAAATGTTATATAAGAACACCTTTATTTCGTTTTTGGTTTTGCTCAACTTTTGTTTCGCCGTTTTTCCTTTTCTACAAAAGAGAATCAATAGATTGGAACTAACTTAAGGAGCTTGAGGCATATTGGCCATGTGGCTATTGGGCCTGTTAGGCTTGAAATGTAATAGTAAATCATAAATAATTAATAGAATCAAATGAGTTTAAGTAGTCTCTCCCTACATAGTGATTTACATTAAAACATGAGGCTATAAACTTAATACTCTGTAGTGTATATCCACACATATGGACATCGATAATTCAACAACAAAATTAGAATTCAAGGGTAATATGACTATTATTTTTAACACTAATTAATTACATACAATCAATCTTTTATTTACCAATGACTATAGGTATAGAGTGTACGGAACACAATAGCTATAAATAGTTGTTCATTCATTGTTTCATTCCACTTTCGTGGATTCCATATTGATTTGAATGAAAGATATATGCCACTAAATCAAAAGGAAAAGGATTGCGAGTTTTTTTTTCTCTCTCTCATCCTTCATTGTTAAAGAAATCAACTTAGGGGTGTTAAATTGTAGAAAGAAAAATAAATTTTGTTATGCAGCTGTTGTTGCTGGTCATAGACGTGTCAAACCTCAGCTAATCGATTCTTCCGATGAGGCATATGCTATCCCTCCACCTCATAATCAGGTTAATGTGTTTATTTTATATTGAGCAGTAATCAAACACAAAAAAATTTGGCTAGTGCTTTCTTTTAATTATTTTTATATCTTTTCATATATATTGATCTTCTCATACACATGGGGAAGATATAAGTGAGCAATTGAGCTCTTTAAATAAGCATGATTCATAGCTCCCTCTTGGTTGAAGCAACTAGCTTCTTGTTGATTTGTACAATGATTAATGAGCAACTTGTTCTGTTTAGATACTTTTCGATATGAATTAGTTTATAGCTGTCATATTTCTATTTATTTTGATTTAATCTTAACTTAAATTGTATGATAATTTTTCATTTACCCCTTTGATTCATGATTGGTAAAGATACATTCAATTTCATGTTATTTACTTACGACAACTTGACTTTAAAGAAATTGGTTACGGAACTTATAAATTATAATGGCAATTCAAATCTGGATTGTTCAAATCATATATGGACAGTATATATTTAATTATGTACCTTTTTACGTAATAAAATTATACTAAAAGGTACACAATATAAGATTATAATTTTTTCTTTATGTTGTTTTTGAAGAAAATTATTTTAAAAAACATGAGTTGGAAAATTCAAATGTAAACTTCAAACTTGAAATAATATTATTTTAAAACAATCTTGGAACGATATTCAAATATTAACACAATTATGAGAATACCTTGATACTTATCATTGTAATGATTAATGAATACCAAAATTAACTATGACTTTAAAATAAAATAAATTGTTAACTAATCTCATTAAATATATCAAAATGAAATTTAATATAACTCAGCTTTAACTGAAGTAATGGATACTGCTATTTGCTTTTTCCGTATTGGTTCCTACCATCATTTGTTTTTCTTTTTTTTAAAAACATAACATCATTTCTGTTTCACTAAAAGATTATATTGAATTATTTATTGTTACAGGGCAGTGAACAAAAGGCAGAGCAAATTGTGCCAACAATAGAACTAAAGTTAACATGGGCACAAGTTGTTAGAAGAGAAGTTAATAGTCCTAAAAACCAATATGCAGGTGCTTCTACAATCAAGTCCAAGCGTGTCTTCTAGAAAACTCAGAGGTGAAAGGCAACGTCATTTCTCCTAACTTTGCAAAGAAAATGAGTGAGTTAATACTTAATTGTTAGTATAAATAGGTTATTCATCACCATTACTAATTTTGCTGGCATTTGGTTTTGCTCAACATTTCTTTGATAAAGAGTTTCAAACCTTTTAATGTCACACGTGTATAGCTTTATAGTTTAATGATATCATAGCTCTCATTTATGAGAAGATGTTGAGTATGAGATTACTTGATTTTCTAAAAATCCTCTGTCACATGCTTCTACGATGTGATTTCTTTCTTATATATGGAGCATAATATTCATGAGAGATACTTATTCTTGAGATCTTCATCACCATGGCTCAAGTAATAACAAAACTTTCATAGTAAGTAGAGATGTTTGGGTGAGAAGTGTTATATAAAACCTTTATTTGTTTTCGGTTTTGCACAGCTTTTTGTGTTAGATTTCCCCCCTTTTCCTAAGGAAAAAACAGACAGAAACGAAACAAATGAGATTGAAACAACCAACAAGTGGTTGGTCAAGATGGCATGTTGATTAAGATGAAAATGCCGTTAAGTTTCTGCAACAAAAGTATTAAAATGAGTTAGTTGAGTATCATGAAAATAGTTAAGTTCTCATTTCATGTAAATCCTAAAAAGAGATACTCACATTTAGTGTTGTTAAACTCGTGGATCATATTATGATTGTTTGTGATAGAAAAATGAATGTGCTATAGCCAGACATAATAAATAAAATCAATTTTGGCCCAGGTTTTGATTAAACAAATTTTCAATTAGTAACACTTGTAACTTCAAGTCATGTTTTTTTTTATTGTCAGTTTCTATTTATTTTCTTATCAGAAGTTTAATGGTTTATTTGCTATGACTTTTCTTGATGTTCTTCATTTATCGGTAACAATATAGTTACTATAATCAATACGGCTCATACTTCATTGAATAAGAAAAAAAGAAGAAATCAGTGGCTCATTTTTCTTCCTTAAAGTTATTGAATTCTTTATTATTCTTCATGTACCTAACAGTTTCAGAAAATGTTGCCCCAGTTACAAATACAAATTAAAGAAAATCTGCAATTGGTTTTTCTTATTTTGCTAGGTGGGAAGAAGTAGTTGAAGACACCGGAAAAACTAGAATTCTTAAGTAGTAGTAGAAGCAGCTACCCCAACATGTCACTGTGGGTTCATTATCACTGAGGAGTGGACCTATACATCCTAATACATGTGTATTAATACAGTGATGTATAAACTATAGCTTATATGGAATAATAATTATAATATTAGCTTCTTTCAAGATTTTATGAACCCCTCTTGCTTTTCCTATCATTTCCTTCAACAACTAATCAAATATATTATGTGTTTTCATGTGCAAGGAAAAACTCTTACTGCTTTATACACAGAAAATATGTGAATGAATATGAGAGAAATAAAATTCATATTCCCTCCAAATGATAATGTGGCAACCACATAATTACTGGAAAAAAGCAACTAAATGATTTATTTATAAAAATGTTAGAAAAGTTAAAAAAATATCATATTTTTTTAATCATTTAAATTCAAATTACCCTTGTAACCAAACCTCTTGATATACAACAACAACAACAAACACTTATTCCAACAAGATGAGGTAGGCAACATGAATCATATGACACCATTGTTCGCTATCAACAATCATATTTGGCGATATATGATTAACCAAAAGTTTCGTTGGACAATTTTATTAAAAGTTTTTTGAAGTCTTATTCTCCCTTTTTTTGAGAGAACTCCACGCTATTTAATAAATCATCCTTACTAATGCATCTAATTGTCTTATGTGAATATGCTGACTTTCTACCATTTTTTCTTCGATCGATGCTACCTCAACTCTTTTTCGAATATTTTTATTATGGATCCTCTCTTTTATCGTATAATCACACATCCATATCAATATTCTGATGCATCACCCTCATTTTATATTGGTGTTGTTTATAAGTATAGTAAATTTCTCATTATTATGTTCAAATGCTACCTAAAATAGACACTTACATCAATAACCCCAAACTAATCCAAGTTATTTATTGTAGGTATGCCAATAGGTGAGTTAGCTAGCCAAAAATTTAACATGCTTCATGCTCAAGGAGAGATTATACCCTTAACCTTGATTAGGGTTAGATGAGCTTCTACCACTCAATTAAATACTCCTAATTTAACTTTGCTTTATTGTTCATATATCATTTTAAACATTTTTTTATTACAAACATTTCCATAAATTTAATTTGAAACATGATTATTTTATAAAAATAATAATAACTGGTCACACAAATATTTAAGTCTATATAATAATCTAAATTGAACTAACTCCACAAAAAGGATGGCCAAATTAATAAATTAAAATTATCCACACAAATATCATATGATTTTATAAAATTTAGCTTAATTGTTCTAACTTTGACACTATGGCCTTATGTTTCCCCCATCCAAAATATATAAGATCTATCTAACAAATTCTTCGATAAAATTAACTATGTTAGTTAAAATCACATGATATTACAAAAGTAAACTTACGTCGTACCTTTATTCCAATTCTCTAATTCACTTATTTTTTACTGAATAGTAATATGAATATGGACAATTTAGGGGGGAAATTGAGATAAATTAGAAAATAATCTTATACTCCCTCTGATCCTAAATATAAGACCTAATTGATTTTTTTGGAAAATCCTAAAAAAGCAAAATAAGTCAATCATAAATTGATTTACCTATTTTTTTTCCTTAAAATAGTGTATTTAACCTATAAAATAATGACTAATCATAAAATATATCAAATATGTCATAATTTAATAACATATTTGGTAACCTTAACATCTCCAAAAAAAATAATTAGGTCTTATATTTAGGACCGGAGGGAGTATTTAAGAACAAACATAACTTTTAAAAGTGATCTTATATTTAAAAATAGAGGGAGTACCATCTACGGGTGAATAAATGAAAAAAAAATGAATAAACTAGTAAATAAAGAAAAATAGTGAATAAATGAAAAAATTAATAAACTAGTAAATAAAGAAAAATAGTGAATAACATGGTGTGTGTGGTGTGTGTGGTTGAGTGATAAGGACTCATTCATCCTTAACCAATTGTATGGGGTTCGATCCCTGGCGTTGGGTATGGAGAAGCATTAAATCTCCCAGGCCAGCTGTCCCACCCTTTGAGGTGCCTACAAATCAGCGGGGGTTAGTCTCTCACTTGTCGAGTGAGGGGATACCTTGATCATGGATAAAAAAAAAGTAAAATAGTGAATAAATGAAAAAAAATGAATAAAGTAGTAAATAAAGAAAAATAGTGGAAAAACATTAGACCAGAAAACAGTACACCCTGTCAAAGGCAACACAGGAAGCAAAGTCCACCAAATCCAAAACCCACCAAAGAAGGCCAACGAAGAAGAAGAAGAACAATTAATCAAAATCAAAATCAAAATCAAAGCTTGTTGAGTTGAGTGTGGGCCATCTTCTTCTTCATTATCATCATCACAGCTGAGAAAGAAAGAATAGTCAATTTCACACAACAATCCAATTCATAAACTCTTCCTTACATACATACAACCTTCAATTTTTCTTCTTCTTCTTAGTGAAGATGAGAATAGCAGAAATGAAGGGTGTTGATCCACTTAGTGAGAAGGCTTCCACCATGAAAGAATCTCTCCAGAAAAGTCAAACCATCACAGATAAAGTGGTCACAATTCTTGGTTCCTTCGATCACCGCCTTTCTGCTCTTGAAACTGCCATGCGTCCCACCCAGGTTTTCAAATTTCTTCCTTTTCACTTTCTTTTTCTTTTTTCTTAAATAAAATCTGCTAATAACATCTGGGTTTAATTCAAGTTCAGTTTTTTCTTACTTATTGTGGAGAATTTTTGTTTTTGTTTTTTGTTTTTTGAAGAAGTTAAAGATTGGATCTGATGTTTGTGTATGGTTTTTGTTGTGTTCTTGCATTGTTTTTCAATGTTGGATCCTGTATTGGATTTGTGTGATGCAGGTTAGGACACATTCTATAAGGAAGGCTCATGAGAACATTGATAGGACCTTGAAGGCTGCAGAAGTAATATTGGCTCATTTTGATCAATATAGACAGGTTGGTACTGTGGCTATTATTTTATTTTAGTTTGCCTGATTGATTCTTATTGTTTGAAAGTCTGAGTCTGCCTGATATTGAAAAGTTTGAGGTTCAAAGTAGCTTTTTACTCATTGAACATGGTGTCTAACTCTGACCTATTTAGGGTGAAACAGTTAATCAGTACATAAATGGATGATCTATCTGTTTGAGACATACTTTTTTCTACGTTATACAAGTTTAAAATAGGCAAACAAGAGTAGAAATGGAGATTTTCAGAATTGGGGACTTTGAGACAGAATTAACAGTTATGTTAGCATTGTATACAATTTGAGGATGAGGGAAAATATTTAAGAGAAAGGGGTTAACAATTGTGGAATGAAAGTGAGATGAATTTGAACAATCAATATAAAATTTAAGAAAGTGTAGGGGGCTGCATATCTTGGGTTTTGTGCAATTGCAGAGGTCCCTTTCTATTTTAGACAGTGTTTGGGAATTCCCATTTGATATTTGCAGTGTTAAAGCATAGAGTAGTGTTGTGTTAATGGGGCAAACCCAGGATAGAAAAATGTTAGTTGTCAAATCTTATAAAAAAATATGTTTGTTGTTGAAACAAATAGATAGCAATTTGTAAATGGCCAAAACCACAAGATATTAAATAGCATTTGACCCTACTCTTTTATTATTTATAACTATCTTTTATACTCCCTCCATTCCTAGATATAAGAGCTAGTTAACTTTTTTCGGAAAAATTAATGAAGCGAAATGAACCACTTAATCATAACTTACTTTACATATTATTAGATCATATGTTTAGCTTATAATTCAAATAATCTGGTTAAGGGAAAAATTTAGAAAAATCAATTTTTTAAGTAACCTATGTAGCTTGCTTAAAATTCTCCAAAAAAAAAATCAACTAGCTCTTATATTTAGGGATGAAGGGAGTATATATTCCTCAAAAGGTACCCACATATAAAATCTGTTTCTATTTTGCATGCATTATTATTGTTAACTATTGTCATTATTCTAATTTGCAGGCAGAGACAAAAATACTAAATGGGCCACATGAAAACTTGGAGAACTATCTTGAAGCAATTGAAAAGCTGAGAAGCAACATTCAGTTTTTTGGTAGTAAAAAGAGCTTTAAGAGCAGTGACGGTGTGGTCACCCATGCCAATAGTTTGCTAGCTAAAGCTATTTCTAAACTAGAAGATGAGTTTAAGCAGCTATTATCGTCTTACAGGTCTTAGTTTCTTTCTTAATGTTGTTGATCTTCTTTTGGTTTGATACATTTTTGACCTTTTTTCCTAATATTGTCTTGTCAGAAGGAATACTTACTAGTGCCCATGTTTTTTGTGCATATATGTGGAAAATTCTATTAGAGCATGTTTCACTAGCTCATTGTCATTTGTATTATTACAGCAAACCTGTGGAGCCTGAACGCCTTTTTGATTGCCTTCCAAACTCCATGCGACCTTCCTCTGGTTCACCAGGGCATGAGGGTGATTCTAGTGGCAAAAATCACTCATCTGACCCTACTGAGGCTGTTGTTTATACACCTCCTGCTCTTATACCGCCAAGGATTTTGCCTCTGCTACATGATTTAGCCTTGCAAATGGTAGAAGCTGGCAACCAACAACAGTTGCTCAAAATATACAGGTAAACTACATGCTTTCTTGATTGCATCATTGCCATAGGAAAGGTTGAATCTGTTTTACTGGGAATTTTTCATTTGTAAAATTGCATATAATTAGTGAGCATGAAGTTAAATAATCACTTTTAAAATTTCTAGCAAGATCATGGCTTGAGCTACTTAGACTATGAGGCTTCTTTTTTCTTTTTCCTGGTGAAGCAAGAGGCCAAAAATCACTTCTTTTTCCTTGAGTGTAACATAAGAGTATGGCTCTGATGTAATTTTGCTTGTTTGTGCCGTATGGATTTAGGATAGGATTGCCTCAACTTCTATCTCTCACACATGTCTTCTCTCTCTCTCTCTCTCTCTCTCTCTCTCTCTCTCTCTCATTGTCTTGCCCTCCCACTCTGAAGTTTAGAACTCAGAGCCTACCTTATCTGTATATCACATCAGCCTTTTAATGCTCTATGTCCACGGTTTTTCACAAACTCTTGCAGGCAATCTCATTTGCCTATAAATAGTTGGCCATTTATGAGCTGCTTATGGCGGCTTGTTTAGTGGTACCTAGTGATGATATTAATTTTACTATGATTGTCAGGATAATCTAAATCATTATTTTGTGCAGGGACTGCCGGTCTAATGTTTTGGAAGAAAGCCTTCATAAACTGGGAGTTGAGAAACTCAGCAAAGATGATGTTCAAAAGTTGCAGTGGGAGGTCTTGGAGGCCAAAATTGGGAACTGGATTCATTTCATGCGTATAGCTGTGAGTCGTTTGTGGATTTTTTGCTATTAAGTTCGTTGTGGATTTAGTTGTGTGGTTTTATGTATTTTCATTTAAATATCTGGTGATGCTTGAACAGGTCAAATTGTTGTTTGCTGGTGAGCGGAAAGTTTGTGATTCAATATTTGAAGGTTTTGATTCACTTAGTGATCAATGCTTTGCTGAAGTGACAACAAGCAGTGTCACTATGCTACTCAGTTTTGGAGAAGCAATTGCCAGAAGCAAGAGGTCTCCGGAAAAATTATTTGTGCTTTTGGACATGTATGAAATAATGCAAGAGCTCAATTCAGAGGTACAGGCTTTTGAAATTCAAATTCATGCGAGATTGCTATGTGATCCTGCTAATGTATATGGCAATATCCTTACCAAATCAGTTGGTCAAGTTTCTTTGATATTTAATACAACTGAACAAACCTTATTCCTTGGTCTACATGACACTTTTTGTGTCTCTTGGCATACTATAAATTGGATCAATAGCTTTATCTGTAGTTGCCTCTTTAGATGAAGTGTCATTTGCCTTATCTTTAGGTTTCGCTGAAAAGAATTGTTAACTTATCTGTGTCTTCGTCCATGGTTAGCTGAGAGCAGGAAATGATCTTTAACTAATATTGGTGTTTTAAATTGCACTTGAGAGATGATTTGATCTTACAGTTTAACCTCTATATCACACTAACTTGTCTATTTGCATAATTGCAATGCATATATATTCTTTCTTGCTCCTATTTAGATGAAAACCGTTTGATTACAGAGTGTTTTCTCTTATTTTGATTCAGTATGCTGTGATCTTTGTTTTGAACACAGTATTTGGCATTTTAAAAGAAAGCAAGGCTGATTTTGGTGGCTGTATCATTAGATGAACGAGCGGCATGTTTAAATGACGTTACCTTCTTATTATCAATTTGTTTTCCTGTTTCTTTGTAGATCCAAACGCTTTTCAAAGGTAAAGCTTGCACTGAAATAAAAGAAGCAGCATTGGGTTTGACGAAACGTCTGGCACAAACAGCCCAGGAAACCTTTGGGGATTTTGAAGAAGCAGTTGAGAAAGATGCAACCAAAACTGCTGTTTCAGATGGAACTGTGCATCCATTGACAAGCTACGTGATTAACTATGTGAAGTTTTTATTTGAGTAAGTTAATTTCAGCTGACCGAAGATCCGACTTCCCTCATTTCTATTATTCTATGTTGTTTTCTCTTATTATGAAGCCGTACTCATTCATCATTATTGATTTGGCTTGCAACCCATATATTTTTAATATACACTTCCTCCAAAATATTAAGTTGTCTTTTTTAAGGAGATTAATGAAGCATAAAAAATATTAAAATATTTATATGCATATTCTTTTTCAAAATTAAGATACTTGATCGATGAACTGATATACTCCCTCCGGTCCTAAATATAAGACCTAATTGACTTTTTCTGGAAAATCCTTAAAAATGCAAAATAAGTTAATTATAAATTGATTTGCCTAATTTTTTCCCTTAAACTAGTTTATTTAACCTATAAACTAATGGATAATCTAAAAATCTATCAAATATATCATCATTTAATAACCTATTCTGCAACCTTAATCTCTCCAAAAAAAGTCAATTAGGTCCTATTTTTAGGACCGGAGGTAGTATAATCTTAATGGACGTGTAACATATGTTATGAATAAGGAGTTTACTGTTCTTTTTTAATCTTCCCAAATAAAGCTAACTTGATCTTATGTTAAAGATCGAAGGGAGTAGCTTTTATTGGTGACTTATTTTCCATCTATTTTCGTCGAAACTGTTGGAAATCACATTTAATTTGCGGTTATTCTCAGGCTTTAGTGGTTTATTTTGTGTCTACTGGTTAATGGGTCATGATATTTGGACATTTTGAATCAACAATTGTGATGCGGTGCTGAGACCATACAATGGATTTACATATCTACCTAGCCTCAGTAATGAAAACTGTTGATGCTGTTACACTGGGGGTATTTTACATACTCCCAATCGTTTTAGTTTGTTCCTTGCTCCCAATTGTTTTTAGTTTTTGCCTTATTCATTGTTATAGGTCTTTTTGCATTTAACCCAGCTGAAATCCTTTAAATTTTTGAAGCTACCGGTCTACCTTGAAGCAACTATTCCAAGAATTTGAAGGTGGAGATGCTACTTCACAACTTGCAACTGTAACAATGCGAATAATGCAAGCTCTACAAAACAATTTGGAGGGAAAGTCAAAGCAGTATAGAGATCAAGCTTTAACACATCTATTTCTCATGAATAATATCCATTATATTGTCAGATCAGTACGGAGGTATGTCATCCACATTTATTGGCCATACTTTGAAGCATGTGGGAATTTTCTGCTCATCACTTGCCAATTCAGGTCTGAAGCCAAGGATTTGTTGGGCGATGACTGGGTACAGAGACATAGGAGAATTGTGCAGCAGAATGCAAACTTATACAAAAGAATTGCCTGGGCAAAGGTATTGTTCTTTTTAGTTACTATATTTGAAGGTTCTTTCTGGTCAATGGAGTTATATTGTTGGAATTCATAGCATGGAACAGTTAGGGTACGTTTGGTTTCAGGAAATGAAATCTTAGAAATGGAAAGTGTAGGTTTTTAGGTAATTTACATATATCCCTGAGCCCACAAGCTTTCTCTCTCCATAATTTTCATGGGGCCCACAAACTTTACTTCCCATCATTACCTCTACTTTCCATCTTCACCATTTCACTTTCCATTTATCCACTTTCCTACAACCAAATGGGCTATTAGGGTAGAGATGGAAGAAAAATAGGCCACACTTATGTATAATTAAATTTGAAATTGCACATGTTTGATGATTATACATCAGAGCCATTTCATGTCTCTTTTGAAAATTGCTTTGTCTTTTTCCTCCTCATTTTGTGCTTGTACTTTGATCTCTTTGCGGATGTCATCTTTAATGAATTGTACTCTGAATGTGGTTCTTTTCCATTTGCAGATTCTTCAGTGCCTCTCTATTTCCGGCCTTACATCATCTGGTGGGGGTGGTAGTACAGGAGGTGGAGATGCAGGAAGTAGTAGCGGTGCTTCTAGAGCAATTGTTAAAGAACGGTAGGATTTTATTTTTCTTTCTTAAGTTTTGTTTTACATGCCTTCAAACATCTCTGTTTAATCTGTGTTCTCAGGTTTAAGACATTCAATGTGATGTTTGAGGAGCTTCATCAGAAACAATCTCAATGGGCTGTTCCTGATTCAGAGTTGCGAGAATCTCTTAGGCTAGCTGTTGCTGAAGTTTTGTTGCCAGCTTATAGATCATTTGTGAAGCGTTATGGGTGAGTCTTTTCCTCTCTCTCGCTCTCTATAGAAAGCCTCATTCAGTGTGATCCCCTTTACCAGCTTATTGTATTTAGGATTTTACTTGCTGAGTACTCTTGGAAGGGGAATTGAATCCAAGTGAAGGAGTAATACTATCTCCTCTTATGAGTGTAGCTTATCTCATGTTTTCTTGTGTTCTTCCCCCTCCCCCTTTGCATAACATACTCAAAACAAATACACTAGGACAAGAACACACATGTCAACACCTGGTTTGATCCCAGTATCTTCTGCAAGAAGGGTAGGTTTCACTGCCACAAGGGCAGATAGACATTGAAACGTTTTCTTGTGTTTCTCAGCGTATCAACACGTATGTGGGCACATTATCAATATCTAGATTCATAAATAATACTACCTCATGTCCTCTATAAGAGCAAGTTGACTAATATGGAAGTTCATCAAATTACTTAGTTCTCTGAAATTCTCATGTATATCATTAGAATATATATTAGTTTAAGTCAAACAAATTATTTTCGAGAAAAATAATAAATATATGAGTTAAAATGAAAAATGTTTTGACCAAAATTACTAAACTAGCTTTTATATTCAGGACTAGAGATGGAGGTAGTAATATCAGATCAAGTAAAACATTTTTTTTCTCTTCTATCACAAATTATAATGTTAAATCCAGTTGAAAATTTGTGTAGGTCCAGTAATTTAAAAAAGAAGGATTATTTAAATTTAGACTCACAGCTCATCCTATTCCTACCAATAAGATAGCCAACAGCCATGTTATTTATAACGTGTCTGTTCCCTATATTTGTGTCAATGAGTGGCCCATGTACTGCAGAGTATTTAATGAAAAGAGCGGTACCATTCACATTTTTACCGGTTTTATGTCAGTATTGATGTTTGTGCTTCTCAGCTTCCTTTTGAAGCATAACTGAGAACATTAATGTTACAGGCCTCTGGTGGAGAATGGAAAGACTCCTCAAAAGTACATAAAATACACAGCAGAAGATCTAGAGCGAATGTTGGGCGAATTTTTTGAAGGAAAAAGTGTGACTGAAATGAAGCGATAAAGTTAACCTCACTAAACAGTCTGATAAGGTAGGCCTGTTTAAGCTTGTTCTTGTTGATGTAGTAGATAGAGGTTGATGCTCTCGTGGATTCAGTTTGTTGCAATGATAGTTCATGGAGAACCAGGCAAGATAAGATGCGGAAGACGAAGATAATAGTTTTTTAACTTTGGAACTGTTGATAACTCACATACGAGTTTGAATGCCTGTTCTACATTGCCTGTATAGTTCAGTTTTTTAGTCCTACGTGATATAATAGTTTTCCTGGTATATATCACCTAATCTGTATTGAATATTGATAACTAAGGATTAAAATTCTGGGTTCTTTGAAACTTGAAGTGACAAGTGATGGCATTTGGGGAGAATAAATTTTGATATTTTCTACACTATTCAGATATTGTGATGTAAACAAATTTTCGACCTCTTGCTTTGGGGGAGTTCATTTTCAGTATTCTTGCAGTATTGATGCACTATTTTCTTGTCTGTTATGTAATTAAATTATGTTGACCACAGCTAAGTAGTTTAATTTTTTGACCCATCATCCATTAGTTCATTTGGTGAGGGGATAGACATTCGACTATCTTGACGAGTGTTTTATTCTTAAGAAGTGCCACTTTGTTGTGATTTCAACCGCAACCTATGAAAAGACATTTCCACAGTTAAGTGAAGTTGGGGTTCATGGTTCTCATTTCCAATCCGCTGTTGAGAACTCTAAAGGAGGAAGGAGTAAGCCTGGGAGTTCCAAGGAAAAAGATTAAATATTTTAAAAATATTAAAACCCAAGGCTTAGTCAGATGCCAAAATAGCCAAATAATTTGTGTTTATGACATCTTAGCAAAACTTAACACTGTTAAAATCCTTTTTCAACTAGAAGGACTAACGTTATAAATGGATTATAACTTGAGGAATCAAAATCTATGCTTTGGAATAACGGTGACCAAATTCAAAATGAGGTTAAATTATAGGAATCAAAACATTATTAACCCTTAATTTTTCTACATGAGTTTGATCAAATTTGACTTTAAACCTAGAATCTTTGCATTTTAGCAACAAATATACTCCCTCCGGTCCTAAATATAAGACCTATTTAGAAACTCAATTTCTGTCCTAAATATAAGATCTAATTACATTTTTAGTCAATTTTTTCCTAAATTGCCCTTGTTAAGAAATTTAGGGAAAAACTCCAACTTCTCTCGCCGATTCCCTCTAAGACTCCTCCACTAAGAAAGAACACATCAACGATGACGGCCACAAATTCAAGAGAGGTGAAGCATTTTACAGAAGCCATTATTTCCGAATTAAGAAATTGAAGATACATACAGTCTTTTTAATCTTTATTCTCTTCAAAGAAATGATGAAGAAATTAACATATAGAGGTTAATAAACGTTGAACGAAGTCAAGGTTTTCGTTTTGTGATTCTGTTTCAATTTCAGACTCAAAAAACAACCTCTCACTCTCTCTTCTTCTTCTTCTTGAAGAATATGGGAATTTGTAAGCCAACCGCTGATTAAGAAACTTACAGGCTTGCTTATGTATGGCAGTGGTAGCGGAGATGTGGAGGCTTAGGGTGCTAAGGCAGAGGTTCCGGCGGCGGAGGGGGAGGAAGGTGAGTCGGAGGAGGGTGGCGGCATTGTTAAGGGAGGTGGTGGTGCCGTACGCGGTGGTGAAGAAGATAATGTACAGTGAGTGGGTATGGGTCACGGGGGAGGAAGTTCTATGTCGAAGAAACCAATTTACTTTTAACATAAGGGCATTATTGGAATAACACATAAAATAACTTAACTTATCTATATTCCTTAATCTCCCCAAATTTGGGTAAATAGGTCTTATATTTAGAACCGGAGGGAGTATTATGTAATGCTTATTAAGCTTAACAATGGTCGTTACCAGTGCGGGCCGGGCCTAAACGGGCCAGGCCCACTTAGGCCCAATCCCCATTAAAAAAAAATTAAACCATTTTTCCTAAATTTATTTTTTCCTCTTTCCACCTTTTTCTCCCTATGCGTTTTACGGTTTTAGCAAAATAAAATCATCTAATAACATCACAATAATTATAATCATAAGTCATAACATAGTTTGATAAGTACATAACAACATACACTAATACACATAATCTGACAGTCAAAATAAATAACAAAGTCTTCAAATAAAAATCTATATAAACATTAAACAATAACATTCAACTACAATAACAATAACATTCAGTCTTGTGTTGTGTGGTTTCAGTATTGCTTGTGGTGTGAGTGACTCTGCCTGTGAGTGAGAATGAGTGAGAGAGTAAATGCAAGTTTAATAATTTTTATAAAAAAATAAAATTGGGAGGCAGGCCTATAAATACGGGCCGGGCCACAGACCCGCGGCCCTAAAGGGCCGGCCCTTACAGGCCGGTCCCCACTTTTTCCTCCAAAATGGCAAGCTCGGCCCTCCTCAGGTTTGCATGAAAACGGGCCGGCCCGACGGGCCAGACCCATATTACCGGCTCTATTACCCGGTTTCAAGGGTATCAGATTATTGAAATGGGTAAATACTGGCAATTTTTTAGTTTGTACTAGGAAACTGGTAAAAATATGCACGTCATCAGTCCCAAAGAAATGCATGTAAAAAACCTGACATATCTTAGGCCTAACATATCTTAGGTTGCATAGTAAGTGTTCTCGTATAAAACAAGTTATTCGGATTTGATTCCATCACTTGATTATGCAACAAACATTATCATAAGTAATAGAATCATCACCTTCAACAATACCTTAGAAAGATCAGTACATGCTGCTGTGGGGTATACTTTTAGTATTTGTTAAATTTTCCATATTGCACTTTAATTCTTTTGAGGGGGAAAAGGATAATATGTAACATCTACCCTAATTTTGATGATAACCGGTGTCCTTTATTTTACTATTGAAATTAGTGTATGTTATATTGTTATGTTATTGAATAGAGCACAAATGAAGTGGCCATTTTCCAGTCATATTTTGCTATATGTTTTTTTCCAATCAAACTATTGGATAGGCCCGTATTATTACACACATTTTTTTTGCATTAAAATTTCATGAGAGAAAGAGATTCAATTAGTCATTTTGCTGCTGTAGCAGTTGTAAGAACAGAACAAATATTCCAAGTACTATCATTATCAATATAAAACAATTTTTTTTTTCAAGTTCAAACAAAACATTCGGAGAAAGCCAACTTTTTGTAAGAATATATAGATCACATAGAGACTTGTGAGATTAGTTGTATGTCAACAATTAATTAATGGCAAGTAGAACTAATAAGAAGAATTTTAAGTAAATGTTGTCTATTCCTATACATAATGGCAAGTAGACTATAAGAGCCACAATAACTTTAGGATCAGGCGTGCTCTTTTAAAGATAATTTAGTTTAACTATCATTCTTCTATACCAATCATTTTATTACCTTTTTGTGTTCGAAATTTGGATTTAATACAAAAGGATGTCCTTTTAGAGATTAAAATTTTGAGATATACATATAGATTTATACCGTTATTTAATAATAACGCAGCATCTTAATATTGCTTTTCAATATATCATCTTGGAGATTAAGAAATTTCAATGATAAATTAAAATCTTTTTAAAAAGATTGAATTGATGTTAGAATATTTTTTATTAAATAATTTATCATTCAAAAAATTATCCATTTACTTCAATTAATCAAACAAAATAATTATAAAGCTAATTATTGTATTATATTTGTTTGAAAGGTGAAATCAGAATTTAAACGAAAAAAAAGAAAGGTGAAATCAGAATATAAAATATAATGTTTACCTTCCAAAATCATAAAACATTTGAGTGGGGGTGAGGAGCAAATTAAAGATCAATTGCGATGAAAATTCTATCAAAACTTTGGAAGCAGGCATTGGTGATAGTGAAAAATTTGTAGTGGTTTAAACATACATAGATACATACATATATATGGCTTAAAAATTTGAGTATTTGAATATTTTTAAATGCCAAAAGCATCTTTTAGATCGAAGAATTGATTTGAATTAAGTCTAATTGTAGGAAAACAATTACAAGATATTATTTCTGTTACATATTGTAGAAGTCAAGAATTATGGGTGGACTTTTCATAAAAAATTATGGGTGGACCAACCAACGTTGGTCTAGTTGGTGGGAGTTTTCTCATGACCCATAAAATTATGTATTCAAATATCATTGCTTGTGCGAACATTTTGCAAGTGATCTTTATATGTCTATGTAATTTTTCCCTACGTCTAAGGGATAGCATACCCCAACTTTGTTGAGGTTCTGAAACTCAAATCACATGAACTTTTATCCTACAAAAGAAAAAGAATTGTTTGATAGCTATCTTTCTATTCGCTAATTGATTAAGTCGGATCTGAATATTATTGAACTTGAAGATAACTCTTCTAAATACATATTTAATTTTATGTGTGCCCTGTAGAGGCTTGAGATCTCATATTTGTATTGTCAAAAACCCTCCTGAGTATAGTAGGTCCAACTCTTGTTGGATGAAGATTTTTTTACATGCTATACAAAATCTATAATAGGTCATATCAAACTTGATTAAAGTCCTCAAAATTCTCAAATCGAGAGAGTAATGGTAGGATATAAACTAAAAAGAATATCGTGTTCATGATCACAGATCCCTAGAATCTAGAGTAGCATGATGATGATGGAGTTGGTAAATAATATGATTTGTGAAGTTGTAAGGACTACGAATGATGCAATATGCTTACATATTAATAATTCCATCAATCATTCAAAGTCATCATTATTATTTACTACCTCCGGTCCCTAATGTAAGAGCTAACCGTCAAAAAAAACGCTTCTTAAGAAAACATGTGAATGTTAGTTGGTTGTCTGGAGTTAATGCTTCTTTTCCAAAATTGTCCATATTTATTATGGTACTTTTATGAGAGAGAAATACATAACCATTAATAAATATGAAAGAGAGTTAGGGGTAAAGTAGGAAAAAATGCATTAAATGAGGAGAGAAAGTGGGGTGAGCTCTTACATTAGGGATAAAAACCATTCAAATTTTGGGCTCTTACATTAGGGACTGGAGGGAGTATCATTATTTCTGCTGCTCCTATACATATTGCTATGCCCTCTCTCCTACATATATATTCACCTCGAGACTAGAAAAAAAGAGAGAAATTAAGAAAAGCCCTGTCCATTCAAACAGACAAACAGTCCCCTCCCTCTTTTTCCTCGTTCTTTGCGGAATAATCTCCTTTTTTCCACTCTTCCCACTTTCTCTTTTTCTCTTTTCCCATCTTTTCTATTTTTCCACCCTCAGCTTATTCTTAACAAAAGCCATTATTCCCTTCCTTGTGTTCAAATCTTGTTTCTTTCCCTTTGTTATTTTATACTCCTCTCCCTCACTTTACATTATCCCCTCCCCTTTACACATTTATATATACCGCTACACTACACTTAAATATATTGCTCTCTATGTGAGAGAAAGAGAAAGATAAAAGTTGTATCCATTCCATCCATTCCATCTATCACATGCAATCCACTTTCTCATACAAAGCCAAAATTTCCCTCACTTACAAGAAAAGCACAAATCCTACATTGATCATCAACCACTCCTATAAACCTCAACCCTCTCCTTCCCTCTTGCCATATATCATCCAAAATTTAATGCAAAAATCTCTCATTCATAACCTCAAACATTCCTCTTAGCTTCACTCTCTACTCTTAGCTTGTTGTGTGTACGCGTGTTTGTCCATATATAATATATCATCCGCAATATCTCTCTTGTTGTATATCTTTTAGCGAGTAGATTAATTCATAACTCATATATAGAAGAAGAACATCTCATTGATATCAAACATTTGTCTTAGTTTCACTCTCTCTTGCATGTGTATGTGTGTGTGTAATCTTCAATAATATATCTCTTGTTGTGCAACTTGTTGTGAGACATTATTGTTGTGATAATATAAGTAGATTCACAACTCTTCTAAGATGAGAGCTGGACTTTGCAGCATACAATTACAGGCTCTAACACAAGAGGCAGCAAATGTTGTGAAGCAAGCTGTGAGCCTAGCAACAAGAAGAGGCCATGCACAAGTCACACCACTCCACGTGGCAAGCGCCATGCTGGCCACGTCACCAACTGGTCTCCTCCGAAGAGCTTGCATACAATGTCACTCTCATCCTCTCCAGTGTAAGGCCTTAGAACTTTGCTTCAATGTTGCCCTCAATCGCCTGCCTGCTTCCACACCTAGCCCTCTCCTAGGACCTCACTTTGCATCCAGCCATTGTAATTCCAATAATACCCCTTCCCTTTCTAATGCCTTAGTAGCTGCCTTCAAAAGAGCCCAATCTCACCAAAGACGTGGCTCCATTGAAACTCAAAACCAACCCATTCTTTCTCTCAAGATTGAGATAGAACAACTTGTAGTCTCAATTTTGGATGATCCTAGTGTTAGTAGGGTCATGAGAGAAGCTGGTTTCTCTAGCACACTTGTTAAATCCAAGGTTGAACAATCAGTTAATTCGGTTGAGATTTCATCACAACAACAACAAAACACAACAACAACAACAACAACACCGTTGTCGATTAAGTCATTGAATAAGTCTACTCCTCTTCATCATCATCACCATCAATTAGTATTAAAGCCTATGATCAAGAGTGACAATATTAATGGTCATGATGAAGATGACGTGGAAAGTGTTGTGAGTGATGTGTTGAATAGGAGGAGGAATGTGATTGCTGTGAGTGAGAGTGTGGGGAGTGCTGAAGGGTTGGCAAGGGGAGTGATGGAGAGGATTGGGAATGTTGTGCAAGTTGTGAGTGTTCCTATTGAGAGTTTTAGGAACATGAGAAAGGAGGAAGTGGAGAGGAAGATTGTAGAACTAAGGTATCTTGTGAAGAGTTATATTGGGATTAGAGGGGTTGTTTTGTATTTGGGAGATTTGAAATGGTTGTTTGAGTTTTGGGAAAGTCATTGTAGTATGATGATGAGAATGATGATGATGAATAAGTCTTCTTATTGCTCAGTGGAGCATATGGTTATGGAGCTGAAGAGGCTGGTTAGTGAAAGTAATGGTGGAGAGATAATGAGTGGTAATATCATGAATAGGGTATGCCTTATGGGGATTTCAAGCTTGAAAACTTACATAAAGTGTAACAACAATTGTCATCCTTCATTGGAGACTCTTTGGGAGCTTCATCCCATCACAGTTCCTGTTCCCAGCCTCAGCTTAAGCTTAAATATTCACAGGTAATTAATTAAATTAATTCTTAAATTAATTATTTTTTTATTATAAATCTTTTTAAATTTGTTTATGGGTATATGTTAAGAGCTAGTGAGACTTAATTTAATTTGTTTTTTTTTTCATATTCAGAGATTTGGAAGCTCATCATCAAGAGGGGTGTTTTGAAGATGAAGTTGCAGGAGTGAGAAAGAATCTAACTTGTTGCAGAGATTGTTGTATGAGTTTTGAGAGAGAAGCACAAAGCATTATTAACACAAGCAGATCATTAGCCAAGAAGGATTTTTCTTCCACCTCACGTTTGCCAACTTGGCTCCAAAACTGTAAGCAAGAGCAAACAAGCCATGCATTGGACGTGCAGGTAATTTCATGTCAATATTCCTTTGTATCTATATATCTATGCATAGCTAATAATAAGTTAATTACATGTACCGTACCGCTCCAAAGTATTCTTTCAGCAGTACTTTATAGATCAGAGTATCTCCTTAAAAGTAAGTTTTTTAGTTATTCAACATTCTAAGGTATTTTCCCACAAGCACGCAACTATATATTTCAAAATATTTAATTTTTATTCGAACAATTTTACATTTAAAGTGTTTTCTCATTAGTAGCTAGCTAAACTTCACATTAGAGATATTACTAGAAAAATACTTTAAATGCTGGAAGTACCAAAAACCGATTTTAGGATATACTCCTACTAATTGAAAATTTATATGATTTGTTAAAAATAATCTTTTTACTTCAAAGTTCGAACTTTTGAGATGATTGATTGGTCGTATATATGTTCATCAATAATGGAGCAGGACAATGAGAGGCTGAGGGATCTGTGCAAGAAATGGAACTGCTTTTGCAGTACAGTTCACAGGCACACTTGCAATAATAACATGCAGTTACTTTCTGAAGCAAAAGAACCCAAATCAGAATGCCATGATGATGAGTTGTACACATCAGACGACGTCGTTTGCTATGAAACAAATAACAACACCAACCTTATCATGTTCATGCCCGCAGACAATAACAACAACCACCACAAGCCAGACCTTCTCTCAAACCCAAACTCAAGCCCCAACTCAGCTTCTTCAAGTGAAGCCATGGATGGCCTGGATAGTACTCATTTGTTCAAAGATCTTAATGAAGAGAATCTCAAGATTCTGTGTGATTCCTTGGAGAATAAGATATCTCATCAGTGTAATAAACACGTTGTTCATGAGATTTCAAGCACTGTGCTTCGTTGTAGATCAGGAATAATATCTTCCAGAAAAAAGAGACAGGACACGTGGATGTTGCTCATTGGTGGTGGTGAGTGTACTGAAGAGAAAGAGAATGTCTCAAAGGAGTTAGCTAAGACAGTGTTTGGTTCTTACTCCAACTTTATCATCATTCATGAGAGAACTTTGTTCTCACATGATGATGAAGATGATGATGAAAGGATGAAGAAGAGAAAACGATGTGATGGTGATGAGAGAAGTTTAATGGATAGATTTGGTGAAGCGTTAAATGAAAACCCTCATAGGGTTTTCTTCTTTATTATGGAAGATTTGGATGAAGGTGAAGAAGTTTCTAGAAAGGTAATCAAGGAAGTTATTGAAAGTGGAAGTTTGAGGCTCAATGGTGAAATGATTCCCTTGATGGATGCCATCGTGATAATAAGCTGTGATAATTTTGATCATCATCGTCCAGAGAAGAAGAAGAAGGAGATGGAAGATGATGAAAGTGATCTGTGTTTGGATTTGAATATAGCCATTGATGATGACAATGGAGATTGCAGCAGAAGAAGGAGTGGGAATATTCTTGAACTTGTTGATAAGAAGATTATGTTTAACTCATCATCATCACGGGAGACTAATCTGATAGGAGAGGATGATCAGCAAAATTGCTAAATGTGGCATTTTAATTGTATTTGATAATAGTTTTTCTTTTTCGTTTGTTCCCCTTTAAGTTCCTTTTTTTTTGGTGTTGTTTGTAGTGATTTTTAAGTCACTGATCTTGGTAAGGGGAAAGAAAGAAGAATTGAAAATTTGTTGTATCAAATATAGATATTATAATTAGGGATACGTGTCACTATATATATATATATATATATATATATATATATATAAAGTTTATGTATTGTGATCTTATTATAAATGTAATCTTTCTTTTCTTTGGATATGTTCTGAAATCTGCTTATTATATCTGTTGCGCCTGCAATTTAAAATACTAATGATTTTTTTCTTGGAATTAATCATTTTGTTTTAAAACACAAATTAATTATTAGTATATTATGTACATAAACTTCAATAATGTCCTTAATTAAGTTCTAAGCTTAAGGTAACAATTAATAACACACACACACAACTTCAAGATAACGGTGATATATATATATATATATATATATATATATATATATATATATATATATATATATATACATGTACATATATATATACATATATACATGTACATATATATATACATATATATAGATACATATACATACACATATATATACATATACATATATATATATATATATATACATATACATATACATATATACATATACATATATATATATATACATATATATATATATATCCTCTAGTAATTGCGTGATCTCGAATATTTTTATACAATATTAATTAAATTTAAAATGAATCAGAGTTATATATCTCAACCTACTATAGAAGGCCGAATAAGGGAATAAGAAATATACCAGATAGATACAAAGAATAAGTAGACAAAAAAAGGAAGCAATAAATTAGTATATACGGAGTATCCTTTTTAATGAGCTTTTTAAGATCGAAATGGAGGAGATCACTGAACAGATTCTTCTTATATGAGACTAGAGTTATGCAATTCATGGAGGCAGCAACTCATTGAAGCAGTTTACAAAAATCCAATAATGCAGTGTTAATATGAGATAGGAGATTCCACTTAAGAACTTCGGATAGGAGATGCAAAAGAATAGAAAAATAGTGGATCCACTATTCATGTCTATCCATGCCTCTATTAAACATGTGTTTGGGAAGTGGATCCACTTACGTAGGTACGGCCTCCTCATTCATGCCATTCTAAGGTAGCCATGCAGGCTCCTGTGCTTCAGCTTTTGCTTTTTAACAGACACACATACACAGTCACATTATATCCAAACACCTCATAAGATAAAATCCCTTGCTTTCAATTAAACTAGATACGTAAGTACATATACTCCTCAATTTATACCTAGTTTTCAAATTTTTTCTGCCAATTTATTTGTTTTATTGGTTGGAAAGGAATGGAATCCAGAGAGAGATAGATAGAGATGCATGGTCAAACCCAACTTAGATTATCGTAAGGGGGATTTGCAGTTTAGTCCCTGGTAAGGGAAATTAATACTGGAAGATCCCAATACATTCCAAAATAATTATAAAGTCCCAGGGGCCCTTTCCTGCAATTGTTTGCTTAACTTCAATGACCATTTTGCCCTCATTAAAGATGGTTGTCATCTCACTGGTCCGTACAGGGGGACTATGCTTTCATCTTATGAGGGCAAAATGGTCATTGAAGATAAGCAAACAATTGCAGGAAAGGGCCCCTGGGACTTTATAATTATTTTGGAATGTATTGGGACCTTCCAGTAGTAATTTCCCTTATCAGGGACTAAACTGCAAATTTCCCTTATCGTAATGGTGAAGACTCCTTACTTTGAGTAGATAGTGTGAGGTTCAAATTGTAGTTCTCGTGTAGGTAGTAACCTAGCTCGTTGAGTAGTAGGAGATTAACCTTTAGGTCTCGATAACTCATGGGGTATTATACTCTTTTTTGTTATTAGTTTAAGGAGCACAGGCCTCCATATAAGTCGGTCTAATATTACAAATTGCTTTCTTTATTCGTTTTAAAAATTGAAGAGAAAGAATTAAACATATCTAATACTTCTCTATGTGTGTGTACAAATTGATACTAACTATAGGAACTTTTTGTACGAAGATTTTAACATTTAAAATATTAATTATAATTTTTTTTAATTTTTCATACTATTACGTAGTTATAAATAAAATATTTTTTCAGCAAAATTAAATATTAAAATTCTAATAAAATTGTGTGTGTGCGCGCTAATATAGTATTTATAAATTAAATTATTTATAAAATTCATTTTAAAATTAAATTGAAAAATATTTTATTTATATATTTATTGATAAATTAGTCACTGAAATTCCGTTGGGAGAGTGGGTAATCGGCCACATAAAAATTTTCGTCGGTAGTCCTGTTAAAAATTCTGTTGACAAATCTATGATTTTTTAGTGGCATGCAGTTGCAATTAAAATTAAATATTGATTAAATTCTAATAAGTCATCCTTATCGAAACATTAAGATAGTTAAAGAGATTAGCTATATATGAATCATTTAAACTATTAATTTCTGTAAATAAGAATAGGCATGCATATCTCCTTCATTTGAAGCTAGTTGATACTAATTATAGGCACTTTTGTACGAAGATTCTAACATTTAAAATATTAATTATAATTTTTTATAACAATAGAGAACTTTTTTTTTTTTGCCATGGAACAGTTGAGAGAACTACTCAGCTATAGAAGTGTAATATATACGATTAGGAAAAGAAAGAAGAGACAAAACAGAAAGAGTGAATAGCATTTAATATTAATAGAAGAATTAAAGGACGGTTCAAATGTATCTTTTGAGAAAAAATAAGAAAAGGACAAAGTTTAAAGCTATGATGTATAAAAAGAAGTATGAAGGAATTATTCATAGCGTAAGCATTCTGCAAATTAAAGTGAGCCTTACCAGTTCTCAAAGTGAAAAGCACTTAACCTGGCGGGTTGGTGTGAGTGGTAAGTACTCTCGTCCCTTAAACAAGTGGTTGGGGGTTCGATCCTCAGCTCTTGCAAATGGAGCAAATTCACAGGTCAGCTGTCTACCCCCTATATGGGACTTCAGAACAGCGAGAGATTAGTCTCAGCTGTCTACCCCTATATGGGACTTCAGAACAGCGAGAGATTAGTCTCACTTGACACGCGGGTGGGGATACCCTTAGGTAACAAAAAAAAAAGTGAAAAGCACTTGAATTAAAGTTCCATGTGATAAACCTTTTATCTTCGTATCCTTTTATTTCAACCAAAGCTTGTTTATTCTCATATCCTCGTAAATAATTAAAGCATACACACATTTAGACTATCCATACGTAGAAAATAAGAATCTATCTGTTGGTTAAGACCAAAAAGCTAATCGTGGAATTAGGACGTATAGGAGCTTATACATCGCTAATATCATACAAAAGGACTGGACCATACCTCCACCAATGACGGTGAAAACTAGTTCAGAATCAAAACCTTATCAATCTATATTATTTTTTCACTGATCGAAGTCTATATTAAAATTTATAATTTGCCTACCTATCAGTATCAGTATATAAAGTTTATGATTAGTAGCTACATATCTACTTTACATGGTCAATAATGCAAGGCACATAACGCGTGGCTTTAGCTAAATGAGCAGGCGTATAACACTCAGTGGATAATGAATATAGATACATGTAATGTGCAGTGTATATATACATCCATGATGAAAATATCGTTTGCATGATTCCTTACAACTCTCCATCGAAAAGGACTGTACAATTAGCAATATATATATGCTCCATTAGTTGCTTCAAGAGCTTTCTTCATTTGCACTGTAATTATTCCCTGATTAGATTGTTTGATGGATGCTTAGATGGGCTCATATGCATGTATTCTTATTTTGGTGATAAATGCTGTAAATTAGTTTTATGTCAAGTAGAGAATCTTATACAATGGTTACAATCCCTCCGGTTCATCTACTTTGATATAACCAATGAGGCATGATATAACTCGTTAAATTTTTCTGAAATACTTTACATAGGACTTAATTAGACTTCAACTCTTTATCTGGTTAGTAAATTGTACATATAGAGAGGTAATATTTTGGAAAGATCAATTAATATATGGTCAAGAATTTCTTCTTCCAAGTACCATATATTTAATATCGAAAGAAGTATATATAATAGAAAAATGAAGCTGGCATCTAGTTGTTCTCAGGTCTATCTATATATGAATATGATCAACCCTTGGATATCAACTCATTGTTGATAAATTTCAAAAAAACAAAGCAAAAGAAAAGAAACAAAGGAAAAGAAGGCAGTCAATCTTCTTTGTGTTCTTCTTTCTTTCTTTTCTTTTAACACTAAAATTTGCATCTTTAAGCTACACTTGTTGGCACAAATCAAAACGATTTTTCTTTTCCTCCCCTTTCTTTTACATAAAAGTGTATAAGAAAAAGAAAAAGGTGAGGAACTTGAAGAATATGATGAAATGGCCAAAGTGTTAGAAACAAAGTGGCCAAGGCTTTTACTAGAAGGAGTAGTGGATCCTTGATGCACTGAAAGAGCAAAAGAGACAAAAATGGAGTTTCATATCTTTAAGAACAAAACTTGTTTTTCATGTTTATATAGATGTGATATATAATCCAAAGTTAAGTACCTTGCCCATCTCACAAGAAACCTACAGCCTCCTTTGCTAAAAGATTGTGCAACTTTTTTTCTCAGTATTATTTCAAATAAAGATTATTTTTAGTTTCCACCACCGTCTCATGACATCAATGGTCGGCATTAATTAATCAATTCCGAAATACTTGTTCGATATGACTCTGTAGTCTTGGCCCTTTTAATTGTGTCTATTGATGTGAAAAGTTAAATTATTCTCTATATTAACATATACATATGTGTGTAGACATGTGTGTGTATAGCGTAAAGAGAATGTTTGTACTACCTCCGTTCCTTCCTGAATATAAGATTATTTTCCCTAATTTAATTAAAATAAGGATGTTAGTTATTAACACATGATATTACCAATTTATCCTAACTATATACCTTTTTCCCTACTCTCCCTCTCTCATTTGTTATTATAGATGAGAATTATTAAGGTTAACTTAGAAAAAAGTTGGGAATAAATAGAAAATGATCTTATATTTAGGAACAAATTGAAATTTGAAAGTAATCTTATACTTAGAAACGGAGGGAGTATTATATTACTTGCTACAGTCTTAAATCAAAGAATAACCATATGATTTTGATTTGTTTTAGTTGTAACTCTTTAAGATACACGCACTTATAATATCACATGTATGTCATAATATTTGTTAAACTACTCATATTGATTACATATATTAAATAAATGTTCTATCAATACATTAAAGTAGTTATTTCGCATACAAATTATTAGAAAGGAGTAGTTTTCTATATTTATAAATAAGTAATTTTACTCTCAATTACATTAAAGGCTGGAAGTAGTAGAACTATTACTTCCATTTTCATCAAAGTACTCAAAAACATCATGTGCGCCCCATGTAAAAGTTCCATAGTTGAGTCCACCACTAGAGTTGATAGAATTTGACCAGCTAGTAGTGGTAGTGAGTATTGACGTAATTGATATATCAACAATTTAGCCATTAAAGGTTATTAAATATTTAGTTATTTAAATGTAAGAGGATAATAAGTAAACATACTTGAATTAGTCAAAAATCAATTATCAATTATATATAAAATAAATAGTCAAAAATCAAATCAGTCCGTCAAAATCACAAACGAACTGCCAGACAACCTCATAACAAAATAATGAAGTTTCAAAATTTAGTGAAATGACGCTACTTCCCCTCACTTTTGTATATATTTACTCGGGGATAGTAAAGTGATTTCACCAAATTCATAAATCTCATTTTGGTACAATGAGGTTTTTTAACCTATTGTGATTTTGAGGACTGATTTAAGTAATTTGATTAATTCAAGAATGTCTACTAACATTTAAAGGGAGTCATTATACAAATAAGAGCAACTATCATATTTTTTTAAGAAAAAAGGTTGGATAAGCTGGGTTATGGGGCTCATTAGGGCCAAGGAAGGCCTTTAGGCTCAAAAAATACTTATGGAAGTACTTACAAGTTGTCCACAAACAAGATACTCATATCAATGAGATTTTAAATTCAAAAAATATCAATGAGATTTGAACTTACAACCTTATAGTTATGCCCTTTATCAACTATAACAACTTCTTATTGGCACAACGACAACAATGATATTTTTAATATAATATTAATCATCACCAACCTCATAAATATCTCATTAATATTCATAATTATTAGTAACATAAATATGATTGGAGTATTCATGGCGATGGATCTAAGTGGGAGGGCAAAAAGGTTTCTTTAGGAAGAAAGAAGATTTTAAAAGAGAGCAGAGAAGGGAACAAGATGATCAGGAGTGATGATTACAGAGAGAGTGGAAAAGGGGAAAGCTAGTACAAAAATGAGAGGAAGCATATGAATATGACCCCACTAATTGTATTCTTTTTAGGGTTCATTAATGCTCTAAAAGTATTCAAAATGTCCTTCCTTTTCAAAGCCACTCCCCCTTTTTTCTTTCCTTTGAATCAAATTATTCCACTTAATTCCATCTCTACCCATCAATATCCTCAACTCAACACATACATATATTGCTATGGGGACAAAGTTTCCACACCTTGATCTTTTACAGTCTTTTGGAAAGCTATAACACATCAATTGTTATACCTAACATATTGTTATGAAGAACATATCTTGGCATATATATAGTTTAAATTATTCTTTTTGTTGAGTGATACTTCAATTTTCTGGTTATAATGTTAGTATAAATAGATTATTTCTAAATATAATATCTTAATTTATTTTGCCTCCTACCCTTATAATTTGTTTTCTAAATTATCTGTATTAATTGTGCTTATTGATTTTTTTTATAATGTAGTTTCAAAGCGAAAAAACCAACTTAATAAAAAGGGATTTTTGGAAAGCCCAATAAGTAATAGGTTCAAAATAACTAACTATATCAACTAATTTTTTGTGCCAACATGATCAACTAATTTTTTCGAATAATCTCTGTGATTTAATTTTCTAACTCATGTATTTACAACAACACGGATATTGATTAAAGATGCATTTATTTACAAAAACTTACGATTCGAATCCCAATATTCTTAGTAGTTATAATTTGTAACAAATACAACATATAAAAATAAAACCGCTTAACTTGGTACAAACGTTATTATTGACTCAATCAAGGTTCTTCTTCCTTGTAATAATAACAGTCAGTTATATACTCGTTTATTCTTCTGATAAAAGAATGTAATCCTTTTTTACATTTTATGGGGGTACAGAGTATTTTTATTTTATCATCAATATAACTCACATCAAACTTATCATATAAATTTAGGATTTTTAAAGTAGAGGGTGTATATGTATTGTGGATTGTTGGAGAGGGGTATGTATTCCGATCCTTATACAGTCGAAAACATAAAAAGGTATGGGAAATTTTTTTTGTAACGTGTAAAATCAAAATAATAAATATATATTTTATTTCCACCCCTGTATATTAAATAATGAAAGGGGAGAAAAATATGTGTAATAAATAAGTAAAGGTAATTGGTTTGATTTAGTTGTTACTTGTATGCATGTGTATATAAAAAGAGTCGTTGCTTGTAATGTTTTTATTAGCGAGGGTATGTATATGTATGTTTAAAAAAGTATATAGATCAAATAATTGGTTTGATTTAGTTTGTTACTATATAATTATGAAAGCATAGATTGACAAAAGGAAAGTGAAAGTGGGGTGGCTAGTTTATAAATAGAAGGTGACCTTAACTTTTGTAGTCTTGATCGCTTTTCATTCCATTAGAAGAGAATATTTTTGAAGAAAGTGAGGAGCCATTTCTCGGATCTCAAACTCCCAATAATCACTCTATAATTGAATTGATCAACTATAGAATAAGAACATCTCTCTCCCTCTCCCTCTATGTGTGTGTGTCAATAAAGAAAGAAAAGAAAATCCACAAAATCACCTGTTGTTCAGTGACCTCGGATCCTGCAACCATGGGGACACAAACATGTATGCATCCCTATTCTACTATTGTTTTAATCACTATTATTTACTTTATTATTGTATATATAGGAGTGTGTCTATATATATATATATATATATATATATATATATATATATATATATATATATATATATATATATATATATATATATGGAGAGAGAGAGTTGTAGTGTAGGGATACCCTACGATTTACAGACAAAAGACATTGGAGATGACCAGTCAAAAAGGAAAGTGACCATGAAAATCAACAATTAAATGTGTGTAAAGAGAAACATTATTAAGATAATTTTAAATTTTAATAATGAAATACTTTCACTTTTTAAGAATTCCATTTTAAAGTGATTTTTATAACTGGGTTTTCTACTTTTTACTGAATTTTTCTCTATTTATATCTTTTCCTTTTTATAATATATTATTTAATTGCACAGTCATCATTTAATTTTAATTGAGTCATAAGTTTCTACTAACAAGGGACTAGCGAGTTGTTAAATAACATTACAAAACTGAAAGTAATTAATATTGTAAATTTGAGGAATTAAAATTGAAGCTTGATGTGAATTTAGAGGATGAAATCGAAATTTGTTTTCAGTTCAGTTTTATGGTTTTTAAGTTTTTATGTTTTTGTTACAACTTGTTTCATGTGTGAAAAAATAATAAAATAAATGGAAAAACATGTTTATTATATATGAATAGTCATATAGATTTTACTTCTTATTAAAAATAATTAAACTTTTAATTGAACATGTTGAAAATAAATAAATGCTTAAGATTATATAAATACTACATCTTATTCAAAATAATTAAACTATTAGTTTTTTAAGAGTCTTTATTTTGGGCTATTGAAGTATTAGACTATTAGTCATTTAGGCTTTCTTTAAAATAAATATTATTTGGTTTTGTTTTCTTTTCAAAATTTTACAATGTTTTCGGTTTTTGGTTCGGAAATGAAAAACCAAAAACTACGTGATTCGATTGGGTTTTTTAATGGTTTTTGTTCACACTATTTTAAGGTGTCAAGTTATTATTGTGTCCATTTAAATGAAGCTAATATCATTTTTCTAGCAATTATGACCTTATAGCTTGAATAATACGCGAGTCATTTCATTGTATCTAAAGGTCCTGAATTCAGGGCTTAAAAAATTAGATGAGAAATTAAAAAGAAGACTTAAAGCTCAAGAGTTATTTTTCTCTAAAATTTAACAATATGTAGCTTTACAACACAGTATGAAATTTTTTTCTAAATTAAATAGAATGTCCATAGCAATAAAAACAACAATGTGCATATTAAATAATTAGGTATAGTACCTTAATATTACCCTGATACATTTGAAATGTTAGATTGTAGTTACCACTATTTTAGGGTAAATGTAACATGTAAACCAGGTGAATTTTCTTATAAAATGATGGATTCATCAGTCAACAATATAAAGTGATTTATCCATAATGTAAAATATTAATTGGCCTCCCATTCTTGTCACAGACTAAGATTGTCTGTTGACCTTTTTTCGATGAAATTGTTGACCTTTTTTAGACTAAATTCAACGTCATTAATAAAATCGACCATCATAGTTATAAATAAAGATACGTTTAAAAATATATAATTCAAGTTGACAATGTGAGACAAGAAAAAGGATATTGACCAGACTCAACATCGGTATTCGGTAGTCATGGACATATAAGCTAGAAATGGCATCAAATTAAAGTAAGCCATCAAATTGAATTTTTTTTAAATAGAATAGATGATTTTATTAAACTAGAAAATTAGAATACAAAATAATTCTGCAAATAAAAGAAAATTCAAATGATAATACATAGACCCTAAAAAGGTAGGTAAACAAGGGTAGGAGTAAACCACCGCCGTCATGAAAACCCTACCATTATGACCATCTATCAAATTGAAACATAAAAGAAGGGAATGTTTCAATTGTGCATGGGGCATTAAAATAAAAAAAAGGAATAGCCTCAAGATAGGGTCAAAAGACAAGACGAAACTTCTATATTAGAATGTGGTGTTAATTGTAATGGATATTTGGCAAAGAAAATTAAAAGGACCGGCATGAGAAGGCCAGTGAGTAATTTATTTGCGTATGAAAATTCAAATTTATCTGACTAATAGATCATATTCCACTCTATCATGAAGTGCATGATAGAGTGTTACAATGTTTGAATAATATTGAAGTGGACTTAACAAGGGTATTGGCATTGACACAAGGAATTTTGTTTGCCTAAACTGTCATCACAGATGCCGACACCAAGAACATGAGCTTTTGCACATTTAGAATTGCAACATTTCTCATCGCAAGCTGCAGTACACCTACCAAAACCCACGTTACATTTCATGAAGGGAGGACACTCATAAACGCACTGGCAAAAGTTTCCAACGCAGTTTGCTTGCCCCCCTGGATGCCTCCCAATACAATTTTTATAGCATGCTCCGTTTGGAGATGTTGCATCACATGGTCCATCGGAAGGTACCCCATCGGAGCATACCTCTGCCTCCCCTATCCTTGCCATCATTATTACCAAACCTGCATTAATATATTCACCATATTATATTTATGTTAATGCAAAGAAAAAGATGTAGAAAGCATACATAAATTATATATGTGCCCATATGCATTTACCTAGTGCCAGAATGAGAAAGCCTTGTGGGAGTGGTCGGCATGTGATTCTCATGGCTTTCTTTGCAATGATGTGATCAACTTAGATCTCTTACTTTTTTTTGATACAGTCCTTACTTTTTCTTTTTCTTGTTATGAATGAGTGAATTGCTGGAGCAATAGTGTTCCTTTATTTGTAGTTTTGTACATAATAATCAAATCTTAAAATTTCTCGCCAAATCAATTATGAACATAATTATTGTAACGAATAAGTTGACCAATGAAATCATATATGTGATAATGTGAATATGTTATAATGTGATTTGATTGAACATGTACCCAACAAAAAGTGGGAGTTTTAATTTTCACGAAGACTACCTATAGATAATTATAAATCCACGCAGAAGGCATTTTTTTTTCTTGGACTGACACGTAGGCGACATTATTCGGTTCAAATTTAATTTAGTTTAAAAAAAAGGCATGATTCAATTTGAAAAATGAAATCATCCAAGGGCAATTTTATAATGTTGATTGATTTAATTTTTTGAAAAAGACATGGTATAATATTTTAATTAATATCAATATACCCCTTAAAATGTGGGTTTCAAACAATGGAGTGTTCACACTTGGGTGTTCACACTAAAACCAATCAGAAAGTGGTTTTTTCAAATATCAAAAAAATTTCTGCCAATGGAATGAAGCATAGAATCAATCACCATAAATATTCCATTATCTCTTTCATAATCAACAAATGGCCAAATCATCATTTAAAGCGACTAATTTATGATCTCAATACTGTATATTATAAATGAGATCAATAAAAAAGGCAGTATTCTCTGTCGATGGAACTAAGCATAGAATCAATCACCATAAATATTTCATTATCTCATTCATAATCAACAAATGGCCAAAACATTGCCTATGTGATTTTAACAAGCATTAGTTCATTTTAACAAGCTCAATATACCCCTTAAAATGTGGGTTTCAACAAATGGCGTGTTCACACTACAAAAAGTTCTAAATGGATTTTACAAAAATAAAATCAAACAAAAAAAACAGTTGAACCTGATTATGACATCTCATACAATCAATTACCGAAAATAACTCATCATAATTTCTGTCCATATCAGCAAGCATATAATCAGTTCAAATCACCATTTAATCCTAATCAAAAGAAATCACAATTTGATTCTCCTCTACCATTGACTAGAGGATGCATATAGACGTTATGCCTGAAACAAGTTCTAAATGTGATTTACAAAAAAAATCAAACAAAAAAAGTTGAACCTGATTATGGCATCTCATACAATCAATTACCGAAAATAACTCATCATCTTTTTGTCCAAATCAGCAAGCATATTTTGTCCAAAAAAAATCAGCAAGCATATAATCAGTTCAAATCAACATTTAAACTTATCAAATGAAATCACAATTTGATCCTCCTCTACCATTGACTAGAGTAAACATATACACGTTATGCCTGATTCACCCTTATAAATAGGATTAAAATACATGCCTACAACAACACAACTTTGCTTCAGTTAAAAAAAGATACATCTTTGCCATATAGCCACTATGAATACTGGTGATGTGGAGGCCACTAACATCGTGGTCACCACTGAGTTTTATATCCAAAAAATTATTCCAATCCTCTTCCACGAACAAAACCATCTTTTCTTCCATCACTGACTAACCTACCGACTAACCTACCACAAGATATGTTGAATGAGATAATGAAGAAGCTGGGAAAGCAATCATATGTGAGTTTCATCAATGCAAAAGCAACCTGTAAACTAATAAGGGATGTTGGTCAAGAGCTTTCTGTAGTCAAACGTCTTTCCATCAATCAGGTACCACTATTTGCAGATGATATCAATCTAAATGTTGAACGTGTGATCAACATCTTTGTAGCTGCAGGAAATTGTTATGCCATATTTCAATATGGTATGCTTCATTCTTTTTGTAGGGGAGGGTCAACATCTTATGGTTATTGTCTCATTCGAAGGGCTGCTAAAAAAGGGATGCATCGGGCTGAGTATGTATGGTGCTTGATATTAGTTGCCTACTCAGGACATCACCACCCGTCATATGAGCCAGCTGCAATTAGAATGTGGAATAAGTTATATGCACATAAGAGAATTCGTAGAATTAGGTCCCAACTGCATACATTTTTTATCAGGATGTCAGATAGGTTGCCTGAAGGTGGGTTGTTTAGGGTGAAGCATTTCAGTGATTGTTATTCTCACTCGGGAGCTGACAAAATCCCTTCAAAATGCATTAGGTGCCGTTTTGATATGGAGTTGAGGTGGTTTGTGAAGGCTCTTGGTGGAGTTTATACTTTACCGGAAATGTGAAAGTGTTGCGGCAAAAATTGAAAAAAAAAATTGGTGTTTTTTTGTTTAATTGATGTACTTATTTTCCAGTATACATAATAAATTCTGACCATTAAGAACCATTCAGTTAACATGTGGTTACATAATTTTGTTTTCTGACCATTAAGCCTTTGCATCCATTTTGTAGAACGTTTTTTGGCTTCAGATAAAGATGTGTCAATGATTATCATTACATTATAATTTCACACCATTTAGAATTTGATGATATAATTTGAATTCCCTTAATTTGTATTCTCATTTCATCTGTATACATACCCTAATGGGATGCACAGATTGAAATTTGATTGTGCCTTAATTTATATCATAATTAATAATCACAAACCCAATTGAAATTTGATTGTGCCTGATTGGCTAAAGTATCACCTAATTAAAACAGCTGGCCAATCAGAATTAAATCCTCATTAAATCTCGGCACAATCAGAATTAAACAGCTGATATGAAGTAATTTTATTTTTTATACACTCAGAATTATGTTGCAGCCACGCCAATTACAATTAATGCATATAGGCCTTAAATCATATCACCAACCCAAATACAATCAAATTATCTTTCAACTACACCATAACTGATTTAATTAAAAAGAATCTAAATCTGATTTAATTAAAAAGCCCTCTGCATCCTTTTTCTGATTTAATTAAAAAGCATCTAAATCTGATTTAATTAAAAAGCCTACAACAACACAACTTTGTATTATCATTGCATTATAATTTCACACCATTTAGAATTTGATGATACAATTTGAATTTCCTTAATTTGTATTCTTATTTCATCTGTATACATACTCTAATGGGATGCACAGGTTGAAATTTGATTGTGCCTTAATTTATATCATAATTAATAATCACAAACCCAATTGAAATTTGATTGTGCCTGATTGACTAAAATATCACCTAATTAAAACAGCTGGCCAATCAGAATTAAATCCTCATTAAATCTCGGCACAATCAGAATTAAAAAGTTGATATGAAGTAATTTTCTTTTTTATACACTCAGAATAATGCAGCAGCCACGCCAATTACAATTAATGCATATAAGCCTTAAATCATATCACCAACCCAAATACAATCAAATTATCTTTCAACTACACCAAAACTAATTGAATTATAAAGCATCTAAATCTGATTTAATTAAAAAGCCCTCTGCATCCTTTTTCTTAAACCGTTCTAGAACAAATCATTTTGGCATAGATAAATTTGTGACAATAATTATCATTTCATTTTATTTTACACCATTTTGAATTTCATGATATGATTTTAATTCCCTTAATCCGTATTCTCATTACATTTGTATACATACCTTGATGGGATTAAATTTATAACAACCAATCAACAATTAATGCATATATGCATTTCTTAAGTCAAACATCTTCCCTGTAACTTGAGATTGTCTTTTAACACTCTAATGAAAGACTAAGACACTAAGAATTATGCAGCCACAACAATTACAAATAATGCATATATGCCTTAGATATGATGCAGAGTCATATCAAATAGTCTTTTATTTCTCAAAATTTTGTTGACCCCTAAAATAGATGCAAAGTCATGTGATGGGAGGATTCAGGGGCTAGTGGCTGAAGTTATGTTCTGAAATCTTGATTGTGTCCATCTTCAAGGTGGAATAATTCTTCAAATAGCTAGGTTTACCTTATTCACTTTCTTCAAATAGGTTTTAAATACATTTAGATGATCTATAGTGATTTAACTTTACAAGAAGAGTGCTCCTTAAGTTGTTGATGAATTTAATAACTTATGGTAAGTGTGGCTTATCCATTTGCTGCTATACTTTTCCCCCATTTTCTTTTTGATATGTCCTTTGAAGCTTATCTGATTTTGCATTGCTTAGTGTTTCCCGCAGAAATAAGAATTATGAACCACTCACTAATTCACTTGAACTAATATTGGTCTTTTGTTTTCTTAACTCAGGATGAACCAAATCATCAAGAACTTCCAAAAGATGACATATATACCAGAAGCACAGTACAGGTTATAGTGATGGTTATAGTAGGAGAATCAATGAGAGGTTATTCACCTATTTACACAAGAACCCAAGCCACGTTCCTTGAATTCTTTTTTAGCCCAGGACTGGAACAGCACCAGTAGATTCCAGAATTATGTAATGCATTGGAACAATGTTGCTTTAGGGTCAATAAATTAACATGGTTGCCAATTGTCATCTTCATCATCAATGTAGTAATATACTTAATCGTGCTTTCATTCCCTTTGTGTATTTTATAATTGAAGATGTCCTACTATAACATTTTAATAAAATAGTAGCAATCATATAATAGCTGCAAGCCTGCAATCATATATCAATTCAATTAGTCTGTTAACCTGTTAAAGTTTTCTTATGTGCAAAGTTTGTTACACAGAAAATTAGAGTTCTTTTGATATGATGATAATAATAAATTTAGTCCGGTTCAACTTTTAAATGGGGAGGTGCTTGGAGGCAATTCGGTTTTTTTTTTTTTTGGTTTTTGGGGGGGGGGATAAAGTTTGACATTTTATACACGGGCAAATTGGATTCTTGACTAAGTTAAAAATAACACATGTAATATGATTTGAAATTATTTAGAAAAAAACAAATGTATAAAAAAAGTAGTCCAAATGTACTTTCATATGGGAGGGGGTGTCCAGTGATTTTTTTTTTGTTGGGGATGGGGGTTTTGGATTTGGAGGTTGGTTATGAAGTTTGGCTCTTCTCTACCAATAGTTATTACATTTCCCAATAAATGTGTAGATTAATAGAAAACAATACATAAAGTACTAAACACCTTTATCAATTAACACAATTAAAAGAGGACATTTGTAAGTGAAAAAAGGAATGTCAAAAGAAAACGTGAATAAGGTTTATGGGAGAGTGGTCGAACTAAAGGGGTTGAAGATAGTTTGATCCTTTTGTTTTTATTTATGAGATTATGGATAGGTATTACCCACCATTAATAAGTTTTCCAACAATATCTAACGTGTGCTGCAAGGAAAAGTTGGTTCTTTTTTGTTGTGAAAAAGGGGTTGGACTTAAAAGGATTGTGGATAGTTTGGTTACTCTTTTTTTATTTACGGAGAGTTTGATTCTGGTCAAGTAAAATAATAAAATAATATGTGATATAAATTAATGATATTTTTAAAATAATTACATGATTTAAATTTACTCACAAAGGACATTTCAAACAACAAAATATCATTACTTAGAAATTGTATCCACTATATATACAAAAATCATCCCGTGCATCGCACGGGTAGGACGCTTGTTTTATCTTATATATGGGTTGAAGATAATTGGAAAGTAAAAAACGTATATTTAATTTGTCCATTGATATTTGAGAAACCAGTGGAAGAAAGAAATAATGCATCTGCATGACTGCATGCATAGTGGAAGTCTAATGATACCTCATACAGCCCAAACAAGGATGGGCTGATTGGGCCACAAGTCTAGCATAAACTTCTCCAACTAGGCCCAGAATGAATTCTTTACACCCAAGCAGCCGATTAATTCCTTACATTATCAATGGGGGTTGGATTTGGCGGAACGAGTTGGTCACTCACAATGTGACAATAACCAAAGCTTAATTGTTTGCTGGAAAATGTCCTCACATTTAGTGTTTAACAATGTCAACATATTTTCAGTTCAAAAAAAAAAATGTCAACATGTCAAATGGAAATGCCTTTACTTTATAAGGAGGCTAGTTACGTTACATATAAAAATCTATTACTGCATTAATATGAATTGGAGCCAGATGGCTTAACCGTAAAAGCTCTATTGATAAGAAATTTTCCATTCATATGGCTTTCAATAAATAAATGTTATCTAAATTCTTTGCCAATCAGAGTTTAACTATTAGTGAAAAAAGTTTCTAGTAAATGAAATTTATCATGGACGGTTTATTGGAAGTTGGTTTTCCTCTCTCTTTTAAGCGGGGTTGGATGAATAAAACGGTGCTGTTCAGTATGAAAAGGGACATTGGGTGTGTCTAGAAGTGGTAATATAATTGTAGGTTTTGATGCAAGCATTTTAACCCTAATCTGCCATGAGCTAAACCTTTTCCAAAAACATAATTTTAACCTTAGTTGACTTAGTTGCATGGTTTGTTTGACTTCTCCCCCTGAATGTAAGGATTTTTCATACGTTGGCGAATAGTCTCCAATGCATCCAATATCATAGAATGTTCTTGTTCAAATTCTTCATGATACATTCCATTAGTCTTATTACATTTCTCAATAAACTCGAGGCGTTGACATAAAGCCACATACATAACTAAATCATTGGAGCGTTCTTCCACCCATATATAATTTTCGTCAACTTGAAACTCATTTGGGTAGAAGTTAATGTTATCATCATAGCATTCTTCATCAATATAATACTCTTCTTCATCATATATTTCAAAATCATAATGAGTATTATATTCATATATATATGGTATCATATTCAAAATGATCTCCTAATGATGTATAATTCTTGAAACTCATTGGTGTAACAAGGTAACATGTTTTTTAGGTTCAAAGGTATGTCTCTAACTTATATAAGGTTCCCAAGTTGCATCCACCAAAAAGGTGAAAACCCTACTTGACAAGTTTAACCTTCAGGGACAAGCCTCAGAGGTTATTCTTGCTAAATAAGTAACAACTTGAGTGAGACCTTCACAGAAACCTCAGAGGGAAACCTTTCAGGGAATCTGCTAGAAATCTCTACTAACTTAGGGTAAATGTGACCCGGGTATATGGCCAAATTTTGGGGAGATAAAAGGCTTATAGATGAACAAAACTAAAAATAACAAAAAGTGAAACAAATTTTTTCACAATTTTTTCTCCTTTTTTTTGCTTTTCTCTTTTTTTTTGGCTTTGTTTTCTTTTATTTTCTTTTTGCTTTTTTTTTCTCTTTTTCTCTCTCCTATCAATAGAAAAAAAACTAATACAAAGAAGAAATTATCAAACTCTTTGGTTTTTTCTGTTTTACTAAAAACAAGATAACATTAATAGAAAGAGAAAATTACCGTAGAATTTCTTCCAAGTGAAAATTTTTTCTGAGTGCTGATCTTGACGAACGGTAGTTAATTGATAGCAATGAGGGAGTTTGAGCAACGGAAAGGATGCGAAACAAGGCTCTAGTACCAATTGATGCAGAATGGGTGTGAGAATAGAGAAGGTGTGTGAGAATTAAAGAAATAAAGTAGAATAAAAAGAGAGAATAGAGAGAATACAGAGGCAGAATAAGAAGAGAGAATTTAGAAGGAAGAAATCAAGAGAGGAAGACAACAACAACTCAATTTTATATTATTCAATTCATAAAAGTTTACATAGCAAATAGTTGAGAACTATATATAGGCCTCACCTAAACCCTAAACCCTAATGATAGAATACTCTAGAATATAAATCATATTTAATTCTAATTGATAACAATTAATTCAAAATTAAAATAGAACAATCTAGAAATACTAATTGATAATAATCAAATCCTAATATGATAATCTTCAAATATCTTTGTCATCTTTATGATTCTTTTGTGATTCCGATCAAATAATAATTTCCTAATTATCACATCCCATCAATTTAATTTAAAATGTAACCTCATTTTATATTAGAAACTTGATTCACTATCTAAATTCTCAAAAAAATAAATCATGGTCGGCAAAGTGACTAGCTGCCAAACTGTGGGCTTTTCCAATCCACCGGGATCCAACCTGCTTTCCCACCAAAGGTGGTTCTGGGAACATTTGGTTGACACAAAGAAGATAACGATGATAAGTCCACTGTCTCATGGGACTTAACCCAGTATTGATTGATTGGGTATTAAACACCAATATATTCCAATATGGCCAGCACTAAAAGCACAGTATTGTGGTCTGGACTTACATCACAATGCAAAGGAAAATTACCCAATGTCCAATTCTTTTAGATGCTAAATGATGTCGTTTTCATTTCTTTTAACTTTGATGATATCACCATTCTTCTAGTCCTAAAGGAGATTTTTTTCCCTTTCATATAAATCACCCCACTAGATTTATTATATAAATATTCATTTTAGCCTAAATTGCATTGCTGTATAGTCTATAATTTTCTTGTACTTTTTATTAAAGTATATCAATATGTGTCAAATAAAATTAAAGTTTAAGATAGAATTTATAAGATTTAATAAATTTTCTATAAAATTTTTTAGAGATGCCTAGGACTTGAGAAATAATTCTATGAAATCCTAGCCAATTTCTTTTTAAATTTGTAATATAAATTGGCATTTACAACCTTCTCAATAACTTAAACTAACAACTCATGTGCGTGAAAGGACATATCAATCTGTTTTACTTTTTGCTCAAAAAATACAATAGCTTTGTTGTCATAATTTGTTTTCTAAGGACAATAATGAAAAATATCTTTTTTTTTTCTTCCCGTTAAAAAGGGACAAAATCTAGAGGAGTATATTTGTTAGGGGGGAGACAGAGAAGTGAAAAAGAGATGACACAATTAATGGGCTCCCAAGCGACCAAACTGAACTACTTATACCAAAATGAGCGGTGCACATCCTCCATATTTAATTCATCTTTTGCAAAACATCCTCTTTTTTCAACCTCCTCCTTAATACATCACCACATTTTTCAACCCCTTTCACTCCCTATTAAACTTTCTGCATCAATGTCACATTAGCTCTCCCAAATATATACTACTTCCAATTCTTCACTTTCAACCATCATACTAAAATAAGAAACAACAATTAATTATTTAAATTTGGTTAAAAAAATTATATTTAACTTTAATTCTGTTCAAAGCTATCTCAACTATATTTTCACAGTAGTAGCTTACTTCTTTCAATGAAGAATTAGATGCATAGGCAAACTGAGCCTCAATCAATTACAAATTGTATTAAACTCATCACAACCTTATTATGGTTATGAAGGAGCATACATTCCTATAAAGCCATTAACCCACATTTTATCATTAAAACCATCAACATCATTAAGCTAAATATGAAACCATATTCTCTCTTAAATTTATTGTTTTACCCATTATTGCACGGTGTGTTCAACTGTAATTAAGGTCGGACACTTTCAATAAAAGGGGTTCAATTCTTGAAACCATATTGGCATCTGGAAAGGTATTTTTGAAACCAAGACCTTCCACCTTAATTAAGCCAATTGGCCAAGAGTAATACTACCTCCGGTCCCTAATGTAAGAGTTAGCCGCCAAAAAAACGCTTCTTAAGAAAACATGTGAATGTTAGTTGGGTGTCTGGAGTTAATGCTACTTTTCCAATATTGCCCATATTTATTATGGTACTTTTAAGAGAGAGAAATACATAAGCATTAATAAATATGAAAGAGAGTTAGGGGTAAAGTAGGAAGAAATGCATTAAATGAGGAGAGAATATTGGATGAGCTCTTACATTAGGGACCAAAACCATTCAAATTTTGGGCTCTTACATTAGGGACCGGAGGGAGTACCTCCTATAGAAGTGATAATAAAAGGTTAATTACCCTTTTTACCAAAAAAAAGGTTAACTACATACCCTGCCCTTAATTAAATTTTTGTGGGTCAACCTCCTTAAAAAAGTTTGATTTTTTTTGTACAACAGCCATTTTCAAACCAACGTGTGACGATTAATATCCACCTTTTATCAAACCATTGCATCAAAAAGTCAGATGGCATTTAAAATTTTTCTCACCATACACATGCACATGAGCATACTTGTAGTAACCATCATTATGTTAGTGCATCGCTAATAAAAAAACATTAACGAAAAAATAAGAGAGAGAAACACACAAAACCTGTGACTAATATAATAATTAATCATCTCATAATCAATAATCTACAAAACTATACAATCATCACAACATGCAATGTTGTGTTGTGTTGCCTAAACAGTAAAATCATATCATTGATGACCATCACTATCATCATCAACAAAAACAATCTCATTGAGAGCCTCCTCCTCATGAGAATGAGAATGAGACGCTTGCAAAGAAGTAGAGGAAGAGAAAGAAGAAATAGCAGAAGAGTAATTAGATGTCGTGGTTGAAGAAGAAGTAAGAGAAACAGACTTATCATTATTATTCTCCTTCTTCTTGTTAATACTCACTAGTAAATCAACAAACGCCTCAACAATAAACGCATGATTGTTCTTCCCATTAACCTTAAGATACCATCCCAACAATTCCTCCAAATCTTCCCAATCCTTCATCCCATGAGACTCCACCATCTCCTCCATAGATTTTTTAAAATCTCCGTACGGATCTTCAGATTCCAAGGCCAAAACCTCACTACTCTCCTTGAAAGGAAATCCCAAGAGCGATCTTGTTTCATCTGGGTCGAAGAACAGCCTCTGGGATGATCTCACGCCGCGAACCACCGTCTCCACGGTCTCCTCCGCGGTGGAAACATCCCCGGCGCCGTCTTCCTCGGTGGTGAAGCTTGCTGCAGACGGAGTTGACGGCGAAGTGGACGTGGTAAACCAAGGATCTTGGGTTTCAGAGGTGTCAAAGTAGACAGAGTTAACGGTTCTAAAGATATCAGCTGAGGAGCGGAACGAGAGGGTTTTGGGGGAGAGAGTGCAAGGTGTGAAGAAGTGATGCCATGTGTGATGTTTTTTTGAAGGAAGGATTTGAGGTCTCTTCATCATGACCATGAAAGAAGAAGAAGAAGAAGAAGGTAATGTAATATACTAGTGATGTAATGTGAGAAGAAGAGAAGAGGATTATTGTGAGGTTGTTATGTGTGTTGAAGCCTTGAAGGTAGGTGTGAGTAATAATGATTGTGACCAGAAGGAGAAGTAGAGGGAGAGTTATTTAAAGGAGAGAGAAGGAAGTGGTGGGGTGAGGGGTGATTATTAAACAAAACATGAGTGAGAACTAATTAAGCACGAAGAACTCTAAGTGTTTCAACACAGTCAATGTCTTAGTTGCACAATTTTAGATTGGGACAATTGTAGGTGACAAATAAGAAACTTAATTTTAAAGAGGTCACAAGGAGTTGTTACCATTTGTTAATGAAGGCTATTGCAGTTGTTAATGGTAGTCATTAACAACTCCTTGGAACCTCTTTGAATTTAAGTCTCTTATTTGGGATCTGAGTGCAATTGTCCCTTTTAGATTTTGTATATATTGTTACTTCTTGTGAGATTTAGTTGACTATTTTAGAAAATTTTAATTAAGAATGATGAATGAATGACCTATAAGTTGATTTGGTTAAATTTTTCATTTATTGTTTGATTTATATAATATATATAATAATACGGAAAATATATAGTATAAGTAAGTGGTGTAATTACTCTTTGTTCAAAATTTCTTAGAAAAAAACTTAAGTAGTGCGTATAGTGATGAAGTATATATGGTTTTTAAAAGAATATATACTATTATTCTTTGTTCAAATGAAATCTATGAATAGCTTTTTTTACTTATTTACTCCCCCGGTCCCTAATGTAAGAGCTAGCCGGCAAAAAAAACGCTTCTTAAGAAAACATGTGAATGTTAGTTGGGTGTCTGAAGTTAATGCTTCTTTTCCGAAATTGCCCATATTTATTATGGTACTTTTAAGAGAGAGAAATACATAAGCATTAATAAATATGAAAGAGAGTTAGGGGTAAAGTAGGAAAAAATGCATTAAATGAGGAGAGAATAAGGGGTGAGCTCTTACATTAGGGACCAAAACCATTCAAATTTTGGGCTCTTACATTAGGGACCGGAGGGAGTAATTTGTAAGTAGTAAAATCGGTTCGGCCAGAAGAGGAGGGAAGGATGAGTGACAGAGAGAGCATGGGATTTGGTGAGGGCTTTGAGGGTGAATTTAATTCATAGGTTTGTAAGAATTTAATGTCATTGAATGCATCCTTCAACAACTGAATGTATGAGAGCACTTTTTCAGTGATATCAGTCTTGGATTTTTTTCCCCCCTACTACGGATGGGTGCCTCTCTAACAATTAGAAACTGAAAATCCAATACCGCTTAACAATTGAATTGAATTGATCAAAATTAGGTGAAAGAAATTCAGGCAGTTATATAAAGTTTGCATCCTCAAACGCACGGCTTAGGGCCTGTTTAGTGAGAGGGTACGAAGGGAAAATGAGCAGATTTGAATTTATATAAATTTGAGAAATACGGTTAAAAGTTATATATCAATATTTATTACTTTTTTATTTTACATTTTATCTTTTTTGAATTAATATCATAATTCCACTTACATTTTATTTTAGTTTAGCTGTTGATGATGGGGTATGAGGAAAAGTAAAGGACCATCATTATTACACACAGTAATGATGAAGTCATAATATGTATGGGTAGATGGTATAACAGTGAAGGTAGCTCCAAGATAACATAATTGATATTCATAAATAATGATAGAATACTTAGTTCTTACCATAAATAAAAACCATTATAAATGAGACTAGTAGCCTACAAATTATTGAAACAAAATAATAAATGTGATTAAAAATCTGCAGTAGTGTGCATACATGTGTGGAGTATTAATAAATTTATAAATCCACAAGACCACAATCACATAATCATTACTCAGAAAAAAAGAGAGAAAATAATACTATGTTTACGTAGAGCCTATATCTTATTAATTACATTCCATTTACTCGTTCCTCTTTCTTTCTTTCCTGAATTGATCCATGTCGATTAATTCTTTGAAGATATTAAAGAACTATTCAGACTTGTAAACTATCTGATGATTATTCCATGGAATAATTTATTTTATGTTTTTAAACATAATTAGCGTGACCTAGTATATTGGGTGAAACTAAATAAGGCGTATTATACGGAGTACTTATAATTTTACAATAAGTATGGACTATCATTTTTTTATTGAGTATGGGTTTCATAAACATATGTGTGCACGTTTGAGTTGTTTATGAAAATATGAATTATTTAGCAGGGGTGTGATAAATTAATCATGCATATATGAATGTTGTAGTAGTGGAAATTTCATGCATATATGACAGGTGAGTATTTCAATATAATGTAGCTAGGCATTATCGATCCATAGCATTGTATCGTAATCCTAAACAAATCACAATAATTTTCTTCAATTCTCTGGGAAATTTATATATAGACTCCCGATTTTTTGTGTATAAGCTGAGATTTGAAAGAACAAATTTCTTATAATGTTCTATGATATTCACGAATCTTAAGTTCTTATTAAGAAAATCAGATCACGAGACATGCTCATCAGAATGAATCTGGGGTTTCCACGTAAACATATTTGAAGCAAATTAATGATTCATATCAAGATATGGCCATATGGGATATACTTCACACGCCTCAAACTCTTACTGATAAAACACAACTCATCTCCCGCAGAAAATATTTCATCCGCACACTGTCGATTTTATTATTAAAAGATGAATACTTTTTTAAATAAAATATACAATCAAGTCTGACAGAATCAAAAGTAGTAGAAGGAAAAAACCGGTGGAAAAGGATGGATATAACTATCAAATTAATTGAAGAACCTAACATTCGATGAATAAGTATTTATTTATATATTTTAATAACAAAAAGAATTATATAAAGTTTCATAAATTAAAGGTACTAATAATTTGTAAATATTGTGATACAAATGAACGGCTTGAAACAGATTATTTTGGTGAATATTTTTGACTTATCATCACTTGTTCTAATTTTTTTTATACATAAAAGTTTAGGTGAGTTGGATTACAGAAACTCACAAGAAAGTCTTTTAATTTAATTAGATATTAAGAATTCGTAGCTATGAATTTTTCTTTCCTATTCTTCAATCCCTATCTTTTTCCTAATTAATTTGTGTTAGTCCCCCCAAAACAGCCTAGCGTATAAAAATTAAAGCCAATGCTAATCAAGAAAATGAGGGTGTTATTTCGAGAAGAATTGGGACACAAAGTTATTGAGAAGAAAGGTTATTTTAAGCTGCTATATAGTATTAATATATCAAATATTTAATATATTTGATCATTTATCAATTAAAAAATTTGTATATGTTATATGCAGCATTAATTGGAGTTATATAATTCGTAGAAATTAAGAAAAACAGTTAGAGTAATTATTTGAAATAAATGTCAGTTATTTCTCTAAATTAATTAAGGAAGAAATTATGGAAAAATATCTTTTCAATTTCAAAATTTTAAATATATAGGAGATTTTAACCAATTGAATATAAGTATGACTAGGCGAGTGATGGTACTACAATTGCAAACTGCCTATATATCTAGAACTTAAAAGTTAGAAGGTATTTTTTTATCATTTCTGCTCCTCTAAAATGATATCTTTAATCATGATTACCGCAAGATTAAACCATTTAGCATGTGCACTCAATAATAAGGATATTTGGGGAGTTATAAATTTGCTAGACATACATTCGTTACACTCCGATTCTTTAGTCTTATATGTAAAACATGTCATTAGATTTGACATTTAATTTTTCCCCATCATTTATTTTTATGTTGAATTTGTTCTCATGGTATCACATGCATATTCAATGGGTAAATGTTGGAAGGTTGTTAAACTTTAAGGCATGGGTAATGGAGTATTGTTTAAGATTTCGTTTGCTTGCTTTAAACATAATAAGTAACTTATAAAATACTAGCAACCTATGAGTATATATTTGATGAAAAATAATAGAAATGATAAGATAATAAATGAGGGTTAGAAAAAGAAGAAATAATGTTAGCGATAGGGGATGAAGGAGGAGTGAAAGATGGAGGGCGGGAGGAGGAAAGTTCATGTGAAGTTGATTAAGAGAGATCCGTTGCCTTCACGCTCTGTACAATGTTCTTGTCCTTCCCTTCTATTTATTACCCTACCCATCTTTACATCTACAACTTCCCTCTTTATTTATTACCCCTTTCTTTATCCTATTCTAGTATATGTACTCTACATAATCTTGCATATATATGAATGAAGACTTCCAAATTTTCTATATATTCACCACAAAATCTACATATATCATTCTTTGCTGCCTGACGAGAGATTCCCAATTGGAACCTTGCCTTTGTTGGCAATCTACATTTATCATTCTATCACTTAATATTATGAAAGATCTCATTGTTAAAATTTGGAATGCACGTACAAATAATTGTGTACATAGTTATGATTGTATATACACGATGCATTTAAAATTAAAATAAATAAAAAGGATATAAACTATGAAAACTTATCTTATCTATATATGTAGTCTTCACTCCAAATCACTAGCAAATAATAAATCCATCGTCTTTTATTATCCCTTGTAAATATGTTAGTTTTTTGTATTTCAACTCACACACACATAATATATTACATTATATGGCTTTGTTTATTATGTCCTACCAAAATCATATGTAAGATTCTACATTTAGTTGTTGAATCAAAATTAAAGTTTCACTTTGGTCATTTAATTTTAACATCCGTTGCCAATGTTATTGACATAAAAAGTCCCAATTTCGCATCTTATTTAGAAAATGTCACGTGTCATACTTTCTATGCGGTCGATAAGTGTTTTTTTTTGCTGGAGGAAAGATGGGTATACTTCTTTATGCACCACAAAATTATCAGTGGGTAATTTTATAATTTAACATCTTTTTATCGTTATATGTGTGTAATCCCCTAAAGCATCATATCATATATAAAAAATGGAAAATTGATTACAGGTTTCAAGGAGGAAACATGACTAAGATGATGTCCCACGAAGTTGTAATTATTACGTCATAGGTTATTATCATGACGTGAAAAATATAATACTTCCTCCGGTCCTAAATATAAGACCTAATTGACTTTTTCTAGAATATCCTTAAAAAAGCAAAATAAGTTAATTATAAATTGATTTACCTAACTTTTTTTCCCTTAAACTAGTTTATTTTACCTCTAAACTAATGGATAATCTAAAAATATATCAAATATGTCATCATTGAATAACTTATTTCGCAACCTTAATTTCTCAAAAAAAAAAAACTCAATTAGGTCCTATATTTAGGACCGGAACTAGTATATTATTTGCAATTTTGTGTGTTTTTCTTTTAATTATTTTTTCTTTAGGCCTCTAATTAATTTTCCTCATAAAAACATACTATTCTTTTTAAAGGTCAAGTTGGCAAAATTAAAGGATGTGGCAGCGACCAACTTGAGGTTAATTGTGGCATATTTCCAGTCAAAACCTTTTTGTTTGATACGATATAGTGTGCATGATGGTATATGCTTTTTCAGCTACAAGGATATAAAAATATTAATATCTTTATAAAATAATCGAATTTTGACATTGATCAATATAGTTCTGCATAGTTGATCTTACTTTCTATAATTCCATGATAATATTTTTCCGAGATTAACTATTATCAGTCTCTGGCAAAAAAAAACTATTATCAGTCTGTATATTTTGAGTTTTTATTTTAATAAATACATGAACTTAAACCAATTCCTTTAAGGAAATGTAGCGATCTACACCAACAACTTAAACTACATGGATCAAAATAAAATTTGATCACTTATAAATGTCACAGTATATAGTATTAAGTGTAAATATAAATACGAAGCTCTTATTCAAATTGATTTTTTTATAAACTTATTCACATTGATTTAAGGACAGCTGATCAACCATCAATTTCATCAATTGAGAACATTGAGCTGGTCAACTCCAACAGAGTGTTGTGACGTTTCAATAATCAGCACTCAGCAGCAATGTTGGTTGACCCAAAAGGGAGGATGAAAAATAGTAGTGATTAAAATTTATTTGAGCAAGATGATGAGGTGTGCATGGATGTGTTGTCCCAAATATATAAAATTAAAGTAAACAGAGCACTTTTATACCATATTGACTTAAATAATAACGCAAAACTCTTCGTTCTGCAAGTTACGCTACAGACATACTTTATCGTTGACGAAAACATATATCCATTCATCAAAGATCTATAAGGTTTACAAAATGTTGGTTAAAACTTTTTCTATATATGAAAAAAGTAATTAATAAAAAAAATGCTAGTTATAAAAATAGAGTTGTACTGTCAAGACGAGTTAAACAATTCAAACATTCACGATCGAGTTGAATGGATTAAATGTATAGTAGAAGTTAATCATATGGATGCATATAGGATAAAGTTAAGGGTGAATGAAGATTGAAGATGAATAAATAAAGAGAACTCACAATTTAATTTGAAAGCTGTCGTCATCTTTTTCATGTCATTTGTTAATAGTTAAATTGCTAAATCTACAAACTCATCAAGTTCAACTCATCATGAAGACTCTTGTTAAATGTTAAATGGTCTTGATGATGCTTTTTCTCGTAACTGATATTTATGATAGTGTGAGTTATCAATAGCAGTCACGAGGCTGCGCTTTCAAAATTCAACTAACATGTTGGTAAAAAAGAATTCAACTATGTATATAAAAAAAAAGAATTCAACTAAGATGAAAGGTTAAGGTATACTGTGAACATTTAACTGAGAGTTTAGTAATAATTTTAACAATGTAGGTGCAGGTACGATTGATGACGTCTCAAAGTATTTATAGTATGTTGACAAGGAAAACGTACAATATATCAAACATCCTATTATAAGATGTATAATTCCGTGGCAATGGCATATTTATTTAATTTTAGCCATTGTTATTTGACCTATGGCCAATGACCCTATTTTGCCCTTCAAGTAACCATCATGGATCACTGGGCACCCTAAACTAACACCGGGTACAATTTTACCCTTGAAGTAACAAAAGTGGTCCAATTTTACCCTCTGGCGAATGTAATCCACGTGTCAATATTACATTCCACGTGTCAACATTACATTCACTAGAGGGTAAATTAAAATTGAACCACTTTGGTTACTTCAAAGGTAAAATTGTACCCGGTATTAGTTTAGGGTGCTCAGTGGTCTATGATGGTTACTTGAAGGGCAAAATTGAGTCATTGCCCTATAATTCTCTTTTTCCTCAAAAATATTTGTATGTCTTTATTACCTGCACTTTAAGTGCAAGCAAATGTCACAATGTCAGATAAATGCACATTTGTTTGCGATTAAAGCACAGTTATAAGCTGCATTTTACCCATGCTGTTGCTAAAAACCTGCCAATATTTGCGCTGAGCGCATGTAAACCTTTACCAATGGAGACTTTACATGCGCCCATGAAAAGCAGGTAATAAAGGCCTCAAAATGCGCACGACTAAAGGTCTTTTTTGTGGTAATGTACTCTTTCTACAATAATAGAACAAGAAAGAGATTGGAAGAATTCATGTGTTTTTACAAAAACTGTGCCTTGCTAACTAATATAAATAACATCCATAATAGTATAACTTATTTTTGACGAAAAATGTTGTAATCTAATTATTAAGTAAATATATAGATTATATAATTGGCAAAATGTGTGTGTGTGTGTGTAGAGTTTGGCCGGGGGGAGCGCTTGGTGTTAATTCAGAAGTTAGAAAGAATTAGCTCAGACGTCTTTGATTGCTAGGACAAGGTCATGTGTTCTTGTACAATCAAACAAGATAATAACGCATGTGGCAATGGGTCCTAAGTGATTAATAATTATTGATAATAATGGTCCTTAAAGAATTGGACGCTTCTGTTTGGGGAGCTGCGATATCTCATTAGTTAATTTTTGTATCATTAGTATGTACAATGAAGCTGTCAGAGAGAGAAAGTAGTTTCCAGACACTAATAAATTGGCCACCGTAAGGGAATACTCCCTCCGGTCCCTAATGTAAGAGCTAGCCGTCAAAAAACGCTTCTTAAGAAAACATGTAAATGTTAGTTGGGTGTCTGGAGTTAATGCTTCTTTTCCAAAATTGCCCATATTTATTATAGTACTTTTAAGAGAGAGAAATACATAAGCATTAATAAATATGAAAGAGAGTTAGGGGTAAAGTAGGAAAAAATGCATTAAATGAGGAGAGAATATGGGGTGATCTCTTACATTAGGGACCAAAACCATTCAAATTTTGGGCTCTTACATTAGGGACTGGAGGGAGTATTTCGTGCCACTTTTGTGAATATATCATTCAAGGACTTCTTGCTTGTTCTTAATCACTCCACTCATGACTTTTATTTCCTAGCAAAACCCCAACTATTATACAAAATTAAAATATTCATATATTTTCAATAATTTGAAATTAAAAAAATTAATAGATTAAATTGCATAAGGTTTTCAATAATTGAAAATAAGAAAAATTTAATACATTAAAATGCATATAAATTAGAGGTCATGTCTATCTAAATTTCATTTAGATGATTGAATTACATTAATTAGTTGTGTAATTCAATTATCGTTATTATAAGTCACCAACTACCAATTTTTCTTGGTCCATTTTATAAGTCACTTCATGATTTTGATGACAATTATTTTCATCTATCAAACTTCCATTTTCTTCAGCTTCTTTAAAATGAGTGTCAGATCGAAAATTCCTTCTGATAAAGTTCTGTATAGTGCGTCATGCACAAAACAATCGAACCTGTGTTGAAAACTTATAGTTACGCATTTTGTATAAGATTTCAAATCTATCTTTCCACATACTAAAAGTCCTATGTATACTTCACCTCAAACTTGAATGGTAAAAGTTAAATGTCTCATTGTCATTTTCAAATAATTCTTGCAATACCCTATTATTCCCTCATATCTTATTATAAGTTACCAACTACCAATTTATCTTGGTCCATTTTATAAGTCACTTCATGGTTTGTAATGTGCATTAATTATTTTTCCATATATACTTATATTTAATAGAGGTAGTAGTAGAGAGTAATAATTAATAGTTTTGGAAATAAGTGTAATTATTAGGGGTAGTATTGAAAATTACTTGAAGTTTAGGACAAATTAAATGCATTTAACCAATTTTATTCGTATGTGAGAAAAATTCCTATGAGAGAGTACAAGACCCAAACATATACTAAAAAAGATGCTCATAAACCATTTCAAATAAGCTGGTTGGTGCCACCAAAAGCTCCAAATTGGAGTTTCTCAAAAACCAGTTTCTCAAACTAGTTTATCCAAATAAGCTGGTCAGAAATAAACAGGGGTCAAACATGACCAAAAACTCAAAAAATGTTTATGTAGCTCTAACCAGCTTATTAGGGTCCATAAAGGGTTCCCAAACACACCCTATATCATTGCTAGGAGTATTATCTTATCTTTCATATGTACCGCAAACTTATTGGATAAATTCAGTAATGATGAGAAAAGGATAGAAAGTGATCGACAGTCAAAATATAAAAATATAATTCTGAAATGGTTTATCAACGTTTTTTGATTCCTATATGAACGAACTGTTTGAGAAGTTAGTTTTTTTTGGTTAAAATAACATAACTGGCCTCTATTAAAGTAACCGCGTTATTATATTATTTTAGTTATTGTCTTTTTCATAAGTTGATGCTATTTTTTATGACTGTTAGTTGATGCTATTACTTGTCAAATTGTTGGCGTATTCATAATTTTTTTTCACATTATTATCAGGCATTTCCATAATTTAACAAATTAAAAAAAGTTAATCCCATACTAATCTTAAAGACTTCACGATAATTCTAATTGAGAATCCTGATTTAGAATTCACATACTTTGCAGGAGGATTTTTGTTATTCTCACTTCAATTCAATAATTGTAATTGATAAATTGCAAAATAGACATGGTAAATGGAGTAAATAGAGTTTTAACTCACAATTAATTAGTGGGTGTCCAAAAGTTTTTTGTGATCAATTTCAAATAGGAAGTTTACAAAAAAGCTATCAGTGTTGCCCCTTTCTGTTACCCGTTGTTAAGTTTGACTAATCAATCAAACCACCCACATGTCAAATCAAAACATCTGTTCATCCACTTCAAAACATTATGTCATTGATACCTTTTATAAATTTCCAGGGTAAACTAGCAGTTTACCCCGCGCTTTGGCGCGGGATCAATGCCTTCAAACCACGCCGAACTATAGGGCATGGGCTCTCAATTTTGTTGCAATATCAATTCGCCAATGCAGCTTGAATGACAAGAAAGTGCAGACAATAAGGACAATAAGAGCGTGTAGTTTTTTTCTATGTTTGATTGGACTTATTTTTCACCCAACTTATTTGAAATAAGTCATCTTATTTATAAGCCACTCAAGGCAGCTTATTTCAGAAAATAAGCCAGCTTATTTTTCTACATGACTTAAAAATAAGTTAGCTTAGAAATAAAACCCTTTTAAACAAAAAAGTCATTCAAACATGTTTATAGGTCAAGTGGGAAAATAAACCACTTTTTTCAAAGTTCATCCAAATATGAAAATAAGCCAACCTAGAGCTTATTTTCTAACTGACTTAAAAATAAGTCACTTTTCCACAAGTCGAACTAAACACACCCAAAGTCACCAACAAACCCGAAATCAAGGAACCATATCTTGCAGAAAACAAAAAGAGTGGGGAAATGTAACACCCCAAAATTTTGATTAGGAATAATAAATGATTAATTAGGGAATTGGTGGTGCCATAGATTAATTATAAATAAATTGTTGAGAATAAAAGTTTTTTTAAGAAATTTATTGTTTTGTTTCTTTTGAAATTTAAAGAAAAATTAATTTGGGATTTAATGTTGGATTAGAAATTTTATGAAAAGATATTTTGAAGTTCAAACAAAAAAATTATGAATGAAGAAAATATTTACCATGATATAAGTTAAATTTTGAGACTAAATATTTTGGGTTTTAAGGATTAAATTGAAATAAGAAAAATTTAGAAACAGGGATTTAATTGGAAAGATGGAACTTGTAGAGGGGCAAAAACATAATTTTTATTAACTCTGGCATATATATTCTCCTTCCTTCCTTTTCCCTACCCTAGCCGTCAATCTCCTCTCTTCCCTTCAGCGAAAACCTCACTTCTCTCAAGCTCTCTTCGTTTTCTTCACCCAGCAAGCCACAACCAAAGATGAATGTTTTTTTTTGGCGATCACAAGCCCGTGCAATACTGTGATTCCACTATGGTGAGCCTTTTCTTTCAATTCATATTTCTTTCTTTTTGATTTTGACGAGTTTGAGAGGGGTTTCGAAGTTCGGGTTTGAAATTTTAATTTAGTAATTTGTTAGAAATGAAGTTCAAGCTTTAATTTCTATTGTTTTGGAAAGGATTTTGGTGTTTCATTGATGTTAAGTAGATTTGAACATTGACATTTTTTTCTCTGTTTCATTGTCTTTATGAAATGAGGTGCTTGATTTATCTATATTGATGGTCATGGATGATTGCTTTCAGCCTTATCATTAATTCTTCAGTTAAAATGTAATTAGTCATTGTACAAATAGCTTTTGTGGTTGATTACATTATCTGAAATTATTGATTGTTTAGTTACGGATTTTTGTTTCTTTCTTAGCTTTGACCGAATAGCTATGGGTGGTTTGAATTGTTATCAATTCTTTATTCTCTTGCTCTTTTGTTTGAACTTGGAATATCCTATGTTGGCCGACTCTTGATACTACCTATGTTTGTTGATGGGTAGAATTTTGATTCTTTCATCTATCTTTAAATTGTTACAATTTTCTGTTCTGCATTGTGATGATAATGAGAATTTTTAGTTTCTCTCCTTTTGTGTTTGGTTTTGTAGAAAAGAAATGAATTATGAGTGTAGTTTTCAATTATTCTATTTCCAATTGTTTCATGCTTTAACTTGCCAAATATATATTAGTGATTGGTGTTGTCGGTTAAATTTAATTGAGATACTTATATTGTTTTGATAATGTATTTTATGGTGCATATTTAATCAATTAGGTTTTAATTCTTGAAAGGAACTGAATCATGTGTCATAATTGGGTCTAAATGGTTTTTAGATGGATTCAATGTCAAAATAATGGTGGATGATAATTTTTCTTGTTATTGTTACATTTGTTTTTAGAAAGTGGAAGGGATATTGTAAATATGTTGAATATTTATTTCTGAACTTGTTCTGGTTTTTTTTTTTTGCATTCATTTAGATTAGTTAAAATGTGCATGAAAATAAATTGTTAGTTGAAAATGACTTGTTAATTTTGTTTGGTTCAATATGAACATGATTTTTCCTGTTATAAATGGTGCAATTTGTGATGTTGATTTGAGTGGAAAATGATTGATTTATGTTGGATTTTAATGTGGTTATGAGAGGTGATTGCCAAGATTCTTAAAAGTAATCAAGAAAATAATGTTAATCAATATATTTGAAATTCAGAATTTCTATAATGGATTAGTTACCTAGTTTGCCTTGTGTATCATGAATGTGAATTTGTATGATGAGAATTCTATGTTTTGGTAACTTTGCTATTGATTTATTGATAATGATAATTGAATAAATTGTTATTGTTTCTTTTGTTCATTTAATTATGGTATTAGAATCAAATCATGATTTATAATGTAATTATGTTCAATTAAAGTTGGCTAATAGCTAGTGACACTTTGAGAAACAAAAAGTTGATAAATCAGGTTATATATGAGTAAAAAAAACAAAAAATGATCCAAAAGGGGTTGGATAGCGTCGAGTTTATTAGAAGCGAGAGAGGCTCTGAATACATATATCGTATGAGAAAATTTATTAATTCACTATTATTACATGGTGTAATAATAGGAAACGATGATGAATTATGTCTCAAGCATGGAAAAGAAAAGAAGAAAGTCCAGCGTGTATTATTGAAGAATTATTGGCTGGAGCCCAGGTAGCGGGTTATTTTAGTCATAAAAAAATAGCATGCTATGATTGATTATAAATTTTAAAATTGTCTCAGATTTTGATAGGGTTTATTTCCGCATTTATATTTATGGTGGAGTACTCCAGGCATGAGGAGGGTCGCTCCCCCCATGTCATATTGCTGAATTTATTTTTCTTAGAAAATCCTGTCAGGTGTTGCCTACTACGAACGGCAAAAATATTGCTAGTAGTAGTTGGTGGTGCAATAGGCACATGCAATAAAATATTCTACCTGTAACAAATATATTGTTAAGGTAGGGGCCATGTATGAGTGTTATACTAACGGTAGTATGATACCAACAGGTAGCGTCACTATCATTATCTGAGCAGGTTTAAAAGATATATGAATGAAATAAAAAGATATATGAATGAAATAAATTGCTATTGGGATTCTTTGAATCTCACCCGTTTTTCAAAATGTTTTTCACAGAGATGCAGGATAAGTTTAATTTGAGTAGCAGAGAAGCTTGCTAGGCCCTATGAATTATAGAAATAAATATATTGTTGTAATTTGATTTTGTTGTATTATTATGTAATAAGCTAAACGCTTGTGATATACATAAGTAAGAAGCTATCACCTGGGATAGCCAATTTGTATTAATTGTAATAATAATAGGTGTATTTATTTAGATAATTAAAATAAGGTTTTAGATAAGATTGACTAATTAAGGAACCTGATAGAATTAAGTATTAGATTTAAATTTAGTCATTTAATAAATTTATATCCACATGAATTTTCATAACTATACGATTTATTTATTGAAGCTTATTTTACAAAAGAAAGATTTTAAATATTTTTACATAAGAAGAATTATTTATTTATCTTTCAAAAAAAATTAAATTTATTCATAGTTTTGGGTTTCCAATGACATAATTGTGGTATAAATTGATTAAATCGCTTATATATATTAAGAAAAATCTAGGTGTTACAATTTGGTATCAGAGCAATGATTCTGGCATAGATTAGCTAGAATACTTTGCCCGTACATCACATATTTATGGATACCAACTTAAGTAAACAATAGGAATAGGAATAACAATTATAGAGTTAGGTATAGAGATAGAAGTGAATCAGTGAAGAAAACAATTGGTTGAGAATATTAGACTTATACATGATTTTTGTAGTATATAGGAGCAATTGATTTAGTTGAAAAAAAGGGATATCCTAATAAAAAGAGTTAGGAAAAAAAAAGAAAAATGAAATGATTTAAAAAGTTTCTTTCCTTGAAGATGGAATAGGTGATTGAGAGATTCTACAGAACTTAGTTAATCTTTAAATAGCATTGTTAAGGATAAGAAATGTACAAATAGAAAATAAAAATTTGAAATTGTGGAGTAATTGTTTATTTTTGGAATTGATTTGATTCCACATATTGGAGATGTGGAATTAAAAAGTTAAGGTTTATGATTAGATAGTTGACATTTGGTTTTGTAGCAATATTATAGAATGATTAAGTTCTAAGGGCCTAGAGGTATTCTTATAGAGATAAGGAGTGGTAGAAAATTTTGTAAAACAATATTGAAATAAATGGAGAATATTCATAATATATGAAATTAATGAATAATTTCAAAACAATTTACTTGGAAAACTTTAAAGAAGAAATATGATTTTTAAAAACAAAACCATAAAAAGTAAATATAATGTGATGTTAATAAGAAAGTGAGTAGAGTTTAACGGAATAAGGAATTCTTCAGTGGGGTCTCGAGTATAATTATGATCCGGACATAATCATAGTCGAGGCATCATGGAAGACCTTATTGGGTTTAGGGAATTAAGAAGATTTAAAAATAACAAGTGAAAATGAATGTAAATCCTTGTGGGAAATATTAAATTATTTGTATGGCTTGTTTTGATTTGATTTACTATTGATGGTAAGTTGTCTGTTTGAATATGATTGTTGTATCAATTGAAAAAGTTTTGATTGTAACTGTTTGTGAAGTTGTAACTTGTAGTTATGAATTCACTTTGAATCTACTGTAATGTGAAATTGTCTTCTTTTGTTTGGTTAAATGATACAGTTTGTGTTATTGGAAATTTAATTGAATGAACATTGAAATGAATTGAATTTTTATAAATGATTTGGTTAATATTCAAATTTGAAGGTTATATGTGAAGTTTTTATGAAGTATGTTTTGTAAAACAATTGAATGAAAGAGCTTTAGAGAATTATGAGGTTGAATACTTAATAATAATAAATTGCTGTGGTAATCCCAATAATGTGTTAAAAGTATTTAAACCCAGAATGATGTTTGAAAAGATATATTGTTGATGCTTGAAGAAGTGATTGTTTAAAGAGTAATGATATTAAAATGATTTGAATTGTCGAATGGGATATCTGTTTAAAATTCTCATTTATGGTTGATCACATTTCTTGATATGGTGTATCATCTTGCTTGGATTGATTATGATGGGAAATAATGGAATTTTAAATTCGTGGGTACGTATATTAATATATGAAATAAAGTTGATAGAGATAGGTTAGTAAATTAATAAGACATGATAAAATGGGGGATTGATTTAATAAACAAAGAGTTTGAAAGTAAAGTTATCTTTAATTTACTATATATTATTAGGACGTTTTTAGTACATTTGATCAACTAATGGTCAAAATATATATACGGAATTAGATTAATATGTTTGTGATGTTATAGTTGTTTGATTGGCTTGGTGAGTGATATTTCTTTGGTTGCTACAATTGCTGTTAGTGAGAATACTTATTGGTTGTATGAGGATTGCATTTTAGACGTGGGTTACCGTCAAGGTAAATTTGAATTTTGTTGGTTGTTTGATTTTTATTTTTGAAAAAAAAACAGAATATTTTAAGGTTGTATTGAGTTGGAATTAGATTTTGTTTAAAGATTATTTGGAATGGTTGAAGTATAACCCTATAAATGTGATTTGATATTTTGATTTTTGATTTGAAAATAGGCTATGAACTTGTATAGAAATCATGTTAGATTTAAATTAGTAGATGGTCGGAGTTGAAGTTTAAGGTTTTAAAGTGATGGTAATTAAGGATTTATGTTGAAGTTTAAAAACTAATAAACATAAATATTTGAGAGTTCAACAATTGATTCTCAATAATTAAATAAGTAAAATAATATGAAACAAATGGGAGGGATTCTTGAAGCTAAGAAATAGTGGATTTTCATTGTTGTGTGTGAGGCTAATTGAATCCAGATTTTTAGGTATTTATGAAAGCTAAAGTGTATGATGTTTAAGTGGGCAATATTTATAGAGTATGAGAATAAAAATATAAATTTGTAGAAAATATTTTGAAATATATATGATAATTGAGAATTCTAAAATATAAGTTCTTAGGATTTAAAATTGGTTCTGATTACATTATGGAGTATTAAATTTTGAATATCAGCTATGTGAATGGTCCGGTATTGATAATTGTTTTGAATTATACATGGTTTAGTTGAATGTTAATTTTTTTTATTGGTAATGAGAATTCAGAAATAAAATTTATACTATATAATTTTGAATAAAAGTAAGAGTCAATGTATAAGTTGGATTGCATGTGTAAATTTTATGTAACCTTGAGACTATTGAAATTTATGATTTTGTTTCATTTTGTCTGTTGAATTAAGAATAAAATTATTTAGAGGATTAATCAAAGGTGTGAACTAAATTAAGTGATTGGTGATTTTGATCGTTGGGTGAACTAAACTATGAATTCTAAGTAATGGAACTGTGAAATTGTTGCTTTTATCTCTTCTTTGGATTGCCTAAATTTCCTTGCTTTGTATGCTCTGAGATTTTGACAATTAAAAGAAGCATTAAATTAAAAGAGTTCTTACTTTACTAATGAGATTAGAAAATATGTGACTTAGTCAACTAACAAACAAAACTTGACCATTATAAAATATTTTGCTTATGATGAGTTTAGTGAAGTTTTTTTTTTTGGGATAGTTAATATGAATGTATAAAATTAAAGTAAAATTGGGCAATAAAAAGAAGAGGCTTTGATAATGAAATTGATTTTTTTTGGAATAAACTTAGACCTTGATGATTTTATGTTGAGTTGGGGATTGTGAACTAAGCTAGGTTGAAATCATATACATATCTAGTCATCATATAATTATTATAGAAACTACAAGAAATAGATGGCGGCTTATGTGTATTTCTTTGACTTTTGTTATCTAATGTTCCTAAGGTATGTTTGGCTCACTTATTTGTTTGTGTGTAATTTTATAGATTGGAATGTGATTATTCTCGGGTGTTTAATTTTTGGATTTAAGTGAAAATGTGCAATACAAGTTAGATCAAAGGATGGCTTAAATAATGGATAAGCGGGGCATGTATTTGTCTTGTAGGACCATTTTATATTCTAACTTTGATTTGTGTAGTATAAGCTTTATTGATTAATTTGGACTAGTTTCCAAATTCTTGTTTTGCTTTTGGACTGGAATTATCACAATGCATGTTTAAATTTGTAATAATTGAAAAGTTTTGGATTCTAAAGTGTTTGGTTCTATGATTAATTGTTATATTTAATTAATGTCTTGATTTATTCATTTGATGCTTTGTGTGATAATATGCTAAAACGAATAATTTATGAAACTTATGATTGTAATTGATGGTTAAGGTTTAGCTAGGGTCAAAAGTTTCAAAATTCACTAGTTAGGTTACCTTGTGTTTAATCTTGAAACTTTAATAAGATAAATCATTGATAGTTATTTATAGTAACAACAATTCCTGAGGATTTTGCATGTTAAAGCATGTTGTATTAGAATGAATATTTAATGTTTCTTACGGATTTCTGGATATTATTAATGGTTTGAATTTCTTCCTTATCTGGTAATTTTCATGTTAAGAAGTATAGTTGGACTAATAAATATGATTGTTCGGGGCATTTTGTTGAGTTTTAATTTTTTAATCATTTAATTTCTGAGTATATGGAATGAATGATTATAAAATTGTATAAAATTAATATATTGTTATGTTCTCTTCATGCGTTGTTTTCACAAAGGGTCATGCATATTTTAGTTAGAGTTCTTTCCTTATCATGTTATGAAAATTGCAAATAACTGCAAGTTTTGGGTTTTTCTCCATGTATATGTATACAATTATGTGAATGTGATGTGAAATAAATTTGTATGACTTCTTGAATGGAAAGGGGGTAATAAATGTATGTATTCTTATCTCAAAGTGGTTATATTGGGATAAAAAAACGGGATTATTTGTTTAATATGTAATACATTTGAATGATGTTTTGTATTGAATCCTATGTGTCATTGCAACTTGATCTTGCAAATTCTACCTTTCAATTTCGAGGACGAAATTATTTTTACGGGGAGAGAATTGTAACACCCCAAAATTTTGATTAGGAATAATAAATGATTAATTAGGGAATTGGTGGTGCCATAGATTAATTATAAATAAATTGTTGAGAATAAAAGTTTTTTTAAGAAATTTATTGTTTTGTTTCTTTTGAAATTTAAAGAAAAATTAATTTGGGATTTAATGTTGGATTAGAAATTTTATGAAAAGATATTTTGAAGTTCAAACAAAAAATTATGAATGAAGAAAATATTTACCATGATATAAGTTAAATTTTGAGACTAAATATTTTGGGTTTTAAGGATTAAATTGAAATAAGAAAAATTTAGAAACAGGGATTTAATTGGAAAGATGGAACTTGTAGAGGGGCAAAAACATAATTTTTATTAACTCTGACATATATATTCTCCTTCCTTCCTTTTCCCTACCCTAGCCGTCAATCTCCTCTCTTCCCTTCAGCGAAAACCTCACTTCTCTCAAGCTCTCTTCGTTTTCTTCACCCAGCAAGCCACAACCAAAGATGAATGTTTTTTTTTTGGCGATCACAAGCCCGTGCAATACTGTGATTCCACTATGGTGAGCCTTTTCTTTCAATTCATATTTCTTTCTTTTTGATTTTGACGAGTTTGAGAGGGGTTTCGAAGTTCGGGTTTGAAATTTTAATTTAGTAATTTGTTAGAAATGAAGTTCAAGCTTTAATTTCTATTGTTTTGGAAAGGATTTTGGTGTTTCATTGATGTTAAGTAGATTTGAACATTGACATTTTTTTCTCTGTTTCATTGTCTTTATGAAATGAGGTGCTTGATTTATCTATATTGATGGTCATGGATGATTGCTTTCAGCCTTATCATTAATTCTTCAGTTAAAATGTAATTAGTCATTGTACAAATAGCTTTTGTGGTTGATTACATTATCTGAAATTATTGATTGTTTAGTTACGGATTTTTGTTTCTTTCTTAGCTTTGACCGAATAGCTATGGGTGGTTTGAATTGTTATCAATTCTTTATTCTCTTGCTCTTTTGTTTGAACTTGGAATATCCTATGTTGGCCGACTCTTGATACTACCTATGTTTGTTGATGGGTAGAATTTTGATTCTTTCATCTATCTTTAAATTGTTACAATTTTCTGTTCTGCATTGTGATGATAATGAGAATTTTTAGTTTCTCTCCTTTTGTGTTTGGTTTTGTAGAAAAGAAATGAATTATGGGTGTAGTTTTCAATTATTCTATTTCCAATTGTTTCATGCTTTAACTTGCCAAATATATATTAGTGATTGGTGTTGTCGGTTAAATTTAATTGAGATACTTATATTGTTTTGATAATGTATTTTATGGTGCATATTTAATCAATTAGGTTTTAATTCTTGAAAGGAACTGAATCATGTGTCATAATTGGGTCTAAATGGTTTTTAGATGGATTCAATGTCAAAATAATGGTGGATGATAATTTTTCTTGTTATTGTTACATTTGTTTTTAGAAAGTGGAAGGGATATTGTAAATATGTTGAATATTTATTTCTGAACTTGTTCTGGTTTTTTTTTTTTGCATTCATTTAGATTAGTTAAAATGTGCATGAAAATAAATTGTTAGTTGAAAATGACTTGTTAATTTTGTTTGTTTCAATATGAACATGATTTTTCCTGTTATAAATGGTGCAATTTGTGATGTTGATTTGAGTGGAAAATGATTGATTTATGTTGGATTTTAATGTGGTTATGAGAGGTGATTGTCAAGATTCTTAAAAGTAATCAAGAAAATAATGTTAATCAATATATTTGAAATTCAGAATTTCTATAATGGATTAGTTACCTAGTTTGCCTTGTGTATCATGAATGTGAATTTGTATGATGAGAATTCTATGTTTTGGTAACTTTGCTATTGATTTATTGATAATGATAATTGAATAAATTGTTATTGTTTCTTTTGTTCATTTAATTATGGTATTAGAATCAAATCATGATTCATAATGTAATTATGTTCAATTAAAGTTGGCTAATATCTAGTGACACTTTGAGAAACAAAAAGTTGATAAATCAGGTTATATATGAGTAAAAAAAACAAAAAATGATCCAAAAGGGATTGGGTAGCGTCGAGTTTATTAGAAGCGAGAGAGACTCTGAATACATATATCGTATGAGAAAATTTATTAATTCACTATTATTACATGGTGTAATAATAGGAAACGATGATGAATTATGTCTCAAGCATGGAAAAGAAAAGAAGAAAGTTCAGCGTGTATTATTGAAGAATTATTGGCTGGAGCCCAGGTAGCGGGTTATTTTAGTCATAAAAAAATAGCATGCTATGATTGATTATAAATTTTAAAATTGTCTCAGATTTTGATAGGGTTTATTTCCGCATTTATATTTATGGTGGAGTACTCCAGGCATGAGGAGGGTCGCTCCCCCCATGTCATATTGCTGAATTTATTTTTCTTAGAAAATCCTGTCAGGTGTTGCCTACTACGAACGGCAAAAATATTGCTAGTAGTAGTTGGTGGTGCAATAGGCACATGCAATAAAATATTCTACCTGTAACAAATATATTGTTAAGGTAGGGGCCCTGTATGAGTGTTATACTAACGGTAGTATGATACCAACAGGTAGCGTCACTATCATTATCTGAGCAGGTTTAAAAGATATATGAATGAAATAAAAAGATATATGAATGAAATAAATTGCTATTGGGATTCTTTGAATCTCACCCGTTTTTCAAAATGTTTTTCACAGAGATGCAGGAGAAGTTTAATTTGAGTAGCAGAGAAGCTTGCTAGGCCCTATGAATTATAGAAATAAATATATTGTTGTAATTTGATTTTGTTGTATTATTATGTAATAAGCTAAATGCTTGTGATATACATAAGTAAGAAGCTATCACATGGGATAGCCAATTTGTATTAATTGTAATAATAATAGGTGTATTTATTTAGATAATTAAAATAAGATTTTAGATAAGATTGACTAATTAAGGAACCTGATAGAATTAAGTATTAGATTTAAATTTAGTCATTTAATAAATTTATATCCACATGAATTTTCATAACTATACGATTTATTTATTGAAGCTTATTTTACAAAAGAAAGATTTTAAATATTTTTACATAAGAAGAATTATTTATTTATCTTTCAAAAAAAATTAAATTTATTCATAGTTTTGGGTTTCCAATGACATAATTGTGGTATAAATTGATTAAATCGCTTATATATATTAAGAAAAATCTAGGTGTTACAGGAAACATGAAATCAAAACAAAAAAAACAGAAAAGGAAATACTTGGCACTTGGGGCTCGTTTGGGCCACTAGAATTGAGAAATGGGAATGAGTGATGTAATTGGATGAGGTAATTTCCATATATTCCAACTCCCCGCAAGATTTCTCTCTCAATCTCACATTTTTTCCAGCCCTCACAAACTTTACTTTCTCATCATTACCTCATTTACCTCTACTTTCTATCTTTACCCCTAACACACCCCCATTTAGTACCTTGTCCTCTCACACACAAGGTCGACCCAAACACAAATAACTCTTCTATGAATAATAACAATAATAACTGAAAAGAAAACAAAAAACATCACAGCTACATTAACCCACCCGAGATACATTGTTGTATTATTCTCAAATTTTTTACCTAAATTATTCATATTGGTGGCAATACTTTTATTTATATATTATTTTAGTGTCTCTCAATTTTATTTTAACTTACTGTTTTGGTTTAAATTTTTATAAACAATTTTATAACCACATATTTCCTCTCAAGCACCTAATGAATTGTGCGTGATATAAAATACTTCCTCCGTTCCTAAATGTATCAACTTTCTAATTTTTCTCAACTTTTTTCTGAATAAATCCTAATAATACTCATCTATAATAAATAAGTAAGAGTGACAGGGTGAGAATAAATGTATATAGTTAGTATAAATTAGTAATATCATGTGTTAATAAGTACTACCATAATCCTAACTTAAATCCTTGATCTATCAAATTAAGAAAGTAATCTTATACTATTTAGGAAGGAAGTTAGTAGCTACAAGATGCCTAGCTATTAAGCATTATACAAAACCGCACACACAACGTCAGAAAAAAATAGTCAACAACATCTCTGCTAACTTCAACGCAAAGATTGTCACTTCATTTTTTACATGCAACGACAGAGCAAAATTGATAAAAAATAAAAGACTGCAAAACCGAATGACCCAAACGGCTAAAAACAAGCTTATACTGTTCATCAAAAGCAAGTCGACTCAATGAACAGTATCCAACACATAGAAGCCGAAAAAAAATGGCTCAATGAACAGTAAAACAAAAATGATTTAAAAGATATATAGATGATAAAAAATGTAATATACAACTTCTGGAAAAAATTGACCCTTATCCCATATTTTTGCCACCATCAGATTGATCAAGGTATTAAATTTTTTATGCCAACTTTTCAAAGAATAAAATAAAAAATAAATGAAAGGAAATAATTAAATTTGATGATAACATTCGAATTAGTTTATTTCGTTAGTTTCCTTCAATCGTGCGGTCCACCTTGGAGGTGGGTATTCATCAACAATGAGTGATTTTTCCTTGGAATTTCCTGCTGCCAAACATATTAGTAACAACTATTTATTATTCCAAATGTGTATTTTTTTCCCCCGTAATGTTACATTTTAAAAAAATGTTATGTTACTTTTGTAGTTCTGTCAGAACAACATTAAATTGGGGTGATCCCATTGAAAAGCTATGTATCCATAGCCAAATGTTATTTTTTATCCATGATTCAAAACATTGGCCCTGTAGTTATATCTCATAATCTTAATTAAATTCCTTATCATTAATTTAGAAAATTGAGGAAATATAATCAGAATCTGCTTAGAATATGGTAATTTTAAATTACAGTTATATATACTATTATCTGATCCCTAGCTAGCCAGTGATCTCCATGTCCATATCCCAAAAATATTAATGTAATAATTTGAACATATTATACATGCAGGTTGTCTCCATTTCATTTATCATTTTCTTTATAAAAAACACGTCCGAATGCTGTCGAGAGATTCTGATCTCAAAGGAAAACAAGTGTTGTTAACTATTTTTTGTTAACTTATCCCATCACAAGAGGCAATATAATATATTCATATTGGTGCAAGACACGTGCCTTATAAGTCACTGTTTAAATAAAGAGAAATGTATTTTTTAATTTATATGGATCACTTGAATCAAGTTTTTTATTAAGAAGCCAATCCTAACAATTAAAACCATTTTTACTGGTCTATTGCTAAATGTGGTAGTATCACCTGGTAACAGTAGGTTTTTAGTTTCATTTGGTTGAAAATGACATGTGAATAACTTCACAAAGAATTGATTTCTTACTAAAACAAACGTAAAAAAACCCTGACCGACAACTATTTGAAATCTGAAAGGCTGCTATTTCGAGTTGCTAATATAAAAATTTGATAAGTCACTTATATATTAAGGAAATTAATGGACTAAATAGATTATATATGTATTACTCCCTCTGTTCCTAAATATAAGATCACTTTATGGAGGAGTGTTCCTAAGTATAAAATCACTTTCTAATTTGACTCAAGTTTTCCCCAAGTTACCCCTCTACTTCTTTCACCCAAAAAATAGTGCTTTGAAGTAGGTGAGAGCTATTTTGGAAATTTCATGTAATCCTGACTCATTTGAATGTCTTCCTTAATCTCTCCAAATTTGCTAAAGTGATCTTATATTTAGGAACGGAGGGAGTTTATTATATCCCTTGTAAATATGTCTAAGTGTGTGTGTAGCCACACACACATATAAGTTATGGAAATCAATCATGAGAGCGGAAAATTTGAAAAAATGGCTAAAGGGCAAAAATGACCATGTAATTTTCACAAAGGTGCAAATATGCCCATGTAAAAGATTTTGGAGCAAAACTGCCCATCAAATTTCAAAACTGGGGCAAAAATGCCCGTCACAGTTAATTTTTTGACTTTTTTACTCACCATCCTTTATCGCATCATCATCGTACAATGATAAATAAATATATAAGTCTGCCAAATATTTTAGTGAGAGATGAATTCGCAGAAAATAATGCCTTAAAAAGTCAAAAAATTAATTGTGACGGGCATTTTTGCCCCAGTTTTGAAATTTGATGGGCAGTTTTACTCCAAAAAATTTTACATAGATATTTTTGCACCTTTGTGAAAATTACATGGGCATTTTTGCCCTTTAGCCCTTTGAAAAAATCATATTTAAAATCGAAATCCCTTTTAAACTAAGTCCTGTACTTCCGATAAGAGGTAATGTGTTTTCTTAATGAATGTTTATGTTACATGTGAGGCAAACTATCCATACTTCGTTAGTTAGAGATGATTTGAGTCGATTCGTGTTTTTATGTGACGAAATTATTATTTTTTTATTTAACAATACAATAAGAAGATAACAAGCTTACAGACATGCATTAAGGACAAGACTACTGTATAAACTCAGAAAAAAAATTAAATATATGGTGAACAATAACTTGCGTGAAAGAGACCACATAGATCAAATGATACCATTTTGAGGATAAACTATTCTTACTCATATTCACATCCTGTTCATGATGCCTTAAGTGACATGAAACCGTTAAGAAAATATTCCCACTATAATATTTTATGCCTCATAACTCAAATTTGATTACTTTGTCTCCGTAAATTTAGAAGTCATTGTAATTTAACACATACATATTTAAAGGCAAATAGTCTAATATAGAAAAAGTCATGACATTTAAGTACATACAGCAGAAGGTTAAAATTTATGTGAATCATAAGGCGCACCCTGAGTCCCTGACGATACCTTAAGCTGAGATATTATGTTAATTTATTTATTGATATTATTAATGAGAGAATATTGATGTTAAGGGTGGTGTGGAATGCAGAAGTGAACTGGAATGTCCCCTAACGACATTCCACAAATTAGTGTTAGAGAGCATCTTACATACTCGGCACATGCCATATATTTTGACCTTTATTTATATAACATTCATCTTCTTTTGAACTAATTGTTAATTCCTTAAATTACAAGTCTAAGCTTACATTATCATTTGGATTTGTACCCTAACAACCACTCATTACCTCGTTTTATTATGCTTTCGTGTTTTTATTATATAGCCTAACTCGCACATTAGAGATTCAAACGAGACACGTTATTGGAAAAAGTTTTATATTCATGCCAATTTGAAAATTAAAAGATTAATTTAAGAAAAGAGTGCATTTTTATTTTTCGTGTGAAAATATTCTTTATAAAAATCTGGGTTAAACTATGAAGAGATTATCATAATCTCACACAAAAAAAATCATTTTGTCTAAGGAGAAAAGGCCTCACACGGCATGAAAATCATTTGAAATATCTTTTATTATTTTTTTAAATAAAGAGAATGATCTCATTTTAGCCTTTAAATCACGAAAGTGTGTTCACAATCGTTTGGTAATCATTATTCGCGATAGGAGATCCAAATAGCATGGGAAAAAGGCATACCTTTTGATCCATGAAAATCACCATGCGCCATTAAGCATGTTTCAACCATTTCATTGTAAATAGTAAATGATATGATGTGTATGTAATGGTTGCTGCCTGTGTCCGTAAGAAAGGCTGTATGAATAAATGAGAGGTATATATATAGAAAGATGAGAGGAGTGAAAATGTGTACGTGTATAGGATGTGTGGGAAGATAGCTTATGAGAATATGACATGAGTCATGAACTTTGGAATAGATATCACCTTATGTAGGTTGATGAACAATGGGATAGAAATAAAAAAGATGGAGAGTATAGTAAGCTTGAGTGAGGGTATGGGTATCTTGTCAGACTCTCTCTGCATATGATTTTATCTCTTTCTCCATAAAAATGAAAGAGTTAGGGGCAAAGTAGGAAAAAACACATTAAATGAGAAGAGAATGTGAGGTGAACTCTTATATTAGGGACTAAAACCATTCAATTTTTGGGCTCTTATATTAGGGACCGGAGGGAGTATTAATTTTAAACAGGTTCAATGAATATTTCAACTTTCTATGGTCTAGAAGGAGATAGAGTGTAAATATGTCCTCACATGAATTTTTCATAACTTGAATCTAGTCAAGAACAATTATATTTCTCTTTTCTTATTTATAAGGCACTCCTAACATATTTCACACTCATAAAAAACCTTAAACTTAAACCTCACTAATTATGCCTGAAAACATATTCCACGTGGCTCTTATTATAAGTTACTCCATTAACTAACAAACTTTCTGAATCTTTTTTTATGAGGCACTTGGTAGCATGTAATAAGCATTAATTATGTTTTTCCTTGTATAATAGCCTCATTAAGTGAGAGTAGAGAAAGAGCTAATAACTAATATGGCACTGTAGTTTATTATAATTGAGGAGGAAGACATTGTAAAACGCTTGGATTTTATGACATATTCAATGCATTTAGCTAACTTTGTTTGTGAGAATTGTATTGATAGTTTGTGGCTTACAATAACGATTAAGATGTAGTTAGCTACCTTCCAATTTTGCACATATTAAATAACTCTCCCTGTCCCAACATATAAGTTTCAAATAATTATTTTGTTTTATTTGAAAAAACAACTTGAATTAGTTAAAAGTACTCCCTCCGTTCCTAAATATAAGATCACTTTGGGGTAGTGAATAAGTTCCTAAATATAAGATCACTTTCTATTTTTCTCAAGTTTTGCCCAAACTACCCTTATACTCCATCTTTTCATTGAAAGCCCCTCCTCCTAATCAAGTTAAGTAATTGAGAGGTATTTTGAGAAGATCATGTAATTTTATTGTCTTCCTTAATCTCCCCAAATTAGCCAAAGTGATCTTACATTTAGGAATGGAGGGAGTACTAATTATGTGAGGAATTTGAAATATGAAAGAGAATGACAAATAGGAGATAAAAAGTTGAAAGAGAGTGTATGGAGAAAAGATAGAGAGTGGGTAAAATTGGAAAAAAAGAGAAATAAATGTTTACATAACAATAAAGTGAAGTTTATATTTTGGGACAAACTCATTCACAATTATAAAACTTATATTTTGAGACTAATGAAATACATAACTTGATAGCAGAGTCAACATATAATAGCTAAAGGGTAAAATGTTATATGCAGGGTACATAATAACATGTCCTATAAATATGACTAAACAAAACAATTTCTCCATGTTATATATATAGGACTAGAGGAGCATTAGTTAATATTTAATTGTTGGTTCTTAGAATGGGATCAAATTTTGGTATTCATCCCTATAATTTTATAATAATCATTTTTCTAAATTTAACAACTAATCTTATTTCCTTTGGCCCTTATTATAAGGTTAACAATTTTCATACACTAATAAAATTAATTACAAACGTTAAATTTATCTTAAAATTCAAGTAATTTTCAATATTATTCATATTAACAACATCAATCTCAAATATCATATTAATTGTTACCTTCTCTCCTAAGTATGTGCAAGTTCTTCATTTTATAAAGTTTTTCTCATATTTTAATTAGATTTTGTGTAGATTTATTTTCATAGTTTTTCTAAGTGGTAATGGTAACAGTTTTTATAACTTTAATAATAATAATACTAAAATATTTTGCTAATGAATAACACAGTGAATTATGTGATTCAAATAGTTAACCACATCTAATATGATAAAATGTGTTGTCAAGTTGATAATATACTATTAATTACCATGTAAATTTTATACAACTTATCCATTGCTCATCTCTATCCATTTAGTTCTATAACGTATGCCAATTGACTAACAGTGCATGCACCACTATCTTATTTGTTTTTAATACGTGAATGCATCTTCTATTTAGCTAAGGAAGTAAGCTATTAAATGCAATTATATTGCCTCCCCACTGTTTATTTTATGGGCAAATTGCCCGTTAAAAATATCATTATTCCAAGTTAACTTCAAAAATGCCAGCTTTCCAAGCCAATTCCTCTCTTTATTTTCTTAAATAATTAACTGATTTCTCAATAAGTACTTATGATATTTCATTAGCTTGAATGATTTGGGAAGACTGTAAAGAAACAGAAAACTTGGTGTCAACGAAAGTGCACTTTTTTTTACAGAAACGAAACGAGATGAAGTTAATTATCTCGCGAGAATGTTTGTTATAGTGTCGCTAAATAATTAAAATTGGCAAATGGTTATATTTGAATTTTTAAATTAGAAGAGTAATCAATAAAAAATGATTAAAGGTAATATTTGTCATGAAAGCGTGTAAGATGCTATTGCATATGCTCTCGAAGGATTTTTGTTTAATTTTAGGGCGAAGGCCCAAAAATGATACATAACTATTGACCTAGGAACAAAAATGATACATAATTATTTCAAGGTACACTAATGATACATAACTTTTATTATGGATCAAAAATAATATTTTCACTAATATGACAATAAGATTACACATGAAAAATCTAAAATACCCTTATAAATTAAATAAATTTTCCTCCTCACCCTCTCTCTCCTTCTTCCTTCCTTCTACCAAATATCAACTCCTATTTCAAAACTTCCTCCACCACCATCAAACCTCACCACCACAACAGGATTGTGTTGCATTGAAAAACTTAAAACACAGTGGAGTGAGTGAACTGTACACATTCCACATCCAAAATGTTATAGGATGGCTGTGGGATCGCGATACTGTTGTGCTCAGAATTGACTATGCACACTAACTGTTTGATGAAATGTCTGAACCAAATGCGGTGTCCTGGACCTATCTTATGGCTGGTTACACTGGTGACTTTCGACCTGAATCGACACTTAGGGCCCGTTTGGAAGTAGGAAAGTAAAGTGATGAATTAGAAAGTGATGAAAGTGTTTCCAATTACCAAGAAAAAAATGAAGGGAGGTTGTTTGGTTGGCCAATAGAAGAATTTGAAAGTGATTTTTTATTAAAAGCACATAATTTTTTCTGTTTGATTGGCTCTTTCAGAGAATGAAAGAAAGCTCCGTTCTTCCCAATGAATTTACTTTTGCCACTATGGTCAATGCTTGTTCACTTTTGGCTAATGTCAATGTTGGTAGAAGTATTCTTGCTCTTATTTTGGTAATGGGTTTTGGGTCCAATCTTGTTGTGTGTTCATCCCTTATTGATATGTATGGAAGTGCAATGAAGTTGATCAAGCTAGGATTATTTTGAAAAAATTATTTTGAAAAACCCCCTCCATATTGATCACAAACCTGTTGTGGTGGTGAGGTTTGATGGTGGTGGAGGAAGTTTTGAAATAGGATTTGAGATTTGGTAGAAGGAAGAAAGAAGGAGAGGGTGGGGAAGAAAATTTATTTAATTTATAAGGGTATTTTAGACTTTTCATGTGTAATTTTATAGTCATATTAGTGAAAATATTATTTTTGATCCATAATAAAAGTTATGTATCATTAGTGTACCTTGAAATAATTATGTATAATTTTTGTTTCTTGGTCAATAGTTACGTATCATTTTTGGGTCTTCGCCCTTAATTTTATCCTAAAATTATGCGTTGAGTATAATAGTCAGTGGTCACCATTTACCGTTAAAAAATTACATGGACGTAGCTATAATTGACATTGACCATTAATTTTTTAGCAGTAAATAACAAAAATGATGCACCTTACACAATTTCGGAATAAAATTGGACCTTAAAAATACTTTTATGATAGATGTAATACACCTTGAACACTTTATGGACAAAAAATGACACCTTTAACCCATAAAATAAAAATTAGAAGATCGGAATGGCAATGGTAGAGAGTGCATCATCTGTGACACTTCAATTAAATAAAGTGATATGCTGATAAAAAAAATAAATAAAGTGATATAGATAGATCACCGGATGTTACTTATTTGAAGAGATAGGCGAGCACACATATACTTATTTTACTGCATCTATTATTTTTGAATACCCATGTATGCAAATGAATAATATTGTCAAATTCATGAATTTGAACAAACTCATGCCCCTAATGAAAATTTGGACAGTACCCTCATAAGAAATTTACCTTAAATAATATACATTATTATATGATATTAAATCTATTACTTTACCTTAAATAATACTCCCTCCGTTCCTAAATATAAGAGTACTTTGACTTTTTTGGAGAATCCTAAGAAAGCAAAATGAACAATTTAATCATAACATATTTTAAATATTATTAGATCATATGTAAGTTCATAAGTCAAATAAACTAGTTTAGTGAAAAAATTTGGGAAAATCAATTTTTAATTACCATATTTTGTTTTCTTAGGATTCTCCAAAAAGTCAAAGTGCTCTTATATTTAGGAACGGAGGGAGTATATAATAAATGAAATTTAATTTATTACCATTCGTTATTTATCATACTCAGCAAATTTTATTAAGTTTGTATATTAAACCACTAAAAATGATCAAATCGAAAAAGTTTGAGTGAGTTTACGAGTGACTAGCACAATTTTATAAATTAATATTGTAAAAATAATAAATTTTAAAAGGCAACTCACGAGTTTATTAACTATGTATGTAGATATTATCTAACAGATTTATGCATAACTCTTTTTTCCCAATGATATTAAGTACGGCTATACAAAAACTGATAGCCCGTGAGCATGAATATTTTTAAAAAATAAAATAAAAATATATGTCCGATCCAAACAATAATTCCCCAATCAATTGGTTCAAGGCCGTACAATAAGAGTTATACTCTCCTAAATTTCTCATTAATGAAAGGAATCGACTATGAACTGATCTACAAAACTCTTATATATATATTGAGTCCGATCAAACATGAAATTTTATGATCTCCTTTTGAATTGCACTTACCAGTAACAATTTGTTGACATCAATTTATATAAAGCGAGTGGATTGTGTTGAGTTAAAAATCAGGGAATGCGTTACAATTGACTACATGCATGATTGATTTTCCACAAAACAATTTACCATTAATGTGTTACATTTTATTCATCAGCAGTTCTGTTCTGTTCTGTTCTACTTCAGTCAGCGAGCAGTTCATACAAATTCTTAAAACTGCTTCATCAAAAGCAAGATAATAACTTGGGAGAGAAAGTAAAATCAATAAATGTTCACAAATCCATTGGCTAAGGTGACTAAAGGATACGATTTTATTTATGATAAAGATTGGGATAAAAGACAACATACATAAAACTGAAAAGAAGAACACAAAGCACAACAATTCTTAGATAATTCCAAGAATCAACATACACTGGAAATTGTCTCATAGGAAATTAAAACTTAATACTTATGATAAATAGACTTATTAGGCTAGCTCTAGCTAGCTAGGTTTCTCTAAGGAAGATGATTGATTATGTTGTTATTTTGAGCATTACAAATCTTAGCAACATCAAGGAGGTCGTTGCTCTCGCACCGGGGGCATTTTGGATTAACTTCAAGCACCATCACATAATGAATGCAATTCGTACAGCCCATCAAAATCAATGACCCATCATATTTCTTCATGCTTTCGATATTTGTTCCATTCTCCCTAGTTGCTCCCATCTTGATGAAGAAACATATAGATGAAAAGATTCAACAAAAAGTTAGCTTGAAAATGCATGTAGATAAAGATTCATCACTATAATTTATTAGATCTTATGATGCTCTGTGTTATATCAAAGCCAAAATTACTCATAATAATTAAGCTAAAAAATAGTATAGATCACATAGGGGGATATTCTCAAATCGACTCGGCCCGATTCAGTTTGTCGCCATAACATAAAATAGGCCCAACAATGTTTCACTGAAACAAACAATAAATGGTGAACCAATATTACAGTAAAATTTATAAAAAAAGTAGCTAGAAATTAAACGTAACTACAAATGACTAAAAAAGACTTTGAAGGGTAAATTTCAATCCAAAAGATTGTAAATAAAATTTGCAAACCAAACTTCCTAAATGTTGTTGAAATCTTGGAAATCAATATTTTTATTAAAAAGGTCTTAATCTAAATAAATCCATAAAATAATTTGAGGGTCAAACATAGTACATGGATATTTTAACTTATGGGAAGCAAGCAAAATAATTTAAATTAAGAATAAAAAGAAGGGGGAAGTAAGCAAAATAATTTAATTTCTCTTTTGTCAGAAGGCAAAATAATTTAAATTGAAGAACTAAAAGTAATAGAGGAAGATAATTTATGAATTCATTTTAGAATCAACGCGTTCCTCTACCAGAGAAGTGTGATTGATTTCATATAAATCCCCTTGAAGATTATCTATGTCGAGATTTGGATTTTCATTCCCAACAGCGAAATCATGACGACGGACTTCTTCATTTCTCTCTCTTTTGATCGAAGCGCGATGACCTTGTTGACGATTTTCAAAGGGTTCGCCCATTGTTGAAAATTGAATCAAGCGAAACTTTTATAATCACTGTGGAAAACTAGAACACATATATATAGCAAGCACATATGGTTTTGCGGCATATTAATTAATAAAAAAACGAACTTTTTAACAGCTTCGTATATATTTAGAAGAGTATTTATGAATTACAATGACCAAAATTAAGTGATTCATGAATAATAAATGCATTTATAATATATTAAATAACTAGAGAACAATTTATATTCAATATTTGAGGATTTCATGGGAAGGACGAAAATAAGTTTGATGAAATGGATAGCGACGATTTTTTTTCGTCTGAGTAACATATGTGCTCTCCCTCTGTTCCTAGATATATGACCCTTAAGACTATATATGTGTGTATATTCATTAATTTTGGTATTTGTAACACGTGTGTGTGTCATGATGGCATAAAAAATTTGTGCCAAATTATCCAAGCAAATCCTATAGATAAAATAAAAGAACTCATACTTCTCGTTGTTTAAATTGAGCTTGCATTACCAATGAGTAGTTGGTTGAGCTGGTAAGTGGTTATAATCTCGTAAGGATGAGAACACATCTTCGAATCATGAGAAGTGTTTTCATTGGGAGAAGAGACAATCTTACCTATGTGGGCAACACTCCTACCACTTACATCCGAATTAGTTGGTTGTCAATAAGCGCCGGATTACCGAACAGAGTTTAACCAAAAAAATGAGCTTGCATTGGACTGAGGTGCGACCATGATTAAATATTGAAAAAAAGTGATACTTTCTTTGTTCTGTTTATTTATGGAAACCTTGGTTATGTATATACTGCGGGTAGATATGATTTTGTAGCATATACATCATATAACTTTGAAATAAACATTTTGAGCTCTAATGAAATATTTTTCTCAAATATCAAGTTAAAATATGTTAAAAATCATTTTTGAGATATGATTAACACATTTATGGATTGAGGGGTACTTATGGACAAGTTAAATTTTTTATGGTAAATACATATCTTTGTTTTTCTTCAATAGTATATAGGGTGAGTCATTTTGGTCTTTTATTTTTTTTTAAAAAGTGTTCTTATTCACGATTGAATCTCAATTTGCAATCCATTAGGCAGTTTGAAGCAGTCCAATGAGACTCAATCTTTGAAGTGGCTAAATCATTCAGAATGAATGAAGGATGCTCTTTTAGTTTGAGAGTGCTGAACTTATCAAAGATTTTCAGAGGATACAATCATGGTCGAAGATAGAATCATAAGACACTTCAATAATGTCTATATTTTGAAAATTTAGGATATGCATATATAGCAAGTGAATATGGTTTTGTAGGGCATTAATTATTGAAATATACTCCCTTCAATCCTGAATATGAAGTCTATTTATTTGATTGAATTTACGATGTTAGTTACAATAACTTCATATTACCAATATAAATATCCTAATCAACTACCTTCATCCATCTTTCCCTCTCTTCTTTACTATTACTCTATTATGGAGTATTTATAAGGATAGTTTGGAGAAAAACTTTAAAAATTCAAAATATTTTTATACTTTGAATGAAACTCATTTTTTAAATAGCTTCTATATTTAGCAATGGAGGAAGTATTTCAACTTTTCTCTAACTCAAGCTTTAGAAGGTCAAATATGAATCAAAACGACCAATTTTAATTAGTTCAAAAATAATAAATGCATTATGTTATCTAATTTTGATAAATTATTTCATTGTTTGATGTTATTAATATATTTTGGGATTTATTATTTTTTTTGGTCTGAATTGGGATTTATTATTTACTTATAGCTTTTATAATATTTTTAATTAAAATATTCACCTTCACTATTTATACCTCGTTATTATTTTTTCGTAAGCTAATCCTAAAACACTTCCAAATAACCACAGAATCAGAAATATCAAATATGTTCGATAAAAAAACAAAAGAAATACTCCCTCCGGTCCTAAATATAAGACCTAGATGACTTTTTTTTGGAGATATTAAGGTTACAAAATATGTTATTAAATTATGACATACTACCTCCGGTCCTAAATATAGGACCTAAATAACTTTTTTTTGGAGAAGTTAAGGTTGTAAAATAGTCTATTAAATCATGACATATTTGATATATTTTTAGATTATCCATTAGTTTATAAGTAAAATAAACAAGTTTAAAGGAAAAAATTAGGTAAATCAATTTATAATTAACTTATTTTGTTGTTTTTTAGGATTTTTCAAAAACGTCAATTAGGTCTTATATTTAGGACCGGAGGTTTGATATATTTTTAGATTGTTCATTAGTTTATAGGTTAAATAAACTAGTTTAAGGGGAAAAATTAGGTAAATCAATTTATAATTGACTTATATTTCGCTTTTTTAGGATTTTTCAAAAAAGTAAATTATGTCTTATATTTATAACCGGAGGGAGTATCAAATACGAGTCTTGCCTCCACCATTCTATCATCTACCCAATAAATAAATAATAGTACTAATTTCAGTAAAAAACCCAATAATAATTGTAGTAGACTAGTACTAGTAGTAATGAAGGCCGACTTAACTCAGCGGTAAGCTCGCTTGCCGTGCGGGTATGAGATCGCGGGTTTGAATCAGTCACTGTGCAAAAAACATAGGTTAGACTGCCTAATATATTCCCTTCCCCAGTAGTCTCATCAAGTGGGAACTAGAACTGAGTTGACCCTTTAGTAGTAGTTGTAATAAACTCATCCTCCCGTGGCTTCAGAGTCGAATGGAACAATGAGAGTCCGGGTTGTCCATCTAGTCGCACGTTTCCTGCCCTTGGATTGTAGGGGAGCCAACCACTTTCCTAAAATTTTCATATAAAAAAGGGGTAATTAATTAGAGGTCCCCCACAAGGGAGTTAATACTGGAAAAGTCCCAAAAGTTGAAAATATTAATGTAGGGTCCCAAGGGACCTCACATTAATATATTTGAAAAGTGAAAAGACAGTTTTGCCCCTAGCCTTAATAAAAGTGAAAAGTGAAAAGTGAAAACTGTCTTTTCACTTTTCAAATATATTAATGTGAGGTCCCTTGGGACCCTACATTAATATTTTCAACTTTTGAGACTTTTCCAGTATTAACTCCCTTGTGAGGGACCTCTAATTAATTTTCCCTATAAAAAAAGTAGTAGTAGTAATAATAATAATAATAGACAGAATTGCGGAGAGTATAAAAATTAATAAGCCGCCTATTCCATCTTCATCCTAGGGTTTTAGGGTTTTGTAGTTGAAGCTTCATCACCAGACAAGGTTCGTATTTTGATTTGTTCATTTCCTAATTCTCCTTATTTCTTCAATTTCGCGTCGAATTCATTTGCTTCCTCTTTTTTCGAACAGTGCTCGCAGTATAAAAATGGTGAAGAGAAGCAAGAGTAAGGGAATTTGCTTACACGTTTTACATTTTTGAATATAAACTGAATCGTTAGGGTTTTTAAGTTTTTATAACGGTGTGAATTTTGACAGAGAGTAAGAGCAAGAGAGTTTCACTGAAGAAAAAGTACAAGATCATAAGGAAGGTGAAGGAGCATCATAAGAAGAAAGCGAAAGAGGCTAAAAAGCTTAACTTGAATCGCAAAAGTAAGGTTGAGAAGGATCCTGGAATTCCTAATGATTGGCCTTTTAAGGAACAAGAGCTTCAGGCTCTTGAAGCAAGACGAGCTCGTGCTCTTGAGGAATTGGAACAAAAGAAAGCTGAGCGCAAAGAGAGGGTATTGCTTTAATTTGTACTACCTTCGTTCCTAAATATGAGATCACTTTTCCTAATTTGATTAGATTAAGGATGTTAGTTAGTTAATGTAGTTATTATCACATGATATTGCTAATTTGCCTGATTTCACAAAAGTTAGTTATTATTGATAAGTATTGAGGTTAATTTAGGAAAAAGTCGGGTAAAATCACAAAGTGATGTTATATTTAGGAACACATTGAAATGTGAAAGTGATCTTATAGTTAGGAACGGAGTGAGTACTTTTTTTTTATTATGTTTGTATATATGAAGTCTTAATCGATTTCTTAAAGAATGACGAGTAAATTGCAAATGTATCTGAAGTTTTGAACTTAGTGTATGTCTTTATTTTGGCTTTGAAGAGTAGATTTCTAGAGTCCATAAGACTGTGACATACTCCCTTTTTTTTATTGTGAACTACTCATACATAGGTGACTACTTTGTTATGCCTGCATTTAATAAATTTAAGGGAACCTTTATTCTAAATCTGGTTTTTTCTTTGCACTTGTGTGAATTTACCTCATCATTAAGTTTTATTTGAATTTGTACCATGTTTAATGCTTGTTTCAGGCTAGAAAGAGGAAGTTGGGATTGGTAGAGGATGATGATGTCTCCCAAACGGCTGAAACAGCGTCCGTGACAGAGAGGAATCTCACTGTAGTTGGGAAGAACCGAGGTTTTTTATTTTATTTTTATGGTTTAACTTCCAATTTTGGTCAAATATATGTGCATCTCTTCTGTACATTTTATTTGTGTTAATTATATTCTGTTATCTCTTATTTTTCTGAAGACAACACTGATAAGGCCTTCTATAAGGAGTTGGTCAAGGTCATTGAAGCCTCTGATGTCATTTTGGAAGTCCTTGATGCCCGTGATCCCCTTGGGACCCGTTGCGTTGATATGGAAAAGTTGGTGATGAAATCGGGGCCTGACAAGCATCTAGTGTTGCTTTTAAATAAAATTGGCAAGTTTCTTTTCACTTAACAATTTTGTTGACTTATGCATTCTAGAATCTGTGTTCTTTGTATGATTTTACCTCAGATAATTATTTATGCTCTTAACACAGATCTTGTACCTCGAGAAGCTGTGGAGAAATGGCTCAAGTACCTTAGAGAAGAATTGCCTGCTGTGGCTTTCAAATGCAGTACACAAGAGCAGAAATCAAATTTAGGGTGGAAATCTTCAAAGAAAGCCAAAACAACTAATCTTTTGCAAACAAGTGATTGTCTTGGAGCCGATACTCTGATTAAACTGTTGAAGAATTACTCTCGAAGCCATGAGGTAACGCATTTTTGGCAGGACAACTGCTCAGCTAGAAATTGAGATTTGCTGTTGATTTTTCCCTTATAGATGATTAGAATGAACTTCTTGAACATGTACTCATTTCTATTGTATGAAACCCTGGTTGATGATTATTGGGTTGGGCTTTTAATGTTGCATCATTTATTTGAAAGAACTTTTTCTTAACCTTGAGCTTGGAATGGCTAGTTATATGCTTTGTACACGCGTGCCGATTGAAACACGTCTTGTTCAGTTTTCTTCTTCATTCTCTTGTACTGCAGCTTCCTTTCTCATCTATAGCTTTGCTTTTGTCTGACTTTGTCTGTCTTACTTTTTAGTTAACCTTGACATTGTTTTGTTTTGTAAATTGTCTTAGAAGGCAACTATCCATCATTAACTAAACGTTTTGGTTTATATGCTTGACTATAGGATTGAATCTATTCATACTTCTAGAGATATATATTTGTCACCAGTTGGTCCTCTTTTATCTTGACATTCTTCTTCGTCGATTCTTTATTTTCCATTTTACAGTGGCTTATGTGGTTTATATTTTAACTCTTTGGCTTTTCTATGATCTTGTAAGAGTTTAGCTCATTCATTGTTCCTCTTGTGAGTTTAGTATTCATTCTTCATCTTTTCTTCAACAGATCAAGAAGTCAATTACTGTGGGTGTGATTGGCTTGCCAAATGTTGGCAAGAGTAGCCTCATCAATAGCTTGAAGAGAAGCCATGTTGTCAATGTTGGTGCTACTCCTGGTTTAACAAGATCAATGCAAGAGGTGCAGTTAGACAAAAATGTTAAGTTGTTGGATTGCCCTGGTGTTGTTATGCTAAAGTCTCAAGGAAATGACGCTTCTATAGCTTTACGAAATTGCAAAAGAATTGAGAAGCTGGAAGATCCAATTAGCCCTGGTAAGTGGAGCGCTTTAATCTGACAAGGATGGCTACATAACTATGTTTACAAGTTGAATTTTATTAAGGAGAAAAATGTAAAAAACTGAACTATGAAGGTATGAAAATGTACACTTAAAAAAAGCCGTTTATCAATCTACTTGTGAGTTCTTTGGTGTTTATGATGTGTTCTTAAATAGAAAAATGAGTGGTAATTTCTCTGCAGTCAGAAACAAGATCACCATGACAAATAACTTCTTGAATACTAAAATGTGATATCGATAAGAAGAAACAGAGGTGAAACCTTGAAAAAAAAACTATGTGAAACTTCTTGAATACTAAAATTGCTTCTTTTTGTCAATAGGAAATGAAATTCACCTTCCTTTTCCTTTTGAAATCTCCTCATGTAGAATCACTGATACATTTTGCTTTTACTGGTGTAAAACAGTGAAGGAAATTCTCAAACTTTGTCCTGCTTCTCTGCTGGTAACACTTTACAAGATTTCAAGCTTTGATTCAGTTGATGATTTCGTACAGAAGGTTGCTACAGTTAGGGGCAAACTCAAGAAAGGTGGAATAGTTGATGTTGAGGCTGCTGCAAGAATCATTCTTCATGACTGGAATCAGGGTAATGCATATATATAGCTCAAACGTAGAAAACAATAGAAATTATACATGTTTGGAAATTAATATAAAGCAATATCTCGCTTGTCTCAGGTAAAATTCCCTACTATTCCTTGCCCCCGGTTAGGGATCAAGAGGAGCCCTCGGAGGCAAAGATAGTTTCTGGATTTGCAAAGGAGTTTGACATAGATGAAGTTTACAAAAGTGAATCTTCATTCATAGGAAGTCTTAAATCTGCTGATGACTTCAATCCTGTTGAAGTTCCTTCAATTGAACCTCTCAACTTTGACCCAACATTGTTAGAGGTTTGTTACTACATTTAGAGTTTTACCCATGATATCATGCTACTTCAGTGTCTAAATTAAATTTGAATGAAAATGTCTCAATGTCTAATTCTAAATATCATGCTGCATCAACTTCGCCTATGTTTATAGCATGTCCCAAGGCCATGTAAAGGAGGAGGGTTGTGTTAGGCCCTAACAGCCAATGTAAAGCCCAGTTGAATCTCGAAAACGTGGATCAATAATAATGGTGTTGTATGATCTATGTAGCTAACTTCACTTAGTGAGATGAGACTTTGTTGTTGTATGGTTAATTACCACTTGTGTCCTTAAAAGATGGGTTATATCAACTTAATTTTCAGAAGATGGTTGCCATGATGCCATTAATGATTTCAATAATTTCTGAAACCATGCAACTTGATCAGCAGGATTATGATGCTTCCTCGGAAATGCTTTTGGCATGTCACTTTATCTTGGTCATGAACCTAGAATATCAAATTTTCATTGATAAGCATATTGTTCAATGCCATATTTTTTTAGGATGATGAGATGCAACCTCAACCTACAAATGAAGGTGAAGGTCCTGAGGACACAGCAGATATGAATGACGACGAGTCTATGGGATGTGAGGATGATGGCAAGAGCAAAGTGAAAACTGCTGCTAGTAAGCAGAATGAGAAACTATATGCAGAGGAAGGAATGCTCAACACAAAGCTTCGGAGAGCAGAGAAGAAGAAAAGGAAAAAGGCTAACAAAGCTACATCTGATGCCATGGACGGTGATTATGACTTTAAAGTCGATTACTTCCAAAAGGGAACTGCCATGGATGCTGATGAGAGTGGGGACGATGAAGTTCAACTCAACTCTGAACAAGCGCCATCGTCCGGTATGCAGACCGATGAATAATTGGGAAGCAGGCACCCCTTCAATTTTGTCGATTGGCGTTGGCCATCAAATAGTTTTTTATTGGTTAAGTATTTATATTGAAATTATTGTGAGAAAATGTTTGAATGAGAAATTTAATATCAAGGTTCTTCTCAGGTTCGAGCCATTTAAGTGTAAACATGAGTAAGGGCTTGCGGTTCTCTTCTTTAGAGATAATGCGATTTTCCTACAATGGTTTTCAAATAAAACTACATAGTTTTATCTCAATAGACAAAAACCTCAATGGAGAGATTTCAAGCCACCCATACCTCTTCTCCCATCTGTTGAGGACAGAGGAGTTTTTTGTTATACACAAAAAAAGTTTAGGTGAGAGGCAGAATAATTAGAACCCACAATACTACAATCATATTTCGATCAAAAAAAAGAAAAACAATACCACAATCATTTAGTTATGAGCTTAACTCATGGAACACATTTGTTGGTTTGAAGAGTTATTGTTGCAAGAATTGGAATGGACGGTATCTACCATTGGTTTGAGCGGTATGACTATGTTGAGTCATGAACCGAAGGCTTTTCCGGCTCAGCATTCCAGTCTGACTTTTTTTTTTATAACAAAAAGTCTAGGTTACAAAGGTACTTACAGATCGCCCACCAACAAGATCCTCACATTGGAGGGGTTCGAACTCACAACCACATTGTTATGAGTAAAACCCCTTTACCAACTAGATCAACCTTTTTTGGTCTTTCCGGTCCAACTTTTACAACACTCAAGAGTATTTTATTTGTCTAACAAAATTTTTTTAAAAAATAATCTGAATGACACCAAGCATAATTCATATAATTTGGGCTAATCTAACTGCACCCCGCCCCATTTCTAATCTAACTCGCAAACAATAACGGTCAACCCAAAAAGCAACCCGACCCGAATCCGTTACGGACAATTCAATGCGCGTTTCATTTCATTTCATTTCCCCTAAATTTGAATTTGAAAGCGCGCTAAACGAAAAGCTCGTCTCTTCCATTCATCCAAAAAAAAAAAAATCCAACATCTTCAGCTTCCTTCATTTTCTCAATCCACAATAACATCTTATTTCCCTATCATGAAAAAAAAATCTACATCTCGATCTCTCTCTATATATCTACTTTTAGTAACTGAAAAAATTTCTAGGTCGGCGTGTTAGTTCGACAACTTCACTGAAATGATTAGAGATTTCGGAAATGATTTTCGGACTATTGGCGGTGAAATTGAAGTTCTGATCGGAAGGTATTTGGAAATGTTAGTTTTATTTTATTTTTATGTGGCGAGTAATTAGATAATTGATGAGTTTTGTTTATATATTTAGGAGGCGAGATTTTGTTGTTTGTTTTTGAGTTGTGTGAAGAATGTCGGCGATGGAGAAGTTGTTCGTTCAAATCTTTGAGAAGAAGAGGCGAATTATTGAACAGGCTCAACGTCAGTGCCTTTTCTTTGACCAACACCTTGCGTCTAAATTGCTTATTGACGGAATTGCCCCTCCGCCATGGCTTTCTAACGCTCTGGTTTCTTCTCTTACCTCAGATCCCAAAGGTAATGATATATTTCTTTCATTAGCAACCATTTCTTTTTATCAGCGGAATTGCCTTTTCTTGTTGACCTTGACATTAGTGTTTTTAGGGTTACATTATGGATTTGAAAGTTTGTAGGTTAGTTTCAACCATAAGTTGACTCTCACGTGACCAGCATGATTATATTTTGGATTTGGCATGTTCTTTCATTATGAGCGCTGGATTTAGTGTTACATTAGTGTTGTTTCTGACTGAATTTCAATGACGGTGTTTTTGTTGTGTAGCTGTAAAACTTTACGGTGGTTTTGTTTTTCATGTTTTCTTTAGCATTTTACTGAGCCGAATTACTGCCGGTTAGGTGAACAAATTGAATAAAAGTGTTGTTTTCGAATTTAGTAAGCTAGAGGTTTCTACATTTCAGATTTCTACTTTTGGTAACTACTGATTATTTGCATTGCCTCACTGCTGTTATCACTCAATAGAACCACAACAATGGCTCGTATCTTTTTTAGCTTTTTGACCGGTGGATTATGTTTGGAAATTAGAAATGCTAAAGGGAATGCAACTAGATTAAGTAAAAGAAACACAATGTTCTGCAAATGAACCATAACAAAGATTCTGTTTTCTGTTTTTGGTCGAAAACTTTGGTTGGCCCGGAAATTCGGTGTCAAAAGAATTTTATACTTGCAGTTACAGGTAATGTCTCTTGTATTATTTTACTAATTGAAGTGGGATATTATGATAGGGAAGATCCAGAATTTCCTTTGTTAATGGGACAAAAGGTAAACTTTATGTCAAGCCGTTTCACATTAGTTATACTTTGTTTTTTATGCAATTTCAAATCTACCGCTTTTCCATGTCTGGAGCCTTGAAGCCATAACTAATGTCATTTTGAGGTGTTGCCTCATCTTATTTCCAATGTTCTGCCGTGCTTCAATTTTATCTTACTGAACGCTATTTCAGTTTTCTATTTGCTCATCATCTGTAAAACATTGCAGGATCCAGGCTGATTTTATTCATTTACATGCTCCTATTTATTTAATTTGAGTAGTTCTTCTCCTAGTGTTATAGGGCCAGTTTGGGAAATTTAATCCTGATCCGTTCCAAACCATTTCCGCACGTGCAGATTTGAATGAAGATGATCTTATATATGGCGCTCTATTCTCAAGAGCACATTCTACAGTTCCTATCTCTGATCGTCAGTTCAGTCTGCAGGGCAACACGGTTGGCACAACTGATGATGGTCAGCCTCAAAGTGTTCTACATAGTCAGTTTCTTGCTCTTAATAGAGACATCAACAGAGGAGATGAGCTTTCAAATTTGCCAGATAGCTCTGCCAATGATGTTGGACGTTCCTCATTTTGTTTTCCAGAAATGGATTATACTGCTGTGTCTCCTCAAATTCAGATGGAATCAAGAATCTCAAACGGTTATAACGAGGGATCTCTCTCACTGGCAAAGCTGCAGAGATCCAAGTCAAGGCAGAGGGCTTTGGAGCTCCGTCATAGTGCAAAGGCAACTAAAAGCTGTGCAGGAGGTGATAATAGTACTGGTGTTTGTGCTAGCAGAAAAACAGGTTCTGCAACTTCTTCCCCACAATTGGACCATTTTGAAGGGTCAGAATTAGTGAAAATTTCTGATACCAATATCCAAAGTTGTGCTGCAGATGAAGTTAATAGAGGCGAGTGTTTGACTCAGAGAAATGATCAGTCTAATTATGCTGGACGTGTTACGAGATCTAAACGCTTAGCGCCAAAACTCATCTCTCCGAATGTGATCAGTTCTTCTGAAGTGAAAGATGGGCCTCAATCTAATAATTTGATCAAACAATTGGAGTCAGTTAATGGCCCTTGTTTTTCACATGGAAGTGGTGAAGCTAAGGAGACAAATAAAGGAGGTTCTCGGAGAATGGCAATAGAACAAAATGCTTTAAGTAAGAGAGTAACAAGATCTAAAAGTGCTAGCCAAACAAAATATGGCCATAAATTGTTGATGGCTGAAAGTGCCTTGGCTGGAGGCAATATGGTGGAAGTTCAAGATTCTATGCAACCAGTTATTAACGGTGGAAATGAAAGTCAGGGGAAAGCAACCAGAGACGGTGACCGCTGCAGTGTCAAACATGAAAGCACTGCTAACACTAGAAGATTGCCCGGAGTTCTTTTCCAGTCATTTGATGAAGATACTTTGCCGCATGATGGTTCTTTAAAGTCAATCAGGAAATCAGCTCAATCATATCAACCTTCAGTTTCGCAGCATTTACAGCCTCCTCCGAATCCTAATGAAGGAAAATCAAATTCTGTCAATGACATTGCTGTGGATGAAAGTGCTAGCTTCTCTCAGCCCGCTTCTTTTAACAGTTATCATCAGAAATCAGTGCATGCTGAAAAAGTTGTGGCCGAGAAGTCCTTGAATGCTCGAGAGAATCCAATATCAGGTGCGAATGCCACTCATAATAGTGATGACAGACCTGCTGTAACTGTTGCCAAAGTTGCTGCAGAGTTTGATGTATTAGTTGATAAAAACAATCCTAGTTTAGGCTCTTCTCCTAAAGTTGGATTGGACGTTTCAGTCTCGAAGCCACCAGGCTCTAATTTTGTTAAATCTGTGAAACCTAAACAACTTGATTTTGATAATGCTGAAGAATTTAGTATGAATAAAATTACTTATGCTGATCTAAAAGCAGGACGACAAGACGTATTGCCAGATAAAAGAACTTTGACCATGTTGGAGCCAGGATATCTGGATGACAAAGTAACATCTCCTGTTTGTCTTCATGATGAAGGAATTACTGATGCATCCAGGAAATTGCAAAATGTATTGTCTTTCAAATCACAGTCATTTGTGGCTCAGGAGCTATGTCCTCATACTTCTATAGGAAGTCAAAAGTCATCTTCCTCAACGAATTGCTTGGTTCCATCACAAACTGATTGTCAAAATTCATCTGGAAGTTTTACCAATGAAGCTATGGCATCCAACTTTGTTTTAGAAAAAGTTATTTCTGGAGGTAATGTATTTGGTTCTAGAATTTCGGAAGACACTTGTTCTACAGTTGTTACTGACAATGATCTGCTCGCAAATGCAGTTCAAGTTGTTACTAACAATGATCTTGCAGTTGGATCTGCAATGGCTATGGATGAGTCGAACACTTCTCTGACAGGGAACATCGCCTCTGTTATGGACCATTCTCGCCCTCAGCATAAGAGAAGAAAAATTGAAATTCATGCAGAGAGATCCCATCAAGAGGTTGTAGAAAATTCGCATGTCTGTGACCGCATAGCTGAAGAATTGCATGATACGGATGGATGCCAAACAGTGGAAGGATCTTTCCTTGAAGCAAAGTCATACCAGGTGCTTAATTTTCTGTTTTCCTACTTTAGGAATAATGGGATTGAAGCTGTACAATTTTCTATCCCAACAATCAGCGTTGACTCTGAGTCTACTGTAAATTTTTGCTATGGTGAAAGCCGCTGTCAGCGTCACAATACGACAATCAAAATATTTAAACTTTTCAGACAAAATGATCATGTTTTGCATCTTGGTATAGCCAAGCCCACAACAATAACTCTCATCCCATAGTGAACTTGGGTACATCAATCTTACAACGCTATTGTTGTTGATCCATGCTCATGAGATTCAATGTGATTTTACGTCTTGGTATAGCCATAAATAGAACCCTTTTTTACCATCTGCCACATTTCTTAGAAAATGAATGTCAGTTGATAGTGTTTTTCTAGATATATTAACGATACTTTGAAGGATTATGTGGCGTTAAAAGAGATGCATTTACCAGTCCATCATGTTACTGTCATTGTTGTATATGATGTTAATCTTGAGAGCAAAAGAAGTTCAGATATTGTCAAATAAGTTGAAATAGTTAAGTTATTATACGATTGTTGAGAAAAATGAGATCGCAGAAGTTTGGTTTTAGAATTCAATCAGTTCACCACTTGAGCAACGACAAATATTAAAGAGATAGGAGAGAGAACCAAGAGAAACCTCAACAGCTAACTAGCCAAATATTAAAATTCAACAGGCATAGTGTGATTTTCTTCTTTTTCCCGCAAAATTGGAGTGCTTCTCCCTCTTTTTGGCTTAAGCAAAAATGTATAGGTTTAATAGAAGTTAAAAAACTGGGTTCAAGTAATCCTTGATCAAATAGGAAATACCTGCATTCAATATATGAAGTTTACTTCTGCTATTTCTCTTCGGTTTTCTAACAGTTCATATACCTGTATTGCTTTAGTATTAATTCCCTTATTCTTGTCACTTTCAGTGTTATGCTGTAAGTTGTTTTCTTTTGTTTGGTCATTTGGTGATTGGGTCGGTGTAGCTTGTACTTTTGGTTTTCGAGTCTTCATGTCTTCAGTTTATGATATTTTGTTGTCAGATAATGAAAAAACATTTCAAGAAGACCAGGAATTATGTTCATTTCGATGAATTCCAGTTTCCTATTCTTGAAATATTCTACATGAAAGATGATAACTTTACCCGCTATCATGTATGAGGTGGTCTATCTTATTACTGAATGAGAGTGTTAAGAGCATGACCTGAACACCGAGATACCTTTTGGATATTTATGAAGGGATTGGATAGTTAGATAGTAAACTAACAGGTTTTAGTGCAATTCATGGATGTTATCTTTAATTAAGGTTAGGCTTATCTCTGTGTTCGCATGTCATCAATCTTTGAATATGCTTGTTGCTTGTATTCATACATATGGTTGCATTGTGAAAAGAATGGCATGAGTAACTACACCCTTCAAATTTCTGAAAATGTTTCCTGTCCGCTTTCTCTAAAACAGTTCTTTTAATTGATTTTCTTGTCTTCAGAAATTCAACTTGGATGGAAGGGACAAAAGCGGAAACACACTTCCTTCTTTCATTTCAAGTGGATTCGGAGAATCATTTGCACCTTGTTTGGATGAACTGGGTTCCAGCAACTCTTACAATTGCTTGACGGGGAAAAAGGTAGTGCCACATTTATATGGTTTTGGCATTGGTTCAAGTAAGCAGTGCAGCATAGACAGGAACCTGGATGCAGAAGGAAGCAGTTCGGGAAGGATCTATCTGGGAGAGCCTGCTATGCTTTTAGAAGGCTCGTCTGTACCTCATGGGATCCAAAGCTTGGATGTGACTGTGATTGGTGTAGATGAAACTGCACCAGAGATGGAAGGTTTCATCATCCAAACAGATGAGGCGCAGCCATGCACAGATGGAGATCAGATTGAATCAGATAAGATGAACTTGTCAAATGATACAGATAAATATGCCTCCATGCTGGATCGCCTCAGTAGTTCTAGTTTCATGCATTCTCCATTTTGCTCTTCTTCATACCCATATAAATTAGACAGGATACCGGACATTTATCAGTCTGTACCAAATGGACTAGTAGAGGGCATGATGGGTATGAGGTCTTCCCCTGCTGTAAATTGTGAGAGTGGAAAGTCGTTTTCTGATTGCCTACCGAATTGCAAAAGTCAGTCAGCTTGGGACATCAAGAAACCTTTTGTTTCTCCTATTCAAACTCTGTGGGATAGAATTAGTTCAAAATATGGCAGTTCCGGAAAACTGGAAAATTCAAAGCCGGAGCTGCCCTGTATTGATGAAGAAAATGAAGTAGCAGGAGAAACAGCTGATATTTTCCATAGTAGGATTCGTCAAGATGGGACGACTGGCTCGACCATTCGAGAACCACTTGCGGAAGTTACGGATTATGCAAAGCCTTCATTAGTTTTTCAAGATGATATATTGGCTGATGGATGTGGTCTTGATTCGGTAGTCAGAGAGTTCAGCTTTTCTGCTACTAACGAAGCGGAAACACAGAACATTGAAAAGGGTAGTATTGGCAGGAAAAAATTCACCGGGAAGGAGAAGCAGAAGCAGAGTATATCCCAAGGAACAAATCAAGCTAGGAGGACTACTGAGTCGCTTCGCGTTAGATCCAGTAAGCCCAAGTTATCTGGCAAAAATAGCATAAATAAAGGCCCCACTTATCCCGGTGGAAAGTCTTCAGGCAGCAACATCGTATCCAACATCACATCCTTCATTCCTCTAGTACAACAGAAACAAGCCGCAGCAGAAGTTATTACAGGTAAATGGCCTTATTTAGTACATTTGCTTGCTGTATGAAATTTACTCTGTCTTTAAAAAAAAAAAAACATTACTATTTGTACTATTTGTCCATTGCCACTTTTTGCATACGGCATGTATTTCAGTATGCAGACCTTAAATATAGAACGGAAATATTTTTCATTCGGTAATGCTTCGGGGCAAACAACTTGGCGAAAATTATAAACAAGTCCCTCGTGAAGAAAGTAATCATAACCAGGTTTTGAATAATGGTCAAATTACTTTGAAGTCTCAAGGGACTTGGGTATATTAAATGACTTGTCATTTATACTCAGTAATTGTTATTAGCAGCAGCTCTTTGAGTTGTCAATCCAGCTCCATAAAACCTTAGTTGTGATAATTAAATGGTTGCCAATGACAAATCACTTAATATTACCTAGGTCCATTGAAACTTCAATGTAATTTGGTGATTATTTAGGACTTGATTGTGATTAATTCTCTTTTGATAGACTTAGTTGTGAATTTCCCTACAACTTATTAGTTTCTTTTTATCTCATTATCCTGTGCCATCAGCGATATTTAGATTCATTATCGCTTGTGTCACAAAAATCTCGTTCATGATCTATAAGAAGTGTCCTTTTCAGATTTTTGGAATTTACCAGGTTCTGTGTTTTTTTGTCGTCTATTAAAAAGCCTCTTATCAGTGAAATAGTATTTATTTCAAGGGCATTCTCAGAAATGAAGAGATTGATTTTTAAATAAACTTAGATTATTTAACGACTTTCATATCCATGTGAAAACGTTTGTGACACTTTAATTGCAAGATTTAGAATAACTGTTTTCTTTTAACTTTGGTTTAGAACAAATCTCGTTTTTTGGAACTGAGATTTAAATAATTCTTAATTCTCACAATTCCCTCATTTTTGTCATTATAATTTTAAGTGCTAGGGTCAGGAACTCGACTTGTTTTTGATAATGTTTAACAATTACATGAACTATAACGTCTATTTATAAATTACAAATCTTGTGTTTGAAATAGTCGTTGATTGACCAAATGAAGGTGGATTTTAACTATAGGCATTCAACAAGGTTCAAATTTCTGTAAATGAAAGGGTTTTGTAGTTAATATAACTCACAACAACTCCTATTTTATAAGACTACGACGAATACATTGTTATTTTGGCCACCCGTGTATGCATGCATGTATCTGGGCTTCGTCGTGAGTGTTGTATTCTTTAATATGTTTTCGTTAGTTATCATCTATCATGTTCCATAGGTAAGGTCGATGGGTTGATACTCCACTTTCATGATGGTATATTATTTTTTGTGAAAATTTAGGGAAGAGGGACATAAAGGTTAAAGCACTTGAGGCTGCTGAGGCTGCGAAGCGTATTGCAGAAAAGAAAGAGAATGAACGTAAGTTGAAAAAAGAAGCTTTGAAACTTGAGAGGGAAAGAATAGAGCAAGAGAACCGAAGGCAGTTGGAGCTGCAGAATAAAAAGAAAGAAGAGGAACGAAAGAAACGGGAGGCAGAAATGGCTGCTAAGAAGAGACAAAGAGAGGAAGAAGAAAGAATTGAGAAAGAGAGAAAAAGGAAGCGGGTTGAGGAAGCAAAACAGAAGGAGGAGGAAGAAAGAATCGAGAGAGAAAGGAAAAGGAAGCGTGTTGAGGAAGCAAAGAAGAAGCACCAAGAGCGTGAGAAGATTTGTGCTAAGAAAGAAGACAAGGGAACAAAATGCCATGACGCAGTAAATTCCTGCTCTATTCTTGCTAAACATTTCTCTTTCCTTTATTTTTTACAGTGAAAATGCTAATACGTTTTTGGTTCAGGTTGATGCTAATGATGAAAGCGAGTGTATAGATGGAAAGGAAAGATGCAATAACTTGGAAAACAATAGAGAAGGCAACGTGACAATTCCATTGTCTCAAACGTTTACTAGTAAGAACCCATTAACTGGTGAAAGCCTAAGACATCCTGAAGCTGTGAATGATGGTGGTAACAAAGAAAAGGTAAACATCTGTGTCTGACTCTCTTAAAGCCTCGCTTTTTCAGCGATTTCACTGTAGTTAATTATTACTCGAGGGCCGATAATTTTTTTTTTTTTTTGTAATACAAACACCAATAAAAGAATCGGAGGAATAGTATGTTTCTTGTCATGTTGAATTATCGCGTGACCTGTATAACCATCATGAGATTAAATTTCTCTACAGATGAAAGTCAATCCTTTCAAAAGAACTGAAACTGACGATTTGATGGCCCAATACACGATAGAAGAGCAAGCATATGACATTTCTCCATACAAAGGTTCAGATGATGAAGACGAAGACGAAGACGATGATGACAGTAAAGAAAATAATAAGTTTGTCCCTGCATGGGCAAGGTTTGTGACTCTTTTTCCCTCCTCTAAGTTCCCCACACTTGGTGATCATTTGTTTAGATTCGAAACCTTCATTGTGAATGGATTACATTGACAAATTAAACTTAACTTGGGGAAAAAGCTTTAATGACATGTATAGCATACAAATGAGTGTTCAGTTCAAATAATGTCAGTCTCATTTTCATGTATCGCAATATCCACAGGCATAATCACACTTGATATTACATTCCGCTTTTTTGCAGTAAACAACGCTTGTATGTGGCAGTCTCTTCCCAGAAATTGGTAGACCCGGAAACCATATTTCCTCTGCAAAGCTTTTGTAATATTTCAGAAGGTAAATTGTTCATAAACGTCCCAAATTTATAGAATAACCAGTGTCATACCATTCTAAGAAATTATTCCCTTTTTGTAGTTCTCCTACCTCGTAAACTTCAAGGTAAGTAGGGATTCCAGAAGGCGGTGATTATTTTGTTCATGATCTCCAACTCCAAGGAGGCTCAAATAGATATACAAAAAGAGAAGAAGATTGAGGTTAGTGAGAAAGGGACATAAGTAGAATGAGTGTTAAGTTCATGCTCTTTCTATCTTCTCTTGGAAGGAGATGAAGGCACGAAGCTGTCACAGGTATACTATACTATGCACGATCCTTCCTCTACCATTATGAGAAAGTTTCTTGTTTCTCATTTATTCATGGCACTGCTGATTAGGTGTGACATGAAATATGTCACTTATATTTTGGGTTTTGGTGTATTAAATCATGAGATTAGTTGCATGTCAGATGCACATTGAAGCCTTTCTTGTACAAGCAAATTGCAAAAAGGTGGCAATAATATTAATATATAAATAGTAGATTATGCATATAAATTCGTTTTAATTTTTTCATTAGTTTATTTTTTCAGTCATAGAAATTTATATATCTATATATACATATATTCATATATTGCATATATACACTAATTAAGGATGCATTTAACACTCTTATCAAAAAAAAAAAAGGATGCATTTAACATTTTCTCCATAATACAATTGGTATATATCAATGCATTTTTTTTGCAAAAGGCATATATCCTGTTGGAGTTGGACTATGATACAGCGAAATGAATTGATAGCTTTCGAGCCTTTCCTTTTTGAAAAGACAAAAATCATCAACTGCTTCAGCTTTTGAAAGGCGTATGAATCATTCAGTAATATTGGGGGATTAGAAATTTAAATAAATCGCTTAAATTTTAGCATACATACACAACATGCTTTTTTAACTACACACACATCGTTAGATGGCATAAAAAATAGTTCAATGTACAAGGCCCTCACTTAGCGGAACTGAAGAGTTAAGAATATTTGAATGTGTCTAACCTTATCCTTGTGATCCGAGAAACTTTTTTAAGATTTGAACTAATTAATGACCATAGATCACATGGTTGCAACATTGTTTAGTGAACCATCTTTGGTATCATTATATTGTATATCAATTTTTTTTTATAATAAAAAGTTTAGGTGAGTTGGGTCCCAGGGGCTCACCAGGGCCAGGGCAGGCCTCCAGGCTCTTTGACCGCTTACATAGGTACTTACAGATTGCCCACCAACAAGGTCCTCACATCGGCGGGATTCGAACTCACAACCACATAGTACCCCTTAACCAAATAGATTGTATATCAATTTACTATTCAAGTAATGAAAAATACTACCTCCGGTCCTAAATATAGGACCTAGATAACTTTTTTTTGAAGAAGTTAAGGTTGCAAAATAGTCTATTAAATCATGACATATTTGATATATTTTTAGATTATCCATTAGTTTATAAGTAAAATAAACTAGTTTAAGGGAAAAAATTAGGTAAATCAATTTATAATTAACATATTTTGCTTTTTTTAGGATTTTTCAAAAAAGTCAATTAGGTCTTATATTTAGGACCGGAGGGAGTATATGATAAGTCTCTTTATCATCAAAATTATTTTTTAACTGAGTCTTCTATATTTGGAAGAGGTGGTAGCACTTTTTTAAAAAGACCTTCGGGAGGAGGGTAGTTTTGATCTGAATACAATAATTGGGATTGGAATGAGATACGTTATTGGAAAAAATTATATATTCATGCTAATCTGAAAATTAAGAGATTAATTATTTTATGAAAAAATAATGTAAACTAAACTATAATTAACACTTTATTGGACTTTTACTTAATAAAATTCTTTTTAGAGCTAATGAATATAGTACCATTTAAGTTTAAAGTTATTACCAATAACATCTGAATGTACATATTTTTAATGAATATTTTGAATTTTGAAATAGCAAAGTACCAAAAATTGCATCAATAATACAAATATATTCAAAAGTTTACGTGGCAGTTGTGAACGCCAAAAAATAATTTTTGAGATACTTTGAACATGTGCAAAGAATGTTTGAAGTATCAGTGGACAAATAAGATATTATGGAGATGGAGAAATAACACTCAATGAAAGATTTGATTGTTAATATAGTACAATTAAGCTGCGACCTTACGATTATAAATTTCAGTCCAGGGGTCAAAATTCGGCATCCACCGTTGAACCAAAAGATAATGATCCGCTAACATCCAAGGACCTTCCATATAAACATAATCAAGGTCTTCATCACAAGAAAAGGACACTACAAAGCACCCATTACCGACATCCCTCATAGTGAACTTCTCTTTCGTCTTTCATAACTTCAAAAGTCTCACTTGCATATTCCACAAAGTCATAGATTTTCCTGACAATCAAAGATTTCCTCCATGGTACACACCATCTTGAATATTTTTCTTTAGAAAAACTCAACTTTGGAAGAAAACCATCAACCCCTCCTCTTTCTCTTCTCTTTCAGCATCCCCACCAACTCCATTCTCTCCCACAAAGAACCCCTTCAAGCTCTCTATATGTTCTTGCCAAGCAACATCATACACGCTACTTCCACAAGAATCAATAGAGACACTAGGAACCTCAGCACCTATCAACTTCTCCTTAAAAGAAATCTTAGCATCCTTCTTACCCTTCTCCCCTCCTAAACAGTCCCTTGAGCCATCTTCATCATAGCTTTCCTCACTCGAGATCTTACTCATCCTTCTCCACTCCTTATCGTAGAAAAGAAAGAAAAGAAAGGAAAGATTTCTGTGACGCGTCAAGAAAGTATCTTGATTCGCAAGCTTTCTCTCTCCACTTTATAGTTGAAGCTTCATCACCAGACAAAGTTCGTATTTTGATTTGTTCATTTTCTAATTCTCCTTATTTCTTCAATTTCGCTTCCAATTCATTTGCTTCCTCTTTTTTCGAACAGTGCTCGCAGTATAAAAATGGTGAAGAGAAGCAAGAGTAACGGAATTTGCTTACACGTTTTACATTTTTTACTATGAACGGAATCGTTAGGGTTTTTAAATTTGTATAACGGTGTGAATTTTGACAGGGAGTAAGAGTAAGAGATTTTGGTTGAAGAAAAAGTTCAAGATCATAAGGAAGTTGAAGAAAAAGTACAAGATCATAAGGAAGGTGAAGGAGCATCACAAGAAGAAAGCTGTACACAAAAATGTCAAGTTGTTGGATTGCCCTGGTGCTGTTATGCTAAAGTCTCAAGGAAATGATGCTTCTATAGCTTTGCGAAATTGCAAAATACTCCCTCCGGTCCCTAATGTAAGAGCTAGCCGTCAAAAAAACGCTTCTTAAAAAAACATGTGAATGTTAGTTGGGTGTCTGGAGTTAATGCTTCTTTTCCAAAATTACCCATATTTATTATGGTACTTTTAAGAGAGAAAAATAAATAAGCATTAATAAATATGAAAGAGAGTTAGGGGTAAAGTGGGAAAAAATGCATCAAATGAGGAGAGAATATGGGATGAGCTCTTACATTAGGGACCAAAAGTATTCAAATTTTGGGCTCTTACATTAGGGACCGGAGGGAGTAATTGAGAAACTGGAAGATCCAGTTAGCCCTGGTAAGTGGAGGGCTTTAATCTTCTAAGCATGGCTACATAACTATTTTTACTGGTTTAATTTTATTAAGGAGAAAAATGTAAAAAAGTGAACTCTGAAGCTATGAAAATGTACACTTAAAAAAAGCTGTTTATCAATCTACTCATGAGTTCTTTGGAGTTTATGATGTGTTCTTGTCAGTGTCCGCTTCCTAGAAATAAAGATTATATACAAAGCAGGAAAGAGGCTTTAATTTCTCTGCTGTCAGAAATAAGACCATTCTGACAAAAAACTTCTTGAATACTAAAATGTGATATCGATAAGAAGAAACAGAGGTGAAACCTTGAAAAAAAACTATGATGTTCCTCTCTTATGCACCATAACATAGCGAAACTGCCTGTTGCCACTGTAATTGGCCCTCTTTTTTCCTTCCAAACACTTCAGATGTTGTAAACTGAGACCACAGCATTGTTGCGGGATGCACCTAGTTTACTTATGTCCAAAGTTCAAATAGATAAACCCTCAAAAGATACAACCATCTATCATCCAATAAGGATACAATATGAATTTTTTATTTTCTGGTTATACTGTATTTAACTCTGTCAATAGCAAATGAAATTCACCTTCCTTTTTCCTTTTGAAATCTCCTCATATAGAATCACTGATACATTTTGCTTTTACCCGTGTGAAACAGTGAAGGAAATTCTCAAATTTTGTCCTGCTCCTCTGCTGGTAACCCTATACAAGATTTCAAGCTATGATTCAGTTTATTATTTCGTACAGAAGGTTGCTAGAGTTAGGGGCAAATACAAGAAAGGTGGAATTTTTGATGTTGAGGCTGCTGCAAGAATCATTTTTCATGACTGGAATCAGGGTAATGCATATATAGCTCAAAACTAGAAAACAACAAAAATTCCTTTTATAATGTATTAAGGGCACTTAGTTATTTTCTTTTAACAACCTATTTAAATAAACAAAACCATGTCATTAAGATTGGTGATAAAAACTTCCTGTTTGTAATTCATGCTGCAGTCATGACTTACAAACACAAATCTTTCTGTGTCCACATCTTATGACTAGATTGAATGACTGTAAATCTTTGCTCTGATACCAAATTGTAACAATCACACTTTTATAACCATTTTTTTACACTATATTTTTTTTTTCATAATTACTAACTATGTTAGAAAAGAATCCAGTTAACAAAATAGTAGCTAACATGGTTAGAAAAAGACTTAATTAAATATAAACTAATGTGTTAACCATGATAGAAAAAGAAACAATGTTAGAAATAGTTTAAAGTCTAACTTTTCAAAAGAAACAAGTTAGTAGCCTTAATTAAAAATAATTTAAAGTCTAACTATGTTAGAAAAAGAATTTATATTATAATAATGACTAACATAGTTAGAATAACAATTTTTCTTATTTTCCATAAAATATAAACTAATGTGCTAACCATGATAGAAAAAGAATTTTAGTAACAAATAAACTATCATGGTTAGAAAAAGATTTCATGTAATTTGGAAATAAATAAATTAAAATAAATCATTTTAAATGAAATATAAAATTAACAATTGAAAATCGTTTATTTAAAATTATCAAATCTGATATATCCATGTTAGATAAAATTGACTAACATGGATATTTAAACAAATTAATAATATCTAATTAAATTCTTTCACAATTATTTACAAATAAGCACACAACATGTTTAAGAAATAATTACAGTTATCCAGCCTAAAATTATACACAGACATACAGTAATCCAAAGAAAATGAATCACAGGGTTTACAAATTAATAAATGAAATATGAAAAATAGTATGCAAACATAATGCTTGGTCCTAAGTCTTCAGATCATTCCTATCACTCCTGCCCCGATCTAGTACCTGTAATATCAACGATTGGGGTAGACCCAGAAAACGCAACTACAACACTCGCTTACGCACATTTTTGCACTACGTGCATGTGCATGCCGTAAGGTGGTGTGTTCTAATATTGTGTATAGTGGTGTGTGCTACATACTGTGTTGCATGAACATGTTATATATATGCTAATTTCAAATAACTATCAGATATCAGGTATTACAATTTATAGCAGCACAAATATTTATTTATAAACACATCACAACTCAATACATCCATAACAAAAGTAATCAAAACATCACTAACAAAAATCAAATCAAACACAACACACCGTAATATCTCAGTTCAATAGGGACTTACGACTCGATGGTCGATATACTCTCGCTTGAACTGGTTCAAAGGGACTAACAACCCTACTGAACATATAACAATTTAGTCTTATTTCTTTTAGTCCTTGGGGGTTTTACAGGGAACCTCATTCCGGAATGACATAATTATAATCATATTAACTGGTGTGCACCAAACAAATAATCAATTCTCATAAATCATATAATAAACATCACAAATTTATAATCTAACCTATATGCTTATCAACACACACACACGCAAACAAGTTTAAGTAGTTACCTCCTTGCATTTAAACCACAAATAAACGTAAGCTCCCACATGCTCAAGCATCAATAACCAAGTTCTACAAGCGATGATGCGACACATACAAATGATCACATTAATCAATTTGACATAATTTAATGAAGAATAACTCATGTATACTAATTAACGTCGCTCTCGTTCCTAGAAGTAGTACCCAATACCTTTCTTAATTTTGCTACCATAAGAAACCATTTTGATTCTCAGAAGCCATTTCCAAATCATCAATCAAAGCCAAGATAATTCCAATCAATCCAAAGAACTAAATTAAACAATTAGTAGACTAATAATTTACAATCAATCATTCCAAGGTATAATGCTATTTCACTTTTAGAAAGCAGCGCATACACACATGCAGACACATATTTTCAGTTTTCATAAATGAATAGAGATCTTATCTCAATTAATCTCAAAGTGAACATAGAACATTACTCAATTCTTTCAACTTAAGAGCATAACCTTTATTTGTTCCTATATAATACTCCCTCCGTTCCTAAATATAGGACCTAGATGACTTTTTTGAAAAATCCTAAAAAAAGCAAAAAATAAGTTAATTATAAATTGATTTACCTAATTTTTTCTCTTAAACTAGTTTATTTTACCTATAAGCTAATGGATAATCTAAAAAGATATCAAATATGTCATCATTTAATAACCTATTTCGCAACCTTAATCTTTCCAAAAAAAAGTTATCTAGGTCTTATATTTAGGAATGGAGGGAGTAGTATTTTGGGCTTAAAATAAGTGTCAAGTCATTTTCTCAATATGATTGCAGCACATTTATAGGCAATTCACATAAAATCAGCAAGCCAGAATTTAAATAGCCAATACGAAAGAAAGAAGGAAAAACAGAATATGCCCTGTTGCTAGAAAAACTCAAACCACAATTCATAACATTCAGTTTAAAAAATTACTTCTAACTATCCCAATCAGACAAAATATGAATGATTACAAGCGTAGGTCATTACTATTTCTTTTACTTAAAACTGAAACCGGTACCTACATATAACACCTTTTGGACCATTTTTATTTCATCATCAAATGATTAAAACTTTTTAACTTCTCCTTTCCAATATTCATAAATTCATAAATAGTAATAAAAATCATCATCACCTAATGACCAAAATGGACTAGAAGGAAGAAAAATCAGATTCTCACATGTTAAGAAAAACTTGGACATGAAAACAATTGTATATTAAACCACTTACTTCCATTCTCAGACCCACAAAACCGGAAATCATATTAGAATAAATTCTCACTCTTATGTCAAGACAAAGCAACAATTTCCTATGGTTCAATTCCAATGCCTATAGCTATTAGTAATATTTATAAAGCCTTGTATATTCCTAAATTCATTTGGCCCTTCACAACCGAAGATTCATAAGACTTTACAAACATGTGCACATACAAAAATCACAAACACACATCTAATCACCACACACACAACCCAGCAGCATCGAGAAGGGAAGAAAACTACAGATTTGAAAGCCTTAGAACCCAAGAGCACAACAGATTTGAAAGGCTCTAAAATTAGCACCATAACCCCTTTACAATATCAAGAATTCAAGCTTTAATTTCAGTTTAGTTCATTATCTAACCCAGGACCCAAACCCCAACGCAATCTCTATCAAATTTCGCTCAAAACGTTTAGGACAAAGTATGAATCGCAAAGAAGAAGCTCACCTAATTTCGAATTTGTTGTTGCAGGTTGTGTTTGGGTCGAACCCGCCGGTCTCCTCGCCGGAAACGGCCACCGCAGTGGTCGGCCAAGAATAGTAACCAAGAGAGGAGGGAAAAGTGAGAATCAATATTATTGAAAGAAGCACAGCTTGAGGAATGGTCGAAACTTACCCATTTCTCGCCGTCGCCGCCGCTGCTCGCCGGAAAAATGAAGGAGAACGGAGCAGTGAAGAGGAAGGAGAAATCGATGAGGAAGAATGAAATGGCGGTGAATGAGCTTGCATCACCGAGAATGAAGAGAGGCAGAGAGTGAGGTTGGTGAGGAGAGGCAGAGAATGAAGTGTATGTGGAGGTTGAGGGTGATGAGTGTATGTGGCTGCCAAAATCTTCCATGATGGGGAAGAGATTTAGCTTATATATGATATAGGAAGGGAAAAACTTACATCATGTTGCTTTCTCCAAGTTCTCAAGTTCTTTCAATATAGGCCATTAGATTGAATGGATGATTGTTATAAAAGGACACATGTCACTCCCATATTAAAAGAACTTAATTATTTCTACTTATATCTTCAAGCTTCAAAATTGACAGGATTGCTACATATGCACCATTTTATAATTGATAGATGTTAGATCTGAGACTCAAAATTGTTATTTATGTTCAATACACTTTTGCTAATAGCTCGGTGTTATATTTGCACCTTAACCCTTTTAAATTTCATTCAATTGAAGTTTCAAGAACAAATTTCTCAGAGTATCACGCGAGTAGTATATCAGCATTGGATTGAATTTAACATGGAAAGTGAGATACTAGCCATTATAGTACTTCCTCTGGTCCTAAATTTAAGACCTATTTACCTAATTTGATTAGATTAAGGATATTAGTTGAGTTATTTAGAACATGATATTACCCATATACCTTAACCAATATCCTTTACCCCATCCTCCCTCTCTTCTTTATCTATTATTGGGGAGCATTCATAAGGATAATTTGGGGAATCTTGGTAAAAATTAGAAATAAGTCTTATATTTAGTACGAAATTCATCTCCTCAAATAAGCCTTATATTTAGGACCAGAAGAAGTAATTAGGATGACCATACTTCCTTGAATCCTAATTACAAAACCAGGCCTTTTTTTTTAGAGAAATTAAATGAATCCCTTTGAATGGACTATAGTTAATTTTTTTTTTCTTTAAACTAATTTATTCTTCTTATAAACTAACCAACGGAATTTTGATTGGAAAGTAGCTCCACATATAATGATTGTTGATGGAGTGAAGTTACCGAATACTGACCAGCGAAACTCAAGGTAGCGAGGGTGTTCTGGTAGGAGCGGGCACAGTATAAGCATGCGTACACCATGGGTCCTGAAATGAAAGTGTGTGCCAAGCTCAGATTTTTGCATGAAAATTGAAAAAGCCAAGTGAAGTGAAGAGAAATTAAGGTGGAAAAAATGAACCTAAGACTGGTCCTCGCCCTGCTTCGTCGATTCCCATGATGCAAGGCTGAGATGCCCATTTTGGGAGAAGATGAGCATCACATTCACAACCCATTGCGTCGCACATTCTTTCAACTAATGAGCCCCCTTTCTACTTTCCCGCCATATCCATATAACAAAATCAATTACTAAAATGCTTCAAACAAGGCAAAATATATATATAAAAAAATGTTATTGATAATAATAATAATAACAATGTAAACCTTATCCACTTAAGTGGGGTCGGCTATATGGATCACACGACGCCATTTTGCTTTGTCCCTAGTTATTCCTGGAGATAAATCTTTTACTAACATATCTCTTTGAATAACTTCATAAGAGTTCTCTTTGGTCTCCCTCTATTTCATATATACGGCTCCCTTACCATCTGCTCCACTATTCTTACTGACTCATCTAATTCTCTTCTTTGAACATGTCCATACCATCTTAAACGATAATCTCTTATTTTCTCTGAAATTGGTACTACCCCAACTCTTTCACTAATGTGATCATTACGAATCCTATCTTTTAGTGTATACCCCCACTAATCACTCTCAACATTTTCATCTCTCTCACATCCATCTTATTTTGTTGTTGTTTTTTAATTGTCCATCATTCACGGTTTACATTAATTGTTTCTTCCTCAATTATCATTTTTATCGATAATAATTTGTCTCCACTTCTATAAACTTCAACCACATTCTTCTTCCATACTTCATCCACAATTACACCTACACCATTCCTATGACTCACTTTACCAGTGTACCAAAGTTTATAACCATCAATATCCTTAGTCTTTTCACCTACCCATTTAATCTCTTGTAGACATAAAATGTTTATCTTTATATCCCTCATCACACCTATTACCTCCCAAGCTTTGGCTTTTAAGGTTCTAACATTCCACGTACTAAATCTAATCCTACACTCATTCACTTGCTTCTTTATATATCCCTTCATCTGTAAAATGTCAGACGTTGACATATTGCTAAAATAATTGTGTGTGTCCATGCTTTTAGGATTCGACAAATTTTTACGTTGGCTGCCGAAGCCTAACACAACCAACTCTTTTTATCCGGCTTAGGACCGACTATATTATAGGCAGAGTATTACTTACAATAATAACAAAATACAATAAAATAATAACAGTAAACACTAATAATAATTAAACTAGCACAAATAATAACAAATAAATAAAGCGATAAACAATAAAAACAATTATCACAATACAATAAAATAATAACACAATACAATAAAACCATAAAAACAAAATAAAATAATAAATAAACAAATAAATAAATAAATAACAATATACAATAAAACCGAACAACCACAATGTTCAACAATAAAATAAAACAATAATTAATAAATATACTATGAAAAACAGAACAACAACAATGTTCAACAAACAATATACAAATGTTAAGATATGTATGATAAACAAAAGATTTAATAAAACTATGTAATTTTAGTAAAATGCCTTAAAAAGAAAATAAAAATTAATTCATTTTGATAGATTGAGGATGAGAAAGATTATTATTTTTTTATGTCAGGGATTAAAATAAGGGACTAAAATATAAATGCAAGAAAAAATTATTTTTTATTACAAATGCAGAAAATTAATAATAATAATAATAATAATAATAAATAGGGAGGGAATTGTGCGACATTTATAGAAAAATTAGGAAGTTCAGTAAAAAAATAATAATTATAAATAATAATAATAAAATAATAAGTAAATAAATAAATAAGTAAAATTTAAATGAAAAAGAGAGAGACCCGTAAATAAAATGACCGTTCAACAAAAAAAAGTTGTTAACACATAAAAAGGGTTGTTATAACAAACTTTAACCATTCTCTCCTTCATCTTCCCTATCTCCCAATGGCCGTCAACATTAACCGGAAAACTCCATCCAACGGTGGTGGTAAATACATTTACACAAATATATTAATGAATTCCTAATATATTATTGATGTTAGCATTAATTAAAATTTAATAATTCATCATGTTATGATTTTTATGGATCACCATTCACTTGTAGTAGGGCTGCACAAATTAGAGAAAGGACACGACCACATATGTGCCCTAAGTCATGCGGCTAGGGACGCCTCCTATTCCTTGGTCTCCTATTTCATCCTATTCTCATAATCTCATCCGTCCAATAGATCTAATGGCTCACAAACTTTCACCCCATTCACCCCACTCCCCCACTCTCTCTCTCTCCCCCATGAATGGGGTGAATGGGGTGAATGGGGTGAAAGTTTGTGAGCCATTAGATCTATTGGACGGATGAGATTATGAGAATAGGATGAAATAGGAGGCCAAAGAATAGGAAGTGTCCTTGGCCGGTAAGTCATGTCCTAAAATATTTCGGGCCAAAAATACCTATCTGGCGCGGTCCTATCATGTGGCCTGAAACCAAGATTGGGTAGGACATGTCCTTTGAGCCACATGACATGTTTTGTTGGTCTTAAAACATTTAAATTTTAAAAAATAATTAATTAATAATGAAATAAATTGAAAAATAAAAGAAATTAGGAAAAAAATAAAAGAGGGTCATGCTTGATGACCCTCTTTGCACACGCACTGGGAGAAGAATATAACAGTGTACTTTTATATTCTTTTTTGTTTAAATAATGTCAAGTGATTTGACACATTGGCAACCGACTAATCCAGACTCAAGGGGTAGAAACAGAGCTCATATAGCCAAGGTTGTCCCCTCTCACAAGTCACAATGAGAGCACTTCCCGATATTCAAACAAATATTCTCATCCTTATAGGGATTGTAGTCCACTTACTAACTTAAGCAACTACTCATTGGTAGTGCACTTTTATAGTTCAAATGAGGTTAATATAATCTTTCATTCCTCTTAAGTTTGTCTAATTTTAGTTTTAATCTCTCAAGTCTTAAATACAAGAGCTTAGTTTCTTAATTAAGGTTGTCCCCTCTCACAAGTTTGTCTAATTTTAGTTTTTATAGGGACTTTTATTTTGAAAAAAAAGCTGTTTTGACTCACGCTTACATTTCAGCTGGCTCCCATTACCCGTTGAGATGTGTCCACATATCAGCGGATTTTTGTTGACCGTTTAGATGTGCCCGTTAGAAATAAGAGTTTTTGTAGTTTAAGTTACATTTTTCTTAAAATATTGGTTCTTATAGGTTAACAAATACTTGGACTATTTGACCATACAAGAACCAAATCCACGTGCTTTAAATTTGAAGGATGAAAATAAAAATAAAGGAAAACTTGACAAAAATTTACAAGTATATATGAAGTCTAATAACTTAATTAGTCAATATTATCACTAGAGTTTATGTTGTACTAAGCCAAGATCTAGAACTGAATCTCAATTAAGCCAAAAATGAGTTATATCTAATAAAACTTGAAGATAGAGTCGCATCTGATTTAAAAGTATATAGGAAAGAAAATATCAATTTAAAAAAGAACAAAAAGAAAGATGAACCAGTGCAGCCTTAAATATTCAAGAGATAATGTATTCAAATGCAATTGTTCAACCATTAATATTGTAGGCTTTCAAGACAAACACGAATATTTGGCCAAGTGTGCAATCAATTCGTGAAATGTATAAAAATAATTGGGAAATAAAGAGAAGTTGGGGTTCTTCTCAGCTCACAAATGAGACTGTGTGAATCTGCAAATTGATGAGAGTGGAGCCAATGAAGGGAATGCTTTATGGATGCAGTGAGATTCACAGTTCAGAAGAATACAAAATCATAATGTGTGGACCAACCAAAGATTGTCTCTTTTGAGATTGAGAAGACATATGAACCAAACCATTTCCTTGGCAACTTGTCATATTCAAAATTTTTCAAGTGGCCTTTTTTTATATGTTACCTTTTGATTTCATATATTCTTTCAAAATTTGCTTTCAATTGTGTCGTGGGGAAGGATCTTCCACCATGATTCACTCATATCTGAACTGCCTAAAAGCTGAAACTATTACAAGTACACCATTCCCTTATATATTATATTTTTTTACATTTTAAAATAAAAATTAAATTAGCACCGAATTTAAAATGATCGACAATAAATAACCCCGTTTTCCCTATATATCTGAACTGCCCAAAAGCTCAAACAATTACAAATACACCTTCCTTTGTACATTTTACAAATACATTTTGGCCATATTAAAACTTCATATCATATGCAAATAACACCATTCTGAAATTTAACAATAAAATTTTTTTAGATTTATACAAATGAGTTTCGTATACTAATTTTGTTAATGATTTATCAAGGACTTAAAGTTGAAAAAAAAATTATCTGCACGTAATTCTAAGTTTGATGCATAGAAAAACAAAGTTTAGGGGGTATGAAATTGATTAGTTTTGTATTATATGCATAGGCTCGAAAGTTTACAGGGGGGATTTTTATGGTAGAGATGAAGAAATTTATTTATATATGACATAATATTTATAAATAAAACATGTATTATGGCATAATATTCAGGTTTGATTTGTATTTTAGCCCAGTTTTTGCAAAACAAAAGACAACTGGGATACAATAGTTGGTTTCACTTATTTTTTTAATGAAGGCACTGGTTTCATTAATAAACAAAACAAAAGGCCTGGTTTCACATGTAAAAAAAACATGTATTATGGCATAATATTCAGGCGTCGTGCATGTGTACATGTGTATTCTACCAATAACATAAAAGAAAAAAAATGAATTTGTTAGTTCGTTTCACTTATTTTTTTAATGAAGGCACAATAGTTTTTTATAATGCAGTTTAAAGTTAAAACTAGTAAGGCATAATTAAAATCAAGTATCATGAAAAAGGTTAGGACAAATCTAAAGTGACACGGAAACTTACCTTTACTTTTAAATATCATAATGAAGAAATATTGTTAGTTCAATCTTGAGTTTTATTAGTGCATGTTGCATAAATATGATATGCCGCGTCTCAAAAGTTTAACTTAATTAATTTGGGTAAAGGTGTAAACCCCTAAAAATTTACTAAAAGCTACATATCTCTCTAAAGTATTTTTATGTGCAATTTTACCCTAAAAATAAAATATCATAACAATGTTGCCCCTCTCTAAATCATATGATGAATATCGTCTTCTTCAGTCACGTGAAAAATAAGGTTGGATAGATTGTGGTCCGCTAAGAAGCAACCTGTGGACGAGTAAATCTGCAAATCCACCCGGAAGTTTCTAAAAAGTTGCAGATCACCCTAAAATATATTTATGTGCAATCTTTACAGCAATTTCACCCTAAAGTTAACAGTCAAACTTTAGTTGACCTTATTATACTATTGTAGAATGCTTATGTTGGATCATGTCTTCTAATTCTAAAATGCTGGTCAAATTCATAACGAAAAAAGGAATTAAAATGTTCATCTTCCTCCACTTCTGCCTAGTTGTAACATCCCATTTTTTTATATAGAACTTAGAAATTTTTTTTAAGCATAGGAATTTTAATAATATTGGGAGAACAATTGGATTATAATCAAAAAGGGTATTAATGTGTGTTTTTATATATGTATTTTTTTAACTAAGATGGCCCGATTGCAAAAGGCCCAATAATGAAGAACCGTAGCCTCCTATTTCCTATAAAATCACCCTTTTCTTTCCAATGTCATTTTGCACGTGGCCGTTTCATTCACCCTAGTCTCAACAGGTGCCGTCCTATTCCCTCCTTACTTCTATCTCTATCATAGTCATTCTTGTTTTATCAATTTGTACAGTTATATTCTTTTTACCCTCTCATTCTTCACCATACTAAACAACATGTGATTTAAATTTCTTTTTCATTTTACCTCTGCAAGGGTGCATTTGTTCTACTAGTATTTTATTATTATTATTATTATAGTTATCACTTTATTTGCTCAAATATATACTCAAATCCATTTGACCATGAGATTCTAATTTATTTTCCTTTATTGATTATCCCATTAATTATTTTCTGAACTACCAAAAGAAAAACGTCTCAGACCAATATACTTTCCATTCATCTCAATGTCAACGTGTTTTGTGGAAAGGTGATAATATTTTTATTTTTAGTACTTTATATATATTAGTTTCCTTTATTAAATAGTCTACCTATTTTTCTCAATATATTTTCCATTCATCTCATTTAGTGTGTTTTGTGGGAGGATAATTATATTTTATTACTTATTATATATACATATATAAATATATTATATGTAACATTTTTCTCCTCCTGTACAAAGTATTGGGTCTTGAATCTGGACTGCGTATATGCATATTTCCATTTCAGTTTTGATATTTCAATGATATTTTATACACAATTTATCTCTTTCTATTTTCTAAAATCTTGGAATCACAAACCCTCTCTATTCCCTTCATTAGTATGTGTGCTTTTGTTCCTTTTCCCTTTCCTCCCTAAAAAGAAATAAATAAATAAATAAATATAGTCACATATGCCATACAACACCAACCAATTATGCTTGTAACATATTCTTTTTGAACCAAACCTTTATTTTTCATTATTGCAGTGCTATTCTATAATACACAAACCTACATTTATAATTTTTAAGACCTCAACCTTTATTTTGTGTGTGGGTAGGTACATACTGAGGTGGTTTTGGCATACATATATACTAATAAAAATGTTCCCCACAATAAAATCTATTTAATATAAGAAGAATTATTAATTAGTTTAAGGTAGATTTGTGCTACAATACCCTAGGTAGCATTGAGCCATTTATTAATAGTTATTTATATTTGATTACGTTGTAGATGAGTATATAAAATCCTAGCTTTTTATAACTCTATTTATAGCCTTCTAATCAATTTATAACCACTTTCTAATGTTAGAAGCCCAAAAATATGAATAAATTAAAACTTTTCTATTTTTAAAACTACATTAAAAGAATTTCCAACATAAACTTGGGCTTCTAAACAATTTATGAAATTATAATTGTTTCTTGAAAGTTGCAGCGGATTATAAATTCATTAAATAGCTAAATTAGTAGTCACTACTTAGTTTTATTTTATACACCTGTACTATCTAATGTAACTAAATACTTAACATATTCAAGTATAACTATTACTATTTTATATAAATATAATTCGGCTATCGCAGGTGATAGCCTATACCTATATACATCACAAGTTATGAACTTGTATAAAAATATATACAACAACTAACATATACAAATATATATCACTATTGAGCTTCGGGCCTAACAAGCATCCTTCCTACCTTCCTAGAGCTTCCCTCGGAATTAACTTCTCCCGGCTTATCTGTAAAAACATTTTAAAACAACAGTGAGATTCAAAGAATCCCAATAACAGTTTATTTCAATAGTTTACCTTTAAATCATGATAATATTCTCCTCTTTCCAATCTCTTATTGGAACCTGCCTCTTTCCAATCTCTTATTGGAACCTGCCTCACTATACCAACCATTTTTAACGATATGTTCGTTAATTAATGGAGGTATTCTTTACCTGCAGGGTTTCTGAAAATGTTTGGCATAGGGGGAGCGACCCACCTGATGCCTAGAGTACTCTACTTTAATATTTATCTATCTGAGATAAATATACCTCATTCCTCTTGGGTAAACATTATCATGCTTTAAAAACAAAATATTCATGCGCGCTTATTACTATTGAATTAAACTGTTACCTGTCCTTCCCTTTACTAATACTCCTCATTTTCTTCTTGCTGCCTCCAAGTACTTGTCTTCTAACTTCTCCTATTATTACATAAAGTAATAATGGCTATAAGTAAGTATTCTACATAACAAGCAAAACGTCTCTCTCGAACCTATACTACTACCCAATTCCCTTTCTCATTTACACTTTCTTATGGAATATTTTCATTCTTGTTTAGCCTAGATATCTTTAACCATCATAATGAAAAGAATATACAAACCAATTTTCAGCTTAATAATCACAAGGACATCCAATTGCTTATCATACACATACTTCACACATCAATCATATCATCCCAAATGACATTTATATTCTACTGACATTTCATGGAATCAAAGTTAAGAGTAAACATATGAAAATCAATGAAACAGTAAAACAAAAACATTAAAGTACATATTCAATTATACAACCACATAACTTCATAAATATTATCATTATTATTTACAATATTAATTAAACAAAATAAGAGAACCAAAATCAGTTGTAGTAGCTTTTACATTCTCCCAACATTACTCTACATTTAAGTCTTTTACAATGGTGCTTCTTTTATTAGCCTATTTGTACTTCTTCCAACTTTACATACTGCAATTAAATGAAAACTTTTAAATAGATACCAACAATAATTCATACATCTATAGTATAGGCATTCACAATGTTCTTTATAGTTTAAAACATTTGATGTAATAAACACAAGAGAGTTTAATTAAACATAACTTACGTATTTTAAAACATCAATCATGAACTTTGGGTTCTATTACCTTTATCACCATCAAAACACATACATGCAGATCCCATACTAATCAACTTCATATTAAATCCTCCGTATTTGACATACAATCAGCCCATATATCCACCAATTATAGAGAGCATTAGTTCAGCAATTGATTTACATATATTCCAATCAAGTTTTTGATTCACTAATCAATTAACAACCTTGTTAGACCTTTGAAATTTTATCCATTTCATCCAACAAGTTCTTTAGCATATTCAACTCTAATACAAACAAAACTCTTTACCACACATCAATTTCAATCAGCCATAATAGCAAATTAGTGCAGAAAATTCTAATTACATGTGAAACAATTTGAATCAAGCCGCAAGCATAATCTAGACATCCCTACATTAAAATTAATTTTGTCTCTTCATTCCTACATATCCTGAACAAAACAGAAAAACTAATAGTCCAAACAAAGATGTAGTTGCAAGCATTCCAATTACACCATAACACTTAAAAACTTCCACAAACATACCCACATCCTAACAATCAATTCGGCCAACCAAAACTATAAAAGAAAATTCCCCTTATAACATGCAACCTTAAAATGTACTTCATTTCACTTTCTCAAATCATAGACCATGTAGAATCACATTCAAATTAAAGAAAACTTCCTCTTCTTACCAAAAGTTTCTTCTAGGCATTTTAACAAACACCTTGAATGCAATGATTTTCAAACATTAGTTTTTAACTTCCCAATTATCAACACCCTTACCAACAGTTTCAAACATCATTTAATCAACTAAAAACATCATCTTTCACCACCAATATCAAAAATAGGTTCAATCATAGAATAGGGTAAATACCCAAATTTGTACGTCAACAAAACTTTAAATCAATCAAACATGCAAAGCTAGAATCAAAATCTAATGAGTTCATACCTTAATTAATTAGAAATTTCGAATCCTAACACCCCAAAACTCATTGGATTCTTAGTACCCAAAAATCTAGGGTTCTTGAACAAACTCACCAAAATCTTAATTAATCGCTCAAATCCTCTCTCACACATCAAGAATTGAACCTCAAACTTCATCTTAACTTGTTTATAAAATCCCAAAACAAGAAACTAAATTCGTCCTACCCTCAAAACTCGCCCAAAATGAAGAAAAAGGGTATGGAATGGAAGATAAAACTCACCTAAGCTCAAATATGGAGTTGCATGTAACATTGGAGGCCTTAATCCGTCAGAAATCAATGTTGTAAGTGGGCTGGGGTTGGAGGAGAAAGGGAATTCGTTTTTTTTTAGAGAAGAGAAGGTGAAAATGATGTTGAGGAAGGAGAGTATGGAGTTTAGTAATCAGCCCCTATGAAAAGACCATTTTGCCCTCACATCATAATATATTTACTTCCTTATTTTGTGCTTTATAAAAGATGAATGATAAAATTGAATCCTTCCATGATTTTATTTATTTTCTTTCACCAAAATGGTGTCAAGACTTCTAAATATTTTCCATAAAATTTCCAATGAATAATTTAGTCTCTAACTATTATTTCTTTAATTTCTACAGAAAATAGTTATATTAATTTCTTAAAAATATAATTATCCTCTTCTATTTATTTTTTTAAGGCTTTCTAATTCCTAAATGATATCCTACAACCTTAATTAATTCTTTATTATCCCTAGTTTGAAAATTGGGGTGTTACAATTCTCTCCCCCTTAAATAATTTCGTCCTCGAAATTAAAAGAGTTACTCTACTGTTTTAGAACTCTTACAATACTCTAACAGCTCAAATACAAAACAACAAACAATTTCTCACACCAATCAGAATTCAGAATCACCATCTAATACCTCATGCTAACACTTCACATATACACAAAATCAACATCCAGACAGAATAAAAAGCATGGATTCAAGTGTCACAACAAAATATCATCATAGCCTCCTAATATACCACTCTTATTTGTTCAACTAAATTCTCAATTCAAATTAGACTTTCAAGTTGACAATTTCAAAAACAATCATAGAGCAATAGAACAAAAGCATTATTATAAATTTCAATATTCCCTACTTTAATCTACATTAACCATCTCTTATTGCTTTCAAATCTCTCTAAACCCTTTTGACTCATAAGGTCTTTTTTTTTTTCAATGATGCCTTGATTATGATTATGTCCGGATCATAATTATACTCAAGACCCCAAAGAAAAATCCTCATTCCGTCAATCTTCTCCTAAACTCTTATCCACCTCTCAACATCTACTTCTTCTAATCTTTAAAGTATTCTACAATATTATCCACAAATTAAAATTCCACTTTCATATAACTCTAAAAAAGTACTGTTAGGCCCTTGCAACCTCATAATCCTATAGTACATTGCTATCAAACCACTCTCAACCATATAATCATAAACCTTAAATTTTTACTTCCACATTTTCAATAAGTGAATTCAAATCTTTCCCCTAAATAAGCAAATAATCCATGATCATAGCCTCATTTCCTAATACTATATCTCTTATTCTTCAATTTCATTCAAAGGTTTAACTAAGCTCTTCTAAAATCACTCCATTACTTATTCCATCATTAAGGAACAAGAAACTATTAAAAATTTATTCTATCAACTAAATGATTTTTGAGATTTCCTAAATGTTCATCCTATACCTTTTAACCTAATTCAACTATTTCAAATTCTCAATCAATTTTTTTTTCTTTGGTAAATTGCTCTAATAAAATATTCCTCCTTTAACATCAATCACCAATTTGTCTTCAAAGTCCTATAAAGCCTAACTACTAGTACAGTCTATCAAATTCCAACTATATAAAATCTAACATCCTATCAACTTGACTAAACACTCATAGTCATTTGGTTCTCCACAAAACACACTTTTACTTGCTCTCCACCTATTACTATCATGGTGTTTCCTAAAGTTCACTAAAGCTGTTCTAATGTCATCCATAAGTATGTCTATACGAGTAAGGTATTCTAGCTATCCTATGCCAGAATCCTTGCTCTGATACCAAATATAAAATCCTAGCTTTTTATAACTCTATTTATAGCCTTCTAATCAATTTATAACCACTTTCTAATGTTAGAAGCCCAAAAATATGAATAAATTAAAACTTTTCTATTTTTAAAACTACATTAAAAGAATTTCCAACATAAACTTGGGCTTCTAAACAATTTATGAAATTATAATTGTTTCTTGAAAGTTGCAGCGGATTATAAATTCATTAAATAGCTAAATTAGTAGTCACTACTTAGTTTTATTTTATACACCTGTACTATCTAATGTAACTAAATACTTAACATATTCAAGTATAACTATTACTATTTTATATAAATATAATTCGGCTATCGCAGGTGATAGCCTATACCTATATACATCACAAGTTATGAACTTGTATAAAAATATATACAACAACTAACATATACAAATATATATCACTATTGAGCTTCGGGCCTAACAAGCATCCTTCCTACCTTCCTAGAGCTTCCCTCGGAATTAACTTCTCCCGGCTTATCTGTAAAAACATTTTAAAACAACAGTGAGATTCAAAGAATCCCAATAACAGTTTATTTCAATAGTTTACCTTTAAATCATGATAATATTCTCCTCTTTCCAATCTCTTATTGGAACCTGCCTCTTTCCAATCTCTTATTGGAACCTGCCTCTTTCCAATCTCTTATTGGAACCTGCCTCACTATACCAACCATTTTTAACGATATGTTCGTTAATTAATGGAGGTATTCTTTACCTGCAGGGTTTCTGAAAATGTTTGGCATAGGGGGAGCGACCCACCTGATGCCTAGAGTACTCTACTTTAATATTTATCTATCTGAGATAAATATACCTCATTCCTCTTGGGTAAACATTATCATGCTTTAAAAACAAAATATTCATGCGCGCTTATTACTATTGAATTAAACTGTTACCTGTCCTTCCCTTTACTAATACTCCTCATTTTCTTCTTGCTGCCTCCAAGTACTTGTCTTCTAACTTCTCCTATTATTACATAAAGTAATAATGGCTATAAGTAAGTATTCTACATAACAAGCAAAACGTCTCTCTCGAACCTATACTACTACCCAATTCCCTTTCTCATTTACACTTTCTTATGGAATATTTTCATTCTTGTTTAGCCTAGATATCTTTAACCATCATAATGAAAAGAATATACAAACCAATTTTCAGCTTAATAATCACAAGGACATCCAATTGCTTATCATACACATACTTCACACATCAATCATATCATCCCAAATGACATTTATATTCTACTGACATTTCATGGAATCAAAGTTAAGAGTAAACATATGAAAATCAATGAAACAGTAAAACAAAAACATTAAAGTACATATTCAATTATACAACCACATAACTTCATAAATATTATCATTATTATTTACAATATTAATTAAACAAAATAAGAGAACCAAAATCAGTTGTAGTAGCTTTTACATTCTCCCAACATTACTCTACATTTAAGTCTTTTACAATGGTGCTTCTTTTATTAGCCTATTTGTACTTCTTCCAACTTTACATACTGCAATTAAATGAAAACTTTTAAATAGATACCAACAATAATTCATACATCTATAGTATAGGCATTCACAATGTTCTTTATAGTTTAAAACATTTGATGTAATAAACACAAGAGAGTTTAATTAAACATAACTTACGTATTTTAAAACATCAATCATGAACTTTGGGTTCTATTACCTTTATCACCATCAAAACACATACATGCAGATCCCATACTAATCAACTTCATATTAAATCCTCCGTATTTGACATACAATCAGCCCATATATCCACCAATTATAGAGAGCATTAGTTCAGCAATTGATTTACATATATTCCAATCAAGTTTTTGATTCACTAATCAATTAACAACCTTGTTAGACCTTTGAAATTTTATCCATTTCATCCAACAAGTTCTTTAGCATATTCAACTCTAATACAAACAAAACTCTTTACCACACATCAATTTCAATCAGCCATAATAGCAAATTAGTGCAGAAAATTCTAATTACATGTGAAACAATTTGAATCAAGCCGCAAGCATAATCTAGACATCCCTACATTAAAATTAATTTTGTCTCTTCATTCCTACATATCCTGAACAAAACAGAAAAACTAATAGTCCAAACAAAGATGTAGTTGCAAGCATTCCAATTACACCATAACACTTAAAAACTTCCACAAACATACCCACATCCTAACAATCAATTCGGCCAACCAAAACTATAAAAGAAAATTCCCCTTATAACATGCAACCTTAAAATGTACTTCATTTCACTTTCTCAAATCATAGACCATGTAGAATCACATTCAAATTAAAGAAAACTTCCTCTTCTTACCAAAAGTTTCTTCTAGGCATTTTAACAAACACCTTGAATGCAATGATTTTCAAACATTAGTTTTTAACTTCCCAATTATCAACACCCTTACCAACAGTTTCAAACATCATTTAATCAACTAAAAACATCATCTTTCACCACCAATATCAAAAATAGGTTCAATCATAGAATAGGGTAAATACCCAAATTTGTACGTCAACAAAACTTTAAATCAATCAAACATGCAAAGCTAGAATCAAAATCTAATGAGTTCATACCTTAATTAATTAGAAATTTCGAATCCTAACACCCCAAAACTCATTGGATTCTTAGTACCCAAAAATCTAGGGTTCTTGAACAAACTCACCAAAATCTTAATTAATCGCTCAAATCCTCTCTCACACATCAAGAATTGAACCTCAAACTTCATCTTAACTTGTTTATAAAATCCCAAAACAAGAAACTAAATTCGTCCTACCCTCAAAACTCGCCCAAAATGAAGAAAAAGGGTATGGAATGGAAGATAAAACTCACCTAAGCTCAAATATGGAGTTGCATGTAACATTGGAGGCCTTAATCCGTCAGAAATCAATGTTGTAAGTGGGCTGGGGTTGGAGGAGAAAGGGAATTCGTTTTTTTTTAGAGAAGAGAAGGTGAAAATGATGTTGAGGAAGGAGAGTATGGAGTTTAGTAATCAGCCCCTATGAAAAGACCATTTTGCCCTCACATCATAATATATTTACTTCCTTATTTTGTGCTTTATAAAAGATGAATGATAAAATTGAATCCTTCCATGATTTTATTTATTTTCTTTCACCAAAATGGTGTCAAGACTTCTAAATATTTTCCATAAAATTTCCAATGAATAATTTAGTCTCTAACTATTATTTCTTTAATTTCTACAGAAAATAGTTATATTAATTTCTTAAAAATATAATTATCCTCTTCTATTTATTTTTTTAAGGCTTTCTAATTCCTAAATGATATCCTACAACCTTAATTAATTCTTTATTATCCCTAGTTTGAAAATTGGGGTGTTACAATGAGTAAGAGCGTTGAAGTGACTTTGTTAAAATACCTGTAAGCTAAGGAGCAACAGATAACTCTGGGAAATTCTTACGTATACTTGCAAATTGTGTATAATTAGATTATAAATAATTATTACTTGACTGTGATGTGTAAGAATAAATTTAATGTTATATATTGAAGCATTTATTAGACCAATTGTATGAACATTGAATATTAGTTTAATCTTTTTAAGCATGCTTGTTTTCTTTATATATCATGTGAAATGTATTATAGTTTATTCCTTTTTTAAGCATGTTTATGTTGGTTACATATTTTGTGAGATGTATTCTAGTCTGTTCCTTTCAAGCATGCTGATGTTGGAAGAATGATATATAATTTGGGAATGTTTTAGTATCATGAACTGGATACTGGTTTCTGAGAATGACATAATTATGCATTTGCATTCATGGTGATGGGATGAATTGTAGAGGAGGAATGTGTATGGTGAATTATATTACCACGTGGTATGTCATCACTCGGTGCACAGTGGATGACACCTGTCAGGGACCCTTCTTCAATGTTTTCCTTGCCAGAGATTGCATTGGAGTAGTGGGACATGTGACACCTCCTTCGTTCTTTTAAGGAGGGGAGCCATAGTCCATGCTTGAGCTCTATACCTTTGGACGGGTATATCTCAAGTATTGGTGAGCTTGGGACAATCTAATTGCTTGGATATGTTTCTGTTTGGACTATGTGTTATGTTAGCCTATGACTTCTGTCAGCGGAATAAGGGTGTGATATAAGGGAGATTGCATAAAACATTCATTCATGAGGAAATTACTACTATATAAATGTTTGATTGTATGCAATATTTGTTCTATATAAATGTTTGATTGTATGTAATATATGTGTGAGGTAGCAAAGAATAAATAGCATGTGAAGTATAATTGTTTACAATGTAATTGTATATGGTTTGTTTAGCATATGTTAGATACTTTCAGTAGTTACTGAGATGTCGATCTCACCCCGGTATTAACATTTTTAGGTGAAGGATCAGTAGTAAAACAAGGGAAGGTACGAAGAACGAGTTAAAAGGCTCTTTTGTGCTTATTGAGCACATTTATGTTGTTTTATATTTAATTGTCATGACATTAGGGAATTTGTTTCTAAATTTATGACATGATTCTGTTGGTAAATAATGTAATTTCCAAATATATTATTTACGTAGACCTTAATATATTATTTTTAGTATTTATGATTTTGAAAAATTTCCAAATACTATATTATTTTAAAAATATTTTAAAGGTGGTAAATTATTTTATACCATGTTAGTTTATCAAAATTTTTGAAGAAAATAAGTGATTTCTAAATAATCATGGTAGACCTTTTAAATGATGTTTTGTTCTTTTCTACCATGATTAGTTAGTGAGACAAAAAAATATAAGATTTACTCTTTTATACTATGGTAGAGTTTTAAATTAGGTCAATTCTTTTTCTACCATAGTAGGGTATAATGATATGATCTACCTCTCTATATGAATTTTAGATTTTTCTACCATTGTAAATTTTATTATTTAAGCTTAATTTTCTTTACTATATAATTTTAATCATTATTTTGGAAGGATGTTACACAGTCGCCCCCCCTCAAATTCCAAATTTAATTGATCATTCACACTTATCCAAACTCAAATTTTAGATTTGTTGCTCATCTTGTTGGACCTCTATGCACTACTGGTAAACTAAATCTCTTCTTAAAATGTTATTTCTCTGCTAGTCAATATCCAACACTTTGTGGTGTTTAAATATTATATATTATATTTAGTGCTCCTATTATATTATAGAGTACTCAAAATGCTCTTTTACAGTTTTACCCCACTATTTAACGGTCAAACTTAACTTATTTAACATCATTACTAGATAAACAACAAAAATAATTCTTGGTTATAAAAAATGGACCAAAATATTGTATATTATATTTGGTGTTCCTTACTATATTCTTAAGTATTAAAAATGCACATTAACCCAATTTTTAATTTACCAATTTAACTTTGCATGTAGGATCAGAAGGAGTATCAACCTGTGCATTATATGAGCGCTCGCACTATATGTGTGTGTGTATTAAGTATAAATGTCATTGGGTTAAAGATCATTTTAGCCAATGAACTATTTCCAAAGTATCAATTTGGCCAACAATCAATAAATGGTCTCATTTTGGCCAATGAACAATTAAAAGGGCTCATTCTGGCCAATGAGCAACTGGAAATTACTAAAATACCCTTCTAATCCCTTTTTCTCTCTATGCCACTAAAATCTAAAAATAAAATTTATGAAGCTTTTAATAATTATTTTTCCCTTTCGTCAAGAATAAAATTACCATCTTTCTCCACCACTACCAGGCACCAGCACCACCATCAGGAGTAACAATGTTCATCCATCCATCCATCCAAAACAGTTCCAACAATAAATTATACTCAAAATTTCCATCGAACAACAAACACTAAAACATAAAGCAAACAATAATCATTCATCCATTAAGTCCTGAATCTTCACGAAACTAAACACGACCATTAATTAAGACATTGAAAAAGCAACTTAAAATCTAAGCTTAGTGAAGAACCATCTGTTCTTGCCAGTCTTGAACCTCTCCTCGAACTTCTTCTTGGTCTCCTTCAAGGCGGTGACCCTCTTCTCTTCGATTTCTTTGTCATCTTCTTTGCCAAATCCCTTTCTACCAAACAGTAGCCGTACACACGGTAGCGAGTTCCTTCGTCGAATGTACGGACTATTACCGCCTTCCGGGCGGCGTAGCTACCTTGAACGGTGGTGAGTTGGGGGCTGGTGTTGAAGTCGAAGTGGGGTATGGTGGGGCTTGGATTCATATGGTGTTGATGATGATGGTGGTGGGGATTGAGGATGACTATTATTATATTGTTTTTTACCAAAGGGAAAATTATTATTATAACTAAAAGCTTCATAAATTTAATTTTTTAGTGACATAGAGAGAGAAAAAGATATTAGAAGGGTATTTTAGTATTTTCATATTACTTATTGGCCAGAATGAGCCATTTTAATTGTTCATTGGCCAGAATGAGACCATTTATTGTTTGTTGGCCAAATTGATACTTTAGAAATAGTTTATTGGCCAAAATGATCTTTAACCCAATGTCATTCTAAACTATTATAGGTTCTGATAAAGGATAACCTTCACGAAGAATAAAAAGGATGGTGGCTCCATCACTTCGGCACCTAAATTCTTAAATTGTTCCTCTGCTATTGACATTCAACATGTTTTCAATTATAGTTTGAGATAATAAAAAAATGTTAATTCTATTTTTTCCATCTTTTAATTAAGATATTATGGATCAAAAGGAGCCCATAGATTTCAATATTTTTCCAAGAACTACAAATGCTGTTGGAGTTGGACTATGATACTGCGAAATAAATTGATAGATTTCGAGCCTTTCCTTTATGAAACGACAAAAATCATCAACTGATTCAGCTTTTGAAACGGCGTATGAATCATTCAGTAATTTTGGGAGATTAGAAATCTTAATAAATTGCTTAAATTTTAGCATACACTACATGTTTTTTTAACTACACACACATCGTTAGATAGCATAAAAAATAGTTCAATGTACAAGGCTCTCACTTAGCGGAACTTTAAGAGTTAAGAATATAATGTGTCTAACCCTATCCTTGTGATCCGAGAAACTTTTTATAAGATTTGAACTAATTAATGACCATAGATCACATGGTTGCAACATTGTTTAGTGAACCATCTTTGGTATCATTAGATTGTATATCAATTTACTATTCAAGTAATGAAAAGTATATGAAAAGTCTTTTTTATCATCAAAATTATTTTTGAACTGAGTCTTCTATATTTGGAAGAGGTGGTAGCACTTTTTTAAAAAGACCTCCGGGAGGAGGGTACTTTTGAATACAATAATTGGGATTGAAAAATGAATAAGAAAACAAAAATCAGATGGTTAATATGCGTAAACCTAAGGGCCCGTTTGGTTCAACCCCATTGCACTACTGCAATGGTAATCCTCATTGCATTACCATACTGAGCATGTTTGGTTGGGCTTTGGTAAGGTAATCCAAATTACCTATGTAATCCTGATTACACAAACCATGATAATCTGTAAACATAGGGTAACCCCTATGAATCTTCATTGCAATAGTGCAATGAGGTGTATAATGTCTATTTTGTCCCTACTTAAACATGTTAAAAGACTCTTCTAACCTCTTTTTGATTAAGTCTTGAAACAAATTCCCCTCTTTTAGCGCTACAAGCTGCGGCCACCACGGCCACCGCCGCGACCACCACTTCCACCGCCGTAACCTCCGCGTCCACCACGGCCACCGCCCCGACCGCCACTTCCACCGCTGTAACCTCCGCGTCCATCACGACCACCGCCCCGACCACCACGGCCACCGTCGTAACCACCGCGTCCACCACGGCCACCGCCGCGACCACCGCGTCCACCACGGCGACTGCCACTTCCACCGCCGTAAACTCTGCGTCCACCACGGCCACCGCCGCGACCACCACGGCCACCGCCGCAACCACTACTTCCACCGCCGTAACCTCCGCGTCCACCACGGCCACCGCCGTAACCACCGCTTCCACCATGGCCACCGCCGCGACCACCACGGCCACCGCCGTAACCACCGCCTCCACCACGGCCACCGATGAGACCACCACGGCCACCGTCGTAACCTCCTCGTCCACTACGGCCAGCATCGCAACCACCACGACAACCACCATGGCCATCACGGCCTCCTTCGTAACCACCACGGCCACCACTGTAACCTCCGCGATCACCATGACCACGCCATAACCACCACGACCACCTCGAGAGGGAGGGAGGGATCTCGCCGACGCCGCTCCCTCCCGAGGTGGTTGTGAGGATGGTGAGATAAAGATGATATATGGTGGTCGTGGGGATCTTTGTCAAGAAGAGAAGAGGAGAAATTTCTTTTAAGAAAGGGTAAAATAGTAATTATAATTGTTTTTAATATTTTTAAATATTTTAAAATTATCTATTCTAACCCATCGTTTTTGGAACCAACCAAACAGATGTCATGGTAATAGGATTGCATTACTAACCAATGCATTACATTGCATTGCAGCCTAAACACCCATGTAATTGAACCAAACGGCTCTAAATTCACATGGAACTCAAAGTCTCCTTTGAATTAAATTTTTATTATTATTAGTGGAATATCCATTTGGATTAGATCATATATACGTTTATCCTTTATTCGTTTTATCAAGACTTTATATCTGGAAATTTCATGAAATCTTTCCCTTCTTCGATTGTTACATTCTAACGCAAAAGGAATAAAATTTATGATTTCAAGCTATACCCTGAATGATTAAGGTGAATATTAAAATGAAACTCCACCATGAGAATGATAAATAGCCTATCATTAGATTAAATAATGAATTATCCAAATTCAAACATTTGAGACGAAAAATTTTTCGTTTGCAAACAATTGAGAGGAATTAAAACCTAAACAAGTCATCTTTCAACCTTTTTCTAGAATTCTAGTACACTCATCTCCTCATTTTAATATCTTTTTCTTAAATAGTTTTAGGCCTTTCCTATAGGTGTAACTAATTTTGTGGAATAATACACTAACCATTCGTTGTAATAGAAATACTTTTCATTTCGTCAAATATAAAATCACAAATTTAAAACAATATAAATATTTAGCTAGTGAAAAGTCTATAATATGAGAAAATTAGTCTACACTTTTGAAAAGTCTACAATATGAGAAGATTAGTCTACACTTCCAACAAATATACACTAAACTTACAAGAAAATAAGATAACATCTTTGAATAATCCATTTTTGATTGGTCTCAATAATATTAGAATCTCACTCACATTTGATCTCAACATATATTTAGAGTAAAAATGCAAGGGGGCAAATAATATGAATAAATAAAAGATTGAGAGGTGATGGAAGGGAAAGAAGATAGTGGAAGAAGGAAAGGGGTAAAAGAAAAAAGTGGGGGAGGAGACAAAAAGGATAAAGAAGAAGACATGGTGCCAACATATTGACCCATCATTTTTTGTCCATTCCCCTTCTTTCTATTTTGTCCATTACTGCCCCCACTTCATCTTATCAATTATCATATTCTCCTATGTTTATGTATCTCTTTCCCCATTTCTTCGCTTCATTCGGTAAACTTCAAAAACTTAGAATAAAGAGTAATTAAAGCTGTACAAATTAAAACCTTACGTATATATATTAGTTTGAAGTCAACCAAATTAAAGTTAAATGGAAAGGAGTGACAAATTTACATGTACATGAGCTAGTGGATCTTTTGGTGAATGAAATAAGCAATACCAATGATCCATCTTGTACATGATGAGCGTGCACAGATACTTTGTGTTCTACTTTTTAATTTATTTTAATTATTACATAAAATATGCCATTACTTCTCTAATCCCCAATGTGTAAAAATAATGCGTGTCATTACTTTTTATTTAAATTGGCTGATGAAATTTTATATTATATGATCAGAAAGGCACCAAATATATCGTGATTCATGAGTTATACAACAAGTTCGTTCAGAATCTTCCACTCAAATGAGCTGCAAGTGCTGTGATTGTTTGAAGCAAAATTTATTTGAAACAACACTATATATATATTGCTTCTTTGAATCATTCTTAACTCATACTTGCACCATATAGTACAATAAAATCCACCCCTTGTCCTTATCTTAGCCAAAAATAATCATTTCATTAATTAATATCTGTACGTGTTTATTGCCTCCATTCATATAATTAATGACAATTAGTATCACAGCTTTGTGTGAATACTAAAAAAACAAAACCTTTGGAGTCAAAAGCCTTATTGGCTATTGGCTTAGCGGCGCAGGTTTCACCATTGTAGTGACTTGTAGTAGGTCTATTTTTTCCACTTTATTACAAGCATTGGTTTGTCATACCAAACCAAACAAAAAAAGAACATGTTTTTTAGATAGTCAGTTGTACCATTTAATGATAATCTAATAACTCAATCAGATCAGATTATTAAATAAAAAAAGACATGGTGCATTCCTAAGAATCAACATGGTTTAATTTATAAAAAAATGGGAGACATGTTAAATATGAATGATTAAAGATAAAACTCTGTTTAGCTAATAAGGACACATATCTCTTGAAATTAAAAGGCTTTTATTTAATATATTCCAGTGGGAAACTGTTAGAAAGGAACATATCTAATTCTTTTTTGTTTCCTGAAACAATAAGTCTACTCATTATATATACCATATTTCATTAGAGTAAAAAATGTAATAGATTATTCCTTTCAATTTTACGAAGATTCAATTCATCCATAAGATCGGCCAGTAAGAATAATGAAAAAACACATTTTATCAACATCAGTGATAATTCTCATTGCAAAAGATGCCTAATTGGAATAATGCATGTTTAATTATTTCAATCATTTATTACTAAAAACAGCAAAGCTATTATTTATTTCTGATTTATTGTATTTGGAGAATGACATCACCTCCACTCGGAACAATAACAGTTTGGTGCCTTCACTATCAGTAGAATCATAAACAGAGACACTTTGAACAAACAAAGATAATTCCAAATTCTAAGATGAAGAGTTAGATACCATAATCAACATGTTGCCCATAACTTATTTCAAAATCACAGATAATTTCACAAAAAAAGGTTCACACAAAAGAAAAGTCAATATCTAGCATCACAGCCTCATATAGTAAAAAGAATCAACACTAAAAGCTTGTGCTCCACTGGTTACACACACACACACAGCATGTATATATACATACATGTTTGTGTATACACACAGACCCATGGTTTCTTTTCACATAACCCATTGTTTCTTTTGATTTTAGTGTTTGGAATCGTAAGTCAAAAAGGCACATGTATATGAATTTATATTTGTTCTTTGGGATAATATAAGCCAAGAATTTACAAAAGCTATATCAATGTCACAGCCTAAGCCGCCTTTAAACTATTCAATTCGCCACTTCTGCAAAAAGTTGCAGCCTATGCTATGCTTTAATTTGTATTCCATATAATCTCTCTCTCATCGTCCACTTAAGTCTAATAATAAGTGACCAACAACCATTGAAAAAAGCTGAAGTCACCTAGAGATTCCTGACTTGGATAAACAAAAGGGCCTAAACTATACCATTCGAATCTTGAGGAAAAAACAGTAAATGCTATATCAATTTGGTCATGAGAAGATAATTATCATCATTACAAACCTTTTGGAGTCAAATTTGTGATAATTACTTTCTAAAAGCCAAATTGTCACAACATATACTATTTTTTCTTCATAGCTCAAATGATATTGTTACTTAACTAAGACATTATGTCATTAATTTACCTACACTTGTTTATATTTTTTTCCCCTAGACTTTGAAAATTTGGCTGTCCCTTTCTTTGGATTCCACATGAGTACCCCTCTCACTCTCACCACTCTTTTGAATGAGAGAACCATCCCCTTCAGCATCAAAGCTAGCATGCACACTGTAAAGAACATAGACAAGAACCGCCAAAGCCGAGAAGTATCCGAACCGGACATAGGAAGGCCGGTCGAGCGAGCCAAGCAGGAACACATTGAGGAAAATGGAGACAGAGGGAATCCATGGCATGAGTGGTACACCCCAGAATTCAGGCTTGCGTGCTTGAGGGACCATGCAGTGAAAAATGTTCAATATGGCAATGGTAAAAATACCACAAGCAATGAGCAATGCCAATTTTGCCCTTCCAGAAGGTACAATTTGCCAAATGAGGGTGAACATAAGGGAACTGAAGGACAAAGCACAGAGGAAGGACATTGTAGGCCATGGATTGGTTGTGCCAGAAACAACATATCTTCTATAGATCACAGCATTTGCCACCATGTAAAAAACAAAGAGTGTTCCAATGGACACCAAGTTGAGAAGTACATTGAGATCAGTGAAAAGGGCGATGGCAGCTGTTAAGATCCCTGAAACACAACAAAAGCAGATTATGTACCAAAAAGAATATATGATCAGCAAAATCAGTGACTCCTGAGTGCTCAATTATTATGTATCTTAAATCCTAATCATATAAATATATACCATTCAATACATAGGCCTAGGGAGATAGATAGAGGGAAAATACAAGGAATTGGAAAAATTAAACTTTTGCCCCTAAGTTTTGACTAGATTGTGACGATTTAGCTCTTATATTTTTGTACTCAACATAATTCAATCTCTATAGTTTTAACTTAATTATAACTCGATTATTATGCTTTGACTTACTCTATAATGTCACTATTCTATAATTTTTTCTTTAAACCTTGTTAAGAGTTACAGTGAGTCAAAATTTATGGACTCTTACAATATACTCCCTCCGGTCCCTAATGTAAGAGCCCAAAATTTGAATGGTTTTGGTCCCTAATGTAAGAGCTCACCCCATATTCTCTCCTCATCTAATGCATTTTTTCCTACTTTACCCCTAACTCTCTTTCATATTTATTAATGCTTATGTATTTCTCTCTCTTAAAAGTACCATAATAAATATGGGTAATTTTAGAAAAGAAGCATTAACTCCAAACACTCAATTAACATTCACATGTTTTCTTAAGAAGCGTTTTTTTGACGGTTAGCTCTAACATTAGGGACCGGAGGGGAGTAGTTAAAATTATTGGGTTAAAAACTTGGACATAAAGTATAAGGAGTGAGTAAAAAAATAGATTAACCTAAAGATTAACTTCTTACGACGAATTTATGGCAAAGACAAAGGGGATGGGATGTGGGAAGTCAGAGTAATCAGAGAGCATCGAAATGAGTGACATAAACACATAATTCGAGGCTAACTTTAGGAAGAAGCTAGACATGAAGAGAAGTGCTATAAGGTAATGAACACGAGTCAGTGATTCCCAAATTCCAATCAGGAAGAATATTTAACTAGAAAAAAAAGTGGTGGTAGAACCAATACAAACCACTAATCCCTCCCTCTGCATGTGAGATTCTTTAATATATTGTATATCTGCAAAGGATTTTATAAGTAAATATAGGGTCACATATTCGGCACATACACTACTTTTCCACCTATAAGCCATTATGATCATAGATCAGAGCTTAGTCCTTTCTAGGCTATACATGCATTTAATCTAGTTGTCACCGTCCTTGCATCTTTATCCAGAAGAATACAAACACTATAGTGTTTTTAATTAGTTAGGTACTTTTTTGTTCACAATCAGATTTTGGTTTTCAAACAAAAATAAGACAGTCATTGAAGATTGTTGTAAAAATAAATAAATAAGGTAACTCTAACTTTCTATAATGTACTAAGACACCAATCAGTGAGTATCATATTATGCTGCCCAAATTAAGTAATATGAGGAGGGGACCATCCCAGATGGTATATTGGCATATTGGCTGTACTTGCGACGGCTCTCTTCAAAAGCATGTGATTTTGCATCAAAATGAGATAAGGACTAAACATAATACACCAGCATTTGGTTAACCGATTATATGAAGATTATGCACAAGATTACAATAAATGCACCTAATAATATAATATATAGTGATTAATGGTTTAATTTGATAGGGCAACCTAAACTATATATTTAAGATATAGGAAACATCGGTGAAGATAGAGTTCATGTTTAACAATTTTATCGATCAAAATGTTGTATATTAATGGCATTTAAAGTTTATAAAAGTATATCCAAGTCCTTGACAACAAAAACAATGAGAAACAGGACATTTTCAATGATTTTATCAAATGTAAGCATTATAGACGTGGAGAGATTTGTAAGATTAGCTTCATCTTTGGCCTCTAGTAGGAGATTTTTCATTCTAACTCTTGGAACAACCGCCATAAGAAATCATAAAAAGCCTGCTAATATGAATGGTATTTTGGGCATGTACAACTACCAAATGAGAAAATTAAAACACCCACAAATTAGTGATAAGCATCAGCATCATTATCAATTTTGACGGGAAGCATGATGATGAGGATATCTATTTGGCATTAATGACAAAAACCTTTGGTCTTATCACTACCAACAAACTTAAAACAAGAAAAACGACATCCTCCATCACACAAATTTGAGATCCTCCAATTGGGTCCCACACGATCACAATATCAAACAAATCCATCTGCTAACTCTCCATCACTCAATAATTCCACTAAGCACAATCGCGAAGCACAAAGCTTCTCTTCTGATCTATGCACGATTATAAAGGAAACTGGAATCCAACCATAAGCATATGCTTATTTTTTATATTACAATATTTTCTCCTAAAAGTTTGTTCCCAATTTTGTAATATTTTTCTTCTCTTATTTTTTATTTACTTTAAAACATTAGCCTTTATAGGCTTAATTTTTTTTACCTAGGTCATTTTGCATTGAATCAAATTAGTGAATCATTTTGTTTGAAACTTGACAGAAGACAAATTCAAAGGACTTAAGAGATTGTATCAACCCACACAAATATAGTATTTGAAAAAATAAGACGGATTAAAAATAATTGAGAAGATATCATTTGACAAATTAATTGAGAAATGACGGTTAAAATTTTATGTTGGTCGCTAACATTATAACGATAAATAATAAAACTACGCTATTTTAATATATACAAAGCAAAGTTGGGCAAAAAAATATTTTAGAATTAAAACTATTCTTGAGCTACAACTTCTAAAGTAAAATCAACCCTTAACCCAACAATTATTTTTCAAATGGGCCCGGTTTTCCCCTAAAAAGGATCAATACTTGTTTTTTATGCACAAAGGATTATGATTATAGAAGTGGATAAATGAATGTATATAGGAGTAGTAAAGTACCAAGAAAAGCAGTGGCGTTGACTGGAGTTGAAGTCTTGGGATGGACCCTAGCAAACCAAGGAGGGACAACGCTGGACCGTCCGATGACACACATGTACCTTGATTGACCAAGCATGGCCACAATCAAAGACGTTAATATTCCAAAGCTTGCTCCTAGCCCTATCACCTTTGATACCCATCCCCAGCCGTCCGATTTCCCACTGAACGCCGCCGAAAACGGAGCTTCCGTATCGATCTGTATTCGGGTCCGGGTCAAACCGAATTTTCAAGCCATTATGATTTTATATTATAAAGTATCCTAAAAGCGTGATGTAATTTGTCTCTTTATAACTTTTTATTTTACATCTTCAACATTAGGACAAAATCCTTCATTTACTTTGGTTTTTCCTTTTTCAAAGGTCTCAACCTCGTAAAGTCAATGTCATATTCCATAACCGAATTCTTAAAGTACATTTTATTTTTTATGGTAAAAAAAAGTACATTTTATTTTTATTCTTGTCAACTAGTACAAATATTTTGACACCCTATCAGAGAGTGGATTTAAATAGTTCGAATATATGCGCGTTGCATTGCATTGCATATATTCTTTTTTTTTAAAAAAAACAACTAAACTATTTTTAAAAAGGATTAATTCAAAAGCTAATGCCTTTTCATTTTGTTTAAAATACTTAACTATAATAAAAACAAGTTTGGGACATTTTCACCTTAGAATGCAAAAACTCTTTTGTCTAAATTTAATGGTTTAAAACAGAAAAGAGCACAAACTTAAGGACCAAATAAATTAATCTAATCTTTAGCCCTTTTGGTTTTTATCTCCTAATATTTAAATCAAGCGAGAGTTCTAGCTCCTTTGAAACACTTACTCACTAAGTATTCATAAACATGAATGTTATTTTGTACTAAATGTATTAATATCTAAAATTTGATGCATGAAAACCAAAATCATTACTAATAAGATAAGAAATTATTAATACCATATCATAAGGGAGGAGTTTGGACATAGAAGCAGCCATGAGACAATAAAGAACGGTGACGATGACAACACATCCGGATACACCGATTGGGATATCTTTGACAGGGTCATGTACTTCCTCGGCCATAGTGGAAACGGCGTCGTATCCTATGTAACTCAGATAAACCATAGCAGCCCCTTGGAACACACCTGCGGCTCCGTATGGGAAAAACCCGCCTGGACTTTCCGGGTGACCCGGCTCCGAATAGTTCTTCCAGCTCCCCCTCCAAAATCCCATCACTATCACAAAAGCTATGAATAATATGTGCAGCGCCGTCAATACCAAATTCAACACTGAACTCTCCCTCGTACTGCACAAAAAAATAAAAAACCAAAAATAAAAAAAAATTATTTAGGATCTTCGTTATAAGAACAACAATAACAAAATCTTTATCCGTCCACAACATAGATCACGCGACACCAAATGTGAACTGGGCGCGAGGCCTAAGTCAACTGTACTCCTGATTATAACAACTTCACCTAGGTAAATTGATGACAGCAGCTATTACCAAAAAAAAAATGATGACAGCAACTGACCAGTTCGATTTTGGTGTGTCATTTAGCAGGTTAACTCCTCTACTAAGTGCATGCACAAACTTGTGTTATAATCTTTACAGGTGTGAGACCACTCAGTTACTATGTGTCATTTTGTATGTGTGACTTTGCTATCAGTTTGACACGTTAACTCCTACTCTACCCATCAATAATTCTTGTTGTCTTGTTGTGTAATTTATGTTGCAGTAATGAGAGGGACAAAATGGATTTACCTGTAGGAGATAATGAGGGTGACGAGAAGCACGACGGCGACGGCAACAAGGTCGATCTCATTGAACCCCTCCGGTAAACCATGAACGGTGAATCTCCATTTCGCGGTGGAGAGGCCAATCACGGTGCCAAAATACGCCGTCAATCCTCTCGACACCGCCGCATTCGACATAACATAATCCATCACAAGATTCGCCCCAGTAATAAATGCCGCAAACTCACCTGAAAAGAAAAACCAAAAAATAAAAACCAACTCAACAAAAATGAACCCCTCCTTAAAGAAAAACAGAGCATCACTCCCAATTAATGAGAGATTTATGATGATAATCATATGATTCATTGTATTAGAGATAGTACAAGTCACACGTTAAAAAAATTGGATTTGTATTGAAGGATCACATTGGCTCATGTCATGGAGCGACTCTTCCAAACATTAATGTCTTCAATCCAAATCCAATTCTTTTGACGTGGGACTTGTAATATGTCTAATAGATTGTATTGAGATGCATGAGATATTGAGACATCATACAAGTCCCACATCGGATAAAATAACACATGGACTAAGAGTATATATAATGTTTGGTTAAATTAAATTCCATCATATTGGCTCAAGCTTTTTGGAGAAGTAAGGGGGACGGACCGAAGGTGACGCGGAGGTAGCTGAAGGCGCCGCCAGCGACGGGCATATCTACGGCGAATTCGGTGTAGCAGAAGGCGGAGAGGAGGGAGCAAAGGCCGGCAATGGCGTAGGAGAGGACGATGGCGGGGCCGGCGTAGAGGCGGGAGGCGCGGCCGGTGGTGACGAAGACGCCGGCGCCGACCATGCCGCCGATGCCGAGGCCGACAAGGTCGTACCACCGGAGAGTTTTGCGCATTTCGGAGCCGGAACGAGCTTTGACTCGGCTCATTTCTTCGTAGGAGGTGGAGAGAGAGAAGGCTCTGCGAGCAAAGCGAGAGGGAGTGTGCGTGAGGGCTTGCAGGTAGACATGGAAGCTTGAGAATGATGACTTCTTCCTCTCTGAAGCCATTAGAGAAGAAGCAGAGGAGTGATTGAATGAATGAATGAATGAAGAAGACGATGGGGTGAATGAATGAATGAAAATGATGAAGATGGGCTGTCTTTATATTCAGTTATAAAGGCTCCCTATATTTTTATATATATCTTTTTCTTTTTGCCTTTTTATCAATATACATAAATCTATATATACGTGTAGAAATTCTTGAGTGAACCTACTCTACTATTCCCTCCGGTCCCTAATGTAAGAGCCCAAAATTTGAATGGTTTTGGTCCATAATGTAAGAGCTCAACTCATATTCTCTCCTCATTTAATGCATTTTTTCCTACTTTACCCTTAACTCTCTTTCATATTTATTAATGCTTATGTATTTCTCTCTCTTAAAAGTACCATAATAAATATGGGCAATTTTGGAAAAGAAGCATTAACTCCAGACACCCAACTAACATTCACATGTTTTCTTAAGAAGCGTTTTTTTGACGGCTAACTCTTACATTAGGGACCGGAGGGAGTATGTTGTTATTTTTGGTCTAACTAATTACAAGTAGACACATAAGAACTAACATAGAATTTTAATTCGATGTGGCTCCTAAAAAGCTCAATTAACATTGAAAGATAATTTTATTTACATTGTAAAATAAAAACATTAAAAACATGAGATTTAATTTTTTATCGGTTAATTTCTATTTTTATGGTTATATGTCTAATTAAAAAAATTCCACATAAGACTATATTATCTACTCGTGATTGGTTAAAACACAAATGACACGAAAACTTTTCTATACCTCAAACCACTAAATGCAATATCTAGTTGGCATTTTTTTAAATGGTAACAACTCTATTAAATTCATTAATGTAATTGCATTATGTATTAATATATAAGTGTTTTATTTATATTTTAAATAACTTCTAGAAAATTTGCTCATAAGAAAATAACTTTAAGAAAATTAAGTAGCTTTCGTGTCATATTAAGAACCCGATGGAGTATATATATGTGTGTGTTTTGAGTTTGGACTAGTAAAGTTTCCTTTCTTTTTATTAGGAGATGATAGATAATTACTTTTTGAATTTTGAAATTCTTTATAATAGATTTTAGCTAAGTAACAGCTTTTACTATTTGAGTCTCAGGACAATATTAACAACTGTAAATCTCCTAAATGAGATTTTAGAATCTGTAAGTCATTTCATATTTTCAAGTTATATGTTACTTTTATTGCATGTTTTATTTTTTTATAACATTTGCATGTTTAATTTTTTTATGAGCTACTTTGTTGATAAAAAATAATTTTTTATGAGCTACTCAATTCCTTTCTTGGTATAAGACTTATAGAAGTTTTTTATTAGCCTTTAATAAATATGAGATACTTTATAAAATTTAGTAAAGTATTGATGAGTTACTTTAAAAATCTTGGTCAAATCTAACCGGAATTTTTAACTTTAAAATCCACATATAGAATAACTTAATTATTATATGTTTGGCTTAAAACAATTCTTTTTTTTTGGTAAGCCTTAAAGTAATTCTAATTAAGGAAAATTCATTAATGTTATAATGAATTATTGGCCTGGGGAAAGTTCTTCTTATTGTACTTATACTTTCTTTCCATCTTTAATGTATATTTTTATCTCCCTTTTTAAATTTTTATAGTATATTTAAGAAAAAAGGTTGGGCTCGCCTACAATTCAAAGAGACGGCTTCTAACTCATAAATTGTAATACACTTAATCTAATCCTTGTGAATTTTAAAGTATGAAAAGCAATTTTCGTAAAACCAAAAGATTTAATTAAGATAAAAAACACTCATACTGAATTAAAATTGAATTACATTTACATGTATCTCAACAACAGCGTTACCTTTTCAATAAACAAGGCTTTAAATCAATTTAACTAATGCTTAATCAATTAAATTTGATTATAAATATCTTTTACATTTTAAAAGGCAAATGACATTGATAGCAACGCATCTTATAATCTTATAATATTATAGTAACAAGTATCGTACGAATATGACTCAAGGTAGGCTATGGTCCGAATTAAACCTCATCTCTTAGTTTAATGCTTTAATCTCATACGGTCACCCGCCCGATGCCCTGTGTTTTTATCCAATGTCATTTTTCTACTATCAAATTATATCAAAATAGTAAATGAAAGTGCAACGAGATGATTTGGTAAGCTAAAGATGAATTACGATTTAGATATTTAATTTTACGCGTGAAAGCAAATGAGATGGAAACAAACCCACATTGCAATTAATGTAAAGTGTTTTCTTATACACTATAGTTTCCTATTGTTAAGTAAAAAACAAAATACTATCACCGTCCTCAAAGTAGGAGTATATAATATGCCCGATAATACGCGCAACTGAAAGAAAACATTTATTACAAAAGGCTTCTTTAATTTGCGTGATTTTTTATTAAATTGTAGACTTTCAATCTTCGGAGAAAGGGTTTATAACTGCCTTCCGAGCTTGCGCCTTAAAGGGTGGCGCGTGGAACCTGGTGGGGATGAACAAAGGTGAAATTCACAACATCAATTAACATTAATCACATTTAAGTTCTAAACATAAAGATATACCCCATTTAACCTATTACTCGTATAAGATATCAATGTATTCCTTATTATTATAAGTCAGTGTCTAGCCACTAAACAAAATTTTGTTCCTAGATATAAGTCTACTAAGTACGTTATTATTAATAATTGTTTTCTAACCTTATCATTATTTAATTCTTGGTGGCAACAAGGCCGATCTTATCTTGGACTTACAATAAGAAACAAAGTGGTGGTATATGTATCGAAACAATGTATTGTGTGTACCTAATAAAGGTAAAAAAAATAAAATTATCATGTGGGTACCAATGTATTGAAACAATAAAATTGTCTTAAATAGTACACATATACTAGTGGTTTCACCGATAGTAAGTTGATAACCGCGATTGTTGACCCACTTAAGTGCAAAAAACCATACTATAAGTATCGCACACCGGCCTGTGCGTAGAATGTGGAGGAAGAGGACACTAAGAATTAAAGAAATTAAAAGTGAAAACAAAAATTGAATAAGCGGTACGTCTTTTCTATGTGTAGTAATAAGATTGAATGGTATTCAAAATTTGTGATAAAAATGATTATGAATATTAGGATGACATGCATGTGATCATTGAACTGATAGATTTTTTCAATTTACCTTTGTTTATGAATGAGTATTTAAAGAATATTTTATTAAATGTGTTTCATCTATTTCTTCAATTCTTCCTATTCTTTTTTTTTTTTTTGCCGTGGCTATTTCTTCTCTCGATTTATTAAAATTTATTACATTGTAACACCACATTATTGCTTCTAATTAAATTGGATTTATAATTTTTTTTCACAAATTAAACTTGTTATTGTATGTAAGGTTGTCAAACTCGTGAGTTTGAGTAAACTCATGTAAAGAAGTTAAACTCGGATTGTAGGCTCAAATCGTAAACTTGTAAGAGATTCCGATCAGTTTATTAACAAACACATGTTTCTGGTATATAATTAAATAAAAATATGAATAATAATAATAATTTGATTTGAATATATTTTAAATCTAGATAGTAGATTTAAATATATTAATATTCATACTATATTAACCTCATAGCGAAGTCTATGAAATTTATATATAAATTCATTGAATTTAGTAAATTAAAAAAATGATTTTATTAGCAAGTTAACACATTCTCTTGTAAGGTAGAAACGTAAAAACTGTGAATTCACAATGTAAACATGTGAGTTTCTACCGAGTGTTCAACCACTGAAAATTTAAGTAACTCATAACACGTTTTGGTTAGGTAGTGTTGTAAAATGGTAAAATCAGAATATCAACTCGTGGATTTAAAAACAATGATTGTATGTACAAGTTTACCATTTGTTTATTATATGCTGACTTTGTTTCCATATGATGTAGAATACATTAAATATAAATAGAATATGACATTTGTTGAATTTTTGTGGAAAGTTAATGAGATTTAAGGTTTTTCATGACGTGTGAAACATGGACTTCTAAATAAGATTAGAGGAGTATGTATAAGAATCTTTATCTAAAAGTGATTTATATTTACAATGCATGTGTATATAGCTAACAAGTCTTGTACAAATAGAAGTACTAATTAGCGTTATATTTTGTTTGTTTACAAGTTAATTAATACTCCCTCCGTTCCTAAATATAAGATCACTTTGGGGAAGTGGATAAGTTCCTAAATATAAGATCACTTCCTATTTTATCTCAAGTTTTGCCCAAACTACCCTTACACTCGCTCTTTTCATTGAAAGTCCCTCCTCTTTTTAAAGTTAAGTAATTGAGGGGATTTTGGGAAGATCATGTAATTTTATTGTCTTCCTTAATCTCCCCAAATTAATCAAAGTGATCTTATATTATAGCAACGGAGGGAGTATAATGTTTCGCCCTTATAATTTATCTTCATTTTGGATTTTATTTATATAGTTTCGGAATATAGGTTTTCAAGTTTCATTTAGATTAAAGCGTTAGTATACTTGGCAAAAAAAAGCGTGAGTATCTACATTTTTTAATGCCATAGGTTACTTTAGTTTTCAAAACTAAAACCTATAATTAGAAAATACTCCCTCCAGTCTCTAAGCTAATATAAAAGCCCAAAAATTAAATGGTTTTGATCTCTAATATAAGAGTTCATCTCACATTCTCTCCTCATTTAATGAGTTTTTTCCTACTTTACTCCTAACTCTCTTTCATATTTATTAATGCTTATGCGTTTCTCTCTCTTAAAAGTATCATAATAAATATGGATAATATTGGAAAAATAGCATTAACTCCAGACACCCAACTAACATTCACATATTTTCTTAAGAAGCGTTTTTTTTGCTGCTAGCTCTTATATTATGGACCGGATCGAGGGAGTAATATAAACCAAAATTAATATGAAAAAGAAATTATCAGAAATTATCAGAACTAAATATAAAAACCAGTTTTCAAGGGAGAAAGGACATGAAGTTAAAGGGAAGCGTGTGAAGAAATGAAGGAAGGGAGAACGTTGAAGTTTGTAAAGGGAACCAAAAAAACGCACATTGAGTGCTTCTAATTGCATCGTTCTCTGTGATCCGATTGCATGCCATGTGCCTCTCTCCGTCCCCTCTCTTCGATCTTTTCCATATATACATCCTCCTCTTTTAAAGATCAGAATAGTATATACTGTCTCCGATCCCTACTATAAGAGCTCAAAATTTGAATGGTTTTGGTCCCTAATGTAAGAGCTCACCCCACATTCTTTCCTCATTTAATGCATTTTTTCCTACTTTACCTCTAACTCTCTTTCATATTTATTAATGCTTATGTATTTCTCTCTCTTAAAAGTACCATAATAAATATGAACAATTTTGGAAAAGAAACATTAACTCCAGACATCCAACTAACATTCACATGTTTTCTTAAGAAGTGGTTTTTTGGCGGCGGACTCTTATATTAGGGACCGGAGGGAGTATTTCATAGTACTACCTCCGGTCCCTAATGTAAGAGCTAGCCGCCAAAAAAACGCTTCTTAAGAAAACATGTGAATGTTAGTTGGTTGTCTGGAGTTAATGCTTCTTTTCCAAAATTGCCCATATTTATTATGGTACTTATAAGAGAGAGAAATACATAAGCATTAATAAATATGAAAGAGAGTAAGGGGTAAAGTAGGAAAAAATGCATTAAATGAGGAGAGAAAGTGGGGTGAGCTCTTACATTAGGGACCAAAACCATTCAAATTTTGGGCTCTTACATTAGGGACCGGAGGGAGTACTTACAAACACATGTTTTGTCCAAATTAATAATCAATCTTCACCTTCACATTTACTTTTGCACCAAGTTGTTAAACCAACTGTCAAAGGCAAGCACAAAGTCATGCATCATGTTTGAACGAAATCAAATGAATTGAAGGTATTGATTGGGTTTGAAATATTGGCATATTTAATGCTCTAGTAATTTATATCACACAAGTCTAACATTTTTGAACTTTGAAGGATCACAAGAGTGCAATATGAAATTAACAAATATTCCCTCCGGTTCACAGTATAAGAGTATAAAATTTGAATGATTTTAATTGAAAATATAAGAATTCAACTTGCATTCTCGCTTGATTTATTAATGCATTTTTCCTGTTTTACCTCTAACTATCTTTTATATTTATTGATATATATATATATATATATATATATATATATATATATATATATAAATATTTGAAAAAAATGAATAAATTTCAAAGAGTCAATTAGTTTTCACACGTTTGCTTAAAAGACGTGTTTTGTCAGCTGAGCTGTTATATTACGGAATGTAGGGAGTACTATTTCTAATTCAATTCAAATCCTTTTATTAGAATACTTGTATCAAGTATTTGTTTTCCTTATGGTTCTTTCCTATAAATTTTATCGTAATTTTGTGAATATATAAATATAGGCAACCCATAATTATATTGAACATAAAATTCATGATAATGTGTTAAATGGAAGCCAAGTCTATGGAGGTTTTTTAACAAAATCGATGATGTCGAAAGATGAGGCTTTGATTTGTTATTTTACTTATTTAAATGAGAAAGAAAGTTAAATGCATTTGTTTGTTATAAGAGTAAGATGATAATAAGTTGGGTCACGGGGTATAGGTGAATGAATGCATGTGCATTGTATATCTGTATGATAGCAGTGAGATTATGATAAGCGTTATGGACTTTTATTTTTGTTTTGAATTTTGGAGCTCGTAGTGATTTCCCAACACGTGGCACTGGATCTCGCTCTCGCTATATGATGACTACTTAACCGCTTCAAACATAATCACTTTAGAGAACTTTCTTTTATTTCTCAGCCAACATATTACATATCTCCCTTTTTTGAGTTTCTCTCCTCACTCACACGTATTTGTCTAGCTGGTATTCCTTATTTCTTGGTCATGGTCTGTAATAGTATCACTTTTCTTTCGTCGGCCCTAAAAGGGGATGACGTTGTTAGGTGATTTGAGTAAGTGTTAAATACTTTTTTTATTTTTGTTTCAAAGGGGCAAGCACTAACGGTTAGAGGTTACAAGCGGGATCGAACTCGTAACCTCCCACCTAAAGGGGAGATATCATACCACTGGACTACAAGGCCCTCGGTAGTGTTAAATACTTTAAGGATCAGTTCTTTAGGTTTTTCCTGGTCAACCTCAAACAATATGTCTTTAATTAGCCGAGGGCATATATTTGCTGTAGATAAATTCATATGTTGGGTTATAAGATTTAAGCTAGCTTTTAGTAGATGGCTATAGTCTTCCTTCATTCCGTTGACTTATATTATATCATGTGGACCTTCATCTTGTTCCATATATCTCTAGTGTTTTATGTTATTTGTCTTCTTTTAGTTATCAGTTATATATGTTGAATGTGGTACTCTAGGTGATCCCTATATGATGAAAGCTAAGTATGGTACAAAGGGAGTATGGTACAAAGGGAGGCCCTTTTAATGTACTTCATTTTATATGTTTTACATTTAAGAGATCGTTGTCTGGTTATAAGAATAAAATTTTTTTCTACAAAACCTTTGGTAAGAGTTATTTTAGATATGCTTAGTGAAATAATAATACTCCCTTCATTCATTCGAAAAAAAAAATAATACTCCCTTCGATCTGTAATATAAGAGCCCAAAATTTGAATGATTTTGATGAAAAATATAAGAGCTCATCTCATATTCTATCCTCATTTAATACATTTTTTCCTACTTTACCCCAACTCTCTTTTATATTTATTAATGTTTATGTATTTCTCTCTCTTAAAAGTATCATAATAAGTATGTGCAGTAATGGAAAAAAAACATTAATTCCAAACATCCAACATTTACATGTTTTCTTAATAAGCGTTTTTTTACGGCTGACTCTTATATTACGGTCAGGAGGGAGTATCAATCACAACACTGACTTTTTTATGTAAAATCCATATCAATTATGCGAAACATATATCATTAGCTAGTTGTGAACACTAACAATATGTCCAAGTTAATGGTTCAGTCTCTAATTGAATCTCGGTGAGAACTGAGAAGTGTGAACACGCCCAAGGTGGGGAATCTTCTACGTTCCCAAGACAAATAATACATTCCGAGGTAGATTTTTTCAAAGAAAATATTACTGTCACGGTAATTATAGAAACATTAATTTATATTTATATTAATATTATAGAAAAGGCAGAAGCGAAAAGGTCAAATTGTCAGGGGGAATGGGTTCACACTCTCATACCTTACCTCTCCCTTTATCTACTGATTCATACAGTAGTTAGTAGTAAGTAGTAACTCTACTGTAGGAGTACTAGTACTATGCAAACAAACAGATCGATCTATCTCTTTATTTATTGTTTCTTGGGAATATATAGGCGACTCGCGTCTTCAGACCAAATGAATGCAACACAAATATAATTAATAGTCGCTCCGTTCCTAAATGTAAGATCACTTTCCATAATTTGGGGATATTAAGGAAGGTGGTCAAATTACCTGATGTTCCAAAAATACCCTTCAATTAAATTGAAAACACAAATATACCCCTTCATGCTTCCAACTCAACCCCACAACTCAATTGTAAAAGGAGTATGGGCGTATTTTGGGTAAAACTTGGGAAAAAAGAGAAAGTGTTCTTACATTTAGGAACTTATCCATATCCCCAAAGTGATCTTACATTTAGGAACGGAGGGAGTATGTGCATAATAATCGGAGAAATACTCCCTCCGGTCCCTAATGTAAGAGCCCAAAATTTGAATGGTTTTGGTCCCTAATGTAAGAGCTCACCCCATATTCTCTCCTCATTTAATGCATTTTTTCCTACTTTACCCCTAACTCCCTTTCATATTTATTAATGCTTATGTATTTCTCTCTCTTAAAAGTACCATAATAAATATGAGCAATTTTGGAAAAGAAACATTAACTCCAGACACCCAACTAACATTCACATGTTTTCTTAAGAAGCGTTTTTTTGACGGCTAACTCTTACATTAGGGACCGGAGAGAGTATATAATTTGATACGAGTAGTATTTCTTTGATATTTAATCTGAAACAGAAACAACACAACATGGTTCCTCCATATTCCTTTTGCCAGTAACTTGGTTCCTCTATATTAGATCGAGTAGAGAGTGAACCATTTAGATTGAAGAGTTGTGACTATAAGATCTTAGTGGACTACTACTCCCTAATGTAACATAATGAAATAATAAAGAGAACTACTACTCCATCCGGTCCCTAATGTAAGAGCCCAAAATTTGAATGATTTTGGTCCCTAATGTAAGAGCTCACCCCACATTCTCTCCTCATTTAATGCATTTTTTCCTACTTTACCCCTAACTCTCTTTCATATTTATTAATGTTTATGTATTTCTCTCTCTTAAAAGTACCATAATAAATATGGGCAATTTTGGAAAAGAAACATTAACTCCAGACATCCAACTAACATTCACATGTTTTCTTAAGAAGCGTTTTTTGGCGGCTAGCTCTTACATTAGGGACCGGAGGTAGTATAAGATAATAAAAGAAGGGAATTATCAAAAGCCCACATGGCAAATTGACGAGTAAGCTTAATAAATTTCAAACTAAAATGATTTCATCTACTAATTACTCCCTCCGGTCCCTAATGTAAGAGCCCAAAATTTGAATGATTTTGGTCCCTAACGTAAGAGCTCATCTCAAACTCTCTCCTCATTTAATGCATTTTTTCCTACTTTACCTCTAATTCTCTTTCATATTTATTAATACTTGTGTATTTCTCTCTTTTAAAAGTATCATAATAAATAAGGGTAATATTGGAAAAGAAGCATTAACTCAAGACACCCAACTAACATTCACATGTTTTCTTAATAAGCGTTTTTTTTGCGATTAGCTCTTACATTAGGGACCGGAGGGAGTATTAAATAGCATCAAATTAGTAAGTAGAATACTGTTATATTGGAAATTAAAGTGCTATAAGTAATGTGAATGTAGAAGTCAAAGTACTCAGAAATTAAGTTGAAAGGCCATCGTTTTCGTTTTGACCAGCTTCTGTCTCCATGTTGCCTCCCTCACTATATATACGTGGCGACAATTTTATACATCTAATCAATTTTATACATCTAATTCTAACCATCTCCCCTGCTATGAGATGACTTATTTTTTAATCAATTTTATACATATAATCAATTTGAATGCAGAATGGTTTGATTTTATTCGTTTAAAATAAAATTACCACTTCCAAAAGAACCATGTTTTTATAGCCAAATGTATAGGGCTGCTTTTCGAAAATGAACCATTTTAGTTCAAAATAAGTTATTTCAGTGTGTTCTATATGAATTTTGATTTATAAGCTCATATTAGAGCTAAGATTTTGGGTCTAACCTGCTGGATTAAGCTAGAAAACGAACAAAAAAAGCGATCTATGCATGTAGAACTTGGATTTCGGTCTGAATCAAGATTTTGGTCTGAATCAACCTAGTTGAGCCTGAAAAAAAAAAGTTAGAGGCAAACTGAGTTGCAAGAAGTGAGGTTCAAATATAAATGGGTTAAAAGTGAGCCTACTTTTAAAGTGGGTTGAGTTGGACGGACTCATTTGAAGCGAGTCAGCCTAAAACCTCAACTCTTCTAGGTCATTTTCTAGAAGATATATAACCCACCCTTTTAAGTAAAAAAGCTATTTTAACATATTTTCTTTTGGTCTAAAGTAAGCCCTCATATTCTAAGAACTTCGTCAAAGACAAATAGTTCACATCTCCACAAGTAAAATTATAAGATATTATGTGAGTCCACATGTGTATTTATCCTTCATTTATTAAATGTTGAATTCGATTTTAATACACACACATATAGTAGATAATAAATATGTGAAGAATAAAAAAATTGTTGGATTTTTGTGGAAAATTGATACTCCCTCCTATAATCCTATCTTTATTATCATAATAAATCAAATTTTGAATTGATTTGGTAAGATCTCACTCTTACATATTTCTTGATAAACTTGTTTGGTGGTTGTGCTCTTATATATAGAACAAGAGTTAGTACTCATGTTTAAGATTTTGCTTGGTTTTTGTTAAATATACTATACATGTCTTATAAATATAAACAAACAAGATGAAAGAGATGATCATACTCCCTCGGTCCCTTGTTATCATGACTTTTTCTCGTTGCATACCTTGATCCGCTACTGTTCGAATAGCATTTCTTGCCGCGATTTGAGCGGCAAAAGGAGTTCCCCTTCTTGTACCTTTGAATCCACAAGTACCGATGGAGGACCAAAAAATCACCTGACTCTATACATCTGTAATAGTAACAATGGTATTGTTAAAATTAGCTTGAACATGAATAACTCTCTTTGGTATTTTATAAGAAAAATTTTTGGAAATTTTCTGTCCGTGAATATAAGAGCCTACATAGGGTAATTAGAACATTTTATGACTTTTTACCCATTTTGTGTCATTGTTTCTATATATTTCTTTCTAATTATTATCATTATTACTCTATATTTCTCTCTTATATACCCTCATAATTAAGAGTAAATAAACTTGAGGGAAAACCTTTACTATCAAACATATTTATCCCTCATACTCATAGCACCTTTCTTAACAAAAGTGTGGGAAACAAAAGGAAGACGGGGCATTTAATTCATGTGGTACTATGACGTGATCACATTAATTATAAATCAACTACTTCTATCCTTATTAAGATTTGTTCCACCTGCGATTCAAGAACTACATCTATCCTTATTAAGATTTGTTTCACCTGCGATTCAAGAACAGACCTAACTTATAAATATGATAATTTAAAAGAATAAATTACTTTTAACTAATTCATTATATTAATAAATTTTTTTAGCGCTTTTTTCATTTCTATATCCCAATCAACACAATCCTTAAATACATTTACATTGGGATTGGGATGTTGTTGGAAGGGCGTGAAAGGAATAACTGATTAAGTGCTGCATGGGAAGATAAAATCAAACTTAAATTGAGGAGCACCTGAATTCAAGATGGTTATGCACTAGTTTGGTGAGAATTTACAAAAGAAAATTTTACCCTGTATTTGCAATTTGAGGTAAAATTCAATTATAGCAATATTGAATATTTTGTTTTTGTACATGTTTTTAAAAATATCCGTTTTACATAAACTTGTTTGAGTGATATATTAAAGAATAAATTTTATAAACGTCAAATCTATATAAAACTCAGAAATTAAAATGCAAAAACTACAAAAATCAGCTTTAATTTTGACTCAATATTTTCCCTGAAATTTTGCAAAACATTGGTTTGGAGTTTAAGCAACTTTTTATAGGTTAATTTTGATAACCAAAAAACCGTTCCAAACAAGTCTATGACAGGAAGAGGTAGTCATCAATTTATCCATGCATATCCATCAAATAATAAATATATGAGCACATATAAATCCGATTTGGATTGATGTAGGCGTTTGTATGTTTGTCTCCAAAAAAGTTGTGCTTTTTATAAAGTTGTGCTTTTTATACCGGCGCGGGACATCAAATTAAAATAGAAGTTGCGTGGCATGAAATGGATGACGTTGACTATTACAAATTACAGTACAATAATATATATATATATATATATATATATATATATATGCGTCTACGTACATACATACTAATAGACATAAATAAACACGTATTGAGAATTCATATCGTCCTAACTTTTTAATCTTCGAGTGTACAATATATTGATAAATCTATCTTCTATATATACGAGACAATGGTAGTTTTGACGTTAACTTTTTCTTAAGGCATAAAAATACATCAATTTGTTTCTTGATTTTTTGTAATTCGAATGAATTATCGTGGCACTTGTTCTTGACGTGTTTGTTTCACCTCACACCATATCGAAGTTTAAGTTGACCACTTTTTCCTGTAAAATTTTTTAGCTACCAAAAGGACAAAATAGCTTCTAAGGACAAAATAGCTTCTATCACATTTTCGGATCAAGCTGGATTCCATAATAAATCCGTCTTAGTCAATTACTATAAACTTTTTTTACAAAAGTATATGCAAATGCATCATTTATTTCTTTTATGCTTGTCTTTAGTCATAATTTATTTCTTATTTTAAGATGCTGAGGAATGAATTTGATTGATCGATTAAAACGGACAAAGATATATAATTGACGAGTACGATGGTTGTAGATAGTCCGTTAAAGATTATACACTACATTTATGTAGAAGTCTATTATGTTTTTAATAGCAAACATAAAATTTAAAACAATTTGTATCATTACATTGTTCGAGAGGTATGTAATATCATAATTTTTTTATAAGAATATATCTGTGCATATGATAATAAACGGTAAATAAATGTGGGACATGAGTTTGTCGGTGTAACAAACATAATTGTGCTATGAATTGACAGTGTTGTAAGTCAAATAGACGGTTGGCTCAATGCTATGAATAGCATTGAAAAGAGGAAAAGGACCACAGTGGCCCAAATGACAAGGCCCCTTACATTGCTCTTATCCAATGAGTAGGCCTACTTTACTGACCCAAATGGTGGATTTACTCTTAAATGATTGATCATGACTTACTGCTTTTTGTTCAAGAAGAAACACTTACTACTTTAGTCCTTATATTAATAGGCCTTCCACTATCACGGTGGTTTGACCTTAACAGAAGGAATCTTTTTTCTGGTCAAATACCTTAACAGAAAGAGTTAGTTCAACATATTTCATAGGGAAAAGTAACCACCCAGTCTTTATATTATATAAAGAGTTGAGTTAGGTCTTTAAATTTTTTCCCCTTTCCTATGATATAAGAACCTTATTAAGGTTTGAGTGTTAGATCATATACAAGTCCTTCTGTTAGAAATTTATTTGAGGTGGTGACTGCCTGACTGGTGAGAGGTGGCAGTTTGGTTGGAAATATTTTGTCAACACGTCAGGATGCGTAGGACAGCGATGGTGGCTGATGAGAGAGGCTTACTCAAAGTGCATATTGACAAAATATTTCTAGTCCTGCACCCTTTTGTCTGAGTTTAATATTAAATATAACAAGAATTAATAATTAAAAATAAAAAATCTCCAACATTTTCAATATTTTATAATTTATTTACAATGACTTTTTTCCCTCAGCTATAATGACTTTTAAATTTAGGAGTTAGGACGTGAGAGGATAAAACATAATGATACAAATATGTGCTTAATTGCGCCAATATTGTGTGTAAGTTTGGGCCCAGGCCCTGTGTATTGTACCTCTCTATATCGCCATAACCATAAGGATTATTTCATACCGATGGTCTGCTTCCCATGTTCTGAATTCCATGTTTAGCTACTAATCTAATATAATTTGGCAATTGGCATTGATATCTAAAGCTCATATTTAAGAAAACCTTGAAAAGCGTCATTTGATGGTAGTTGGCTTATAAGGCTCTAACGAGATCCTTAGTTCGTTGCTGCAATTCATGAAAAATGATCCCTCATGATTATCACTATATATAATTAGGTAAAAGAATGTCTTATATTGTTGATTTCTTTGTTATTTACTATTTCCAATCCTAATTTTAAGAAGTAGTAGTGGTTATTTTCTTTCTTAAATTAAATATAATATCTTTTCTTTTTTATCTATTATTTTTGTCACTTTTCTTGAACTAAATTATTTGACTGATAAACCGATACAATATGTAATGATACGAATCAATTTATAAACGACAGAACTATAGTTCAGTAGCAAAATATCCTCAAACAACTCTCGAACCCAATACTAAGGATCAAAGTAGAATCGTTCGTTAATAGTATCCATTACTCATTGGGTTAAGTTGCGTTCATGATTAACCCGCGTATGCATAATTGCCCAATCTTCTTTATCTTAGTTGATTGCACAAGTTTTTACCCTTAGAAGGAAAACTTGTCTTATTATGATTGTATTATCAACTTCAAGCTTACTGTTCCACCCACTTAGTATAGGAGTATGATGGTGGATATTTTTTAAAAGGGTTAAAGTGAAATTTCTTTTTTTAATGTAAGTTAAAGTGCATCGCTTTTTTTAAAGCAAGGGCAAGCCGAAGCTTGAGATGGGTTAGTTTCAGATAAGTCAAACTGCATTGCTACTAATGATCAATTTGTCAAAGTTGCATGCACCATAAATAATCAATAGAATGTAGTTGTGGATCTATGAACAACGTCAACTTTTGGATATTGATAATCAAAATTTTGGTGACTAGAAATGTTAAATTTTCGGTCAAAGTCCACATATTGTCTATTCGCACCCATTATAAAAATTTACTTGTATAATTGCAGCTACCAATTGATAATTGTGCTAGATGTAACTGTCAATGAATTGCACACTAACCCTTTTTAAAACATGAAATCTCTTGTCATAATAGGTTAATATAACAGGGAAGACCCAATTGTTGGTACATGTACCTTTAAATTTTGATTTTGATTTTTAATATAGATTTTTCGTTTTTATCAATAATTAATGTATCATCCCACCTGATAGGTTAAAGACTAATTCTATACTGATTTTTCGATTTATAAGTAACTCAAATGATGAGATAGCTGGCTCGACAAAATGCTTCTCCATACTCAATGCTAAAAATTGAATTCTTGATGGTTGGTTAAGGATTAGTGGGTCATTGTCACTCAACCACACATCCCGTTTATGTATAAATTTTTCTCTTAACTCAGTTATTATTTTTTCTCAATTACGACAATTAGCGAATCTAACTTAGCTCTATTAATATGGTTAGCCTTTGTATAGGAGCTAATTGTGTTTACAAAATAAAATTAAATATTTAGTTATGATAAAATACGCATAGATATATAAATTAAAATTGACTAAAAATATAGGTACTAAGAAACCTGTTTTGCTGTATACGTTTCTCCAATTTTTTCTTTTCTTTTTCATTGTTAAGGATTATTTATGAACCTCTATTTTTAGGTGTTAGCTCTCTCACACGCTCGATCGCAGACACGACATCATTTTTTAATGTCTTTTCTTAAGTTACACCGTCAAAGCACGGCAAAGTATATGGGTTTATAATAAAAAATGAAAAAAATATAGTTTTGTTTTCAAACTAAACATTGAATCATCAATTGAATATATGTGCATGTTTGTTTTCTTGAAGAGTCATACCCTTATCATTTTCATGCTATAATTAATAAATAATAGATATAGTAATGAAAAATAAAAAAAAGGTCATAGTGGATGCGACAAATTTTAAAATACTAACACTTCAAATTAATTTTTGAAAACTATGATTTTAATGAGCGCTCTCAAATTTTTTGAATAAATATTAATGACTTCAATTCAAATATAAAATGATGCGTGAACAAAATATTGTTGTTATTGTTATTATCATTTTGCTTGACAAGAAAGAAATACAATAATAAGAGGCAACCGGAGTGTGTTTTTTTCGTATGTTAAAAGCAAGATTCAAGATAGCCGTCAAACAATAACATTCACAGTCAACAGATTTTGCATATAGTAAAAAGAGTTTTGGACACTTAAGTTGACTTTATATATTTGGCGAAAACTTTCTTGAGAAAAATTATCCAATAGTTGAGCTAGATAATATTTAAGTATGATTTGATCAAATAAAAAGGGAAAATCCCAAATAAGTCCATTCGAATACCCAAAAGGACAAGTGAGGAACCAAAACTTCCAAAAGGACCATGAAGGAACCAGCACCTATCTGTCATTTTAAAATTTTGTGAAAAGACAAAATTGCCCCCATCCTAAAACACAAATTCCTACCCCACCCTAAACTCACTCTAACACCCACCCTCTTCTCGCAATTTGTGTTTTAGGATGAGGGCAATTTTGTCTTTTCGCAAATTTTGGAAGTTTAGACTCCTCACTTGTCCTTTTGGGTATTCAGAGGGACTTATTTGAGATTTCCCAAATAAAAACCATATTAAATAACAATAACAAATTATGAGCGGGTAAGAATGGACGAAAATGTTTTCAACATGCTGAAATGAGAACACTTAAAACAATATTATTCACACTAAAATCACGTGCAAATATGAGGGCAGTATTGGGATTTTTGTTTAGCTTATTATTAGGATTGACTAATGACTACTCGCATAGGCGTATAACGTCTTTTGGCTCCCTCGTAAAGCCATTGTGTCTCGTCACCAGAATAAATGATTATGATATTTCGAGATCGACAACTATAAAATATATTAATATTTTTTCAAAAAAAATATTAATTTCAAGTTAAATATTAAAATGCCATTTTCCCTAACTTAAATTTCAAGTTTCAAATTGATTGGCATATCATCTTCGTGTTTAAACATGGTGTTGTATAAATTGGAGGGTGCAACATACCTACTTTAGTTTCTTATATTCAAAATAAATGGGTCCATCTTTTTTTATTTAATAACATCGTAAGAACTGAAGTGTAATGAATAAATGTTAACAATTGAGTCCGAAAGGCAGTTGAGAGATAAGTTATATGTATTTTGTTAAGTAGATATATGAAAACAAATTATACGTACCAATTTGATTATTTACCAGCCACTTCCTTGATGTGAAACGCAATTGACAATAATAATAATAAGGCTAAAGTATACTTTTAGTCCTTTATGTTTGCATCAAGTTACAATTTGATCCTTTATGTTTGGAAAGTACACTTTTAGTCCTTTTTTGTTAACACCGTTAATTTAACTTAACGGAAAATGCTAACTTAACAATTTTAAATAATTATTTTATAATGAAATTGGATCAAATATGATAAATTTTGAAAATATAAGAATATTTACACTCAAATATTTTAATATGAACATTTTTTTAATATTTAATAACCATTTAAAATTGTTAAGTTAACATTTTCCGTTAGGTTAAACTAACAGTGTTAACAAAAAAGGACTAAAAGTGTATTTTCCAAACATAAAGGACTAAATTGAAACTTGATAGAAACATAAGGGACCAAAAATATATTTTAGCCTAATAATAAATAAATATGTCACTTAATTGTAATATTATCTTTTTAATGAGTTTATGTAAATACATTATTCTATAAAAATATTCAAGTGGATAGTTTATGAGTAATTTATTTAGTTGTCTAAATTTTTCAAAAAGTCATTTATAAATTGAATAAAAAATAGCGGATTATTAATTAATTAATAAGAGGCCAAGAGAAATAATAATAATACTCGTGGTCGAGTGAAAAAAAAGGAAAATACAAATAAATACCCCTCAAATTTTAAAAGCATAAAAAAATATTTCAAATATGAGCAAAGGAGTGAATACCCTTATGGGATTGGCTAATATCTTAGCTTTAGTCATTAGCAATGTTTACCATTGTAAGTGAAATTAATTGGCTAATACCCTTACTTCATATAGTTGCCCGAGTAGTTAATAACATTTACTATCATATCATAAGTTTACATTTGGGGTGTTGACTCTATCTCGTCTCATCTTATTAAAAGGTCTACGAGATAAAATTTTTGTCCCATATTCCGTCTCAAATGGGAGAGAAATTTCCGGCTCATTAGTTTTTTCATATTTCACACATATTTTTTTCTTCTATTGTTAATAGAAAAAATAATAAATTAGTAACGACCATATGCCTAAATTTACAAGACTTAACAAAACTTTAATTGTATTTATATATCTAGCCTATTTAATTTATTATGTTAAATTGTACTCCCTTCGGTCCCTAATGTAAGAGCTAGCCGCAAAAAAAACGCTTCTTAAGAAAACATGTGAATGTTAGTTGGATGTCTGAAGTTAATGCTTCTTTTTAAAAAATGTCCATATTTATTATGTTACTTCTAAGACAGAGAAATACAAAACCATTAATAAATATGAAAGAGAGTTAGGGGTAAAGTAGGAAAAAATGCATTAAATGAGGAGAGAATGTGGGGTGAGCTCTTACATTAGGGACCAAAACCATTCAAATTTTGGGCTCTTACATTAGGGAACAGAGGGAGTATTAAGTACTCCCTCCGGTCACTAATGTAAGAGCTAGCCGTAAAAAAAACGCTTCTTAATAAAACATGTGAATGTTACTTGAGTGTCTGGAGTTAATGCTTCTTTTCCAAAATTGTCCATATTTATTATGGTACTTTTAAGAGAGAGAAATACATAAGCATTAATAAATATGAAAGAGAGTTAGGGGTAAAGTAGGAAAAAATGCATTAAATGAGGAGAGAATATGGGGTGAGCTCTTACATTAGGGACCAAAACCATTCAAATTTTGGGCTCTTACATTAGGGACCGGAGGGAGTATAAATTATGCGCCATGATTCTAAATTCATTGGTTTCATAATTGTCAATTTTACGATGTAGTCATTCTTTATCATCTTTGGAAGCAGTTGCACACTATTTTCCGTAAAGACAACAAAACATGCACTTAGTCAAGCTATTAAGACAATTATTTCTCTATCACTTGAGATTTTTATTTCAAAACAAAATATTAATGAGATGATAGGGTATATTTCACATCTAAGAAAATGCTCCCTCCGGTCCCTAATGTAAGAGTTAACCGTCAAAAAAACGCTTCTTAAGAAAACATGTGAATGTTAGTCGGGTGTCTGGAGTTAATGCTTCTTTTCCAAAATTGCCCATATTTATTATGGTACTTCTAAGAGAGAGGAATACATAAGCATTAATAAATATAAAGAGAGTTAGGGGTAAAGTAGAAAAAATGCATTAAATGAGGAGAGAATATGAGATGAGCTCTTACATTAGGGACCAAAACCATTCAAATTTTGGGCTCTTACATTAGGGACCGGAGGGAGTACTTTTCAACAAGCATTTAAACAATCAATCAATGTATTGATAAATGTTACAAAATAAAGTATATGAAAGTTTTATAAAAAATGAATGATATGGCAATTTCAAATGAAAGTATGTTACAACAAGAAATATGAGTAATAATGCATCAAAAAAATATGGTTTTAATCAAAACAAGAGAAGAGAAGTATATGAAATATAATGAACTAGAAAAAATTAAATCAATAATACTTATATTTAAATCTAATAAATTGGGTCGGGATGAGACGGGACGAAAAAGTGACACCCCAACCCTGTCCCATGTAGTCACGCCCATTTTTTTTTTGGCTTGTCTAGCTTTTATCTGGTCCCAAAAATGATCGGGATGAGACTGAAAATATACGAACACCCTGATTCCAATCGGATGCATTTTTGTTAATGGTTTTAGGGAAAATTAAATGTAAGTCCCTGGTAAAGGACATAATACTGGAAAAGTCCCAAAAACTTGAATAATTAAAGTAGAGTACCATGAGACTCTACTTTAATTATTTTGCAAAATGTGGGACTCTACTTTAATTATTCAAGTTTTTGGGACTTTTCCAGTATTATGTCCCTTATGAGGGACTTATATTTAATTTTCCCATGGTTTTATTCAATGGTCAATATCATTACAACTTTACAAGAGTAGTTATGTTTCAAATTTATTTACCTCAAATTAAGATATCCTTTATCATATCGGAGTTACCTACTTACCTTCATCAACTGTTGGAACTGAGAGGTGTAAATTTATTTTTTCTCGAAAAAGAAAAAGGAAGAATATAATGCAAATAAATGGAGGAGGTGGGTGGGAAGAGAAGTGAAGGTTATCCAAAACAAAGAAAGTGGGAGGCACGTGGCAAAAAGTAAGTAATGCCACGTAGGCATAGTTGGTCTCATTGTACTTTCATCCTTCTTCCTTGAGATAGACGCCAAACACGTCTTCGACATATTCTTCCGTATTCGTCTTCTCCTATCACTCTAGTCATTCAATTTCTCCTCTCTTTTTTTCTTTACAATAAAACAAAGTCGTAACAACTAACACTCAGCAGTTTTTCGTTTTATTGAGTTTTTTATCGAACGTGAAATAAAATTGTATGTTGACCATTGCATGTTTACTACCGATCAATGATAATAATAACAAGGTTCTAGATTATGCTGGGTGGCCCTATGTTTATAGATCACTTAGTAAATAAGATTTTAATTTCGAGTTACTAGAATAAATAGCAATGGTAAAAACTTGTATTCAAATATATTTCATCCAAGCGCAAATTTGAATTAGTCAATAATATCAGGCAATGAATGTGAATTGTCAAAACAGAGTACTCATATTCGTATTATGTTGTGAGTTTAGTCAAAGATTATCATATCATATGCTCCATGTATAACCATCAAATATGTTAGAAATATTAGGATCATATTAAATGGGTTGTATCTTGTAAGTGGTTAGTGGCCCTATTGCCTATATAAAGGGTCCTAACCTAAACATTTTAGTGTGTGAGATTTATGAGAGTCTACACCAAGAGGGAGAGTTAACTTGGTCTCTCTCCTCATTACCCTAGTGTTAGGGATTTGTTTTGTAAATCCATTTCCTTAATGAGGAGTGTTCATCACCTCTATGAGGGATTATTTTGTTCTAATCCAAGTGGATTAGAATATTGTTGTTGTTTTGTATTCTTCTTCATCATCTATCAATATAAAAATTTGTTTAATTCTTTATCTTGTTCTCTTTTCCTACCGATTTGTCAACATGGTATCAGAGTAGAAAGATCATTTGGATTAAAAACTTTTTGTTTCTTAAAATACTATTTTCCAAGAATACATCAAGACTTCATCAAAAACTCAAGAATTCATCTGCTTTGAAGATTTGACCTGCCCGTTGATTATTTTGTTCAAAGAAAGAACGTGAAATTCACACATTTTTTTTATCGTTGAAGATTTAAACACAACCTTGCAAATGTTTTGGCTTTCTGAAACTTTCTTTGGATTGAGTTGTTCATGTAGTTGCTTTTGGAGATCCATCTGCAACAACACCTTCATCGTGTTCTTGAATCTTTTGTTGGTAGTTGAGGACCAAGATCGGTTAGTTAATGGTTTGTGCAAGAAACTGCTTCGAATTTAATGGAAGACGTCCACTACGATGGTCAACATGATTAGCTCCTCCATCTAGACTTCATTTCCATTTAGTTGGAGCACTCTTTTTGAAAGAGTTCTTTGAACATGGTCTGAATTTTGTTTAGCTTCTTGTGTCTCAACTATGATGGACCTTATTGTGTTTGGGTGTTCTCTGACCATTGTTACTGAAGTGTCTTTCTTTCAACGTACAAGGATTATGGGGTGCCATGACAAACAATGTTGGTTTTTTATTGAGGAACTTTATTCTAAATGAAGTTTGCAGAATTTCAAGAAAGTGAATGACTTTAATTCGTATGGCTGAATTACCATGATTTTCATTTATTTACTTATTACCAATGGCTATAGTGGTTGAAGGATAATAGTTCAAGGCATTAGAAGCTATGGGCAAACAATAATTTTGATCAAAACACATATGGGAGAGATGATGATGGTAAGGTGGAAGATGCTAGCAAGCAACATGTTGACTTTCAAAATTTGATGATAATTGTGGAGGCACCGACTTGACTGCACCAAAATATGATGAAATGCACAAGAATTGATTTGTAAGAGGTATTTTATGAGTTTTGTTATGAAATATTGGAGATTAAGTTGATGAATAATGTAATGAAGATTAAGTTGAACATGATGGAGAGAAAGATTGAAAGAAGTCTTTACGAAGACAAGTTAAAGGAGGAAATAATCTTCTTTTTTTTTGGTACAAGATCAAAAGAACTTGATCCAATTAATTCACTAAACCCTATTTTTTTGTAAGGGCAAGTTGATACTTTTTTCCATGCGTGTTAATAGTGTCAACTTGAGGGGGCGTGTTAGAAATATTAGGATCATATTAAATGAGTTGTATCTTGTAAGTGGTTAGTGACCCTATTGCCTATATAAAGGGTACTAACCTAAACATTTTAGTGTGTGAGATTTATGAGAGTCTACACCAAGAGGGAGAGTTAACTTGGTCTCTCTCCTCATTACCCTAGTGTTAGGGATTTGTTTTGTAAATCCATTTCCTTAATGAGGAGTGGTCATCACCTCTATGATGGATTAAAATATTGTTGTTGTTTTTGTATTCTTCTTCATCATCTATCAATATAAAGATTTGTTTAATTCTTTATCTTGTTCTCTTTCCCTACCGATTTGTCAACAATTTAGCAAATTTCATCACATCCGTATTATTGATTTTAAAAAAACTTTGATGAAATTTGTTATATTTATTTCGCCAAATTATCGAATCACATATATAAGACAGACACTAAAACTATAATTTGAAATGTAATAGTAATATATTTATTAAGACGCATAACTTTATATGATTAATAAAATTAATGCGGCCGATATGAAGAAGCTGATATAAATATGTTTGATTTTTTCCATTTCAAAATTTATTTGTTTAAACCAACAAAAGTTGATTCAATTGGTAAAGATGTTTGACTTATAACTATGTGGTTGTGAGTTCGAATCCTACCGATGTGAAAACCATGTTGGTGGACTATCTGTAAATAGAGGTAAGTGGCCGTTGAACCCGGAAGTCTGCCCTAGCCCTGGTGAGTCCCTGAGACTCAACTCACACAAACTTTTTATTATCAAAATAAATTTATTTGTTTGATTTCTTCCACATTAAAAGTTAAAACTTACTCCCCCTCTGACCCATCTTCATCTTCATTATGCACAAATAAAAAACAACCAACTCTTGTACTTGCACGGAGGATTTCAGATTGTAGTTTTCCGAGATAATTAATTTGATTATTTATCACTTACAAGTAGTAATACTATTTGTTATAATTTTAATATTTTTTTATAATATTTGGACTTCATATCTTCGTGTCATTATAATTGAAGAATACGGATAGAACGGACTGAAAGAGACGTCCTATGTACTTATGTAGGACGAGTATTATGTAGATTATTTTTTGAAAATGACGAGCGAGAGGTACATACATAATTATAATATATTGTTATTATCATTATCAATAAAATAATCAGAGAGCTTCCAAAATAATATTAGGACGAAAAACTTGCGTTAGTGCTATTAATTGTCAAATGCAAGATAAAAATTAATCCAGTCTTCTTGTTCGTATTTAAATTGTTGACTGATATATTTCATTTGAACGAATATATTTAACATCACAAGTTAACAACAATTTTTCAGTAAACATCATTAGATTAGGACATATTATATTGGTAATCAGTTTAAATATTGATAAATAATATAATTGATAATATCAAAGCTAAATAAATGTAATAATATTTTCCACTCAATTTTTTCAAAAGGGTTAAGCTGTGTGTGTGTGTGTCAACCCATGATTGATTCAATGGTCAACCTCTTATATATTTAGCTATAAGAACAAGGATTAATTAAAGGGCTAAAATGCCTCAAAAATTTTCTTAAAATTGGCGCTGAGCACAAAGAAGTTTTGACGGCAATTATGCCCCAGAGTTCAAAAAATGGAGTCATGTTGCTCTTGCAGCCAGAGATACTAATATACTCCCTCCGGTCCTAAATATAGGACCTAGTTGACTTTTTTAAAAATTTCTAAAAAAAAGCAAAATAAATTAATTATAAATTGATTTACTTAATTCTTTCTCTTACAGTAGTTTATTTTACCTACAAGCTAATGGATAATCTAAAAAGATATCAAATATGTCATGATTTAATAACTTATTTTGCAACCTTAATCTCTCTAGAAAAAGTCAATTAGGTCTTATATTTAGGACCAGAGGTAGTATATAGGTATTATAGCTTTTAACCCTCCTTTTTTTTAATGCCAACAATTTTCGAGTTGATTTTAGTCTTCGCGAGGCAAGATAGTGCCTTTTCTTTTGCGTAGAGCCTTCGGTGTCTGGCCACCCTTCGGGGAACCGACTAATCCGAAGTCGCCGCCGAGATTCCCCAATTGGGGGTGACGACTTCCCAAGGGTTCGAACCCATGACCTGGTGGGTACGCGGTGCCTTACCTTCCCCTTTTTTACCAGCTGGTCTACGCCCCCTTGGCCAAGATAGTGTTTTTCTTTTAGGAAATGTGATATCATGATTTGTTTTAGGAAATTATACCGATACTATATAGTAAAGCACAATTAATGTGAACACTTAGACCAATAAATTAAATCGTCATAATCTGAAGTTTTAGAATAATACATATTGTTTTGGTAAAAAAGAAGAAGAATAAATATTAAGCAGAAATTTCATATAAAGTAAATTGAAAAATTGAACATACTTTTGGTGCAAAAATTGTTGGATTATAGATTTTTTAGGACAGTTTATTGGTTTCTTACAATTAGAGATGAGAATGAGTCAGGTCAGACCAGACTTTTATTAATAGGCCTAGACATGAAATAAGGAAATGAAAATTAGGCGTGGCTAGAGCTTGAATGTGGGTTTTTTTCAGACTTAAGTCTGAGCCTTCAATGGACATATGAAGGCTTGAATCCCTTTTAAAGTCCTACTTACAATGTAGGTCTTTAAAAAGGCTTTACATTTCAATAGTTTGCTTTTGATGTAAGGTTTTAACTGGTCTCAAAGTTTACATAACTATTCAAAGGATTTTTGCAGACTTAAAAAACTTATCAAATAATATATATGTGTGTAATATATAATAAAATTATTTATTTAATATTTTTAATACTAAATAGGTCAAGTATGAAGGTTTGTAGATCAGGATTTCATGAAATTGGTTTGACCTATTTGCATAAGGGTTAAGGGTCAAATCTAGCACTCTACTATTGCCAAAAATTCACCCAACATAAACAAGAATTCGATGGCTCAAATGTAGCACATATCTTTTCAAAAATGGCTCAAATCTAGCATTTCCGTCAACTTTAACGAGTTTGACCGTTAAGTTTGACTTGATCATGCCATGACACCCGCCACGTCACCCAGTTTTGCCACGTGGCCTGCCACGTCACCCAACGGGCCCACTTACTATCCATTATTGGGTGACGTGGCGGATGACGTGGAAGACACGTGGCAAAATTGGGTGCCGTGGCATGATCAAGTCAAACTTAGCGGTCAAACCCGTTAAGGTTAACGGAAATGCTAGATTTGAGCCATTTTTGAAAAGATGTGTGCTACATTTGAGCCATCGAATTCTTGTTTATGTTGGGTGAACTTTTGGCAATAGTAGAGTGCTAGATTTGACCCTTAACCCTTTGCATAATAAAGCTTGTAAAAAGGCCTTGACTTAACCTATTTAATAAATAGGTTAGGCCAGGCCGAAGACCACCTATTTAAGGTTTGACCTATTTCCACCCATTCATCGCATGCTTAAAAAATCAACGGGAATATAGTCTAACAATGATTTATATCAACAATCTTATCCATCTGAATAGTATAATAAACGTGGTAAAAAAGTGGAAAGATTGTTGGTCAGAAAAAAGTGGAAAGATGGTGATCTTTGTAATTCATCATGTCGGCTTGATTGGATGATTAATGAATAACTTTGACTATGATATGTATAGGAACTAGGAAGAATAATGTCTTCAGATCGCAATCACAAAGCAAGAATATTAGTAAAACAGACTATCAAATAAATCGCTTAGTTTATAGCTTATTTATTCTAATCTAATATAAAGTCATAAACTAATCTATATTCTAACTTAGTACATAAACATTTTTTTTAAAAAATATTTAACATTTGATATAGTTAAATTTTTATTTAGTCTCCTTACTATCCCTAACTTATTACATTGAGTATACTAAAATCAGGTCTTCTATTTTTTTTTTGATAAAAAAATCAGTCTTCTATTTTATAAATATATTTGAAAGCATTATTTGAATCTTAAACATAAATCTAGCGATATAGAATTGACAAGTCTTTAAATTCCGACTTATAAAAAAAAAAGAATTGACAAGTCTAACTAGAACCCCACTTCGCTTTTTTCTTTGGAACCGAAAGTGAAAAGATTCACCGTTTTGAGAGAGTGGAGCCGTTGGATTCTGCAAAAGGAAATAAACCACTTTCTCGCATTAAATTAAATAGATTAATGAATTAATTACGATGTCGGTCTGAAAAAGCACTTTATATACGATCCTACCATCACTTTTCATGCATCATCACATTTTGGTTGTGCCAAGTTGGATAATACAAGATCATTTAATTTGGTTTTATTTTTGTTTACACGGAGCTAGTTTTGTAAGAATTGAACTGGACCGAACAGTTGGATCGGTCCATCTATTAACTGCTTCACATATCGGTTCAATGGTTATTAATTCGACCGTCAATTTAACATCAGTTTGAGCATTCCGAATGCATTGAACCGTGATCCAATTTCCTCTCTAACTCGCTTTTTGATTCATCTTTTAGAATATTGCATCAAACTAGTGATATTTACCGGTTGGTTAATCAAGAGATTAAATATCGGGTTTGGTTTAGCTTGACATGGATAAAATAAAATATAATTGGGAAATATATGAAGAATCAGGTGCATTGAAATACTGTACAGATAAAGTGGATAAGAAGGAATGTGAGATGATTATTAGGCGCGTGTGGGACGAACCATGTGTTAGGAGTAATGGGAGATTCGCATGTGAAAGTGGAAGAGTTTCATGCCTAACAATGAGAATTGAGATACCATATATGGGATCCTAATTCCTAAATATACTCTATAAGACTTGATATTTTCTATAATGTTTTTATGATGATAAACTAGTTATTTTTTTGGGTAAAGGAGCAAATCTGGCCCCCAAGTAACCACCAAGGAGCGCTGAGTACCCTAAACTAACCACAGGCCCGGATCTGTACCCCAAGTAACCAAGATGTTAAAAAACTACCCCGGTTGGACGGTCAACAACGTTTGACCGTTAGTATGCCTACGTGGCCGCCACGCGAGCACCAGTTTTGCCACTTGGCGCCACGTAGGATAAGTGTGTGGGTCCCACATTAAATAAAAAAAAAAATTACTCCTTCCCTCTTCATCAACCCGCACACCCACCACCAGCCCCACCCCTCCACCTCCCCCCACCACACACCCCACCCCCTTCACCGCCCTCCCTCCCTTCACCTCCCCCCACCACCAGCCCCACCCCTCCACCTCCCCCCACCACACACCCCACCTCCTTCACCGCCCACCTCCCTCCCTTCACCTCCTCCCACCACCAGCCCCACCCCTCCACCTCCCCCCACCACACACCCCACCCCCTTCACCGCCCTCCCTCCCTTCACCTCCCCCCACCACCAGCCCCACCCCTCCACCTCCCCCCACCACACACCCCACCCCCTTCACCGCCCTCCCTCCCTTCACCTCCCCCCACCACCAGCCCCACCCCTCCACCTCCCCCCACCACACACCCCACCTCCTTCACCGCCCACCTCCCTCCCTTCACCTCCTCCCACCACCAGCCCCACCCCTCCACCTCCCCCCACCACACACCCCACCCCCTTCACCTCCCTTCCCTCCCTTCACCCGCCCCACCCCCTTCACCGCCCACCTCCCTTTCCGACGTGGCGTGAAGCGAGTGAGGAGCATGGGAACAGGACCGGAGAGGTTATTGTTGGAAACGTTGAAGTCGAGGCGGAGGGTGAGGAGGCGGTTCAGGAGGGTTAGACCGGCGGGGAAAGAACCGGAGAAGTGGTTGTGGTCGAGGAGGAGGGAGTGGAGGCGGAGGAGGGGGGAGAGGTCGGGGAGGGGCCCAGTGAGGGAGGTGTTGCGGAGGGAGAGGAGGCGGAGGCGGGAGAGGGAGTTGGCGGGGAAGAGGCCGTGGAGAGGGAGGGAGGTGGGCGGTGAAGGGGGTGGGGCGGGTGAAGGGAGGGAAGGGAGGTGAAGGGAGGGAGGTGGGCGGTGAAGGGGGTGGGGTGTGTGGTGGGGGGAGGTAGAGGGGTGGGGCTGGTGGTGGGGGGAGGTGAAGAGAAGGAGGGCGGTGAAGGGGGTGGGGTGTGTGGGGGGGAGGTGAGGGGCGGGGCTGGTGGTGGGAGGAGGTGTTGGGGGGGTGTTTGGCGGGTTGGCGGGTTGATGAAGAGGGAAGGAGTAATTTTTTTTTATTTAATGTGGGACCCACACACTTATCCTACGCGGCGCCAAGTGGCGAAACTGGTGCTCGCGTGGCGGCCACGTAGGCATACTAACGGTCAAACGTTGTTGACCGTCCAACCGGGGTAGTTTTTTAACATCTTGGTTACTTGGGGTACAGATCCGGGCCTGTGGTTAGTTTAGGGTACTCAGCGCTCCTTGGTGGTTACTTGGGGGCCAGATTTGCTCCTTTACCCTATTTTTTTAAAAAAGAAAATAACATTAAATTCTTCTTTTACATCAAGGAGGCTCTCATCAAATGTAATGCAGAGAGTTGATGAAATTGTCCTACTTAATCCAACCTTTGGGGTCAAGTTTTTCTTTATTTCTATAGGTTCTCCCACTTTCAAATATTGGGTTTGGTCACATTTGGAACAAATTGATCCACTTTCTTACTAAATCGTAAAAACCATGAACCAATGTTTTAAACATAATAAACTTACTAAATTGTAGGAACCATGAACAAATGTTTTGAACATAATACTAAAATTTAGGGGACTTGAAACTAAAATGAGAACAAATTAAGCAAGAAATGATTGTATTAACCCATAAAAGTTTTATTGGTTAAGTGAAACTAAATTTGGATGTCGATATTTATGTAAAATCGAATATAGTAAGTAGTATCATTATGTTTAATCTATAAAGGCATATCTATGATAAAAAATAATCTATAAAGGCATATCAGATCTTAATTTCTAGTCAATGACTTTTTTTTTTCAATTTAATGTGGCAAATAATAATGGCATGAGGGTATAAAAAAATTGAATTCCAATCTTTCGCCAACTTGGGACACATTACAAGACCTTATAGTAATCAATAACTTTTTGAAACATTGAATTCTCCCTATTCAAAATCAAAAGAGTTGTTTCCATTTTTATCTATTATTTCTTTCAATAATATTTTGTCTTGAATTATAGTAAGCTCACTTAGCGTGAATATTAAGGTTGTGAATTCAAATCAGTTACTTACTCCCTCTATATCAAAAGTAGAGGTAGAGTAAACTAATATATTCCCTTTCATAGCACCTCACCTAATAGGGACTCGAATTGCATGTACTTTTTTTTTAAAAAAATTGGACAAATATTATTAACATAGTTGGGTTAGAAGCATGGACTTTGAAGATATCACACCACTATATGTTACAAGACCTTTTAATAATCGATAATTTTTTTAGAACTGACATTTCCCCTCCTTCTCAAAATGAAAAGAGTTGTTTCTATTTTCATTTGAAATAAAATAAGGAAAATCAATAAAAGATCTCTATCTAAAAATTTTAATCGATTAAGATCACCTAAAAGGAAACCCATAACTCTGTAGTAAAACTATCTCCAAGCTATAAATAAAAGATAAATCCTTCCATAATCAATAGTTTAACGCTTTTGAATAATAAATGAGAGATATCAATAAATCAACATGATTATGATTTTAACTAACTTAACTAATATTTTCAAATAAAGCAAATTAGATAAATATAGAAAATATATTCTATCTTTAGAATTGAGAGTATATGTTATGTTTTTTTTCGTTTACAAAATTTTAGGAAGCGGTTTGGACTCAACCCAATCTAAGGGCAGGACACCTAACTCATGATCTACTTGGGTCTGTCCCTGTCGGCTCTAGAGCATGACCAGCAAGCCATTTCTGTTTATCCACACAGGTAGGTTACTCCCAGCTTCACTTAGCTACGGAGATGCCTCCCCAAGCGCCGCGATGGAGACACAACAAAGTGTCACTCCCCATAATCGAACTCGCGACGTGGTGGTCAACCAGACGCTCATTGTTCAATCCCTTCGCCACTAAACCCACAGGCGATGGGTCAAAATGCTGTTGTATTTTTCTCATGTTAATTTTTTGCATTCCTTGAAGGACCTTACTTAGATCAAGTTCATTTCTCTAGGTTCTCAAGTTCTTTTAATATAGGAGTGACACGTGTCCTTTTATAACAATGATCCATTCAATTGGTTGTTATAAAAGGACACATGTCACTCCTATATTAAAACAACTTGAGAACCTGGAGAAATGAACTTGATCTAAGTTTTTCCCTTCCTTGAATTGTTGTCAGTTGTCACCATTACATGTTGTATTATGTTTTTAAAAAAGAATACATGGGACAATGGGAGTATAATAAAAGTTTGGTTAAACTTAAACCAGTTTGGTCCCTACTTCCTAATTATAGAGCTGATTATTCGGCCGGTATTCTTGATTTTGACTCCAAACTCGGAGTATCCAGCTCAACAACACAAATATCCACCCTCATAAATCCTTTCTAATTAAAATTAAAATTTATAGAAAACAAAAAACAAAAATAATTTCTCTAAGGCAAGAAAAAACGTGTTCATTTTGTCCTCTCAGCTGGCCCCACCAACCCCCAAGCCGATTCCCTAAATCACACTCAACCCCCACAATTAATATTAAATCAAATTAATTAATATTTAATCTCTCCCTGGGCATATATATATATAAACAAACCACAAGGGTTTTTCATTTCTCCAACAAAAAAAAAAAAAAAACAAAAACCAAAAACCTCTCTGAAGAAATCTCCAAGAAAGCAAACAAAAAGAAGAGTGAAAAATTCAAAATAATTAAGATGACACAGTGGAGTAGGCGAGAAGATAAGCTATTAGAAGAAGCGATAGTGATATTTCCGGAGGGAATTTCAAATCGGTGGGAGAAAATCGCCGGCGCCGTCCCCGGAGCCACCGTGGAGTTAGTTTGGAATCGCTATCACGATCTTCTTCACGACGTCGCCGAAATCGACGCCGGCCGTGTTCCGATTCCGGCCTTCCCTGATTTTCCTCCCTCCTCCGATGAACCTTCTTCCTCCGATTGGAATTCCGCTCACCAGATTTCCTTCAATTCCAAGGGGATTAAGAATTGTGAGACTGATCGTAAGAAAGGCACGCCTTGGACTGAGGAAGAACATAGGTTTGTGATTTCGTTGTTTAATTTGTTGATTTTAGGGTTTTTGATAAAAATTTGTTTTTTGTTTGAAGTTTTTGTTTTTTTTGGAATTCGTCTGTCCTTTTGATTTTTAGAAAGAAGTGTTTTAGTTTATGAGATAAAATATGATGAATTTTAAGTGTTAGAGAGATTCCTATGTGGATTTCAGTTCAATCTTCTTCTGTAGGACTCCAAGTTTAGTTTTTTTGATAAATGCATAAAAAATTAGATAAGTTAATTTGCCTGAATTTTTATGTAAGTTGTTTATTTGAATCATGAACTAACATACTAGTATAATCTAATAGTAATGATGAATTGCTATATTCAACGTGCTTATTTGCTCATTGAAAAAGTCAACAGGGTTTTGTATCTGGTGACGAAGGAAGTGTATTACAGTTTACTTTTCACCTAAAAATGTGATTTACATTTTCCATATTCCATTTTTTTTTATTCATTTACCATCATATATTGACTTATTGAGTGTATGTAATATATATTACAAAATAACCTTACCAAGGCCTAGTTGGCATTGACCAGCTGGTAAGAAGGCGGCGACTTCGGATTAGGCCCCCGGATTAGGCCCCCGCCCTTCCCCTTCGGGGCCAGACACCAAAGGCTCTAACAAAAAAAAACTTACCAAGAGTTAAAATTAGATGCCAAACCAATCAATCACACTTGATGCTTTCACTATACTAACGTTTTTTAATTGTACTTACATGATTGGAGTTTGTCCTATTCAAAGTGTTAGTCGGTTGGAGCCTATGGCTTGTTTTGGCTAGTCTTCTTTGGCCATTGTCCATTGCCCTGTTTTGGTTTGTTTAACTTCTTGTACTTGTGTGGGGAATGAAAATAATGAAATCCTTATCCTTTTCCTGTGCCTTTTGAGTTGTCATATTCGTATCATTTTGATTTGATTGGTAGCCTGATTATATTTATGTCCATTTCATAGGCTGTTTCTGAGAGGATTGGAGAGATATGGCAAGGGAGATTGGAGAAGCATTTCGAGAAATGTTGTGGTGACAAGAACACCAACTCAGGTAGCCAGTCATGCTCAGAAGTATTTTAACAGGCAGAGGGAAAAATCAAAGAAAGAGAGGAAAAGAGCAAGCATCCATGATATCACAACTGCAGATAACAATGTTGAAGTTGAACCTCTAGATCAAAACCAGATTGCCCCTCCAAGCCTTCAAACTCAGATTGTATCTTCCTCTGGCCTTCCAGTGCAACATCAGCCATCCCCAATGCTTCAATTTGACCCTCAAAATCCTTCTCTTGATCAATCTCTTGGGTTTGGGTACCCAAACTTTGCTTTCCCAATCTAGAGATTGTACATGTTATGCACTTTAGATATAGAAATGACTTCATTCATCCTATATCGCAAGTTTTTGGAGCATTTGTCTCTAAATTAAACTGTATAGATGGCTTCATATATCAACAGCTAGAATTAGCCACCAAAACCCCAAGGACTTGACAAATAGGATGAATGAAGTCATACAAAACATGCAGATTATTTAGTAGCAGGCTGATTAGTCCCGATTACATATACTTCTTCAATATATAGGTTTTGAAATGACGTATATGCTCTGTATATATTTATCCTGATTCATCTTATTTGTCAAGTCTATAGGATGTTGATGGCTAAGCCAAATAATTGTCTCTTGAAAGGTGTCACTTGTTGCTGTGGCATATAGTTTAGGTTGAATTCAAATGGTATATCTTTTTGTTCAGGAGGGCAAGATTTTATATATATATATATATATATATATATATATATATATATATATATATATATAATTGAAACTCGGTGGCAGTGATATTGCAATGTGCGCTTTGTTTCCTTCGTGAGGTTAACATTGTTGACTACTGTTCTATATGAGTGGTTGATAATGAGATGGCTATTAGAGCTTTCCCCATAGGCGGTTACACGTGGAAAATATATGAAGAGTCAAGAAACGTGGAGAAAGGCATGTGGTGCCACGTGCGTTTGGTAATAAGTATCAATGACATCTCTTGTTTTTTTTTTCTAGCCGAAGTTGAACAATACAAGTAACTTCACCAAATTTCACATATGAATAGACCTTTGCCTGGTTAACTTCAACCTAACTATGTTATTTTCTTAGGAAGAATTAAGTTGTATGGTTCGTAGGAAAAGAAAAAATATTTATTAAGAGTAATTTTAAAATCTATATTTACTCAAAACTACGAAATATAATCAAATAAATTTTCATTGCAAAAAAAATTGGTCGGGACGTGAATAGGGATGAGTAGTCTTGTCCTAGTGCTTATTGTCAATGAAGTGATCTAAATCTACATATGGAAGATCTCTTTTTTTTTTTTGGTAACAGGAAGATCTCTTTGATGGAAGAAGCAATGTTTTCACATTATGTACCATGTTCAATGAGGTTCACAGATTAGATATTAGATAAGTGAAGAAAACATGTTACATGAAACACACGATGCAAACTTTTTTTATGTATCCAATTGGATGCCTTTTATGAGCTAATGATATTTGCAACAAAAGTTGGCAGATTTGCCATACTTGTGACTTGCCACAAGTGGTTTAACTTCATGCCTAGATGAATAATGCTTCAATCTAGATGACTCTATTGGTGTGTTGATCTCACCCTTCTTTTCAACAATGTATACATGAGTATATTTGTTATTGAATTTTAGCAAATTAGACACCCTTCATCATGTTCAAGATCTATTAGTAAACTAGGGTCAAACCTCACTGTATACTTTAATGTCTCAATTTCTTTAACATTATCTTTCATATAATCTACAATTGATATGAATTGTTTGTATGTCAATCTTTGTATTAGACTCTTAGCCTTTATTCTTCCTGAAGTGCAGCTTGCCCATTTCTCAGCAGTTCTTGATGAACTCATCGATGAGTAAAAATTTGGATATAAATATAATCTAGACTCACATCCTCTAAAATCTTAAGTCCAGTAATTGATTTTTTTTCCTACACCCCACTACATGAGGGCTCCTTACTGTTCCTTCTAGGCCTAACTAGTTATTTGAGTTGGACTTATCAGAGTATATGCGTGTTTAAATCTTTCTTTCATTGAAGGGTTTGGGAAGAAATTATTTGTAAGCATGTGTTTAAAGAGAAATGTTTTTTTAATTAGGGGTAGAGACTTAAAGATCTAATCGATACAAGGGGATTAGGGATGAAACATTTGTGAGTTTAATCTTTAAAAAATTAAAGAAGTGGTGCTGCGATATTGTATTAATAAAAAAAGGAATATAATATATAAAATAAAAGTGTAAGAAATATTAATCAATAACTTTTAACCCAACTCCTCTAAATTTAATAATTTTTGATTACAAAAATTTGAAGTCCATTAAAAAATGGATAAGTTAAGTCTTAAGTTCATCTAAAGATGTTAAGAGCATAATAAAAGGATAATGGCCAAAACTTAAATTATGAGAGATGAATATTCATATATTAGTGGAAAAACAAATCAACGATATCTAAAAATTAATTTGTCACAAAATCTACCAAATTACTCCTCCTATTCATAATATAAAAGCTCTAAATTTGAATGATTTTGTTTCAAAATATAAGAGCTAATCTTAGAATCTCTCCTCCTTTAATACATTTTTCTTATTTTACCCATAAATATCTTTCATTTTTATTAATATTTATGTATTTCTTCATCTTAAAGTTTCATAATAAATGTAGCTTATATTGAGAAAAAAAAAAAAAATTAACCTAGACAACTAAGTAACTTTCATTTCATATGTTTACTTTTAATTGTGTTTTACAATATAAGGTGATATAAGAGTGGGTGTGTGTCGTGTGCCAAGTTTGTTGTGGAACCATGTATCATCCGACGAGAGGTGGTGTTCGCGGTGGTCGAGATCGTAAGTCTTCATTTTTCTATTTTACCTTTCCTTTCTCATCCTTTCCCCTTTTCAATCCACCGATATTTCTCGAATTCAAAAACTACCTCATCACATGATGGGGTCCTCTATTTTTTGTTTCTTCCTATTTTTAATCTGTTGGTATGATCTATTCGAAATGTTTCTTGTTTTTTTTTGGTTTAACTTTTCTTTTTAATAGTCTTAAGATTGGGATTTCAAGAATTTAAAATTGAATTGCGGGATCTGACATGAGCTGTTCGTCTTACACATCCTAGCTTTTTGTAAGTTGACAGTTTAGTGATTAAGTTTGTGAGTAAAGATAAGATTTTTAGGAGGAGCTTTCTTATGGGTGTTATGAATTTTGAGTTTATGATAATGGGGTGTATGTTTCATGCCATGACCTTTTTAAAATTCAGCTCCACAGGATGCTTCTGCATACATAATACTCTTGCAATAAATGTCTTGGGAATATTACAAAGGCAGTGTTGTGAGCCTCTTAATTCTGTTGCCTGATGAAACAAACCCTTTTTCAATTAATATCATTATGCAGGTGCCAAAGTATAGGTAAGGCTGTGGGGTCTGAGGTCGTAAGTTCGAATCAGCCTCTATGCATAAAGTATAAGTGAGATTGCCTAGTATATTTTACTCTCCAGCATCCTCACCAAGTGGGGACTAGAACTCGGTTGAGCCTTTTATCCGGTGCCAAAGGTGCTATCCTTATGCTTAAGCAAGTGCCTTTTGGAAACTGATTGAAGCCAGCTATTCCCATAGTATGAGAGGCATCAAGTCTCTGTGTTGTCATTTCGCCTAGACTTCTATTGGTGTTAAGAACATTAGATAGGTTTGATAAAAAAAAGAGAGCATTAGATAGGTTTGATAAAAAAAAAAGAGCATTAGATAGGTTTGATAAAAAAAAGAGCATTAGATAGGTTTGATAAAAAACAAGAACATTAGACAGGTCATACTCATATGTATTGTATGGAAGAAACTACTTCCTAGAGAGGACCATAGTGGCATGCTTCTTTGTCGTGGGTTACTAGTTTTTGCCACCAAGACTGAGATTGATGTCTTGCCCTTTAAATGTATGATGATGATTGGAACATATGAGGAAAGGGATGCAGTTTGAGGGGAGGGAGAATGAAAGGATGGGATTTTAAAGGAGGGAGGTCAGAGTAGTTCAATAGTTTAATTCCTTAATGTTAGGGGAATAAAGTAACCCTCAAAGTGTTATACTTGAATGATAAGATCATAACAGCTAAATGCTTAGGGAAAAATCGAGGAAAGGAGAAATAATTTTTTGTAGAATAATATACTGTTAGGAAGGTTTGAGCAATCCTAGAATTGTACTTTTCAAAATCTAGTTTCTTAGGAGGACCTCTGGTACAAACCAAATGCGTAATTGCTTCTCAAATTCATTCTCTATTTATAATATCATCAAATAATAATAGTAAAACAGTAACAGTAGTTAACTGAATAATCACAAAGCTGACAAACTGGCATATTGGTGCTTTTAACTCTTAACATGGAAAGATGTCCATCTTTTCCCTGTCCCTCATGTTTCTCCCATTCTGTAGTAACTGCCTAGGCTCTATATTCTGCTCATAACTTTCCTCCCTTGTCACGACTGGATTTCAGTTGCATTTCATGTAGGGAGTTTATTTTTGATAATCAACCTTCAAATCTGGATCAATTTATTGACTTATTATGCATTTCTTGTGATGTACAGAATTCAGTTGGGATGATGTTAAAGTTGATAAACATAGGGAGAACTATCTTGGCCACAGTATCAAGGCCCCAGTTGGCAGATGGCAGAAAGGTAAAATCGATTATTATTCCAAGTCTACAGTTTCATGTAGAATTCTGTATGTTCTCGGATATATGTGATTGCTTAGTTTCAAGGGCATAAATGTATAACTACTATTGCTTTAAGATAGGATTTGGTACTTTCAAGGGCATCTCTGTGTGTGTCTATTTTCTGCTCATTTTGGAACTTCTTTTTTCACTCTGTATATTCTCCCTCATAGAACTTAAATGCACTCTCCATTATGTTATTTAGTAGAATGGGGAAAATATTATTCTTGAGAAGTTCATTCATAAATTTACGCTCTGTCAGTGGTTTTACTAATCTCCTCATAGGACCCTATAATGCTGATGGATAATAAATAATTTTTAATAAAGATTGTTTATAGAGTTAGTTGTTTCTTGGACAGCATCAAGTAATAAGATTTCAAATTTGAAATTAAGTTATCTGTTCACTATTGATTTGGTCATTTAAATTTCCATGGTTGGATGCGTACAACATTGTACTGAATATATGGGCATATCTTGATTGTCATTGTTTTTACAAGGAAAGAAATATACTATTGATGCAAAAAACAACAGATTAAAAAGGAAATCAGCCTAACTTATTTGTTACCCCATTCCTTGAATAGAAAGAGAGGGCATGCTGATCAATTTTATCACCTTTTTAACGAGTGCTTTGAATCTTATTTGTTTATTTTAAGTTCAGGCAAGGATCTACATTGGTATGCAAGGGATAAAAAGTCCATGGATGCGGAGATGGAAGCTGCAAAAGAAGAAATCAAAAGAATTAAGGAAGAAGAGGAGCAGGCAATGAGGGAGGCCCTTGGCTTAGCTCCTAAGCGTGCCAGCCGTCCTCAAGGTAATAGGCTTGATAAACATGAGTACTCAGAACTGGTGAAGCGTGGGTCTACAGCTGAGGATGCAGGTGCAGGCCATGCTGAGGCAGTAAGGGTTGATGGCCTTGGTTTTTCAAGGTAAATTAGTTGGGCATACAATGGAATATTCCGTTTATTTTCATCCACTTTTGGTGATTTTGTTGCTTATTCTTCTGTACATAATATATGAAATGAATTAGAGGATTAAAAGTGTGTGCATGCCAGTTCTTCACTGGCATGTATAACTATAGGCTTAACATATTTTGTAGAGTCTAAAGCATGAATAGAGGTTCTTAGCCAAATATAATGCAACTTGCTGGGTTCCAAGAATTAGTCCCTTTGTGTGACCAATGACATCTGTATCATGCTCTATGTCTCAAACTGGACTGATGACTGTTGATCCATAGCAGATCTTGGTAAGCCATATCAAACTCAGCAACACCAAATCATTGTAGAAGATAGCCATTCTTCTTTTTGTGACAATATTATACGATGGAGCATGCTGGAATATTGACACTTCATTCCTTTTTCGCTGACACTATTAACCTCGCACCTTCTAAGAGCAGGTTACATGTGTGTTGGACTGTATACTTAGATTTATGGAGAATAGATTCTCTGCACGATGAGCTTAATGTTAACTTGATGAAGTGGTAAAGGTGCTGGGTTTTACAGACACCCTCTTTAGTGCTATTGACTCTTCTCATCACTTAGCTGTGGAATGACTGTATTTTTTTTTTTAAAAAAAATCTCACCCACCACTGACTTGATTCACGTTTGTAGATTGAATTTACTAAAAATTTCATGTGAATGATATCTATCTGCAAAAGACCTTATTGCCTTATTTCAATAATTTTACCCAATATCCCTGCAGAGCACCCCGCCCTTGGGATGAATCTAGTTCATCAATGCCTGCAATCACAGACAGTCCACCAAAAGTGGAAGAAGAACCACCTATAGCAGTTCAAACGGCTAGGAAGACTGAAGAAGAAGAATCAGAAGATGAAAAGAGTAGAAGAAAAAGGAGGCGTCGTGAGGAGAAGCAAGAAAAGGAAGAGAGGCGAGAACGGCGCGAGAAGAGGCATTCTCGTGATTCAGATGACAGAAAGAAACATAGGAAAGACAAGGAGAGGAGGAGGCATGATTCTGATTGATAATATTTGCTGTTCTTCTGTAGCTTTCTTAATCAATTCATGCCAAGTAACTTGCTCATTCTATTGTGTTCACCTGATAATGATATACGACTTTACTGTATATTGGTAAGATTTTATTAGATATCGTATTTTATGATGGAAACTTATGCACTGTTCTTAATTCTCAGTTTTACGGTTATTACCTTGCATATCTGAGTTATGTTTGGGAATTGGGGTTGTGTTTGGATTAACATGCAAACATCAATAATTTTCAAGTCTTAGTGAATATCATCAATAATTTGTTAGAAATTACAAATTACAAAGTATTCAAATAAAGAAAGGAAATGTAATTCAACTAGGCACGGCACAACTGGCATAGTAGTTGTGCTCTTTAAAATAAAGCGAATGTGCCTATAAGGGTCACCTTCCGTTACTTTGGATTTGACAAGTTGAGGATTTTAGTCATTGGACTCACTCCGGTGATACCCTTGTGCTATAAAAAAAGGGAAATTTGCATTCTAGTCCCTGGGAAGGGAAATTATTACTTGAAGGTCCCTACACATTCCAAAATAATTATCAAGTCCCTTAGGTCTTTCCTGCAATTATTTGCTTATGTGCAATGACCATTTTGCCCTTATGAAAGCATGAAAACCCAAAACATGCACAAGATAAAATTCAGGGACTTGCTACCGCGGGTGTGCCTACTTGCTACCGCAGGCTTAGGGACTTGCTACTGAGATGTTAAGTGACCAACATTCCCTCCCAAGTGTCATTCATATCTGAGGGCCCTTTAATAAAGCCAGTGACCACTTTTTGTTATTCCCCCGATATGTGCCACACCATGTTTTTCAAAAACCATTTTATTCACATGGGATGAGAGGGACTAGTCAGGGACTTGCTACCGCGGGTGTGCCTACTTGCTACCGCAGGCATGGGGACTTGTTACTGTGTTTACAGATCAGCAAACCTGCAGTAATTGGGTCCAGACCTGTCTGCAGTAACATGTCAGCGGATGTGTAGTACCAATCTCCCTTTAGAAATGATGAAATGCAAATACTCACACTTGACATAAATTAATCATTCATGTAGAATCTCACTTACATCCCTTACTAGTCCTTCCCTCCCTCCCTCCCTTCCCTCCCTCCCTCCTTTCTCATGTTACTAACAAACACAATCTTGAGGGATTCTCCTTTGCAAGAGCTTCCTTCTTAACCAAGCCCTAATAGTAATCCCCACTCTAATGAGAGATTTCTCGCAAGCCTTAATCTTCCAAAGAAAATGAGCCTCCTTCCGACTTCAATGTCATGCACTTCGATTCTAAGCCCCCGCCCTCGCCCGCCGCCAAATTGAAGAGCCCTCTTCTCCCCTGCCTTCCTTCTTCCGATCCTCTCAAGCGTAAGCTCAATATGGATACTCATCGGCTTAATTCAGCCCTCGCAACCTCTGATTCTGGTGTTAAGGTATCTTTAACTTCTTCAATTTTATGTTTTGTGTTTTCCGTACGAGGACTAGGTTTTGTGGATTTCAAGGATACTTTTTTATTTGTTAGGTTGTTGCGAGGATGAAGAGTCCCTATGATAAAAAAAAATGAGATGAAGAGTCCTCTCTTAATTCTTTTTCTTGTCTGGAATACATTCAGACTTTATTATACTAGCTACTTTTATCTCCCATTTTATGTGAATTGTTTTGCCCCTGATTTATTTATTTTTGTTGTCTCACGGTTTTGCAGAAAAAAAGGGGGTACTTGACAATCTATGATGATAAGCAAACCCATTTCATTATATTAGAAATTAAAAAATGTGGTATACAATGTTTTCTGCCTTCCCACTGATTCCCGCCCATCTCTTGACATTTATTGCTTCATCACATCACTTGCTTCCTGCTTTCTTGAAACAAGACAGCTAATATGGGCCTATGATATAGTAGTCCTTCAGAACCACCTAGCCTTTTTAGCTTTATTGCATTTCATTCATGTATGATTTCCCTCTAAAATAATCCCCTCATTTTTAAAAAACTGATGTATTTCCCCTCCTGTCATACATGTTCTTTTTGTCTATTTAAAGGCCTCTCCTTCCCTTACAAACCACTTCCCATAGCCTCTCTTGCCTTTATCGCTTTCTTGCCATAAATTAGTTGGTTGATACTTTTCAATTACATTTTCCTTAGGTGTGAGTTTGTAGGCTATATCAGAGTTCATTTGATGTGTTCTGTTGGTGCATCATGGTGTGTATAGGTCATACTAGCTTAGCTTAACATCATTCACTGATTGACATACTGCAATTCAAGTTGATGTGATGTTTATGAATGAAATCAGAAGAGCAAGCTGAAGTTAATGGATTTTTAGTCTCTATACACTCCAGGATACCGTGAGCTCATTCCAGGTACTTCTGCTTAAAAACCTTACCTAACAGATATGCTTTAAGTATGAACTGAAACCAAAAGCTTGAGAGGAGAGACTAAAGAAACGTGTGGTAGAAAATAGGAGATCAGATAGAAACCTTTGGAGGAAACCGTTTTAGCAGGATCAGTAGTGTCTGAGAAATCAAATTTCAAAACCGTGGAACAATGGCAACATACTCCAATAATCTGCATCGATAATAAACAATTTAAGAATGTTACATGCAAAAACTTGTGTCAAAGAAAACAAAATAAAAACATTACAAATTGTACCTCTCAATTTCATCAAGAATAATTATATTCAATGGTGATTTGTATGCATCCTCAAAAAGCTGTTAAAAAACAAGTATAGTAAAGGCCTTGGAATTTAAACAATTGGGCAACAGGTTAGGGAATTTACAGTTACCCCAAATCATCGTCTCTACACAGCAGTTAATGGACTAAAAATGATTAATTAAAGATATAATAAAAATCTAAAAGTCATACTCAGAATATGTTTCGGTGAATTCCACAATATGTTTCTTTTGAAAATCATCATTTTTTATCTAAACATCAAGTTTCTTGTGACACTTGGCATGTTATTTTGATGGTTCTGTATATTTTATCTCTTTGTTACCTAATTGTCTATTCTCAATTGTTAATGTGTACTTGAATGGTTATGTGAATTTAGAATATGCCTTTGTATGTTTTCACTCCTCAACAATACCAAATGGTGATGTTGAATATTAATTTTAGATCTTTGTAGCTGCACATTCCTATTATTTGATATGATGGATATTGTTCTGTCTAGTCATTGTTTTTAATTGTGATGGGATGGTGATGGTAATGGAAGTTGTAAAAGAAATCTTGTATTTTGATATTGTTTTGTGCTGAATACTGTTATACCCTAATGCTTCAAATCATGGTGTAAAATTGATGCCCCTTATATTTAGATTATACCATATCTATGTTAGGTGTGAGTTGGTTGCCTATATCGTAGTTCATTTGAAGTGTTCTGTTGGTGCATCATGGTGCTTATAAGTCATACTATCTTAGCTTAACATCATTCACTGATTGACATATTGCAATTTAAGTTGATGCGATGTTTATGACTTCACAGGGGATGGGTTAGGTGTGATGTTTTGTAGCTGTTAATATGGGAATATTAACACTGTTATACCTATGATATTTTTTGTAATATGGGCATATTAACGCTGTTCAGATGCAGTTCATAATGTAAAAGTCAAATAGAAATAAGATAACTTTCAAAGCTTTCTGTAGTTGGTTAGGTGGTAAGTCTTTTCTAATCAAAATCTTACTGTAGTTGCTCTCTCCAATGTACCATACCAAAAAAAAGGAATACATAGTTGGTACCTATGGAAAGCATATAATTTTTAGTATCTTCTTGTATGTCATCATATATCTTTATTGCAGACCTACTCTCTCATTCTGCTATCTCCTTCTGAAGGCTCTATCTCAATTCCTTACTATACCTGTTCTCTCATAATGATGTAGACGGTCATATATAACATGAATACACAGTTGGTACATGTGCATACTCTAAAGAATTTTTAGTATCATATTGTACATGATCATAGATCTTTGTTGTAGGCTATGCTTCTTTTACTTTTTGGATAGAGGGACTTTGATGGCTGAAAAGACCAAACTTCTCATTATGCTACAGCTGCAACAATGAACTTTTTAACAAGAGACAAATTATGATTGCCAAAATCTTCACTTTAACTTCTGTTTAACAATCTTTGCCTTTCTAATTTGTTGTTTTGGCAATGGATTGATTGGAATTTCCCGTGTCTAGTAGTTAATACAGCATTTGTCTGATATTTTAGTCCTTTTTTTTATCATTATGATATTTTAGTCTTGAAACACCAAGTATTTGTACCAGGGGCTATATCTCGATAAAATGTATTATGATAAAAGCAATGGATTGATCGGAGTTGCCTATTTGGGTAGGCCTGCATCTCGTAAATATCTTACCGATATTATTTTTTATTGCTCATTTGTAGACTACACTTTGAGTACTTTTTTCCATCAAGGACATAGATTTTTGTACAAAACATAGCGATGTCTTTTGTGTCCAATATTGCTGAGGTTGATTTATTAAAGGAGAAAATGTTTCCCTTGACCTAATGCCCTTGACTTATGAATGTGCCATTCATTTGTTTAATGTAGATGCTCAAAGCATATGTGACCCAACCACTTTTTTTTTTGAAACAAAACACATAAAAATTCCTTCTTTCTTTATTTTAGCACTAACTCTATATTTATTAATGTGTCTTTCATTTACTTCTCTTAACCGCGCGAAGCGCGGGGAACCCTTTTAGTTGTCATCTTCATTTTATCTTTTAAACCCAGCATTTTTTCAGCCCAAAAAAAATCAGTATTATGACTTTCTACAAAAACCTTTTAGTTGTACTTGCTATTTTATTTTCATTGTACATCTCCGCAAAAATATTGTTCAACAATTATAAGAAATTGTTATATGCTCTTCTATTTAAAAACGTTAATGGAAATAATGCTCCCACTCGTTCCGCGGGTTTATTTGCTAGTTGAAGTTCAAACAAGAAGTGAAAATCCAAATGCAGTCCCACAAGGATTTCTAAAAAATTAAGATGGACTAAGCAAAGCCAAAGATCACACGCCAAGGGAAATTCCACTATTGAAATAAAGATAGAATAAAGCGAGCAACCACCTACCCACTCAAATGGTCAAAGCTGAAGGACTATATGGTAAATCAATCTAAGTTTTTCATTACTAGAAGCAAAAACTTCATTCTTATTCTTCAAAATTTAATTTTAAGTTCAATTTAGTCCTCCAATTTATTTTAAAGTTTCTCATAAACAGCCTATATAAATGCACGTGTGATTTTTTAAGGCAACGCAAGTACGCAACGAGGCATATTTGTTCACAACAAACCAACTCAAGTGTTAAGGTAGTTTCCCTTATTATTGGTAAATTAATCATTCATCCTTGTACTAAGCTCAAGGAGTAATAAGGAGGGTAATAAAATTATGGTACTACAACACCTCTCATTCCTTTATACTATAAGATATTGTCAATGACTTGCTAAAAAGATTTTTACAAAAACAACATGAGTACTGAGAAATAGATTTACATGAATTTCTTTTTCACCAAAACATACATTAGTTCATTTAACTTATAAGTTAACACAGTAATTTAATGATGTACCAAATATGTCATACTTATGTACCCTCCCATCCTTATTACAAGATCCAAAAATTGATTTACAAAAATATAAAAACATGTCTTGACTTCCATAATTATTTAACACAATTTTCCTATTTGGCCCCTACTTACCAATACTATGTTTTAATACCAGTACTCATTAATACTCCTACCTATAATTTTCTCTCATGATAAGTAAAAGTGATATTAAGAAAAAAGTTACTCACTCCAATTGTAATATAAGAAACAAGAAATTTGAATGATTTTGATCTAAAATATAAGAACTCATCTTACATTCTCTATTCGTTTAATGCCATTTTTCCTAACTTATCCAAAATTATCCTCCATATTTATTAATGCTTTTGTATTTATCTTTCTTAAACATATCATAATAAATTCAGCTCAAAAAAAGTTTAGTTCAAAAAAACATATTATAATAAATATGGACAATATTTGTTTGGTCAAGATTAAATATGAACAATATTGAGAAAAAAAATTAATTACAGACACTCAATTAAATTTTACATATTACATTAATAAGTGTATTTTATCATATGAACTCTTGTATCACGGAGTAGAGCTAGTATAGTGTTGTAAGTATCAGAATCAATATACTAATCAAGGGAGAATGACCATTTGCTATTGGCCAAAACACTGTTCATTAGGCGTGGCATCCATGTGTCATCTGCTGTACAAAATTGGCCCCACTTTGTTCACACATTTTTCCCTTTCCATGCCACGTTTGCACTGCTTCTACATATTCATTAGAGAGAGAAAGTCATATTTATTCTCACCTTTTCACCTTTTCCTTTTGGTGACATTGGGTCCCACTGACCACCACTTATTTATTTGCCTGACAAATGATATCTTTCCACTCAATCTCTTCCCAATTTCAAAGGAGATCAGGCATCACTGTTCACGGGTTGTTTATTGTTTGTACTCCTCAAAATAATATTTCAAATGTATGTTGTGGGCCTACAGGGTTGAAGCTTCTCTGACAAGCTTTATGTTTCATGAAGAAGACCTAAGGTTTCATATTCACTATCACTGACACATAACCCTCCCTGCGAACTCTCTCTCTGGATCACTCTCAAGCAAATCAAGGACTCCCATACCCCCATGTGCTCTTTCCTTTCTCCAGCTTCTTCCTCACTCTTTTTTCTCTAAATGATTTCTTCTTCATTTCTTCCTCACTTTCATTTTGCAAAATCTGTCAACCCTTTCCATTTTCGTCTTCTTTTTTCACTACATCATTCGTTCTTCATCATCATCACTATCTTCTTCGTACGAGAGAGGGCAAATGAGACGGTTTGATCACTATCGCCGGCGAAGTCGATGTTGCGACGTGTTTTTGGAGGCTGAGGTGGTTTTTTTGGATGATGGGTAATTTCTTCTGCTTATTTCCCTTTATTTCTGGATATTTCGTTTGCATCTTCAGAGCTTAACAAGAGTTTCTAATGATGTGGGGGATATATAGGGTTTCCTGTGGATTCATCGATTTATCACTGCAAATCTTTGGGGAAGGCTGGGAGATTTTGTGCTCTATCAAGATCAAGTTTTTTTAAGGTATTTTTTTCATCTCTTCATTTTTTTCTCATAATGTTTTTGAAATCCTATGATTTATGACTCAAATAATTTTCAAATGATAATTGTTTCTCATGAAGACTTTGTTTGAAATCCTGTGGATTCTTTTCTTTTTCTCATGATGCCTTTGTTCAGTGAATCTTGAGGCGGCTTTTGAAGGATGGCACATGATAATTGTTAATCTTTGTATACTATGGGCGTGACTAATTGGTGATTATTTTATACAAGAAGGTTTATGAAAGTTGGGTTTGAAATTCACCCGGATAAAAAGGGAGGCTTTCCTCTACCTTTTCAATACACTATTAACTGCATTTTGCCACTCAATGCTCATGATAATTGTTAATCATTTGTTTTAACATGCTATTTCTGTTTAACCTTAAGATTACAAGAAAAGGCTCTGATGGAAATTCTAATGGTGAGAAGTGCCTAAAATTTTTGGGGAGATACAGAGCAACATTTCTTTGTGCATTTGGTATACAGAGAGCAATGTTGCTTTGTCTTAGATCCTTCACTCCAATATGAATTTCAATCGGGAACTTTTTCCAATTTGAAAAAAAAAATTTCATGCTGGGATTGGTGAATGTTTGGATTATAAGCTTATGCCTTATGGAGTTCACAATTATAGGGTGATCATGAAGGGAGAATGACCATTTGCTATTGGCCAAAACACTGTTCATTAGGCGTGGCATCCATGTGTCATCTGCTGTACAAAATTGGCCCCACTTTGTTCACACATTTTTCCCTTTCCATGCCACGTTTGCACTGCTTCTACATATTCATCAGAGAGAGAAAGTCATATTTATTCTCACCTTTTCACCTTTTCCTTTTGGTGACATTGGGTCCCACTGACCACCACTTATTTATTTGCCTGACAAATGATATCTTTCCACTCAATCTCTTCCCAATTTCAAAGGAGATCAGGCATCACTGTTCACGGGTTGTTTATTGTTTGTACTCCTCAAAATAATATTTCAAATGTATGTTGTGGGCCTACAGGGTTGAAGCTTCTCTGACAAGCTTTATGTTTCATGAAGAAGACCTAAGGTTTCATATTCACTATCACTGACACATAACCCTCCCTGCGAACTCTCTCTCTGGATCACTCTCAAGCAAATCAAGGACTCCCATACCCCCATGTGCTCTTTCCTTTCTCCAGCTTCTTCCTCACTCTTTTTTCTCTAAATGATTTCTTCTTCATTTCTTCCTCACTTTCATTTTGCAAAATCTGTCAACCCTTTCCATTTTCGTCTTCTTTTTTCACTACATCATTCGTTCTTCATCATCATCACTATCTTCTTCGTACGAGAGAGGGCAAATGAGACGGTTTGATCACTATCGCCGGCGAAGTCGATGTTGCGACGTGTTTTTGGAGGCTGAGGTGGTTTTTTTGGATGATGGGTAATTTCTTCTGCTTATTTCCCTTTATTTCTGGATATTTCGTTTGCATCTTCAGAGCTTAACAAGAGTTTCTAATGATGTGGGGGATATATAGGGTTTCCTGTGGATTCATCGATTTATCACTGCAAATCTTTGGGGAAGGCTGGGAGATTTTGTGCTCTATCAAGATCAAGTTTTTTTAAGGTATTTTTTTCATCTCTTCATTTTTTTCTCATAATGTTTTTGAAATCCTATGATTTATGACTCAAATAATTTTCAAATGATAATTGTTTCTCATGAAGACTTTGTTTGAAATCCTGTGGATTCTTTTCTTTTTCTCATGATGCCTTTGTTCAGTGAATCTTGAGGCGGCTTTTGAAGGATGGCACATGATAATTGTTAATCTTTGTATACTATGGGCGTGACTAATTGGTGATTATTTTATACAAGAAGGTTTATGAAAGTTGGGTTTGAAATTCACCCGGATAAAAAGGGAGGCTTTCCTCTACCTTTTCAATACACTATTAACTGCATTTTGCCACTCAATGCTCATGATAATTGTTAATCATTTGTTTTAACATGCTATTTCTGTTTAACCTTAAGATTACAAGAAAAGGCTCTGATGGAAATTCTAATGGTGAGAAGTGCCTAAAATTTTTGGGGAGATACAGAGCAACATTTCTTTGTGCATTTGGTATACAGAGAGCAATGTTGCTTTGTCTTAGATCCTTCACTCCAATATGAATTTCAATCGGGAACTTTTTCCAATTTGAAAAAAAAAATTTCATGCTGGGATTGGTGAATGTTTGGATTATAAGCTTATGCCTTATGGAGTTCACAATTATAGGGTGATCATGAAGGGAGAATGACCATTTGCTATTGGCCAAAACACTGTTCATTAGGCGTGGCATCCATGTGTCATCTGCTGTACAAAATTGGCCCCACTTTGTTCACACATTTTTCCCTTTCCATGCCACGTTTGCACTGCTTCTACATATTCATCAGAGAGAGAAAGTCATATTTATTCTCACCTTTTCACCTTTTCCTTTTGGTGACATTGGGTCCCACTGACCACCACTTATTTATTTGCCTGACAAATGATATCTTTCCACTCAATCTCTTCCCAATTTCAAAGGAGATCAGGCATCACTGTTCACGGGTTGTTTATTGTTTGTACTCCTCAAAATAATATTTCAAATGTATGTTGTGGGCCTACAGGGTTGAAGCTTCTCTGACAAGCTTTATGTTTCATGAAGAAGACCTAAGGTTTCATATTCACTATCACTGACACATAACCCTCCCTGCGAACTCTCTCTTTGGATCACTCTCAAGCAAATCAAGGACTCCCATACCCCCATGTGCTCTTTCCTTTCTCCAGCTTCTTCCTCACTCTTTTTTCTCTAAATGATTTCTTCTTCATTTCTTCCTCACTTTCATTTTGCAAAATCTGTCAACCCTTTCCATTTTCGTCTTCTTTTTTCACTACATCATTCGTTCTTCATCATCATCACTATCTTCTTCGTACGAGAGAGGGCAAATGAGACGGTTTGATCACTATCGCCGGCGAAGTCGATGTTGCGACGTGTTTTTGGAGGCTGAGGTGGTTTTTTTGGATGATGGGTAATTTCTTCTGCTTATTTCCCTTTATTTCTGGATATTTCGTTTGCATCTTCAGAGCTTAACAAGAGTTTCTAATGATGTGGGGGATATATAGGGTTTCCTGTGGATTCATCGATTTATCACTGCAAATCTTTGGGGAAGGCTGGGAGATTTTGTGCTCTATCAAGATCAAGTTTTTTTAAGGTATTTTTTTCATCTCTTCATTTTTTTCTCATAATGTTTTTGAAATCCTATGATTTATGACTCAAATAATTTTCAAATGATAATTGTTTCTCATGAAGACTTTGTTTGAAATCCTGTGGATTCTTTTCTTTTTCTCATGATGCCTTTGTTCAGTGAATCTTGAGGCGGCTTTTGAAGGATGGCACATGATAATTGTTAATCTTTGTATACTATGGGCGTGACTAATTGGTGATTATTTTATACAAGAAGGTTTATGAAAGTTGGGTTTGAAATTCACCCGGATAAAAAGGGAGGCTTTCCTCTACCTTTTCAATACACTATTAACTGCATTTTGCCACTCAATGCTCATGATAATTGTTAATCATTTGTTTTAACATGCTATTTCTGTTTAACCTTAAGATTACAAGAAAAGGCTCTGATGGAAATTCTAATGGTGAGAAGTGCCTAAAATTTTTGGGGAGATACAGAGCAACATTTCTTTGTGCATTTGGTATACAGAGAGCAATGTTGCTTTGTCTTAGATCCTTCACTCCAATATGAATTTCAATCGGGAACTTTTTCCAATTTGAAAAAAAAAATTTCATGCTGGGATTGGTGAATGTTTGGATTATAAGCTTATGCCTTATGGAGTTCACAATTATAGGGTGATCATGAAGGGAGAATGACCATTTGCTATTGGCCAAAACACTGTTCATTAGGCGTGGCATCCATGTGTCATCTGCTGTACAAAATTGGCCCCACTTTGTTCACACATTTTTCCCTTTCCATGCCACGTTTGCACTGCTTCTACATATTCATCAGAGAGAGAAAGTCATATTTATTCTCACCTTTTCACCTTTTCCTTTTGGTGACATTGGGTCCCACTGACCACCACTTATTTATTTGCCTGACAAATGATATCTTTCCACTCAATCTCTTCCCAATTTCAAAGGAGATCAGGCATCACTGTTCACGGGTTGTTTATTGTTTGTACTCCTCAAAATAATATTTCAAATGTATGTTGTGGGCCTACAGGGTTGAAGCTTCTCTGACAAGCTTTATGTTTCATGAAGAAGACCTAAGGTTTCATATTCACTATCACTGACACATAACCCTCCCTGCGAACTCTCTCTCTGGATCACTCTCAAGCAAATCAAGGACTCCCATACCCCCATGTGCTCTTTCCTTTCTCCAGCTTCTTCCTCACTCTTTTTTCTCTAAATGATTTCTTCTTCATTTCTTCCTCACTTTCATTTTGCAAAATCTGTCAACCCTTTCCATTTTCGTCTTCTTTTTTCACTACATCATTCGTTCTTCATCATCATCACTATCTTCTTCGTACGAGAGAGGGCAAATGAGACGGTTTGATCACTATCGCCGGCGAAGTCGATGTTGCGACGTGTTTTTGGAGGCTGAGGTGGTTTTTTTGGATGATGGGTAATTTCTTCTGCTTATTTCCCTTTATTTCTGGATATTTCGTTTGCATCTTCAGAGCTTAACAAGAGTTTCTAATGATGTGGGGGATATATAGGGTTTCCTGTGGATTCATCGATTTATCACTGCAAATCTTTGGGGAAGGCTGGGAGATTTTGTGCTCTATCAAGATCAAGTTTTTTTAAGGTATTTTTTTCATCTCTTCATTTTTTTCTCATAATGTTTTTGAAATCCTATGATTTATGACTCAAATAATTTTCAAATGATAATTGTTTCTCATGAAGACTTTGTTTGAAATCCTGTGGATTCTTTTCTTTTTCTCATGATGCCTTTGTTCAGTGAATCTTGAGGCGGCTTTTGAAGGATGGCACATGATAATTGTTAATCTTTGTATACTATGGGCGTGACTAATTGGTGATTATTTTATACAAGAAGGTTTATGAAAGTTGGGTTTGAAATTCACCCGGATAAAAAGGGAGGCTTTCCTCTACCTTTTCAATACACTATTAACTGCATTTTGCCACTCAATGCTCATGATAATTGTTAATCATTTGTTTTAACATGCTATTTCTGTTTAACCTTAAGATTACAAGAAAAGGCTCTGATGGAAATTCTAATGGTGAGAAGTGCCTAAAATTTTTGGGGAGATACAGAGCAACATTTCTTTGTGCATTTGGTATACAGAGAGCAATGTTGCTTTGTCTTAGATCCTTCACTCCAATATGAATTTCAATCGGGAACTTTTTCCAATTTGAAAAAAAAAAATTCATGCTGGGATTGGTGAATGTTTGGATTATAAGCTTATGCCTTATGGAGTTCACAATTATAGGGTGATCATGAAGGGAGAATGACCATTTGCTATTGGCCAAAACACTGTTCATTAGGCGTGGCATCCATGTGTCATCTGCTGTACAAAATTGGCCCCACTTTGTTCACACATTTTTCCCTTTCCATGCCACGTTTGCACTGCTTCTACATATTCATCAGAGAGAGAAAGTCATATTTATTCTCACCTTTTCACCTTTTCCTTTTGGTGACATTGGGTCCCACTGACCACCACTTATTTATTTGCCTGACAAATGATATCTTTCCACTCAATCTCTTCCCAATTTCAAAGGAGATCAGGCATCACTGTTCACGGGTTGTTTATTGTTTGTACTCCTCAAAATAATATTTCAAATGTATGTTGTGGGCCTACAGGGTTGAAGCTTCTCTGACAAGCTTTATGTTTCATGAAGAAGACCTAAGGTTTCATATTCACTATCACTGACACATAACCCTCCCTGCGAACTCTCTCTCTGGATCACTCTCAAGCAAATCAAGGACTCCCATACCCCCATGTGCTCTTTCCTTTCTCCAGCTTCTTCCTCACTCTTTTTTCTCTAAATGATTTCTTCTTCATTTCTTCCTCACTTTCATTTTGCAAAATCTGTCAACCCTTTCCATTTTCGTCTTCTTTTTTCACTACATCATTCGTTCTTCATCATCATCACTATCTTCTTCGTACGAGAGAGGGCAAATGAGACGGTTTGATCACTATCGCCGGCGAAGTCGATGTTGCGACGTGTTTTTGGAGGCTGAGGTGGTTTTTTTGGATGATGGGTAATTTCTTCTGCTTATTTCCCTTTATTTCTGGATATTTCGTTTGCATCTTCAGAGCTTAACAAGAGTTTCTAATGATGTGGGGGATATATAGGGTTTCCTGTGGATTCATCGATTTATCACTGCAAATCTTTGGGGAAGGCTGGGAGATTTTGTGCTCTATCAAGATCAAGTTTTTTTAAGGTATTTTTTTCATCTCTTCATTTTTTTCTCATAATGTTTTTGAAATCCTATGATTTATGACTCAAATAATTTTCAAATGATAATTGTTTCTCATGAAGACTTTGTTTGAAATCCTGTGGATTCTTTTCTTTTTCTCATGATGCCTTTGTTCAGTGAATCTTGAGGCGGCTTTTGAAGGATGACACATGATAATTGTTAATCTTTGTATACTATGGGCGTGACTAATTGGTGATTATTTTATACAAGAAGGTTTATGAAAGTTGGGTTTGAAATTCACCCGGATAAAAAGGGAGGCTTTCCTCTACCTTTTCAATACACTATTAACTGCATTTTGCCACTCAATGCTCATGATAATTGTTAATCATTTGTTTTAACATGCTATTTCTGTTTAACCTTAAGATTACAAGAAAAGGCTCTGATGGAAATTCTAATGGTGAGAAGTGCCTAAAATTTTTGGGGAGATACAGAGCAACATTTCTTTGTGCATTTGGTATACAGAGAGCAATGTTGCTTTGTCTTAGATCCTTCACTCCAATATGAATTCCAATCGGGAACTTTTTCCAATTTGAAAAAAAAATTTCATGCTGGGATTGGTGAATGTTTAGATTATAAGCTTATGCCTTATGGAGTTGATTTAACCGGTTCCTAGTCGCCTTGGGGTTAAATGCAAGTTATTTATGAAACCAAGGATTGCAACACAGTGGCGCTACCTCGGGTCGTCTCTCTTGAGGAGTCTTCTAAACTACCCTAAGATGAACTAAATGCAAATTGAAATGAACAAGGGAATTGGGGTTTGTTGGGTTTTTATATGTGGAATGCAAATGAACCTAACTACAATATTTTTTATCTTTTCTTTGATAAGGTGGGATGATTGAATGGTTGAAGTGTAGTGAATTCTATGAAATGGATCTCTTGAGTCTAGGTGAGGTGACAAACATTAGCTCAAATCATTTAGGGGTTCAATGCATCAAGTGTAATTCCTAGATGTGTGAAATAGTTTGAGTCTAAACACTTGTGGCTCTCATGAAGTGCAACCACAACAATCATGAATGGATACAATCAAGTAATCTCACTAGCAACCACTAAAATGAGACTAATTTAATGCAACCACAATGTAGATATGAATTCATAACTCAAGTGTTTAAAGCCCAAAATAGACACAACTTAGTCCATTCATGATGTGATTTGCTAATTTAGATTTGGTTAATGTCTTTTTCCTTTTCCAAACTCAATCGAATTATAGAGTGTCCTATAAAAGAGAGCTCATACAATCATACACATATCTAAATAAATCAACTCGATAGAATCATCAACACAAGGCTAAGCAACTCAATATCAAGAAGAATTTACCAAAACACATATATAATCAACAAAGTACTTAATACATAGTCCTAATCCAAATTAGCAAGGTCAAACATCATACATACATATATAGAATCTCAATCCAATACATAAATCCAAACATCTACAAGAGAGGTTCAAATACATAAAGAAGAAATTCTAAATACATATAATGAACTAAGAAAAACTCCCCTCATGATGAACCCATGCTTGAACAACCATCAACCCATCCTCAAGAGATGAAGAATCCTCAATCCAACATAGAAACTCCAAGAGAAACTCCAAGAAGAAGAATCATTTGAAAATCCATGGAAGAGAAAGGTGGAAGAAGGTGGAAATGTGATGAAAGGATGGATGGGGGTGGAAGGAATGAGGTGGAAGTGGATGAAAATGAGTGGGAATGGAAGGGAATTGAAGAACCCTAGGTTGGGACACTTATTTTCGGCCAAAGGGTGCTTGGGAATGGTTTGGGTCATGATAGGAAGCTTTTATAGGCCCAAAAAACCCTAAAAATCACGTCTGATTTTTTGACAGCGTCAGGCTCGCCAGTGGCTCGCCAACTGGCGAGCGAGTGACGAGTTACCCGAATGTACTCGCCAGTGGCTCGCCAACTGGCGAGCAAGTGGCGAGTGACTCGCCAGTGGCTCGCCAGTTGGCCTGTCTCAGCACTAAAATGCAAGCTTCATCCAGAAACGTTATTTTGACCCCTTTTCTTGAATCTTCACCTTCAACCTCCCAACCTACATATTCAAATGTCTCAAAGGTAGTATCAAAATGTTCTTGAAAACATGTAAAACATTATAGCATACTAAAAAAGCCTAAATTGCCCTTGATCAAAACAAATTCCAACAACTAGTGCAATAGTTAGAATCTATGCAAATTAGGTGCAATTATCATCAAAACATGCATTAATTCAATGGATTTGGCCATGAAAAGATATGCAAATATATGGTGCAATCATTTCCCCCACACTTAGACCTTTGTACTCCTGGACAAAGGGTACATTGCATAGAATACAAGATTTGAACAAACCAATAGTCATCAATTTAGTATGAATCAATAAGCAAGAATATGCATAGTGAGAATCGGCAATGCAATTGGACATGTTTTATGGCGATGAGAACTCTCAAGATAATAGTGTTTCACTCTCCTCACTTAATGTGGAATTTGTCACTCTACTTGCTCAATAAACAATTTAACCATAGGCTTGTGACTACTCTAATATCTCCACTATGCATGCACACATGACTGGATCAAGAGGACTTTGTGGGGTTGAAATGGTGGAGAAGACTAATAATGAATGATGAATAATGGAATAAAGTCAATGACCAATTATGTAAACAATTATCCACCACATATAAATGCAATACAAAAAATGGTAACTCAAGTCATAACAATTTCATACTAGCATGTTACATGTCATTCTTTTTCTCACTTTTTTTTTCAAGCACTTTGTGCTTCCTCTCGCTTTTCTTTTCACACTATGCCTTTGGCATACATTAGCACTTTGTGCTTTCACTATCTCTTTTTTTTCTTGGCCTTCGGCCACATTTTATTCTTTCTCTCGTTAGGCCCTCGGCCTCCTTTTTCTTACTATGTATCATGCTTTTTCAAATCATACAACAATACAAGAACAATGGAAATGCAAGTATATGCTATGGATGCATGTTTCCAAATTGGTCAAGGTGGAAGAAAAGAAAGTGATGGCCCAAAGGGGTGAAACAAAGGATATATTTGTTTGGTTAAGTGTTTGGGTCATAGGGTTTAGAAATGAATGCCCCAATCATATCCAAACATGAATGCATAAGCTTTGACTAAGAGTAGAAACAAGTTCTAGAAATTGAATAATTGAGCAAGTCACTCTTGAAATGAATTAAAGGCTCAAAAATCCTCACAAGAAGGGTTACTCTCATGCTAAAGATAAGTCTAATTGCAAGGCCAATTGACAAAATGCATATGCTTGGTATTGATTCAATACTAACTTGTTGAAAATTTGGTAGGTTCTAATCTTGCCCCATAGGTTTTCAAAAGTTATTCCACATTAGGTTTGAAGGAAAAAAAAAGTGAAAATAGGTAAAAAGTGCAACTTTGTTCCATATTACAATGAATGTGAACATTCAACACAACATGAAACTTGGAAGCTTGGAAGTAAATTTTTTTTTTTTTTGAAAAAAAATTGACACTAATGTGGAAATGACACAAATCCAATGAATCAAGCATGGCTACTACAAGTCCCTCCCCCACACTTAAATCATGCATTGTCCTCAATGCAATGTGGCGCAACAGGAGAATGACATCATAAGGGGTTCTTATTGACTCAACTAACACTAAACTACCTTTTCTACTAGATGTGTCCCTCCCCCACACTTATCCTAACATGCATCACAAAATATCACCAGCCAGCCTGAACATGTATAACGAAAGGACAAGAGAGGAAAGGAACAACTTTGATTCATGGAGGCTTGTAGCTTGAGAGAAGAACCAAGAGGAGGGTTGATTTTGTCCTCCTCGGTGGAAGTCGAGGCTCCATCAGTAGGTGATCCAAAAGTGGGGTTGGTGAATGGTTTATATGGGATCCTCCCAAATGATAGGCCTGCAAAAAGTTAGCCAACAAAAGAGCAACACTACCAACTCCGAGTACACCACATGAGTCAAAGTACTTAAATCCATGGAAAGAATTAGCACAAGTAAAGCGACAAAGTGGTGTATGCAATGTGAGAAGCCTAGGTTTAGGCACATAGAAGAGTAGATGCTTCTCACAACCAATGAAATCAACCACATTTAAACATCTATCAAAGCATGGTATTACAAGGTCAATGTGGTTTGCAACAATGGTAGTATCACAGATTGGTACTATCTTCTCATGAACAATAGCATCACTTAAATCAACAGTATTTATACCACAATCAAGTGCAATTATATCAGGAGGCAAATCACATGATAAGATTTGAGAATAAGAAAGCTCATGTGCACATGTATCAACCAAAGGACTAGTGATCAAATTGGAATCATCATTGTTACCCTCACTCTTGTGTGGAGTGGGAGAAAGTGTAGGGTGTATCTCAACATCATGTAAAACATGCATATCACTAAGTCCTATAGATTGGTTATTCTCAAACTTATCATCAACACTAGCACTTGGACTAGACTTTGTTAGAATCTTAAGTTTTGATGGTGACTTAGGTATGATATGGTCTAGTACTTAAAAGAACATAATTAACACTTAGGAAGGATTAGATGACATGGTTAGAACCCTGAGTTAGATCACTTGTGAATGCAAGATCATTTCCGGAAGTATTAGCACTAGAGTCACAACCGGATGCAGATTCACTTCCGAATGAATCAAGACTAGCGCTCACGGATGCGGAATCACTTCCGGATAGACTAGGACTCGCGCACGCGGATAAATGTGTCATCCCCCAGCGGCAGCGAGTAACTCACTAGGGATTTAACTTAGTCCATGAGAATTAGGTACACAAAACCTTAAGACTAAGCTATGTTTCAATCGGAAGTGAGTTTGCTTCCTGTTAGACTTAGACTGGCGCAGAGCGATAGAATAGATATTACTCCAAGCGACAGTGAGTCTACTTCCCCAAGTGAAAGCGCTTCCTGTTAGAATTAGACTGGCGCAGAGCGACAGAATAGATATTACCCCAAGCGTCAGTGAGTATACTTCCCCAAGTGAAAGCGCTTCCTGTTAGACTTAGACTGGCGCAGAGCAATAGAATAGTTATTACCCCAAGCGTCAGTAAGTCTACTTCGCCGAGTGAAAGCACTTCCTATTAGATTTAGACTGGCGCAGGTTGATAGACTAGATATAACCCCGAGCGTCAGCGGAAATGCAACATCAAGTGAAGTTGCTTCCTGTTAGATCTTGACTGGCGCAGACTGATAGAATAGATTTCACCCTAAGCGTCAGTGAATTCACCACGTCAAGTAAAAGTGCTTCCGATAGCTCAGTGACTAGCGCTGAGTGGTGGAATGAAATAGACTAAGCGAGAGCAAGTCATGGTGAACTAAATCCCTCATCAAGTGAATTCACTTCCGGATGGAGAAGTGCTTCCGGATACATCCTAGACTAAGTAAACTCCCACTTCATGTGATTGTGTGTTGACTTAATATACATAGCATGAATGACACACTGAGTCACTTAGGAAGACTTAGAGTAAACTAACGAGACTTAAGCTGACTATTGGAATAGAGATCCCTTAGAGTCAGTAGACATTACACTAAGTCAGAACATAGTCTAAGTAAGACTACTTCCCATAGCAAACTTCCCACAACATGTGTAGTTTTACTATATTTGATTATATATATTGCTATGTTGGACTAACCAGTATGTGCAGAACTTAGTTACACTTGCGGATGCAAATGAGCTTCCGGATGGAAAGACTCTTGGCATTGGATTTCAGAGACTAACCCTTGCAGAGCAAGATTGCCACTTCCGGATGAACGATGATCATCCGTCAGCAAGAGTACAAGAGTGAACGTCACATACTCAGAAGACAGAATGCTTTTAACAGAGCAGAGGTGTCAGGACTACTTTTCAGAGATAAAGCAAGTCAACCCTGCTGAAGCATTTAAGAAGATGTTCCTTCCAACGGTAACAAGAGGATAACAGACATATTCAAACAACATTGTTACCTACCAAGCATGAGGAGTATGAGAACATAATCTGAAGATTCACTCAAGGTGTCAAAGCTCATACTGCCCACAAGAGTCAGAGTCCATAAGAGAGCTTCTGATAGCAAGAGAGGATCCAATAGCAAAGCACTCTTATCATTCATGGACAAGTGCTTGGAAGACAAAGTTCCTCTATGTGATAGCAAGCAAAATGTCAGAGTCCACGAGCTTCAGATAGCAAGAGAGCTTCCGATAGTGAGTCTCTTAACATCCTGGACTTATGCTTGAGGAACGAAGTCCTCTCTAACAGCAAGCAAGAGTCGGACCGTACAAAGTGTTCAGATGTCAGAACGACTTTTGTCAGAATAGTATTGTCAGAACAGTGTTGACAGAACAGCATGGTCAGAGCACCCTTTCAGATAAAGCAAAGTCAACCCTGCTGTGCATTAATGAGGACAACGTAAACAAGGCCCCAACGTCTATAATCAAACGATCTTATTGCCTCTCCAACGGCTAGATATTCAGAGACTGGTATAAAAGGGATGTTCTTCATTTCTGAAGGGGGGGGCTTGAAAAAGAGAGAGAGAACAGGGCTATTATCTGAAAAACACTATTCTACATTCCTCTCATCTTCTACTCTCGGACTTTGATATGTAATATTCTTAGAGAGTGATTCATTTGTACTTAAGTGAGTAACATCATCCACTCCTTGAGAGAGTTAGTTTTGAGCTTAAGTGTTTAACAAAATCAGTTCATAGAGTGAACATAATTGTAATCTTACATTTTGTAAGGGGGAGCATTTAGAAGGTTTTCTAAATCTCCATAGGTTGCAAGTTAGCCCGTAAAACTTGCGTTTGTAAGGTTGCAAGTGATCCCGTAAAACTTGCGGTAAGGTTTGCAGGTGAACCCGTTGTAAAACCTGTGGGTTGTTAGGTGAACCCGTGCTCGTAAAACCTAAAGTGTAAAGGCTTCTCTTGTGCCCGGTTTAAACAAGAATAGTGGATTGGAAATCTCAGGTGTAGCCTGGGGACTGGATGTAGGTCTGGGTGACCGAACCAGGATAAATTTATGTGTGCATATACTTATACTTGATCATTCTATTCTGCATCACATAGCATACTGACTTGTGCATAGCATTATTTATTATCATCATCACCGAGCACAAGCAGTCTTTCGAAAAGAGTTTAAGTTTTTATTCCCTCACCCAATTCACCCCCCCCTCTTGGGTGACAGCCACGAATTTCATTTGGTATCAGAGCAGGTCACTTGTTTAAAGGATCCAACGATCTCAAGTGTAAAGACCTTGGCTGATTTGGGTTAAAATGTTTTCCAAAGGCTTTGATCATATCATTCCACCTGTGTTAGAAAATATTGATTTTTGTTGGTGGAAAGCAAGAATGGAAAGTTTTATACAATCCACTAGTTTGAAAATGTGGGATATTTTTGAAAATGATTTTGATTTCAAACCTAGAGGAAACTGGACTGAAAAGGAGAAAAATTTGTTTTCCTTAAATATTAGAGCAATGCAAATTTTATACAAAGGCTTAACTGAAAATGATTTCCAGAAAATCAAACATTGCTCTAGTGCTAAAGACATTTGGAATACTCTTGATGTGATATATGCTTCTAACCCATCTCTTGAAAGCACAGCTGTCCAAAGCTCAACTCGTGCTCGTTATGGATCATCTACTGATGAGCTTCTGGAAGCTGATATTGAGGAAGCAGGCTTCAGTGAGGAGAGTATCCATTTCTGCCTAGAAGATTCAGAAAGTGAGTACAAATGGGTACCAAAACATCCTCCTAGTGCCTTACTTGTGCAGGAAAGATCAAGAGTTTCTCTTACCCCAAAGGAGAGAACTCGTGGCGATGCAACTGCTGAAAACCCCTGGTACAATCATAAGAAGCAATCTGCAACCACCAGGAACAATGGTTCTGTCTCAAGGATGAGCTATCACAAAGTTCCATTCAACTATCCTGAGAAGAACAAGAGAGAGTGGACTCCTCGATCAACATTGAAAAGGCACTTGAATCTTAACTCTCAGAAGAAAGTGCTTCGAACCAAGGATAAGTATAGAAGATCTTCTTGGGAAAGGCAATTCCGAGGTTCAGCAAGACTCAGGACTTTATCTCATCTGAACAATCAGTCAAGTCTTGATAAGCATTCGTCACGCATAGATGGTGATATCATTCCTACCTTCCTCTTTACTCGAACAATCACTTGGGTAGTAAATGCATGATGGGCTTAACAGTTTTACTCATATATGCTTAGCGAATCTTTTAAGGGCGTCTTTCATGAAAGAAAATAGTTTATGCATTCACCTTGATTTTTGAAAGATCCTTTTGATATACAAACTTTCAAAACAAATTCTGATCATCTTTAAATCTACATGACAACCATACCTCATGATAGCACTCAAAAGTTATTTCTGATTTTCCATTTCATGTGGTATCTCTTGCATCAAGCTTTTCAATGCATAAGCAGCTATGGTTTCGAGAACAATACATCCCTCTTAATTACATCTTTAAGTTCTCAATCTACTAATGATCTCAGTTCAAGTTTGTGGTTTAAGAATGTTGACACAGATTATTGAAGCTTGAACAATGAATATAACCAAGAGAGAATGACAACGAAAATGTCTCTTATCAAGATGTGTGGAATGGCTATACCAACCCTGAGAAACTCTCGCCAATACACATGAGCATTTCTATCCCTTACATATTCTGTTGTGAAATTAAATGGATAGACTCTCTCTTGTCTGACATGCATTAGAAATCTTAGGAAATGCCTTGAATTGAACTCTGCTAAGATCTGTAAAACATGGCATAGAATCACAAGCATGCTATAATCTGTATTAATTTCAAGCTTGTTGATATCCTAAGAACAGTGAGATCACACTGAGCATATCTAGAAGAACTTGAGCAAAAATTCGGAAATTATTCTCGTAATCATATGCTGAAATTTGGTTGTTTTTGTAAACCGAATTTAGTCTTAAAATCAAACTATTATGTGAGCATGAAAATTTCCAGTATTTCATTTTTGTGAGGATGAAGATTTTTCAAAATTTCATTATGTTAAAAATTCACATGTCTTCATGATCTAACATGAACATCCTTGAGGCATATTTATTGAACTATACTTGCTTATGAAACTCTGAAAGTATGTAACCTGTTTGATACTCTTTGTACTATAACATTGATATTTATCTATGAGAGTATAAATAGAGTTCATGTCTTGATAGTGAAACTATGTGAACGTATAGACAATTTCAAAATTAGTTTTCACATAATCATTGTTCATATTTTCTTAAACCAACTAGCAAGCATGATTTCTTAAAATTATTAACTTGTGGTGATTAACACAGATTGACTTGAATGTCCAGAGGATGGTCTCCAATGTTAAATCTTAAGTTCTTTCACTGACCATCAGAAAAGCACTTGTTTCCTCAAGCACATGAAGGCCCAATCATCAAGTTTGAGCAAGGATGCTTTCGCAACAATCAGCGCTTTCGATAGCAGGCCAACTATTGAACCATGGGAAGAGTAGAGTGACTGCCCAGTCATGTCTGCTTTTGGTTGTAGCTCAGCTTGCCGAAGCGAATCATCAAAGCACTTGCACTAGGGGTTTCCACTTGAGATAGCACATCTCTTGAAGATGTCAGGAAGCATGCTTATGATTAAGATTCATGAGTCTAATAGAGTCTGGAGATTCCTCATCTGTGGTAACATCTACACCTTACCATCTCTTATATATGATGCATACATGGCATTGGTAAGGGTGTCAATTTAGGATTTCTTTGCTCAATCTGCATTGACTTCAAAATCATTCACTGCTTTAGAAAATCATCCTAGCTCACACATCTGTATCCTTTATATGACACGCTGGAAAGTAAATTGATAACATACCTCTCTTATATGCTTCCTTTCTTGATTCAGTAATGATTAACCTTAATATAGAAGAGAAGTAAAGGACATTACTCGATAATGATCCCTTGGAAATAGAGGGTTGCATGCTGTCATAGATAATAAACTCTTAAGATGCTGTGATGCAATTATTTGGAAATTATTTTTGGCACTTTAAACTCACAAATTTCATTTGACTTGATTTCATTTTTCACATGGTATCACAAATTTCACTTGGCAGTCAATCATTTCATTTGATATCACAAGTTCAAACTCACATATTTCATTTGATTTCATTTGGTATCACGAATTTAAAAATCACAAATTTTCAATTGATATCATAATCATCATTTTAAACGCACCAAAATTATTTTGATATCATGTTAATCATTTCAAGAAGGTCAAAATTACTTTTGATGTCTTTTATATTTAAAAAGGAACTTTCACCTTCAAAAAGAGAACTGTTTTTGTATGTTTTGATCTAGACTTAATTCTTGCAAAACATGTTCTGTTATCTTGCATAATGGTTAGGGAGAGTAAACACACTTAGAATACTGAATCAATATTTTCTTCCTTCTGTCTCACACTGTTTAGTTATCCTACATAATATTTAGGAAGAATAGGGAGAAATATTAGGTAGAAAGCCCATTCCTAGGAGAACGATAGAAGTATCCCCATCCCTAAGGCTAGCTTGCACTTGTTGAATTTTGATGAAGCCAAAAGGGGGAGAGAAATGAGACACGAGATGTCTAGAGATGAGACATGAGATGTCTAGAGCTGAAAGATAAGATATCTGGGGAGAGAACTGGGAATGAAATATAGCTCTGGAAGTGATCTAAGTTTAATTATGTTCTCTAGTCATCTATGGGTTTGTCATCATCAAAAAGGGGGAGAATGTTAGAATCTTAAGTTTTGATGGTGACTTAGGTATGATATGGTCTAGTACTTAAAAGAACATAATTAACACTTAGGAAGGATTAGATGACATGGTTAGAACCCTGAGTTAGATCACTTGTGAATGCAAGATCATTTCCGGAAGTATTAGCACTAGAGTCACAACCGGATGCAGATTCACTTCCGAATGAATCAAGACTAGCGCTCACGGATGCGGAATCACTTCCGGATAGACTAGGACTCGCGCACGCGGATAAATGTGTCATCCCCCAGCGGCAGCGAGTAACTCACTAGGGATTTAACTTAGTCCATGAGAATTAGGTACACAAAACCTTAAGACTAAGCTATGTTTCAATCGGAAGTGAGTTTGCTTCCTGTTAGACTTAGACTGGCGCAGAGCGATAGAATAGATATTACTCCAAGCGACAGTGAGTCTACTTCCCCAAGTGAAAGCGCTTCCTGTTAGAATTAGACTGGCGCAGAGCGACAGAATAGATATTACCCCAAGCGTCAGTGAGTATATTTCCCCAAGTGAAAGCGCTTCCTGTTAGACTTAGACTGGCGCAGAGCAATAGAATAGTTATTACCCCAAGCGTCAGTAAGTCTACTTCGCCGAGTGAAAGCACTTCCTATTAGATTTAGACTGGCGCAGGTTGATAGACTAGATATAACCCCGAGCGTCAGCGGAAATGCAACATCAAGTGAAGTTGCTTCCTGTTAGATCTTGACTGGCGCAGACTGATAGAATAGATTTCACCCTAAGCGTCAGTGAATTCACCACGTCAAGTAAAAGTGCTTCCGATAGCTCAGTGACTAGCGCTGAGTGGTGGAATGAAATAGACTAAGCGAGAGCAAGTCATGGTGAACTAAATCCCTCATCAAGTGAATTCACTTCCGGATGGAGAAGTGCTTCCGGATACATCCTAGACTAAGTAAACTCCCACTTCATGTGATTGTGTGTTGACTTAATATACATAGCATGAATGACACACTGAGTCACTTAGGAAGACTTAGAGTAAACTAACGAGACTTAAGCTGACTATTGGAATAGAGATCCCTTAGAGTCAGTAGACATTACACTAAGTCAGAACATAGTCTAAGTAAGACTACTTCCCATAGCAAACTTCCCACAACATGTGTAGTTTTACTATATTTGATTATATATATTGCTATGTTGGACTAACCAGTATGTGCAGAACTTAGTTACACTTGCGGATGCAAATGAGCTTCCGGATGGAAAGACTCTTGGCATTGGATTTCAGAGACTAACCCTTGCAGAGCAAGATTGCCACTTCCGGATGAACGATGATCATCCGTCAGCAAGAGTACAAGAGTGAACGTCACATACTCAGAAGACAGAATGCTTTTAACAGAGCAGAGGTGTCAGGACTACTTTTCAGAGATAAAGCAAGTCAACCCTGCTGAAGCATTTAAGAAGATGTTCCTTCCAACGGTAACAAGAGGATAACAGACATATTCAAACAACATTGTTACCTACCAAGCATGAGGAGTATGAGAACATAATCTGAAGATTCACTCAAGGTGTCAAAGCTCATACTGCCCACAAGAGTCAGAGTCCATAAGAGAGCTTCTGATAGCAAGAGAGGATCCAATAGCAAAGCACTCTTATCATTCATGGACAAGTGCTTGGAAGACAAAGTTCCTCTATGTGATAGCAAGCAAAATGTCAGAGTCCACGAGCTTCAGATAGCAAGAGAGCTTCCGATAGTGAGTCTCTTAACATCCTGGACTTATGCTTGAGGAACGAAGTCCTCTCTAACAGCAAGCAAGAGTCGGACCGTACAAAGTGTTCAGATGTCAGAACGACTTTTGTCAGAATAGTATTGTCAGAACAGTGTTGACAGAACAGCATGGTCAGAGCACCCTTTCAGATAAAGCAAAGTCAACCCTGCTGTGCATTAATGAGGACAACGTAAACAAGGCCCCAACGTCTATAATCAAACGATCTTATTGCCTCTCCAACGGCTAGATATTCAGAGACTGGTATAAAAGGGATGTTCTTCATTTCTGAAGGGGGGGGCTTGAAAAAGAGAGAGAGAACAGGGCTATTATCTGAAAAACACTATTCTACATTCCTCTCATCTTCTACTCTCGGACTTTGATATGTAATATTCTTAGAGAGTGATTCATTTGTACTTAAGTGAGTAACATCATCCACTCCTTGAGAGAGTTAGTTTTGAGCTTAAGTGTTTAACAAAATCAGTTCATAGAGTGAACATAATTGTAATCTTACATTTTGTAAGGGGGAGCATTTAGAAGGTTTTCTAAATCTCCATAGGTTGCAAGTTAGCCCGTAAAACTTGCGTTTGTAAGGTTGCAAGTGATCCCGTAAAACTTGCGGTAAGGTTTGCAGGTGAACCCGTTGTAAAACCTGTGGGTTGTTAGGTGAACCCGTGCTCGTAAAACCTAAAGTGTAAAGGCTTCTCTTGTGCCCGGTTTAAACAAGAATAGTGGATTGGAAATCTCAGGTGTAGCCTGGGGACTGGATGTAGGTCTGGGTGACCGAACCAGGATAAATTTATGTGTGCATATACTTATACTTGATCATTCTATTCTGCATCACATAGCATACTGACTTGTGCATAGCATTATTTATTATCATCATCACCGAGCACAAGCAGTCTTTCGAAAAGAGTTTAAGTTTTTATTCCCTCACCCAATTCACCCCCCCCCCCTCTTGGGTGACAGCCACGAATTTCAGACTTACCTTCTTCAAAAGACTCATGCTCATTTCTAACAGCAATTCTAGTATTATGCAATGCATGTTCACGAAATTGGACAAGCAAATGACACTTACGATCAATGCAATTCATACAAATTATATGCTCATCACAAGAACATGACAATTGATCAATTTTTTCAGCATCTTCAACATTGCTATCAATAGGAAGATAAGCATGATCATCACAAGAAGAATCAACAGTGCAATTGGTAGGCTCAAGTGTGGTAGTACTACTAATGACATCATGGTGAGCATGTTCAATTTTAGGTATATGGGGAGATTCAACAATGATTTCTTCATTCTTCCCACTATCACTCTCACTAGCCAAATTAGTTGTAAGAGGAGGATAAACCTCTTCTAGAATAGGAGGGGTATTACCTATGTTTGAAGGTGCATCCTCTTGCACTTGAGGTACCACTTGCTCAATCTCTTCACTCTTAAGATCATAGGGCCAAGGGGTTCCCTCTTCTCCATTAGTTCTTTTCCAAAGCACATGCATGTAAAATGCATTGAGGTATTCCCCTAACTCTTCCAATTCTTCCTCCAATTGCTTGGAGAGTCCACATGCAGTTTTCTTCCTATATAGTTCTAGAGATCGAGTTTTATTAACTGCATACATCCTCTTGAGCTCTTTGGTATGGTCATCCATGTTGGGGTAGTCAAAGAAAGCATCAAGGGGATTTTGTTTACGGGTGATGGGTTTGGGTGGGGGTGGGGGTGATGGTTCACGTGGAGGTGGTTGGTATGTAGTTTGGCATGAATGGTGATATGGTGATGGGCAAGGTAGAGATGAAGAGTATGGTTTTGTATATGGTCTATGTGGTGGAGGTGAAGGCTCATATGATGAGGTTTGATATGATGAAGGGTATGGATGGTGATATGGCTCACGGTAGGTAGAGGAATATGGTGGAGAAGGATAATCAAAGTATGTGTGATATTGTGGTGGGGGTAAAGGTGGATCCCAACATGGTGTGCTATTGGATTTGGAGGAGGAATCGAGAATGACCAACATTTTGTCCCTTTCTTTGTATAATTCATCCATGATTGAAGAAGGTGTCTCTTCCATCCTAGTGGTATTTCTCACAAAAGAGTTTGAATTCTCAGGAATATCATGATTGTAACCAAAATTTGTGAAATTCCAAGACATGAGAACTCAATGATTCAGTCTCAAACAATCTCAAGAAGACAATATATATGCAAACAAGAACAAAAACTAAGAAGAAGAAAAAGTAAAAAATATGGAATGCATCTATCCTAATCCTAAATGATGCATATGAACTAAATCTAATCCTAATGACTCCTACCCCTTGTCAATGTTTCAATTGACACTTAGCTACCTTAGGGAGTCAAAAATGACTCCCCGGCAACGGCGCCATTGATTTAACCGGTTCCTAGTCACCTTCTTCCTCATCAACCACAAATTGAACACGCTTCTTTGGTGGGATTATTGGGTGGAGTGTCTTTCCACTTCTCAAGTTGATGGCGTTCAAGGACTTGAGATTTATCACCGTGTTAGAAGGAGTGGGGCCACTTGTTCTAGCTTGAAGTTCATTGAAGGAGTTGGAGAGCTTCATCACATACTCTTCCAAATTAGCATTCTTTATCTCCCATTGGGCCATCCGATTGTCTACTTTCTCAAGCTCGGATTTCATACAATCCCTTGTCTCATTAGCTTTGGAGGTGATCAAACTCTCCATGTTGCGAAACCCTATAGCAAGACTTTTGCTAACATCATCACAGTCACTTGGTGCCTTGTTTCTCCTCATTGGAACCATGCTTTGTGATGAATCTCCTTGCATGTTTCTTGGAGGATTGTCTCCTTGCCTCCATCTAAAGTTAGGATGTTGTCTCCATCCCTCATTGTAGGTATTTGAGTAGGGATCCCACCTTTGATTGGTCCCTTGCCTTTGTTGGTACATAACATTGCATTCTTCAGTCTTATGTGGGCAATTGCTAGAGAGATGCAAAACCGAAGCACAAATCTCACATGAAGGGGCAACCAACTCATTACCTTTAGGGCTACATGGTGAAGGAGGGCTAGAGATCCTATCCAACCTTGAGTGAATGGCTTTGATTTCGGCCTCCAACCTATCAAACTGAGGCATATGGGATGAAGTGGTCTCAACTTTGTTCAAAATCCTTGTTGGTCGTCTTGAAGTGTGCTTTTGTTTGGCCAAAGCAAGTTTCTTAACCAAAGGCCATGCTTCCTCCGGGGTGAAGTCAATGAAAGAACCACCGGAAGCCGCATCTAACTTATCTTGATCCATCTCTTTCAACCCATCATAAAATGTTTGAGCCAACTGATCATCTGGGATTCTGTGATGAGGACACTTCTTTAGCAACTCTTGGAACCGTGTCCAATACTCATAAAGTGATTCATCCGGCTCTTGATTCATATTGTTGATCTCTTTCCTTCTTGCAGAGGTTTTGGTAGCCGGATAGAATTTCTCCAAGAATGCTTGTTTGAGGTTTTGCCATGAAGCTAGGGCATCGGGATCATAGATTGGCAAACTCATATACCATTGCTTGGCTTTGCCCTCCAAAGTCAAATGGAATACCCTCCACATAACATCGTCAACATGAGCTCGTGCAGGTTTCATTGTGTTACAGTGAAGGAAAATCTCATCTAAATGATCGGTGGGCTCATCATCTTGCAAACCATAAAACTTAGGTAAGGACTGGATCAATAAACCTTTAATCTCATAATCAGTGTTAACTGTGGGGAAAGCATTCATGAAGGGATTATGGTCAACCCTAGTGGAAGTGGCATCCCTAATGGTCCTACGTCTATATCTCTCACCCTCATTGAAAACTTGACCTCGTCCTTGGCCGCCACCATGATCGCCCTCTTCTTGCTCTTCCTCTTGTCTCTCATATTCCTCTTCCTCTTGTCTCTCAAACTCCTCTTCATCATTATTTTGTTCCATGTTTCTACTAGGTTCACTCTCAACAATAGTTTCCACGTCACTCTCAAAACTAGATCCTATTGAATAATGATGCTCAACTATTAGAGAAGGGGTAGAGGTTGTTGCTTTATGTTCTTTCCTTAATTTGGTGAGGTATCTCTCAAGTTCAGGTATATCTGGTATTGGTTCACCCTCTCTTGGTTTGTTTCTAGTCATACACAAGGAACAGACAGCGAGTGTAGACTGAGGCAAAGTGAGATGGACCTGCAAAATTTACAGAGCAACAACACAAAATCTAACAAGCAAGGTCAAGTAATATGTTGCAAGAAGCAAGTCAAACTATAAGTACAACCACGAGATAAGAACAATATATTTTTTTTTCAAGTTTTATCAATGCAAACATGCAAACTATGATGACCCAAAACTATAAATGCAAACTATGATGAACTATATGCAACCTAAAGATTCCTAACCCCTTGTCAAACTTAATTGACACTTAGCTACCTTAGGGAGTCAAAAATGACTCCCCGGCAACTGCGCCATTGATTTAACCGGTTCCTAGTCGCCTTGGGGTTAAATGCAAGTTATTTATGAAACCAAGGATTGCAACACAGTGGCGCAACCTCGGGTCGTCTCTCTTGAGGAGTCTTCTAAACTACCCTAAGATGAACTAAATGCAAATTGAAATGAACAAGGGAATTGGGGTTTGTTGGGTTTTTATATGTAGAATGCAAATGAACCTAACTACAATATTTTTTATCTTTTCTTTGATAAGGTGGGATGATTGAATGGTTGAAGTGTAGTGAATTCTATGAAATGGATCTCTTGAGTCTAGGTGAGGTGACAAACATTAGCTCAAATCATTTAGGGGTTCAATGCATCAAGTGTAATTCCTAGATGTGTGAAATAGTTTGAGTCTAAACACTTGTGGCTCTCATGAAGTGCAACCACAACAATCATGAATGGATACAATCAAGTAATCTCACTAGCAACCACTAAAATGAGACTAATTTAATGCAACCACAATGTAGATATGAATTCATAACTCAAGTGTTTAAAGCCCAAAATAGACACAACTTAGTCCATTCATGATGTGATTTGCTAATTTAGATTTGGTTAATGTCTTTTTCCTTTTCCAAACTCAATCGAATTATAGAGTGTCCTATAAAAGAGAGCTCATACAATCATACACATATCTAAATAAATCAACTCGATAGAATCATCAACACAAGGCTAAGCAACTCAATATCAAGAAGAATTTACCAAAACACATATATAATCAACAAAGTACTTAATACATAGTCCTAATCCAAATTAGCAAGGTCAAACATCATACATACATATATAGAATCTCAATCCAATACATAAATCCAAACATCTACAAGAGAGGTTCAAATACATAAAGAAGAAATTCTAAATACATATAATGAACTAAGAAAAACTCCCCTCATGATGAACCCATGCTTGAACAACCATCAACCCATCCTCAAGAGATGAAGAATCCTCAATCCAACATAGAAACTCCAAGAGAAACTCCAAGAAGAAGAATCATTTGAAAATCCATGGAAGAGAAAGGTGGAAGAAGGTGGAAATGTGATGAAAGGATGGATGGGGGTGGAAGGAATGAGGTGGAAGTGGATGAAAATGAGTGGGAATGGAAGGGAATTGAAGAACCCTAGGTTGGGACACTTATTTTCGGCCAAAGGGTGCTTGGGAATGGTTTGGGTCATGATAGGAAGCTTTTATAGGCCCAAAAAACCCTAAAAATCGCGTCTGATTTTTTGACAGCGTCAGGCTCGCCAGTGGCTCGCCAACTGGCGAGCGAGTGACAAGTTACCCGAATGTACTCGCCAGTGGCTCGCCAACTGGCGAGCAAGTGGCGAGTGACTCGCCAGTGGCTTGCCAGTGGCTCGCCAGTTGGCCTGTCTCAGCACTAAAATGCAAGCTTCATCCAGAAACGTTATTTTGACCCCTTTTCTTGAATCTTCACCTTCAACCTCCCAACCTACATATTCAAATGTCTCAAAGGTAGCATCAAAATGTTCTTGAAAACATGTAAAACATTATAGCATACTAAAAAAGCCTAAATTGCCCTTGATCAAAACAAATTCCAACAACTAGTGCAATAGTTAGAATCTATGCAAATTAGGTGCAATTATCATCAAAACATGCATTAATTCAATGGATTTGGCCATGAAAAGATATGCAAATATATGGTGCAATCAGGAGTTCACAATTATAGGGTGATCAAGGGTCTCCTCGAGTTATACCTCTTGCTGTGAAGGATGCATTTGGCATTAACCAATAGGTAAATTAAACATTAGCTATCCTGGAATTATACCTCTTGCATTGAAAAAAATGTTGGTTCTTTCTTGAAAGTTTTTCTAATAGAAAACATTTTGTTTTGGTTAGCTGATGAAAGGCAAGTAAGAAGTTAGCTTTTTTTTTGTAGTATTCAAGCTGTCTCATCTGTCAACTTTATGCAACCATTTGGGTTAATTTTTCTTATAACTGGTATATGTGCACTTTGTATCATGCCCTAAGATCAAATCTGTTTTAATGTCTTTCATTAATGTTGGTTCTATAGATTTTTTACGGAATAACATGTTCAGTTGTATTCTCTTGAAGAGTTAAATGTATGCCTATAATTGTTAGACTATGAAATGGTCTTTGGTCTTCAGCATCACTTGAAACACACCTTAATTAACTTAAATGATAAGCATCACCTTCATTATCAGATACTTTTGTCCATATAATATTTGTTCTTTGTGCAGAAATGGTGGATGTTGTGAAGGATTCTAAGCTCAATGTTGAATTGAGAGGTATGAAATGTTCCATCATCTTTCCACTCTTTTTCCCGAATCTTTATTTTTACATTGCTTATCATTTCATGGGAACAATGAGGTTGTATGCATCACGCGTGGGACATGATGTAGTGCAAAGTGCTTCCATAGTCAAACCATTAGATGACAAATATCCAAGAAGCCCACTCATTTAAGTTGTTTTTCATAGTTTCAATCTATGACTTTTGAATTGTTAAGATTTAAGTAAAAAACTTTTTCTATCTCAATGTTAGAAATTTGTCTTTGACAATACTGGTCCTAATCTTCCTTGCCATGTGTCTATGATTATTCCATTAATGTTGATGTTTTGTCTGCTTGACCAAGGTTAATTGTTAAAATCAACATGCAATATATAACTTTTCTGGGTTAATCTTTGATACTACAGGAAGTAGGGTTCTTCTGGCCCTATGCAAGAAGCTCATGACAGTTCGAAAGAGAAGATAGATGGAGCATGTGAGGCCTATGCTTAATGTTTTAGACAAGACAATTGGTCATTTTGTAGATGCTCTCCCATTGGTTCTGTTTGGTGTCTTTCCTTTTGGGTTTATGTGTGCTCATATATTCTGTTCAGTTTTATTTTTAATTGTTGTTACAAATTTATTCCTCTTATTTTGTTATGGGCAAAGGGCTCATGCTATATGGTTGTATTCCCCTGGGCTCGCAGAGAAACAATTTGGGCTGGGCCCAATGACCCGAGAAGATGGAACGGCTTTAACGAAACAATTAACTGAATGGAGAAAGTGGAAGTTAGAGGTAAGACACGTGTGATAGAAATTTTCGGAAGGTGGAGGCCTAAGCTGACGTTAAGAGATAAGGAGAAGATAACTGTTCAAGGATTCGGGCGACGATCTCGGCCTGAAGACTCGGGCATGCTAAAGACCTGGCAGTTAAACGGCTCTTTGAGGTGGACACCTGGCAGTAACGTCAGGGAGAAATAAGTGGGACCCCTTAGGCTATATAAGAGAGGTCCAATTAGGGTTTAGGGTACGGAATATCTGAGAGCAAGAACACAATCACTTTTTACTTTTCTTGTATTGAGAGATCTCTTGTAACCAGCTATTCATCTTGTATTCTGATTATCCAATTCAATAAAGCTCGCCAGGTTCTATCCATTAATATTTGTTTATGCTTTATGCTTTACTATTCCAATTCTTATCTCATAATATCTCAATTATTTCTTATTAATTATCATATTTCGTCTTATCTCTGATTTATTCCTACTGTTTCCAATTCATAATCCACGTTTACTATATTTACTTCTTATTATTGTTCATATTACTGAATCCAGCCTAAGAGCTTAATATTACTACTCAGGTTCATATCTGGAAATCAATAATCCCTGTTTGCTTTACATTTTATGTTAATAAATCATTATTAGATACATGATATATTTATTTTATTAAAGTTATTTAGATTATACGAAATCTAGGTAATACAATGGTTGTCTCCTAAATTGGTCTGAGAGCCTTTCCATTAATTGTTATTCATTTGTTCTTCACTTAAGAGGTTTGGACAAGAGTAAGTTTTTTGTTAAAAAAGAGTAGAGGGTCATTTGTTTATTTTTCCAGTTTTCTTTGGTTGTAGAGAAAAAATGTATGCAATATCTCACTAATATCGTGAGAGATACTAAAGATTTGATGCTTCCTAATGTTTTTGAATTAGTTTTACTTTTTTTAATTATTTTTGTTCCTTGATACTATTATTTTCGTGATATTTATACGATGTTATTCTTTTCTTTTAAACAATTATATGAAATGATATTCTTTTCTTTTTAGCTATAACTTTACTTTCACAATAACAATTTCTTTCCTTCAAATTTATTATATTTGTGTGTTTTTTAAAAACAAATATCATCACGAAGTTAAATTCAGAAATTGGTAAAGCTCCCGTGCGATGATTTTGCTCGTTTTAGCTAAAAAAAGGATGGTAGAAAAGTGTGACAATTGGGATTGCTTCCAAGTTAGTACAACATTGTGACATCTCCTTCAAGCTGAGCTGAACCGATTCTGTCTCACTCTCTCTGCTTTACTTGCATTTCCAGGCATTCAATAATTCAATAATCTCTATAATTTGAGAACAAAAGAAGGGCCATCCAAGATTTAAGAATCTGAATGATCCATCCCACCCCATGAAACTTTGATAGCCCCTTCTTTGTAAAAATCCAAACTTTATCCAAACAAGATCATAAAAATGGTGTCGGCAAACAAGGAGATGGCTGCCTATTGCTTCGACAACCTCGTCGCTCACTACAATAACGACGATGCTCCTCCTCCTTCCTTCGATGACGGCCTTCAGTAATCATCTTTATTTTCTTTTTCTCTTTTACCTGCATCTGGGTTTTGCCTTATCTTTTTCATTTCATACTAATCTTCAATCTTTATGATCTGTTTGTAATTAAACTTTCTTGGGTATAAATCTTTTGTTTGTTTATTTTTGTGTGTTAGTTTTTCCCTTAGCTTATTGTGACATGGCATTGCAAATATGGGCAGAAAGATTGAATTCTCTTGAAAAGTTTCTTTTTTTTTTTTTATGAATATAACTGAAAACTGTTGTTTTTTTATGCTTTCCGTATTGTTTTGGATGAGAATTTATTGGGTTCTTTCTTGACTTTCTTTTTTCTTTATAAATTTCTCATCTTTATTTGTGTATGTCAATCCCCCCAGCTTGTATGAGTTATCCTGTAGTGGGTGATCATGGCCACGTGTCCCAGTGACATGGCAAATGCTTCTGTCAAATTTCATTTTTTGGGCAAACCTGATAAACATATCTCAATACTATAGTTTTTAGATGATTCCCATATTATTGGGTTATTTTTGGAGTGGTTTCCTTCTTGACAGATTAAATTAGCTGTGAGGATGCACATATGTTTTGCTAAAAACTGTGTGGTATATATTTTTCTGTATAGTTAGCTTTATTTATGACTGGTTGGTTTCTATCCCCTGGTTAGTTTGGAATTTGTTCTCATTGTCCCTGGACTTTTAGCGTGTTCTTCGTGTTGGCAACTGGACCTACAAGTCATCTCTATAAGCTTGAGCTGAAACGTTGAAGCACATGTACTATTGTAGTTTGAAGTGCTGGTTAAGTGAAGCTTGTTTCCAATTAGAAGGAAATTTATGTATTTTATGGGGGGATGCAATTAAGTTTTAGTCAAAGAAATTAATTGATTAAAGCTATGATGAGTGACTTTTGTACATCTTGCTGGCGAGATGCCGGGATATAGAGTTCTTATTGATTTGTTGTTTAAGTAGGGTCACTCTGGTAACAAGTATTTTCAACACGTGTGTACTTTGTATTTAAGTGCTGAATCTACTGCTGTCCTAAGTTGTCTTCCATGATTTACATGTCATCTTCGCTCCCTCTTTTTCCCTTCTCTTTTGGTTCTTTAGAAATGAAAAAGCAGATTGGAAACCACTTCACTCTGTTCGGTTTCTGTACTCTATTGAACTGCTTTGTTTGATTAAGAAAGTATCCCATGGTACTGGAGTTTATTGTGGAATCCTGTACATGCAAGGCATAAGATGTGTGGTTCTCTTACAAATCTGTTTTGATGTTTTACTTCACAAATTCTGTAAATCATAACGCGTATTTAACTCCATATTTCAACAATAAGTTTTCTGTACAAAATGTGATCTTGCTTTTAATTACCATGCATGTTCTCTTCAAATCTGCCTTTTTTGCTGTTTGGATGGTTGGTTAGAATGTGTCTTTCTCATGCTTTGGCAAATAAATTTTGAGACTTGTTAAGTTTATTTTGAGAGAAAATTTTTCTGTTTCTTGTTGAAGTGTCTAAATGCTTTGGTTTCAGCCCATTGTTTGTTACCTGGAAGAAAGTTGTGAATGGTGGGGAGCCTCGGCTTCGAGGTTGTATTGGAACTCTGGAAGCACACCACTTGAAAAAGGGCTTCAAAGATTATGCACTGACCAGGTCTGACGATGTACCTATGCATGTTCTTGAATATTTTCATAAATTGCACTTCCTTGTATTATAAACTACCTCTTCAATACCTCACTGTTGGGATGGGAGTTTTCTTCTCTTTAAGTGAGTGTGTCGCCTACCCCTGTTCTTCAATATGTTGAGAAATGTTCATGGTGGGCTTATTTAGGTAATTGGTATAGAAGGTTTTTCACATGGTTAGAGCTTAAATAAGGATCTTTATTCCTCTCAAATTTAGCAGGCTAGAGGTTTTCTAGGTTTTGTGCTGTATGCATCATTTGGAAAGTCAATTTCAGTTATCTAGCAGGCTAGATGTAAATTTTATTAGAGACTTGGAACCTATTTTTCTATCCATATTTCATGAATACACTGTTTTTTCTGATGAAAAAATCTGCTGACCATTAACTTTCTCATACTCCTTTAATTTTTGTTCTTTGAAATATTTTGCAGTGCTCTCAGGGATCGCAGATTTCAACCCATCCAGGCTAAGGAATTGCCTCAATTGCAGTGTACAGTCTCTATTCTTACTGATTATGAAACTGCTGACCATTACCTTGATTGGGAGGTATGTAAGTGCTGATTTATATGTTTTATGATGAGCTTTTATAAAGTATCTAAAAGTAATGTTTGATCAATCAGTTGATCCTGTCCAACCATAATCCTGCAGCCTTCTCAGTTCAATGCTTGGGCTTGTTAAAAAAAAAACCTGTGTGTTACTGAATTTGGAGATAGTAGTTCTCATTATTGATATCCCTTGTTTCGGGGAAGGTGTGTCTTGCTGTTTTGAAAACGATTGGCCGCATATCTGATATGCTTTTTTGGAAATCGTAGTCCTTTGATCCTTTGACATCTAAATCTCACAACGGAAAAATAAGCCAATGAAATTAATGTATGTTGAAATCCAATCATGCTCATTTATGGCCTCGTGTTTTCATTTTACTGATTGTCTTGCAGGTGGGGAAGCATGGTATAATTATTGAGTTTGTTGATCCTGACAATAATACAAGGCGAAGTGCCACTTACTTGCCTGAAGTAGCTGCCCATGAAGGTAGCTTAGCATTTGTTTATTACGCTCTCTGTTCCTTTCCTTCTCAATTTTCTTTTTCAAGAGAATTTATATTACTATTTTTTCATTATACCCTTCTCTTTACTAACCTGAAGGAGAGGGGAGGGGTTTTAATGATCCATCCAAATTCTTCCAGTTTGGAGGGAAAGTGTGAGGGGTCTTCCAATCTATTTTTCTAACAAAACAGACTGCTAGTTATTGATTGAAAAATTTGGAAAAAGAAAAGGCTATACAAATTTAAACTAGGACGGGATAAGACTTTGTTGTTGTTGTTGTGCCTATTAGTTTATATGTCAAATAAACTAGCTTAAGGGAAAAAATAGGGTAAATCAATTTATAAGTGACTTATTTTGCTTTCTTAGGATTTCAACAAAATCAACTAGGTTTTATATTTAGGACCAGAGGAAATATTTATTATTTTATATTATCATTATTTCATAGTGACTTTTTTATTTAAGTCTTTTCAAATTGAGAGACATATAAGACATTCTTATCACTAGGTTATTTGAATTTTTCCTCTTTGACATGGTCTTTTTTTACTTCTAACTGCTTCAAGTGAAAAGTCCAACGATTTGTATCTGCATATTTTGATTTTAGGTTGGACAAAAACAGAGGCCATTGACTCTTTGATTCGAAAAGCTGGCTACAATGGCCAAATCACCGAGTCGCTCAAGAACCAGATTCGGCTGACTCGTTACCAAAGCTCTTTATTTACCATGAGCTACAGTGAATATGTTTCCTATGTGAAGGAGACAAGAGGTGAGGCTCCTCTTATTCATGGGGCTAAGCCACATCATTGATGCTTCATGCAGACAATTTTTGCTTGAAGCATGCACTGCTTGTCTGTATGAGAAGGAAGAATAAATGATTCTGATTTTCAATTGTCTGTTGGGTTGGATCTGATTTGTTTCTCTAGCCCAAAACACTGTTGTAATTGTCTCACATTCTTCAAATTCATTTGATTTTGAAGAAACTTAATTTATCATTCAACTCAGGCTATGTCTGTGACTGTGTCTAATATCACTTGATTTAGCAGCCCAAGTACGCTGCAGAACTCTTCAACTGTTATATGTGCCACTCTTGAATGACCAAGATTTCAAGTATTGTCTGTTAATTTCTTACAAGTTATTTGTTTCTAAGCTATTTAAGTAGAAATGTGTGAATTGCGCTAGCAAAAGAGAGAGAATTTTATGATGAGGTTTGTACAGTTTGAATACTCAATTGATGTGAGCATTGCTGGATTGTTAATTGGTACACGTGCCAATTTATGTGTTAAGTGACTTATGTTATGCCCAAAAATGCGAAGGATCAATTTGATTGGGAAAGAATTATTGGGGATTGATTTAAGATACTTCATACGACCCAGTTGAGAATAAATTGATTGATTTTTCTTTATGTTGCTACCATCAGTTCATCACTAGAATGTACAGTAAATTTGCTTTTATTAAAAATGTTAATGCAAACATTTAGAGTTCCTTATAATCATGAATGAAGCCATCTTTTTTTAGTGAAGTAAGTTATAAAATTCATTTATACGGAGTATAATTTAAGGCCCACCCATATTACTTAAAAAAATTTTATATATAAATGTCTGTATACATACATTGATATATCCTTAAAGTTGCGCTCCTTGAGAAGTTCAATGTTTCTGTCATTCTATAAGGTGTTCAGTGCAGCGTTTAGTATAAATAGTGCTTGGTTGGGAGGAAACTGTGGTAATGGAAATGTTGTATATTAGTTAATGTCTTGCAAGCCTGAACAACATTGGCCTTAAACTAGATTGGAACAGAGAATATAGGCAGACTATTTTTGAATCAGATACTAAAACTTTGATTCATCTGATTATGAAGAAATAGGCTGCAATTGGTATCACGTTTAGCCATCATCCTAAAGTAAACAATATCTCATTCCTCCGAATATTCACTCTCATTGTTAAATAAAAATCCTTTAGATGACAATTAACCGTACAATCTTTCCAATATAACAAATTTTTAAAAAGTCGCTTAGCATAGATGTAGTACATCACGAACCAAACTCACTGGCACTTGTTATTTACTTATTTCTCTTGTTTTATAAACACTGCCATAAAAACTAAAAAGCACCATACATTTACTTAATTCTACTTCAACAAGACTGAGAAAACGTTCTCATTATTGTTATGTTCTTAGATAAGCTGGTACATAGACTAAAATATTATACATGAGATCAAAATTTGCTGCGATACCAATAAACACCCTTGTGAGATGCATCAACTTCATCAGGCTCCACATAGATGCACTCTCTTGCTTCCCTCCACAAGGCCTTATAAAATGGAGTTCCATCAAACTGGTAGTACTCTACCAATATAGGCTTCACTGCATTTGTTGCTTCCATTGCATGGTAATGAGGCATTGTAGAGAAGAGATGGTGGGTGACATGAGTGTCTGTTATATGATGAAACACTTTGTTCAATATTCCATAGTCTCTATCCACAGTGGCCAATGCTCCTCTCAGCCAATCCCATTCAGATGAGTCATAGTGTGGTAATGCATAGTGTGTGTGCTGCAAATAAGTTATTGTCACTAGGAAGCCATTCACAATAAGCAATGGTACCCCATAAACACAGAAAAGCCAGGCCAGTCCTTTCACACTTGCTATATGATACAGCACATAGGATACTCCAAACACACAGACATCAGACAGATATATTAGAAGCCTCTCGCGGTTCGAATATATGGGGGAGTAAGGGTTGTAATGGTTTGCATAGCGGTCATAGTGTCTGCCAGATACATTGAAGGCCAAGTAGAGAGGCCAGCCAAGTGTGAGTGTGATGAGGAGACTAAAAGCCCTTCCTAGTGGATTGTTGCTTAGATATTTGCCATACCATGCGATTTTAGCCTTCGGTTTTGGGACAAACACTTCATCACGCTCAAGAGAGCCGGTGTTGGAGTGATGGCGGCGATGACTGATTTTCCATGAGAAGTATGGGACAAGAAGTGCAGAGTGGAGTGTTAGGCCAACCAAATCATCAAGCCATTGGTAGTTACTAAAGGCATGGTGGCCACATTCATGAGCAATCACCCATACACCAGTGAGAATGCAGCCTTGGAGGGACCAATAAATAGGCCAGAGAAGGTAGGGAATTGGGTGAGGAAGGAGATGGAAGTAAGTGGTGGCAGTGTAGAATATGAAGGCTAAGAAAAGGTCATGAATAACATAGGAGAATGAGGTGAAGAGAGAACGTTGGAAGCAATGTGGAGGAATGGCTTTCTTGAGTTCACCAACAGTAAAGGGTGGTTTTGAATGAGGTGACCTTGAAAGAGGCTTCTGTTTCTCTCCAGAGTTTTCTTTAGGTGCAGTAGTAACACGGCCTCCAGCTCCCATTGTTTCTTCAGATCAACTAGCTGCTATGAAAATAGGATCAGGTCAGTTTATAAGGAGAATAAATTAGTTTTGAGGGGGGGAATAACTGTAGATAATTTAAAGTGATTAATTTTACACCTTAATTTCTCCTAAAAAGTCAAAATGGTCTTATAATCAGGACAAGTGAGTAATAAATAAATGGCAAGTGAAGAGAACAATGGTCAGAAAGTTATATTCTTGGACCTGAAGGTGGTCCATTATCTGCCATCACATGACAGGAAATAATATATCAAAGTGGTCCAGATATGAAGGACAAATGGGCATGTGGGGCATAATCAATAAATTATGACATTCCCTTGAGCTCATAGGAAATAAGAACAAAATAAGTACATTTAGAGTTCATATACCCCACACATACAAAATTTTTAATTTATGACTTGTAGCTGGCATGATTTTTTCTCTATTTGAAATGTGGTAGAACGGCTACCAAAATTGATTTGGAAACAAACAAGGGAAGGATTGCATCAGTATAAAACATGTTGACATATCACATGCATGGGACATGAAATTCATCATCCTTCAGATGTAAGGCTATGGATTTCTGATTCAGAAGTTTGCAGAATGTGAGGCTAACCACCTAACATACAAAACTAAATACAGGGATGAATTTTACAGGAGGGACCACAATAGTAATTTTAATGTGCCATAGCCCACAGGATTTGTAGCATTCATGATCATCTGCTGAGCACACACCTTAATCAGATTTTTACTTCAAACAAAAGAACAAAACTAAGGTAAAGAAGCAGAAAGCTTAAGACATACTCCCTCTGGTCCTTAATATAAGAGCTAGCCGCCAAAAAAATGTTTCTTAAGAAAACATGTGAATGTTGGTTGGGTGTCTTAAGTTAATACTTATTTTCCTATATTGCCCATATTTATTATGATACTTTTAAGAGAGAGAAAGACATAATCATTAATAAATATGAAAGAGAGTTAGGGGTAAAATAGGAAAAATGCATTAAATGAGGAGAGAATGTGAGATGAACTCTTATATTAGGTACCAAAACCATTCAAATTCCGGGGGAATATATATTAATGAGCTTATACTTACGATATAGTAGTCACAAACAATAAGAAGCTAAGGTAGTCAAGCCACTATCTGCAATTAATCTACAAAAAAAGAAGAAACAGATATGCACTTTATTACATGTTCTTAGTGAGATATTTATAAACATATATGTGAGATATTTATACACATGTGGATGCAATGCACCTCGTGAAAACAGAAGAGAGGTGAGAGTGAACACATATTCCAATAGCATCTATGTGACACTAAAGAGATATTCTTACACTCATCTAATGTGTATACGGCAGTCCCAATGATAAAGAAGGAATCTTCAGAATATCAAGAAAACTGATCAAAGTTTGTATTTTAATACAAAATTGACAAAAATATACATGCTTATGCTTTATCTAATAAATCTTCCTTTTCTTCTTCCTACAATAATTTCTTTTATCCTCCATATGCTTTCTTTTCTATATTATTTTTTTATTATTTGTAGTTGTACTTGTAATTGTAATTGTAATGTATTGCGCACATGAATATATCTCCTTTGTGCGTTATCTATTTTTTTTTTCTAAATGCATTATTATCATTTTTTTAATCGGTCTTTGTATCTCCTAGATTTTTGCCTACCTTTTTTCCTTTTTTTTTTGACCGATTCCTTTGTTCATAAAAAAACACGTTAGTTTGAGAAATAAGGAAAGTTTTGAGCAAATAAATAAATTAAATTAATAAACAAATTAAATTCCAAGTAGCACAACATATTTTATTGTTTTAAACGGGTGTGAAATTCAAAATGCAAGTCTACAACAAAAATTGAAAAAAAAATGCAAAAATAGTGGGAGAATAATTCTCCTTAAAAAAAGGAAAGTGAAACTAACTTAAAATATAATCCTTTTCTCTTAGAAGAAGAATGAACCTTGTTTTTTTTTTCAAGTAAAACTGAATACAAAAATAGTGGGAGAATAATTCTCATTGAAAAAAGGAAAGTGAATAATTTTTATTTTTTTGAAGAAGTAACCGTTATATATTAAAAAGAATAAACCTTTATATAAGAAGCAATCATTCAAAAAAGGAAATAAATGGAAACATTACAATAGAAGAGCAATGATGTGTGTGTATATATATTCACACAATGGAAATAAATAAATATAAGAATAAACAAATTAAATAAAGAAATAAATAAAATGGACAAACGTCACCGGTATAAGATGCTTAATCTTGAACGACCGGGCAAGAATAACCTCTCACAAGTGATCAATGATGATGAATTGGAATTTTTGAAAATTCATAAACATACATAAAAAAAGTTGAGCAACAATCCTTAAAAAAAATAGTTTACTTATAAATTGTTTTTTTATAAATTTTTTTCAAATTAATTTATTTGACTTATAAGCGAACATATAAACTAATAATATACAATAACTAATTGATCCATTTAGTTTATTAATTTTACAAAGAAAAAGTCAATTAAACCTTATAATATTTTTTTTGGCCAAAATTAATCCTTATAATATATTTGTAGGAATGAAGGGTTATTTAATTTAAATGCACTTGCTTTTATTTCTTCAACGTGTGCAAGAAGTAACAATTTGAGCAACAAACAATAAATGGTATCGAATTAACCAACAAACAGTAAAAAAATATCATATATCATATGCAAAGAACTTCAATTTAACATTTTTGTCTAATTGCACCTCTTGCATTGATCTTGTTAAACCAGGAGTAGCACCAACATTGACAACATGGCTTCTCTTCAAGCTATTGATGAGGCTACTCTTGCCAACATTTGGCAGGCCAATCACGCCCACAGTAATTTAATTTATCAAAAAAAAAAAGAACTTCAATTTATCCCTAACACTGTCAATTTTCCCAGTGGAAAACAACGTTCGAAGAAAATTGACGGTTTTATCCAATATGATATTTTTTATTGTTTGTTGGCTAATCTGATAACATTTATCGCTCAAATCGCTATTTGCACAATTGTTTGTTGGTCGAAATGATTATTAACCAAAATGTTAAATGTATGTATAGTTTTTCTCTTTTGTTTGTTAGCTTTTTATGATGATAATTTAAGGCAAAGCATGGAGTTGGTCACAACCTTTGTGGTAAAACAATTCTTGCCTAAAGTTTATACTCACAATTTTTATGAGATTTTTTGAATTACATATAGTATTTTGATGAGATTTTTTGGTCGTTTAGTTAGTATTTTGATGATATAAAACCATATAATCTTAATTTTTTATTCAAATATATGAACCAAACAGTGAAAAAGAAAAATCAAAGACTCAGTTTAAATCAATCTTGAACAAAAAAAATAATATATTCGTTACACTCAAGTGCCTTAGAAAATATTGTAAAAGAAATGGACATATTGTAAGGAACTCATTGACACAGCAAAATAAGAAAGTGAAGAAGAAGGGAGAGAGAGAGATGATACCTGGGGGTGAAAAGAGAAAATGAAGCAGAATAATGAAGAAGTGACACAAGTGTTTATATGAAGGAAAGAAGTGGTTGAGTGAAAGTGATGAATGTATTGATTGACATTTGGCAAAAGAACAAAAATGTGGACTTCCTTCACATGCGTTAACCACCGTCTCTCACACAAAATTCTGTGTTTCTTTTTTCAGTTTTTCTCATGTTTGATGTCTACATTCACAATAAGAATCTGAAAATTACTATTACTACTAATAATAGTAAATATTCATTATGATTAAAAATGAAAAAATGGTCCTAATTATTTTATCACATTAATTTTTAGTGAAATTAATGATGTAAATTTAATCATTTTAATCTGTCTATGTAGTTATTTTTCCCTTCAAAACTAACTTATATTCTACATATTAACTAACCTAGCTATAATATAATTATATGTAATAATATAGGTTATAATCTAATGTTCTAATTTACTTCTTTAACTTTTAAAAAAGGTTTTTTTTATATATATAGAGCACATCCAAGATGAAATTTGAGAGGTGGAAGATGAATAAGAAAAGAGTGGACAAAATAAAATATCTTTAACATCCTCGTTAGAGATGGTATGTGAGCTAGCTTATTCATAAGTTATGTTTAGAATGAAGACACTGTATACATTTTATCAGGGATTAATATTCATTATGGCGGTCAATAAATTATTTACAATTTACAAAATATCAATTTGGCCAACAAACAATTTTTCATAAGTTTTTCTCCCTATAATATATATCAGAACTATTTCTCATAATCCATAATGTGATAAGAACTTTTTAGATTTTTACTCCGAAACTATTCTATAAAAAATATTTTCTAGATTTTTAGTCATAAACTATTCTCCAACATCTAATCCATATTTGAGTATTTCTATCTATAAAGTACTTTTGCAAAGTACTATTTTCTTGCTTCAAAGTAACTCAACATTACTTTTTATAACAGCTTTTTTTTAATTGTCAACTTTGCAAATGAATTGATGAGATGAAATTTGGATGTATAAGAATAACACGGAAAAAACTTTAAGTTTTCTATTCAACACAACAAATGATAATGTTTAAGTATTAACATATATATGGTAATATTTATCCTGACACAACCATTTGATTGAACTCTTCTTAATTATATAACAAGTAGAAGCTTTATAATATAACTAGTCTTTTAAAATAAGGTCTTTTCTTTTAAATTCATACATTATTGTTTTTTCATTATTATGAGATCCTCAAATAGAGAAAGCTACTCATTCGACCAACTTTTGGATTCCTCTTTAAAAAAATTAAAACTCTTCCTTTAAGCTTGTGCGATCATAATATTGTTGATTTTTTGATTTAGCTTAATAGGAATGCAAAACAAATGCTTCAACTATATACATTTAATGCATATATGTATTTATGTATATGACGAAAATTTCTATTTATTTTGAGGACACAGTAACCCGCAGAGTATGATATTACGAGAAAGTGATGTATCATAAATTTATATATATAAATATAATCTCAGTAAGGAGAATCTTTAGAAAGAAATAATTTATGTTTGGAGCATAAAACGCCAAGTCTTCACATTCCCCACCTTAGAGGAATATTCCCTCTCAATTTCATAATAATTATTTCCATGTTTTATTCCAAAGTCTTTCATCATTGTGTATATGCATATCTGTGTGTATGTCTATACAATAGAAAGCCACGTCCATAATGTAATGGGTTTCTGTTTTTGCTTTTGCGTTGGAACCATGTCTCTGATTCAAATTCTTTCTAGCATGTTCAAGGTGTCGGTAATCACATGCAAGAGGCAGCAAATCAGGGATACAATATATTGTTGCTTTTGCATTTCAATACTATATTTCCACAAGGTTTTTGGGATGCTTACATTTTCATTACCATCAAGAACTCACATTGTTCACATAAAGAAATGAAATTCGTAGGTGAAAAACAACGTTATACTACAATATATTGTCAAGCGGTCTATCTTTAAAATTATTTATTATACCATATAAGTTAAGAGAAGCAATGATAGAAGGAAAAAATAAATTAGTTTGGTGTCGCCTTCGAAGTTTTGCTTATGGATGGCGTGTTTCTGGTATTTGATCAAATTCAAGCCTTTCAAACTGGTCAATTTAACTTTTTTCGACCAATGCGGGAAAAACATCATACCAAGCCAACTGTACGTAGGATCTTCATATTAATTTTAAAAATAAACGAGATTCTCTTGAACCATATAATATGAACTTCACAGTTAGAGAGAGCATGTCTGCTAACTGCTATAGCTTTTATAGGTTGAAAAGTCATATTTGGAAGCTTAAAGCCCGATTAATTTCCAAAATTATTATTTGGACCATCATTTTAAGTAAAATAAATTTCTTATTAAGACACTGTGATTTTTTTTTAAAAAAAATCAGAGCAAAAGCATTAATCTGATTGGCTAGACTCTTAATTAGATGCATGAACAGTATAAAAACCTTGGTTGTTCAAATCATTATAAAAATATGTTTTTCGCAAACATTAATCCAATCCAACTAGAGAGTAAAGAGATAAGTCCACTTGAAAAAGAAACTCATATATACCCTCAACTTTTATTGAACGCATATACCATGCAAGAAAGTAAAGTTTCAATAACTATATTTATAACTAAAATAAAAGTTAATCAATAATAATGTTGAAAACTTGTGAATGCAACATTACTCCCTTTGTTACTAAATATAAGAGTTAATTGATTTCTTTTGAAGAACTTAATGAAATAAAATAAATTGCTTAATCATATCATAATGTGATTGGTTATTGTGTTTTGATAATACCATGTTATAGATATATAGTATAGGGTACTCCCAATATACTTTTAACATAGGAGCCGGCTGCTTTTTTAAATAAGATCATAAAGTAATATAACACTCGAAATTGTTTATATTTGTCACTGATTAAAAAAATGTTTATATTTGTCTTTTTCTCAAAAAATGTTTTATTTAAATCTTACATATAATTCAAGTACATAAAATATGTAACCGTGGGCTATTTTATTTCCATGATCTCTATTAAAAAAATTAATTGACTGGTGTAGTTAGGGCAGGAGGGGTATATACTGGTGGCATATGAAATCTTCAATGACTATAGGATAGTATATTGATGACTCATGGATTTGTGTTGTGTCCTTGATCATATCTACGATCTTATTTTGATAATATTGGCATTCGTTACACTTAGGTTTCTTCGAATCGTTGATAAATATAGTAAACCAAAAGAAAATAGAATGACTAATTTCAGTACAATAAAACTATGGATTAAATGTTGACCCCATGCTTCTTGTTTTTTGTCTCTCAAATGGGCTAGTTTTGCTCTTACAATTTTTTAGGAGAAAACTTCAAAGGGTCATGAAAACTACATGCCTCTTTTTTTCTCTCCTTTTAAATGGTAGAGGGAAGTATATTTTCTTTCAGTTGCCTTCTCTCCGTATCCTTTACTTTTCTTTCCATAAGAATATGCAATTTATACAATCAATCTGTCTAAGAGTGCAATAACAGGGATTAAAAATGAGGAGAGTAGAGTTGTAGGAATTATCAATTAATAATAAAGTACCAATAGCTTTTATATTCTAAACTTGTAGTTTTGCTCCAACTTTTGAAGTTAAAACACTTAGATTCCACAAAAATATTAAATTAAAAAACTTGCACCCTCACGATATAAAAACTTAAAATATTTTCAAATCTAATACCGTTCAAACTAAGAACTGAACTTGAAAGCAAGCAGTGTTCCACATGATCATATACAGGCTAGCTAAGGTACTAACATTATACACTCATGTATCAGACTATACCTGCAAGCATAATTTCATAGTGTACATCCATCCATTTATTGTTATATACGAGTTAAGACAGGCATCATCGATCAACATTTGAAGCCCTTGCAAATAATAAGCCACAAAACTATAATCAGGATGAGAACTGCACCTCCCACCATCAACTTCATTTGGAGATTCTGAAGCCACATCTTCCGCCTCAGGCTCCTGCCTTGCCTCTGGAAACTGTCGGCCTAAATTTGGAAGCAAGAAACAAAATCACATCATCATCATCCATCAGAACCAAATTAAAACGCACAGTCCAACGATATGGGACATTATATGGACATAGATGGTATGAGCCAACAGAATTTGAAGCATCTGTGTAATCTAAGTGAGTGCCTAAATTTAAGTGATTTTGCATTGTATAAGTTAATGGATATGAAATTTGTCTTGTGAAGTGTAAAAGTAATTGAGGGGGTAGATCAGATAAGTATCATGTCCAATACAGAGGTTTAGTATGAGCAGGAAAATTAAGGGATAGATACCTGGAACTGTAAGTTTTCTGTTTTATCAACCAGAAGCTCAATCTTCTCACCACGATCCAAAACCTGCAATCAGGTAACACAGGCTGTTACTAGAGGTCTCAATAAGGATAATAACTTCATGCTATGCTTTATAGAGCAACGCAAGTCAACAAAAAATCTAAATGATATGGAACAACATTTATGATGTCCGTCCCCGTATCAAGGACTAACTTCTTCGATTGCATCATCTTAATATTCAAATCCTTTTAAATACAGTTTGAGTCGGAGAGAATTTAAGCTCATATGAAATGGACTGAGATGTAAAGTACATGTCTTGCTGCACATTCAGACATATGCAAACGAAATGTTTTGTTTTTGTAAGGAAAGGGAAATGTGAAAAATAATTTGAGTGAAAAAAACAAAAAAGGCTGCTGTAGAAGAAAAGCAGAGAACCTGTAATGTTTCAGTAAATAATCCACACTATGAATTCACTTGGCCACGACCAGCTAACAATATCATCATCATTTCTAATTTCTCTCGCAAAAATCTATAACCGATTGATTAAATGACCCATGTTGCATCCTCATTATTTCAAATACTACGTAATATGAATGACGAAAACATATTTCACCATTGAGCACATCCTTTGACAACAAGACACACTTGAGATAAACATAGTTTTTGGACTTCATTTCAAAGCCATGCCTCAGAATGCATATTCCATATTTTAGCCACAAACTGTACCAATCCCCTTTCCCAATGAATAATAGAATCCTCAGACATACAGCAGTTAAGGTTAAGTCTATAGAATATTATTCAATTGCACAATCAACATACCTTGAAACCCTCCCTAAATTCTTAAATATTTCAGAAACATATCAACAGGGTAAGCTCTACATACACCATAGGCATTTTGCTCATCCTTATAACAGACTACGAAACTTGTACCTTCTCAATATTTTCCATCATGATCCCCTTGACCTCGGTAATTTGAGCCTTTACTTTTGATAGTTTACCTATTTCCTCAGGATGGTTCACGCAATATTGCATGTGCTCCTTAAGTCTTGGGCTGCACAAAAGAACACAAAAAAAAAAAAGTAAATGCAGAAGTTCAAAAGGCCAAACTGATGAAAAGAAATACACTACATATGATTACCCGAATTCTCTGTCTAAATTGTATGCAGCACTGAATTTGTCTTCAAAAAAGTCATCTTCATCAGCAAGTGGACTAGCATCACCTTTCTTAATACTTGAACCATAAATCTGGAAAAAGTCATCCTTCACTCGTTCGAGAAATACGAAAGGCACACTCCTTCCAGCTGATTCATCTGCAACCACGAGGAAAACTACATGGCAGAGAAACACATCAGAAAATGACATATGAACCAATCAACACCAATAATACATAAGAATGTTTACTAGAAACAGTCAATACCAAACCCATTGTCTATGAGGAAGTTAAATGTATGCCCATCACACGAGAACGTGTACTTGCTGCTGTTGGAAGGTAGCTTCTGCAAACATTGAACAGCAATGGTGCTGAAATTTCCAGTGTATGGCGTGTGTTCAGCTAACACAACAGTTCCTCTAGCAACAAAGCTATAGATTAATCCTCGCTTACTCATCTCTGACACCGATTAGCTCCACCAATCAAATCCAAACCTTGTAAGGGAACAATGCCAACAGAGACTTAACCAAACTGTAAACCCATAATTTAATAAAAAATTATAATGAAGATAATTTTTTTTTCCCAAAAACAAAAACCTCAAATAACAATTACTATCATAGAATTTGCTCATGAATAGCCCAGGCACAAAGCAAAACCCACAGCAAGTGCAACTTTAAAAGACCAACCCAGTTCAAGTCCCCACTTGACGGGGGTGCTAGGGAAGGGAATATACTAGACAGTCTAACCCCTGCTTTTTGCAAAGTGACCGATTCAAACACACAACCTCAGACCCAACAGCAAGTGCAACTTTACAAGTGGAAAATTGTAACTAAAAAAATTGCTAACAGGCCCACCATCTTCTAATCCATTCAATCCGTTGGTATTATCAATTTGATCATGCATGCACAAATGTTGTCATTTTCACACATCTAAGTTATTGAAGTTCATGTATGGATATTATGAGTGAGAAGTACAAAACTAGATACTAAAAAGTCACCTGTTTTGCCTGTAATCAATGATATTTGGTATTTCTAACTTCTAAATTAAGAAAATAAATACAAAAAAGTCAACAAAATGTGAAAAATATTAACTTGAGAGTTAAAAGAAATCCATTCCTTCCATACAGTACAGAGAAAACCCACGATAATCAAAATCTCAATTACAACATATGAATTATTTAAGTAAAAGGGTATAAATCAAACCACAAAAAAACACTAACTTGAAATTCTAAATTCCAACTTCAAACAACGCAAAAACTTGTATGTTCAACGCATGAATCATCAATCTGATCGTTATATGTACTCTTGGTTTCCAAATTAAGTTGGGAATAAAACGAAAAGGAAGAATGAAATTGAGAAATAATCAAAATTGAGTACTTGTTTGCTTACAGTGTAAGAATGATCGAAGAAGAAGACAATGACTTCAATTTTCTCGCTTTTAACTTTCTAAAGGAGGCTATGGTACACGGCCTCAGAAAATAAAGGTCATATTATACTTGGTCATATATATATATATATATATATATATATATATATATATATATATATATATATATATATATTAATTAAATTAAATATATTAGTTTTATTAGTATTAATTAGAATTAAAATGGTTTATTTTTGTGTTTCCCAAAGTATTCCTACTCGCGTGTCAGGTGGGACTAATTCTTCGCTATTCTATTAGCTTAGCTCTATCTCATCTTTTGTTTAATTATTGTTCAAAGAGCGTTAAAAGGGATTTTGATGTATTTATAACTGTTGTGAACTCCTCAAATATGTTACTACCTCCGGTCCTAAATATAGGACCTAATTAACTTTTTTTGTAGAGATTAAAGTTGCGAAATAGGTTATTAAATGATGACATATTTGATAGATTTTTAGATTATCCATTAGTTTATAGGTAAAATAAACTAGTTTAAGGGAAAAAATTAGGTAAATCAATTTGTAATTAACTTATTTTGCTTTTTTAAGGTTTTTTTTTCAAAAAAAGACAATTAGGTCTTATATTTAGGATTGGAGGGAGTATATATTTAGGGTGGAAGGGGTATTTCTGTTTTTCTCCTTTATTTACACATGATAGATGTTATAAGTAGTTGAGCTGTTCAATTTACAAGTATATTTCTGTGCAATGAGGAAGCATCAATACCTCCGAATAGTTGTTACATTTGCATGCCTAAGATTTAAACATGAAATCAATTTTTAACCTAGAGCATCACACAGTTGATTTGAACATTTAGTGGTGTTATATACCTTTTTTTTTTTTGGCCAACATAGTGGTGTTATATACCTAAATAGTACTATTTTCATTAAAAATCATTTTTAATTTGTTAGATATAAATTCTGCTATATACGTGGGAATTGCTTGTAAGAAAAGACAAGTTGCCGGAATAGCTACATTGTGCTTACACGTTTTGTCAGATAGTACTGATAATTATGGTATTTCAGTCCACGAGTCACACACTTGCAGGTTTCAATTGACTCAATCAAAACACAACCATGTTTGGATTCTATATGAAAATGTTGTTGGTATTTCAATCTTGGATTGAAATGTAGTGTAGGAAATGGGCACAAAGCAATATTTTGAGCAGACTATTGGGTAGAGGATCATGGGCCAGCCAAGCATCTAGCTTTCAGCCCAATTGTAGGAGATAACCTTAAAGCCTTAAACTTCCCATAAGTTCATGCATTGATAACCATGGAGGTGGCACAAAGATATGTTTTGCCCACAGACTTGTTATAGAAGCACTGAAGCCACTAAAAATCTGAAAACTTTGCTGCAGCTCAGATATCATTGAATCTACTTCCAATTTTTAACATGAAGGATTAAAATATTGGCCAACAAAAAAAACATGAAGGATTAAAATAAATTTTTTGTCTAACTATGTATGCGCCATATTTTTAAAATGACTTTTATAATTTGACACTAATATGTAAACAAGATTTATAACATGCAAAAAAAAGGGACATCTCAGTTTGAGTCTCACTTAGTGGGGTGTTACATTGGGGAATGAAATATATTAATAATATGTGAAATAAAAATATCTAATAGTATATAAGTACAGAAATTTCATGTTAAGGTTTTGAAATTGGATATTAACGTATTAAAAATGTGAAACCGATATTTTAATTATTTTTTTAAAGCTCATTTAATTTTCCTCCAACATCTTTTTGGTGACCGAACTGTTTTCCTTCAGGATACTTCCCTAATTTGTTTTTTTCCACATTTGGGATTAAAAAATAGGACAAGTCTCTAACTGATTTTACAAATCTCTTTGACTCATTCATCGAAATCGTTGTGGCACCAATGGTTGTGCTTCCCCACGTCAATGTCCAAAACTCTGCAAACCCCAATGTCAGACCACGAGCTTTTTCTGATGCCCTACGATACCAACGTGAACACTATTAAGTTATGTCTTTCTCCTATATATATTTATGTACTAGATTCTTACACATTTCAATAACTTACTATTTTTAAATTATCATTGTAGGAGTAGCTAATAATGTTTACTCTACTCTATTTTCTCAGTAGTTGGTACTATTGCCAGTTATAGATTTGGGCATAACTTTTTGACCAGATTGGGCAATGGGCATATCTAAATCTTTAATATGATACCATTGATGCTTATTTTATTTTATTTTTTTTGACCAAAACCATTGATGCTTATTTAGTCTTTAGAATCATTATCTCTTCATAACAGACTGTACTTCTCCATAAAGATCTAAGCTTTACCCAAATAAATACTCTATGGTCGGTCAAAAGCTAATCTCTAGGATAACAAAAAATAACTTTGAAGAGGGTAACATGAGTTTGGAATTCCAAAGAGTATATTTAGCGGGAGAGAAGACAATTATTTCCCTCCCAACCCTCATCTTAAGTTTAAAGTAGTGATCAGTGGAATATCGTTAAAAAATAAAAAAAATATAAATAAAAGGATTTTCTCAGCTTCAATATGCAATTAAAAACATTGGTGAAAAATCCCCAATTAAAAAATTAAAGCAAATGTTAAGGATTCACGGCTTTGAGGGAGTGTACATCATTTTGATAGCGATATCAACTTTACTTCAATTGTACACAACATATCTTCCATGTGCAAATGTTTTTTTGTTCTGCATATTAATAAAGACTTAAAGATTGGTTGCACACAATTGAACAAAAATTAGACATGTTAAAGACAGCTTGCTATGGAATCTATTTGTAAACAAATTTTATGAATAACATAAACTTTTCAGTGAGGATGTTTCAGCTATTCTGTTAAATCAAATAAAATTTCCTATGGTCAATTTTCCGAAATAAAAAAAATTCTTGCCTGAATAATTATATTTTATTTATAAAGGGTTGTTTGAGGAAAGATATATAAATAAATTTAAATTTACTCACGTGTGATGTAGTGCCTGTTTTTTTTTATCAAAATGTAGTGCCTGTTAAAAACACTTAAATATCATTACTTTCTTGCATAAGACACTAATACATCTTAGATTTACTGCTACATTGAATGTCCTAATATTTAAAATATTATAGTAAGGGTTAAAGGTCAATTTGGCCACCAAACAATTTTGCATGTATCAAATTGGCCTCTGAACAATTTTTGGTCTCAATTTGGCCACTAAACAATTTTAAAGTCTCATTCTGGCCTACTTCATCCATTACTCCTTAACATCATCAACTAGTATGCCAAGTAAGCTTGTTTTAATGACATGTGGCATGTGACTGTGTTGTTATTTAGTGACATGGCATGGCAAAGTTTTTGCATTTTTTTTATTATTTACAATTAGTAATTATTTACAATTAGCATATAATAACATTGTGTCAAATAAATCAAACAAATAGACTAAGGCAAAAAAGGAAAAGAACCAGACTTGCAGAAGCTTCGAAAACGTGAGAGCTGAGAAAGAGAAAAGCCATGGGCTAGGGCAAGACACCTGCGATCTGCGACGGAGCTTGCGACGGAGCTTGCAAGGGAAAACTAGTGCGACTGAGCTCACGGATTCGCGGGGGATCTGCACTAACTTCGATTAGGGAGGCTTCACCTTCTATTTGGGCATTTGGTAGGTAAGTTATTTATTTGAAAGTTAATGTTTATTTGTATGTTAAGTAGTGAAAGCCCTTAATAACAAGCAATATTTCTTAAATATTTCTTCTTCGATGAATGCCCTTAATAACAAGCAATATTATATCAATATTATGGTTGTTACACATGTTTTGGTCTATCAATATTATGGTTGTTACACATGTTATTTTGGCGTATTATTTTCACTATGATTTATGAATGTCATTAGCCATACCACATGTTGTTGCATAACATTTGAAGAACAAAATCCTTGTAAAATTAAACATTTTAGCCAAGAACATGTCTTTATACAACATCTGCCATAAATACATAAAATCTTGCACATAAAATCTTTTACATCACCAAGAACTTCATATTATCTACTACATGTTCTTACACATTATTTTACATCACCAAGTACTTCATACTATCTTCAAATACATAGAATCTTTAACAACTATCCAAGTAGTTCATACTATCTTCAAATACATAAAATCTAAAACACCTAGCCAAGTAGTTCATAATATCTTCAAATACATAAAATCTTCAACCTTTCATTAAAATCAACAAGAATACCCAAGCACTTAAAAGCACTGCCACAACTACTTTATATTTATTTTCCCTCTTTTCAATTACATCAACAATTTCCTTCATCATTTGCTTGTTCTTGAGCTCATTCCTCTCTAAAATCCTTCTCATTTCCACTCCTTGAGCATCCACAACTTCTTTGGCTGCTTGAATCTCTTCCTTTTCATCATACAATTTGTCAATAATATCAAGTAGCTCCAAAATGATAGTTTTTTGCCACACACTCCCCTCACTATCATGCCAATCAAAAAAAGCACACTGCCCTACCTGTACAGCCATTAACACACAACAGAAAAATAAGGGAAAGGGGTCAAATGAATGGAGTCATGCAATTTATTCAATATATTCATTAACACACCTTCATGCAGAAAATAAGAATGACAGCAAATAACAATGGCAGCAGCAAAATACCCTGGCAGCAACAGAGGAAAGCCACTAGTTTCACATTCCAGTCCCTATTTGCATCAAATTAATTGCTTCTACTGAATCTGTAAAATCCCTTATCTGTCATACTACTATTCCAGCATAAGTTCAAACAATCATGCCCTTATTTATTTTCTGGATTTTTGCAATGAAAGTGGTCACATTTATCAGTTTGCAGCAAAAAACACCATAGCCAAACATTGCTATGAGATCATTAAAGGCCTGCACTACCACTGCCACTATCAGATAACATTGATCCATTATCTTAAAAATTACAATAACATATGGTATGCTATTAAATTATGTATTAGTTTATAAACACACCCATGATCTCTTCAACTCGTTTATCAGCAATAGGCTAAGTACAATAACATATGGTATGCTATTAAATTAAGTATATAGATCTATACTTAGTGCTTTACAATATGCTACCATTATATATCCCATGCCCACTTTCATCCATAATTATATATCCTATGGTTGAAGTCAATGAAGAGACAATAAAAAAATTAGACTACTTACATTCATTGGCAGTGGGCATCGGTAAAACCTTCTCCCTGGATTTTTGTCGGTCCATGAAGTCCATCTTGCAGCGGGTAAGTGATGATTGTCACAAATTATTGGTGGTCCTTCATATGTGTCCTCGCGATTGTTTCTGAGTTGCCCAATCCTTCGTTTTTTCTCCCCTACAGCAGAAGAAGACGAAAAGGACGAGGCCGAAGAGGAGGCCATGCTTTGTCAGAGCTTCGTTCTCGGCCGTCGTTCTCAGAGCTTCGTCGTTCTCAGCTTCTTCTCTCAGCTGTCGCCCTTAACATTGGGGCTAGGGTTTCTGGAGCAATTTTGTGCTTCTATTTTCAATTTTGTTTTTTTAAAAAAAAATAAACACAGAACACGTGGACATATAGGAGTCTGACTTGGCATCTACAATGTGTGACATGGCCTTTTCATTTAACGGTGTTAATGTAAATTTAACGGTGTAGGCAAGAATGAGACTTTTAAATTGTTTAGTGGCCAAATTGAGACCGAAAATTGTTCAGAGGCCAATTTGATACATGCAAAATTGTTTGGTGGCCAAATTGACCTTTAACCCTTATAGTAATATGTACACAACATACCACGTCATATTTCTCACTAAATTATTGACTAGCATGGCTACTAGAGGTGAAGAATGGTGAACACAAATTAATAATCAACAAACAAATTCAGAACTAAAATGGCCATTGGGCTGCAGGTTACCTCTATTTGAAATAAATTGACTGATTTAGTTGGACTATTTTAATGAACCTTTCAATAATGATTTCTATTAAATGGGAAAAAAATTATCATCTGTACCAACGGCTCATTAGATTTATCCTTTGGAATATTAATGAGGTTTAATATTATCATTGGTGTCTAAATTTTTCTTAATTTGGGTTTGGATTGATCCTCCAAAGTCCAAGCTTTAAGTAAAAGGTTTCTGTATGTATGTGAACCAAATTTCAAATTTCATTTTGGTTAAAACATTAACACCTTTGTCTCCGTAAAAATTAGACTATGTTACTTCTAGATGAACCAAAAGTTATTGTTTAAAATGTAAGAGACTAAAATCAAAATGAAGGTAAATTCTGGAATCAAAGATTATTATCAACCATATTAATATTCAAAGGCTCTAGTTCTCATTATAATAATTATAAGAAAAAGTTAACTGTTTTTAATTATATTGGTCACTTATAACTCATTTGTCTGAACTCTCTCTCAGAATTTGTTTCTTTAAATTATATTATGATTAACTAATTTATTTCAGTTAAAAAAACTAATTTATTTACTTTTTTTAATCTTTTTAAAAAACTCAATTAAACCAATCTTGTACTCCATACCCCTGTTCCTTAATATAAAACGATATAAAATAAATCTATTCAAATAATTCATATATATATATATATATATATATATATATATATATATATATATATATATATAGACACACACACTCTTTCTTAAACTCCTTACAAAAAAGCTAACTTAATATGTAAATACTAAATACAATGATAATGGATAAAATAAGAAAGGGAGGGAGTTAGGCGATTTTTCCCTTCAATTTTTTTCCACCGGTCATGGAAAAAGGTAGGAAATTTAAGCTTGTTTCTTCCCATTCACGTCCTCTTAGAATAACTGATTCAATTCTTTCCCTTTACTCTCTTCCTCTCTACATATGCAGAGGTAAAATACTAGTAATATCTATCTAATTACTAATAATACTAATCAGTCGTCCCTTTCAGTAGTCTCCACTCTCCACCAACTACCAATAAATATAAATCTCTGTTTATATTTAAGCTTCAACCACCCTCACTCTCTCTCATTACACTTTTTCTCCCCTAAGATATCCCTTCGTTCTCAACTCCTCCATTACATTACATTACATTTTTCCCACCAAAAAAAAAACCTCAACTTCCTTCTAACACTATTATTAATGGGTAACTGCGTGCGTACACCAGAGAAACTAACGGCTGAGATTGTCCCCCACGACGGTCCACACCCCACCGTCCGATTATACGGCTCCCCCAAAAGCGTCCTCGCCGCCTACATTCGCTTCACCCTCATCCACAGACACGTGTCCCTCCACTTCGTCCCCTCCAGAGACACTCACAGACACAGAAACACACTAGCTGATGAGCTCGCACGTGCCGCCGAGCTTGACGATCTGGACAGTCACGTGACACTTCAAGTCGGGAACGACACCGTTTCAGGGAACAGGGACACACTTCTGCGTTTCATTGATACGAGGTTTCCTGGTGCTGGGGGAGATAGTAGTGTTGGTGAGACGGTGTCGTTTTTGATGGTGAGGGTGACGAGGTTGCAGCATGGGAGTGTGACGTGGCACTTGGAGAGGATGGTGAGGTGGGCGGAGGATCTGGCGACACGTGGAGGCAGGAAGGCCGTGGATCCCTCCATGGGGAGTCCTAAGATGGAGGTGAAGAAGTTTGCCAAGAGTTATTCTCAGCTTCTTGAAGTCATGCTTGAGCATGCCCAGATGGAAGAGAGGGTTCTCTTTCCCATATTTGACTTGGCTGATCGAGGTTTGCTCTCAAGTTTTGTTAATCTTTCATTAACATTATGTTTCAGTTTCAATATTAATCACACTTGTGAGTTGTGGCCATGTGGGTATCTCTCAATTTGTTTCTTAACTACTTAACTAAATATTATTTGATCAATTTAAACTTTTGTTTTGAATATTTTTACTAATGTGCAATTATCCCATTAAAGAAGTAATTTTGAATTATTTATAATTATCTTTTAGTAAAAAAACTATTTATAATTATCTTGTTCTCTCGAAACCAATCTATTTTAATTAAACTTTTGTTTTAAATATTTTTACTAATGTGCAATTATCCCATTAAAGAAGTAATTTTGAATTATTTATAATTATCTTTTAGTAAAAAAAATTGTTTATAATTATCTTGTTCTCTCGAAACCAATCTATTTTAATTATTAAGTAACACTATCATATAATCTAATTAGATGTAGTGTGGGTTAAAATGTTGCTGTATATTTTTTTAGCACTTTATCTTCATAAAAAGTGTTGATTTGATTTTGTAGTACTTTATTTCAGGATAAGTTCTGTTTGATGTCATAGTCAAATGAACTGTGAGGGGAGTCGGTGCATGAGTTTTTTCTTTGTTTAATTATGATTGTGGATTTGACAGTGAGAAGGATGAGTATTTTAGATGGGGGATTTGATTTGATAGAAATAATTGGAATCGGAGCGTTGTTTGGTGGGTGAAGTAGTAGTGACCCTGAATGATCATGGTTCATTAGTGTGCTTATAAGTGTTGTTTGTTTGATTTCATAATGAAAAGGATAGTATGTGATGGGTGATTTGATCAAAATAATTGGATTAGGAGCGTTAGTCGTACACATGAAGAATCATAGTTAATTAGGTAGTAGGTATTATGTTAATGTATTTCCCATAGTTTATTGTTATATTACAGGTTACTCAATAATTACATAAAAGTCAGACAATCTGATTGTTTTCCACTAGATAGCTTAACGGTATAAAAATAGTCTTAAGTTTTTAGTCATTATTTGATTTGGATCTGTTTGGTGTTTTTATATTATATAACATCATGTGATCACTCTTGCGTTTGAACGGGATTTTTCTTAGCCTTATCTTTAAATTTATGAAGTCAAGTGAGCAATATTTCTTCATGTTCAACTTGTCTTCTACTAGATGCCTAATTCAATGTTTGAGTTTTCTAGTTTATGATTAACAAGTGAAAAACAAGAAATAAAAATGGCAAATCTAGTTTGAAGTCATTGCATACATTTTTGTATTTGAAAAGAAAAAGAGAAAAGAACAGGAATTTGCTTGCTTTTGAATCAATGGTATGGAGAAAATACGGTTGAATGGAATGTGAAGTGAATTTATATGCACAGGGTTATCAAAAGCTGCAAAGGAGGAACATGCTAGGGACCTGCCACTCATGAATGGCATCAAAGAAGTCATAAAATCTGTTGGGGTCTTAGATTGTGGAAGCCCTGGTTATAGAGAAGCCCTCTCCAATCTATCTTCTCGGCTTAAATTGTTGCAGGTAAATGATTGTCAAAATTTGGTTAAGACTAATGTATCAGTCATGTTGAATCTTAGATATGGTTGTTAATTGAGGTTTTAATTTAAGTCAATTGATAGGACCTACATCAACCTACATCAACTTTATTATGCTTCCAATTTAATGCCCAACTAATTCATTTGAGACTTTCTTAATGTGAACTTATCTGGTGAGTGATGATTTTGTTTGCACACAGGGGCAATGCAAACAACACTTCAAAGAAGAGGAAGTAGAGTTGCTTCCATTAATGGAGGCAGTGGAGATGAGCAGAGATGAAGAACTGTGTGCATTGGAACAATGTTTCGAGGTGATGCAAGCGACACACGGTCGTTTGTTCAAGTTCCTACTAGAAGGGCTCTCATCTCATGATGCAATGAAGTACTTGGACTTGATAAGAAGCTGCAGAAACAGAGAAAAAATGGAATCCATACTTCAGATGATTGTTCAGTGAGAGTGATTGAGTTCAGATATTATGATTGTAGTGTCTTGTTTCATGTCACATGATCATGATGAACTTGCTAGTTCCAATTGACCCCACTTTGTGTATAGAAAAAAAGCTCAAAAGGTGACAATTATGTTAGGGATGAGGTTTGATCTAAATGATTATTATTGGAGTTATATTTTTGTGAAGATATGGGATTGTGTGGTGTGCTGGTTGATAAACAATGCACATGTATAGGCAATGATGGTGACTTCTTTTGTAAACTAATGCATGTTACTGTGAATCTGTCAACCTGGCCTTAAGAGGAAGGAGGGCATTTATTCTTCTCTCTTTTTTCCTTTTTAGATAAGGTTGTCACATGTTCCATCTATCTGTACCATTATCTTTTTTTTCATTTGGAATTAAAAAAATTATTTCTGAGGGTAAAATGTAACTATGAAAAAGTCTTTCAACAATTAAGTAGTAGTATATATTCGACTGTGGGAAATACCAATGAGTATATATTATTCCTTTGTTTGCCATAACAAAAATTTATTCATTTGTTAAAATTTTTTATGAGTGCATTTTGGGACCTTTTAGCAATTTTCTTAAAACAAAAAGTTACAAATTTCAACGCTATATGTTTTGCTTTGGTAAATAATGAAATATTACACGACACAAATATTTATGAAGAAGAATAATAAATACAAGGCATTCACAAGAATTTTGCAGGGAGTTTTGGTGATACCATTAATTGCCTTTGTGAACATAATTACTGCCTAGCTTGTTTCAGACTATAACTTTGTCACTACGGCATTTCCGCCTTTCTTTATTTCTTTATCAATAGTCTCTTTCTCCTTTAACTTTGCTACTAATAACTTTTTCTTTGTTTTAAAATAATGATTTTACATATCTAATTATATGTTAGTGAGTAATATAAAGGCATATATAAATTGGAATAACTAACTTAAATCATGCAATGAAGTTATTTACTCCTATGAACCCTCCCCTCCATTTGACATAATGTAATTATGATTGGAAATCAAACTTTGATTTTTTAAGTAATAAATAAATTTTAGGTCAAGAGTTGACCGAAATGGGAAGAAATTATAAAATTTCCAGATGTATTTCGGTATAATTAATTTAATAAATTCATATCATACCATTGCCAAAAAACAATCATATCGTACTAAAATTGCGGTCCAACTTCTGAAATGAATTTCAGTATTAAATATTTGTTCTCGAAGTAGACGACCTGATGATTAAAATGCAGAAAATCATAATATATAATTAAATAATTTTTAAAAATTAAACAAACATAGCAAACGTGTAGAGCACTATATGGTAAATGATTCAAGGTGTGAAATGATTGAGTCCACGAACACATCAAATTCATAATTTAATCATGGGTCTAACACATCATAATAATTTAGTTTCATGAGTAAGACTCTTATTTGCCCCCTTAAGTAACCACCTGGCTATTGAGCACACTAAAGTAACAATTTATACATTTTCACCCTTAAAATAACTAATATGGTCAAAATTTTCAATGATGTTTGACTGTTAACAAACTGTGTAAAATTGTACTACCTCCGGTCCCTAATGTAAGAGCTAGCCACCAAAAAAACGCTTCTTAAGAAAACATGTGAATGTTAGTTGGGTGTCTGGAGTTAATGCTTCTTTTCCAAAATTGCCCATATTTATTATGGTACTTTTAAGAGAGAGAAATACATAAACATTAATAAATATGAAAGAGAGTTAGGGGTCAAGTAGGAAAAAATGTATTAAATGATGAGAGAATGTGGGGTGAGCTCTTACATTAGGGACCAAAACCATTCAAATTTTGGGCTCTTACATTAGGGACGACCGGAGGAAGTATATATTTATATCTTTTCTCATCTTCCTTACACTCATCACTTTCTTACTTTTTTCAGTTCAAAAAAATCACTTTCTTACTTTTCACTCTTACTCTCCTCATCACCATCACCATGGCCACCACCGTCACCTCTGCCACTTCTGCCGCAGCTCCACCACTCCCCACCATAAAATATCCGTCAAACTTCCTCCAAAGTCACTTTTACCGAACGTCCATTCAGAAACTTCCCTCCCTTCCTCTCTTCCCAACTTCTCTTTAGTTTCATTCATTGTTGTGATAACTTGTTACTCACATAGTCACATCACATCCACAGCATAGCTTATATTTCACCATCAACTACTCTTGCTACCATTGCAATCACCAACCACTTCTCTTCAACTTTCAATTTTACTAGCCAATTCATCATTTCTTAGCCCCTTTTGTTTTTCTTTTCTCATGTTCATATTAAATTGATTGTTACATTTTATATCTCTTAGTGATTACATCTTAACTACCAAACTTAATTAACGCAAGTGTTACATTACACCATAATTGTGTTTACCACAAATAAAACCATGTCTTACCCAACTTCACCTTTTCCTTGTTTACCATATCAAAGACAATTTCAATTTGTTTTTCCTACCCCGCTTTAACATGAAAATTTCATTAAAATAATTATTTGGAAAAGTAAAACATACTTTATATTGATGTTTTGTGTTAGAAAAATTGGTTTCAATTTAACAGATGTCCTATCACATGTCTGTTTTATATATTGAAAAGCCTTGTTTCAACAAATATGTAGTTGAAAACTAGTAAACTGTCATGTAACAAATATATCTTATAATGTCTCGATCTAACAAGTATATTTTTGAATCTGATGGATTATCTATTCCTGAAAAACACAATCTGGTGGATTAAAATAAGTTATGGGTGATTTTTTTTTATGCTGAATCTTTTTGTTCTATATGTAGACAGCAATGATTACAAGTTACCATTATTATCGAATTCAACTTGAATTCAACTTGTAACCTCCCACTTATTAAAATACTCATACAATAAACTTATGCCTAATTGCTTATAACGTGAGTCATTTTTGAATTTCTCCTTTGATATCCTTAGGCGAACCATATTTCAACATATCAATGACCCTAGACTAACATGAATAGTTAATTGTGGGCACCTAGATGGGTAGAACAACTAATCATGAGATTTAATGTGCTTCATACTCAAGCAGAGATCAAATCATTAGTTTTAGTTAAGCTTAAATGTGTCTCTTACCACTAAATCAAATGATATTCATTCTTATGATGTGAGTCATGTTAAAAGGAGAGTCACACATAAGAAAAATCACTGCATTAAGCATGTGAGTATGTGGTGCGGGTCCCACCTTAGTTTTTATTAGAAAATTAAAATGATTACCAACTATAAGTAGTGGCTAATACTTTTTTAAACACACAAATGTCTTCAGTTTTGGAGCTATTTTCTCTTTCTTTATCTGCTCTGTTATTGAGTTATTTCCCCCTTGACTATGTAGGAAGGATTGGGCTAATTTTGGGGGGAGTTATGGCATTATCATTGATTAAGTTCAACGAACAGTGAGTTAAGCTCTTCAATTTGCTTTTGGGGGTGAGGAATGAATAGTCAATTTTATGGGAATAGAACAAAAGGAAGAGGGCATGTGGGAAAAACAAAAAGGAAGGGTTCCAAAACTTAAAGGGAAGGAAGCATCCAAGGGAAGGGCAGAGTCCAAGTTCATGAGAGGACAATATAGTGAGTAATGATATATTGGACAAAAAAAGTGATGATGTGTGAACTGTGAACATCCAATTCCACAAAACAGGCCCACTCCATTAATAATGTTTCCTTCCACCACATGTTATACTCATGTTCAACCAACGGTTCCCAACAAAAGAAAAAAGAAACAACGTCATAAGAAATCCAGCAAGTGATTGGGTTATGGCTATAGGTTAATATTCAACCATAGTTGGACTCCAATAGTGTGATTATATTTCACTTGCCATCCAAGTAACTGACTATTTCAGGATGAGAACTTAATTAGTAGCTGTTGCTTGACATATTTAAGGGCTTTGGTATGCAAAAAGGTTATGGTTAATTCCTTATGAAGATGTTAAGTAAGTGCATGTTACTATAATATGTTAGTTAGATAAGTTCACCTTTCGCTTTGAAAAATACTCTAAATCAAGAGAACTGGTGTCCTAAACTATAATAGAATTCTGTGATGCTTGTTTGTGTTTTCGTGCCCAAATTATAATAATCAAACATGGTCCAACAATTTTATAAGGAGCAAAAAGATTTTAATGAGTGCATTAAGCGTATTATTCCGAGTTCCGACTTCCGACCATACTCCTTTTTTTAAAGAAAATAGATAAAATGATACTAATACCATAAACAATTTTACAACAAAGAAAAAGAAATTGAACTAAAACGTAACAAACCATACTGTTAGAAATAATATGATCATTTAATGTGTTAGATCTTGTATTTGGCAGTTAGTGGCCCTATTGGCTATATAAAGGGTCATAGCCTAAATGTTTTAGTGTGCGAGATTTATGAGAGTCTACACCAAGAGGGAGAGTTAACTTATCTCTCTCCTCATTACTCTAGTGTTAGGGATTTGTTTTTTTTTGTTAAATCCATTACCTCAAGGAGGAATGGTCATCACCTCTTTGCGAGGGATGTTTTTGATATAGTTCAAGAGGATTAGATATATTGTTGTTGTTTTCGTATTGTTCTTCATTATCAATCAATAAAGATTTGTTTCTTAGCTTCTTCATCTTGTTCTCCTTATATATCAATTTGTCAACATGGTATCAGAGCGAGCAGACATGCAGACCCAAATCAATTTCCGTGGGCACAACCATGCTTCCTTAATGTCTAATAATCTAGAGCATCGGCTTATTGTCCACAGATACAACACAATTCAGAAGGCAAAAATATAAATATAAGAGGAGTAAAACGAATGGCCTATGCTAACATGAATGTTGGCTCCCCTTCATGAGTACAAAATCATATCCAGAGCCAATTTCTAGGATTTCAAGCAGCCTCATTGATGATTTCCTCCGATAAAGCTTTTGCTGAAATGTTGAACTGAAAGAAATATTTTGCCCTTGTTCTTGATTACTTTGATCACAAACCTTCTCCCCATCCAGGAGAAAAGTGTCACGCTTTTCCCTAAGTAGTTGTTCATCATCTGATGGTCAAAGGTTAGATCTAAATAAATCTGAGAATCTTTTTTATTTAAAATGGGAGTAATAAGTAATAATCACAAACACAAACAAAAAAAATCAAATATTGAATTCTAGATATTAAAAAATTAACTTGTGACATATTTAAAATAGGATAACAACTTAAAATGATTAAGGGTTTATTTAAACAAAATGTCTTATAATCTAGTGGTATAACATTTTTAAATTAGCGTAAGCTTATCTATTAATATATCCTGATATTGTAACCTTATGATAATAGTAGGCACTCATTTAATTAAAAAAGCAAAGGCTTTAGATTAGGTCAGGTCATGTGATAATTCATGAATTATGATATTGAATGTTCAAATTTAATTATCAAGAGAATTTTGTGATTACTAGTGATTAGGCTGCATAAAATCCCGAAGGTCCAACAGTCTAACATTGACTCGGCCCGGCCCGATAGGATTTGGTCATGGGGCAAATTTTCTCGAAACCATAACAATTAGGACAGGGCCAAACCTAACCATCATACAGGACATGACAAGGGCATAGACTTCAAGACCACTAGGGTGGTCCGACATGGAAATTATTTTTTATAAATAATAAAAGTGCAAAAATGTCCATGTAATTATCACAAAGGTGCAAAAATGATCATGTAAACTTTTTGCAGCAAAATTGTCCATTGAATTTCAAAACTGAGGCAAAAATGGTCAGCATAGTTAATTTTTCACTTTTTTACGCATTATTATCTGTCGATTCATCTCTCACTAAAATATGTGGCAGACTTATGTATTTATTTGTCATTGTGTGATGATGATGCGATAGACGATGATAAGTGAAAAAGTAAAAAAAAAATTTAACTGTAATAGCCATTTTTCCCAAATTTTGAAATTTGATGGACAGGTTTGTTCTAAAAAATTTTATATGGTCATTTTTGCACTTTCGTTGTAATTAAGTGGTCATCTTTGCACTTTAGGACTTTTATAAATAAATAATTTATTTCATAATTTAAAACTACATTATTTAATCATTAATATTTAATACTACCTCCGGTCCTAAATATAAGACTTAGTTGACTTTTTTGAAGAGGTTAAGGTTGTAAAATAGGTTATTAAATTATGACATATTTGATATATGTTTAGATTATGCATTAGTTTGTAAGTAAAATAAACTAGTCTATGCGAAAAAATGAGGTAAATTAATTTATAATTAACATATTTTGTTTTTTTAGTATTTTCCAAAAAAGTCAACTTGGTCTTATATTTAAAACCGGAGGGAGTATACCACTATATAAAAATATTTCATTAATTCCTTTTCCCAATTTCTTTTATTTTTCAATTTATTTCATTATTTATTAATTATTTTTTAAAATTTAAATGTTTTAAGACTAACAAGACATGTCATGTAGCTCAAAGGACATGTTCTACTTGATCTTGGTTTCAGGCCACATGATAGGACCGTGGCAGATAGGTATTTTCGGCCTGAAATATTTTAGGACATAACTTAGGGCACATATGTGGTCGTGTCCTCTCCGTAATTTGCACAGCCCTACAAGTGAATGGTGATGCATAAAAATCATAACATGATGAATTATTAAATTTCTTTTTTGGTCTGAAATGAATTATTAAATTTTAATGCGGGCATGAATAACATTTTTTTATATATATTTTGCCTTGTTTGAAACATTTTAGTAATTGATTTTGTTATATGGATATGGCGGGAAAGTAGAAAGGCGGCTCATTTGTTGAATCTGCGACGCAATGGGTTCTGAATCTGACGCCATTCTTCTCCCAAAATGGGCATCTCAGCCTTGCATCATGGGAATCGACGAAGCAGGCCGAGGACCCGTCTTAGGTTCATTTTTTTCCCCCTTAATTCACTTGGCTTTTTCAAATTTCATGCAAAAATCTTATCTGAACTTGGCACACACTTTCATTTCAGGACCCATGGTGTACGCATGCTTATACTGTGCTCGCTCCTACCAGAACACCCTCGCTACCTTGAGTTTTGCTGGTCAGTATTCAGTAACTTCACTCCATCAACAATCATCATATGTAGAGCTAAATTCAAAGCTTTATAATTAAGATTCCGTTGGTTGATTAGTTTATAAGTAGAATAAATTAGTTTAAAGAAAAAAAAAATAAGTATAGGCCATTCAAAGGGATTCGTTTGATTTCTCAAAAGAAATATCTGGTTTTATAATTAGGACTGAAGGAAGTATCGCCATCCTAATTACTTCGTCTGGTACTAAATATAAATATAAGACCTATTTGAGGAGATGAATTCCGTACTAAATATAAGACCTATTTCTAATTTCTACCAAGTTTCCCCAAATTATCCTTATGAATGTTCCCTAATAATAGAAAAAGAAGAGAGGGAGGATGGGGTAAAGGATATTGGTTAGGGTATATGGGTGATATCATGTTCTAAATAACTCAACTAATATCCTTAATCTAATCAAATTAGGTAAATAGGTCTTAAATTTAGGACCAGAGGAAGTACTATAATGGCTAGTATCTCACTTTCCATGTTAAATTCAATCCAATGCTTATATAGTACTCGCGTGATACTCTGAGAAATTTGTTCTTGAAACTTCAATTGAATGAAATTTAAAAGGGTTAAGGTGCAAATATAACACTTAGCTATTAGCAAAAGTGTATTGAACATAAATAACAATTTTGAGTCTCAGATCTAACATCTATCAATTATAAAATGGTGCATATGTAGCAGTCCTGTCAATTTTGAAGCTTGAAGATATAAGTAGAAATAATTAAGTTAGACGTGTTATGCATTGAAGAAGTAATCAAAACTTTGAGTTTCATTAATAGGCTTCTTTTACCTTGGGGATTGGTTGCTCAAGAAAAGTTTGGATTTGAACAATGCAAGGTTTAACAGCTCTTGCATGGGCACAAATGAATTACAAAACTGTGTTGCAAATCGGGGCAACTATGTGATGTTGCTTTTAGTTTCACTGGGCTTAAAGTGTTATCATTTGTCATTTTTCTGGTACAGATTCGAAGACACTAAAAGAAGAGAAGAGGGAAGAATTATTTGATAATCTAAAGGGAAATGACTCAATTAGATGGGCAGTTGATGTCTTGGACCCAAGAGAACTATCTGCTAAAATGTTAAAGAGGTAAATTGAATATATCTTAGTGCTTCATTAGTTCTGCAATGATTTTCTTTTCTTAATGTCTTCTCTTGTCATTATTCTGACAGGAACAAAATAAACCTGAATGAGATATCGCATCAATCTGCAATGGGCTTGATTGATAAAATACTGAAGATGGGAGTTCTTCTGACTGAGGTAAAACTTTGTTCTACGTATGTCAGCATTAATTGACAGACTGTTGAAAACTTGGTTGATTTTGTATTTTCTTTTTCTCCTATTTCTTTGTATTGTAATCCTATTCTGCATTTTTCTATACAATTTCCCTTTCCTGACCTCCTTTCCCCTTGACAAATGGGGCATTAAGTATGAATTAGTCTGGCTCATTTGTTACTTACATATATTCCTAATATATTCTGAAGCAGCATGAACTAATGTGCATATAATTGTATGATATGTCATGACACTAACATATATATTTGCTATACCCATATTCTAATTCATCGAGTTGAAACAGCTGAACTCCTGGCTTTGTGGTTGCAAATTGCAACTTGCTATTTACTTGTGTACTTTCTCAAGTAATATTCTTCCTGAAAACTTTAGGTGTTCTTTGAATGATGATGATTGGTTTGATCAATATCTTAAGTACTCCTCGTCATGTGAAAACCCCTTGGACAGAAGTGTAGACCTAGTTTGAACTGACCACTTGTTGCTGAATTTTCATTTTTAATTGTGAAAAATGGCTGGCAGTGATTGTATTCTTGGCCACTTGGTGCTTGAGACTTGGGTATTATGTTTAGAATGACATCTGACATGAAGGATAAGTTATAAGTTAAGGTCGATGAAGTTTTATTAATATATCCAGCATACATGAAACTCATCATTTTCCTTAGAAAAATTCGCCTTCAGAATTTCTTAAATGATAAGAAATCCTGAAGCAGAAACTCTGCTCCATTGAGTAGTTATTGCTTTCACTCTTCTTTACAAAGTTCTTTCTAGGGACATCTTTCTTCCGATTTTGAGAATGTGTTATCACTGTTACTTTTTTTAGGTGTCTTATAAGGGCATATATACACTGCAGTTACAAAATAAGATAGCAAGCGAAATTGTATGTGTGCTTTTCAGGTCTATATAGATACAGTTGGAGATCCAGGAAAATATGAAATTATGCTATCAAGAAATTTTCCATCTATTAAATTTGTGGTTGCAAAGAAGGCTGATAGTCTCTATCCTGTTGTGAGTGGCGCTAGCATAGTTGCAAAGGTACTGATCTCCCTTTTTATGATTACCTATGCTGCAAATCTGGTTACTCACAAGCTATGGCTTTTTTAATTTTCACGCTTTAGGTCACAAGAGACCGAGCTTTGCGGGATTGGGTGCTTGATGAGACTGCTGAAAACATGCACAGGAACTTTGGGTCTGGATATCCTGGAGGTGATTAGGATATTAGTCCATCTCAAGCTATGTCCTTGTGTTGATGAATTTCCATTCTTTATTTATTGCAAAAAGGTTGTTTTGCTTATGAAAACCCGGGGTATATTGTCATTTGCACAGACCCTCAAACCAAATCCTGGTTAGAACACCACAAGCATTCTGTCTTTGGATTCCCAACATTGGTCAGATTCAGCTGGGGAACCTGCACTACATATTTTAAAGATGCTGTGGAAGTCTTATGGTTAGTGAGAAATCTTTAGACCATATGATCCATGAGTTTAATGCCCTTCTATTTGTTGGTGAAAAAAGCAGTGGTGAACTGAATATTTAGTTATATTGAAAAAGGACTCTGGAGTTCATTTATTTGCAGCAGTATATATAGTCCTTTGGGATATTAAGAGTGTTGCCTGTCTTGTTAATATTAAGCAGGCAGATCTATTTCTTTCTTCACAACTGTATTCTTTTCATATTCAAAACAAATAAATGTGTTGTCATAGCCATGTTGAGAATTTGCAAATGCTTATTGGTGATGGAGAGAGTAATGTTTGAAATGGCAGAGTCTAGTGGAAAGGTTCATGCATATCTCGGGGCTGCCTCTACCCTGCCATATAATTTGGCTTTGCCGTTAAGTTATTGCACCAGGATACTATATGCTTATGAATTTTAAAAACATAATAGGTTTCATGAATTGTCTCTTAATTAACCACCCTCTCTGATCCTTCTGTTTCAGTATATTTGTTAATAGGGCAAAGGTGCACCCAGTAGCATGTTAAATTCAAAATGGTGCATCTAGTAGCATACTAAATTTGAGGGTGCAAATTTAACAGTTATAAGATAAAATGGAGCAAATTTAGCAGTTATAACATAAAATGGGGCAAATTTAACATCCCCGTTATAAATGACAAACCAGTGTTACTGAGAGGTGCATCTTCATTAATTATCACCACCAATTTTCATTTTTCGAGCTTTTCTGATGCTGCTGCTGCTAGTTCTTTATGCTGTGTTTCTTTATGCTACTGCTAGTTCTGCAAAGTTCATATGCAAGTGTCTTCAAATTTAAGCGTTCTTCAAATTTCCATTTTTCTTTTTATTCAAAATGCAAACTATTGTCACATTGTCATGCCACCTGTATGTCATGTCAATTAAAAACTTATTGGACCCACCTCTCAGTAACAGTGGTTTTTCATTTTTAACGGGATGCTAAATTTGCCCCATTTTATGTTATAACTGCTAAATTTGCCCCATTTCATGTTATAACTGCTAAATTTGCACCCTCAAATTTAGTATGCTACTAGATGCACCATTTTGAATTTACCATGCTACTGGGTGCACCTTTGCCCTTGTTAATAAAATAATATAATGAAGCAGAAGCTGGACTTGAATATTGATGGGCTTATTTCCTTAAGGGGTCATTCTTAGTAGGTTGAAGGATGAAACTCCCTTCATTTACATGGCCATTTATTCGTATTAAATGATGAATCTCCGTCCACTTTTATTCATTTTGCATCTTCTGAGTTACAATCCTCATGTGGGAATTGTTTATGCCAGTCTTTCCTCATTCACACTTGCTATTATATTTGATAGGGAATCTGATAAAGCAGATGAAGAAGGGGAAGATGGTAGCAACAGTGGCAAGCGGCAATTGAAATTAAGAAACGTAGGATCTATCACATCCACCAAGAGAAAAAGTGAAGAAACTGAATCAAGTGGCAAAGGTCGCAGCAGGTTTTTCCAGACTCGGAAGCTTGAAATTGTTACTGATTTCTGATTCTAATTCTGATATATGGATTTCTCTGTAACATTTTAGAAATTTCGTAGTTAAGTTATATTAGTCTCGGGTAATTTGTGTGATGATTAAGCAGCATAGTTTATATAAAGAGTGATTTAGTCGAATATTCTGCTTAACTAACCATTCGATCATTTAGAAGTCCTAATTTCTGGTGCAAGTGGAACATCTTGATCTGGTGATTTCTGTCAAAGTCAATGACCATTTCGCTTCATAAGGGGAATTTCCCCTTATTGTTGAAAAAAAAACTAAGTTTTTGTGTAAACTTTAGTGCGAACCAATCATAGATATCCATCTTCCTTGCTCTACAATTTTATTTTGACGTTGAGAATGGTGATAGATAAGAATCTAGAATTTATTTTTTTTATGACCATCTCGTAGATTTTTGAAAAGATTTTATGCATTCACGTGCATTTGAATTCCCTTTTTTTTTTTGGTAAATGTATTTGAATTCTAAAACCTTAGTTTTAGATTCCAACTTTGACCAGCAAGTGTTAGTCTGATTACACCATTTGTTTATGTTTTGTGAAAATTAATATCAATTCTGGATCTAAGATGTGACATGTGAATGTCAATGATTGCTTCTATCGTTATACGCACCAAACTACTAAGGCAATAGTTGACCTATGATTGTTGAAACTATCAAAAAATATATGTATGGTTTTTATGAATAACTAGTAACTATTATTATTCAGACTCTCTTTTTTTGTACATATTACTCAGACTCATTCTCTTCAAAGAGTTCAGTCGTAGATTATTAGTAACGAGCTATTTTCTTTTTGATACATGGTATGCACGCGACATCCAACTATATTGACACAGTAAAATATTTATAGAGCATGAAGAAACCATTCTGAACTTTGAAGAACCAACAAGTTTGACAAACCAAATTAACTTTTGCATCCCATGAAACAAAATTAATTTACATAGACCTACCTTTAAAACTGTACAAGAATAAAGACTGTCATGATGATGATGATCAAAGTAGGAAATTCTATTGTTTTAAGGCTGCAGGTGGCAGCATTATGGTGGTTTTTTTGGTTGTTGGTAGAAGCAGCTGTGTAAATAGGGATGACTGCTGCACCACCTCCTTGCTGTGTATTACCGTTTTCGCCATTGTTTGGTGCTCTCATGCCTCCCCCTCCCCCTCCTGTAGCTCCATGAATAACGCTTCCTCCTTCTCTCTTAATTACATGAACATGTCTCTTTTCTTCTACCATGCTGTTATGCATCAATTCTGTACACAAGGTAAAGTATACAAGTTTAGCTGTCTAGAATGTTTAGATTTGTCATTGACATTTGTCGATAGTGATTTTATTGTAAACTAGTATCAACCCGCACGATACGCGGAGTATATTAGACATAACTATATAACTCTGATACCATTTTTATTTTGATAAAAAATATACCATAAAATATAATAATATTAGTCAAAATTTAATAAATTTCACTAAATGTTTTTCATAGAAATCAATTTTGTAGAATAAAAAAATAGAAAATCAATTAGTTATTTTTGGGCAAAGTGTTAGTGAGTGTGTGGGTAGTTTCATAAGTTACGTTTAGTTGGTGTCAAAAGTAAGAATAATAGGAGAAATAGTAGGTTATCCAAATAGTTTATAATTAAAAATAAATAATGAAAATAATGAGAAGTAAGATAGAAAAATAATTTAAAAGGTCATAAAAAAATATTAATTTTGATAATTTTTAAAGAAAAAAGGAGAGAATTTATAGGAGATATTTAAGGAGAGATTATAAATTAGGGAGAAATCTTAACAACGCATCAAATGTCAGTTTTTTTTATCTTAAATATATGGAGAGCGAATGGGAAGAGGATTTCCTCAGAATCTTTCTTTCATTTTCCCTCAGAATCCTCAATCCAGACCGTTCAATTAATCTAATGACTTGGTACATTTGATCTTGGCATCATCTGGACCGTTGGATTAAGGATTCTGAGGGAAAATGAGAGAAAGTTTATGAGACAATTCGGACCAGAGGGAATGTGTTTATATGCATATTTTTTTGTAAAAGAATTTATAGGAGATAATTAAGGAGATTATAATTTAGAGAGAAATCAGAAAAAATTTAATAAAGAATTATATGTAAGTTTGTTTTTGTTAATAATAGATGGAGAGAGAATGTGGTTATGTGTAGTTTTTTTTTTCTAAAAATAGATGGAATGAGTGGGTGGTTACCTGAATGTAAATAGATGGAGAGAGAAAATGCTTACGTGGTTTCTTAGAATTCATGCTTTTATCCCTCCCTTTATATATAAGATAGATGACAGAAGTTGGAAAAAAAAGTTATGTAATGTGGCATAATTTGATTTATGTTTGGATAGGTTTTCGTACAAGTCAGTTTGACAAAAAGTTGTTTAGATGTACAAATCAGTTTGAGAAGTTTCAAGGGACAATTGCGCCTAGGTCCCAAATAAAAGATTTAATTTCAAAAAGGTCCCAAGAAGTTGTTTCCACTTGTTAATAAAGACTATTGCACTTATTATTAGTGGTTATTAACAACTCCTTGAGACCATTTTGAAATTAAGTCTCTTATTTGGAACCTAGGTGCAATTGTCCCAAGTTTCAAATATGGATAAAAAGCACAAGCTACAAAAAGTTGTTTCCAAGAAAAAAACTCAGTTGCCTTCAAACTTGTAAGTCATGCTAGATATCATTTTTCATGTAACTATTATTTCATTTTTGTTAGCTTTATGTGCTTCAGAAAGAAACTAACATGGTAATACAAAAAACAAGGCCTGGGTCTGTTTTTTCAAAAAACAAGTTACAAAAAATTGAACAAGAAATTTCTGATTGATTTTGATACATTTCAATCAGTGATTTTCATAAAGTGAATTGTAGACTTGCTGTTGTAGGATTCAAACAATTCATACAGGCATGTAGGGGTATTGGGTTCTCTCAAGAGAACAACTTGTTCAAGAAAAGGAAAGTATATATGAATCAATTGCATAAATTTTTAGTTTGACTTTTGTTTGTTTCCTTAGAATCTTTAGGCGACAAGAAGAACAATGATTTATAGCACAAATTCAAAGTCACTCAAGAAGATACCTCCTTGATACCTTAAAACAGGATTTCTCCAAACAGTAACCAAGTCTAAGGAATCACAACTATTTACCCGTCTTTTTGCTGCAAGATGCTTTATGTGCAGACGAAAAGCAGAAAGAGACAACCAAAGTTCAGTAAGAACATATATGCAAAGAACATAATTAAAACAATTATTTCTTCATTAACTAAAGAACTGAATTCCCATCAACCTTTCCTTCAATAACTATTTTTCTTTCTTTCAGCACATATGATGTTTGTCTCAAATCTTTGTTTTTACACTTGGTATGATATGGCTACTAGCAGATACTATATAAGTTTTCAAAGATTGAATATGTTTGATAAAGAAGAGTACCTGAAGGTGAAGATAAGCTCTGCTGAACTGGAGATGGAGATACAGAATGAAGCAGATACATGAACATGATAAGAGGAAATCCTAATTCTCTGATACCCATTTGGCTATTTTTTTCAGAGATTCATACACATGCAGATAAATAGATGAATGAAGAGAAAATTCCAATTCTCTATCACCTCAATGATCTTTCATTTGCTCAAAAAATTTGAGTCTTTGACACCTATACCCACTGAGAAATATGAAATGGTGGGCAAAACTGCAGTTTAAATAAGATTAGTGGGGTATAAATAGTATCTTCTGTAAAAGCAGGGCCAAGTTTAATCAATTATGAATAAAAAATATTGATATAGGAGAATATAAGAAGAAGGGGGATCATAGATCATATATATTTTGTAATTATTTGAGCCTTATCTTGAGTGAAACAAAGTAGCTTTATGAAAGGAGAGCATTGTGATTATTGATAAGTCCGTGTAATTATTAAATAATAAAGATCGTGGAATCTTTTGGAAATGGGTTTGTGTGAGTTGGAAGGAGAAGCCACTTATTTATATAAGCCACAAAAATTCATTTCTTTTCAATTAATCAATTAAATCATACTCTGTGGGGGTGTGTGACTAAATATAACATATAGTCTATATTTTGTTTGGATACGGTACAGATATTATATATATCTATTATTATTTTATTTTGTGATCACTTATAGAATAAGTGTGTATTAGTTAGTGCTGCAGATGGAAGACTTTAGTGCCTCACGATGCAAAATGTAACTGTTTTACTGGAGATGACTTTACTTTTATTTTGCCTTTTTGGGATAATCGATTGAAATGTCTTGTTTTAAAAAAGTTTAGGTAGAAAGGCCTGCTATATTTGATACTTAAAAATTAAACATAATTGCTTGACTTCATGCACAAAAAATATTAGTAAGTGAAACCATGCCTTTCTAAGTAATACAATTTTAAGTTCAAGATTTTCACTCTTTTTCCTTTTCTATCAAGATTCACACTATCAATGTATTCTGTTGAACTTTTGACCTCAGACTTGAGTGTCATCTAGCTACAACACTTCAGCACTCTTGCTTTTATTATTTCATTCAAAATTAAAAGAACAAAATTAATTTTCATGGCTTTCTGTTGTTTCATATATTAGATTTATTTATTGGAAAAAATGGCACGCATGTTGAATGAAATTATTGTTATAACTTCCTACCTTTTTAGAATTCCTTTTAGTGGTTAATAATGGTTATATCTTGTACCATAATATATATTAACTCATTTATGACCATTTAACTCTTGTATGTGTTAGGGACATATAAATAGAGGCTTACCACAAACATTGTGAAGACCCAGAAATGCCACATGTCAGTGAGAATATTTCCTCTACTATATATCTCTTCCTTTCGCTCTTGACTTAAAAGTAATATGGGAATATGACAAAAAAATGACACTTAAATTTGAATTGGACAAAATAAGGTCTCCAATTCCAACTTAGACAAAGAAGGGATAGTCCCCAATTTGCACTAAATGAAGTTTGTGATTTTGTGACAAAAGAGTAGTTAACTAACCTTGTATCGTTGTTAACTACGTACCATTCTCAGTAACTAATCATGTTTCACTGATAACTACTTGAAATTATAAAGTTGGAAATAATTATAAAGTAATCTTATATTTAATTAGATTTAAATTGAAATTTTTTAAAGTGGTCTTATATTTAAAAACGAATTAGTAAATACAATAAATGAACATCTATGGAGGACATAGAAAACACAACTAAAAATACATCCATCACTAAGTGAAATTGAAACAAATAAACAAACAAACAAAATCAAATCAAGGTACCATTGAAATCTACTTATCAACTTTCAAGGTTCTTAAGATGCATGTTGCCAACTGATACAAGACTTTCTGTGTAAATGAAAACCTCATCGGGCCACCCATGAATATTTAACATCTTCCCGTCCTTGGTATTAATGATGGTGGTACAATATTTAGAACCTCTTTTAGCGTTTCTAAACGAACTAAATATAAATCTATCCCCCCAAATAGTGAGAGGACAAATTAAAGTGTACGGAAAAACATCACTAGAGTAGATTTTAGTCCATCTCCATCTCTCCATAGATGACCCTAAATCCTCCTCTAACAACCACACATGGAAAAAAGAATATAAATGGTTTGGATGGTCGCCAATTCTACCCATAGAAAGTAACACAAGCTTACCCTCATAAGTGGACAAAGAAGTATTAGTAAATGAACTATACCCAGGTGGTCCAGGTATTAATGAAAACACATCTGTAGCTAGGTCAAATGAAACTATGAAACAATCATCAGAATGCACCTCCATTTCATAATGCTCTAGGGCGCCATCCCAGAAGATGCATCCATCACATGTCATATTAGCACTGACATTACGTAAATTCTCCAAGATTCCAGGTTTGATTTCGCTCCAAGAAGAACCTGTTTGTAATGAATATACTTCAACCTTTGCTGTGTGATTCTCATAGTATACTCGCACTATTTTATAATCATTAGTGATTGCATCGAACCCAAATGCGATGCAGTAGTCCCATGCATAAAATTCATCAATTTTGGTTAAAGGGACCCGTGTGACGTCTTCAATAGAGGGATTCCATAACACAAAAGAATGAATACCACTCTCATTCATTCCAATACATATCAAACCATTGCATGAACCAATTACCCATATGTTGGAAGATGACGAAAAGAAAGGTGGATATTTAACTTCACGTCTATGCATCTCATAGTCGATCAAACGTACTCCACTTTCTGTCCATAGAACATGTGAAGGGTTTTGATGGGTGGTGTAATGAAGATTTTCATTGATGAAATATTGGGATGGGGACTTAATTAATGAGATGTTTCCAACATTTAGACACGCATTGAAACCTGACTAGGGACTTAAAAGGAAGTCGTTTGAGAATTTCTATCACAATATCTACGGAAAGATAAGGCATGTCACGAGCCACTATGTTTCTTCTTTTATGGCTGGTGCCAACCACCCTTATCTTTCTTTTTTTCTGCATGGTGCGAGGCATCATTACGCTCTCAGTTATGGGCTGAAGAAAATGAAAAGAACTTGCAAAGGAAAGACCCATCACTAGGGTTTCACAGGACTAGCATGTAGAAACATCGGGCAACAAAATTTATATTTCCAATTCCGTGAATAGTGATGATTTTTAATTAGGAATCCGAACTTTTGGGATCAATAATTACTAATTTTTTTGAACTTTTTAAGCGTAACTTTTTTTTATCAGAATTTTAAGCGTAACTGAATGAATATTTAAATAATAATGGTATCCTTTATTTTTTTGATCAGAAATAATGGTATCTCTTTTTTTGACAACAGAAATAATGGTATCCTTTATGAAGATAATGTTAAATATATGTTTGTTTTATAATTAGTCTTAAATAATTAAGAGACTATCATACCTATTACCTATTTTGGCAAAAAAAAACCTATTACCTACTCCTAACAATTAAATATAAGTTAATAATTATAAAAAATTTAATACCCGCTATTTCTTCCCAAACTTTTTCCCCTCTTCACCTTATCACGTACACTCACATGAAAAATTGTTGTGTGTGATATCATAAAAATATTAACTAACTATTAATAATATATTTTTTTCAATTTGTAAAATGAAAAAACCTTGAAAACATTCATTTAATTTTTTTAATGTGTTCTGATAATTTTTTTAATGTGTTAGTAAGATATTTTTAGGATATATGTATTAAAATAATATTTTTTTAGGATACCAACATTGGATATTCCACATAATACTAACCGTAACAGTTTTATATATGATTTAACAACCAATGTTTTTCTGATAAAATTAAGACCAAAAAAATGTTTTTCTGATAAAAAAATAATAACTCATGTTTCTTTCCAAACTTCTTACCCTCGTTCAAATTTGCGTGAACCCATAACATTTTAAGGGCTTACATGTAGTTTTTAATCTCACTACATCCTAAAAATATTAACTAACTAATAACAATATTTTTTTTCAAATGTAAAAAATGAAAAACATTAAAAAATGTCATTTAAAATTGGTTAATGTGTTAGTTAGATTTTTTAGGATACCAATTCCACAAGACCTTACATTAGATTTTAGCTGTTATTTGCCACAAGAATTTTTCACACCCACATATAATTCTTTTTATGAGTATACCCACATAGAATCATTGATAAAAAATGGCATTTTTTCCATATGAACAAATTTACCTAGATTTTTGCCTTATATATATCTCAATATCTCGAAAAAAGTTCTGAACATTTATACTTTTTTTTTTGGAAAAATAAACTCAATATTACAAAACTTCAACTTTTGTACCTATAGTTGAAGTAAATTTAATTAGTTTAAAAGAAAATTTATTATGTTATAAATTTTTTTATTAAGTATTAATGTTATATAAAAATACGTAAGTGTTGTTATAAAAAGAAAAATACTTATGTATTAAACATTATTTTCGGTATATATTTCTCATATAAACATATTTTAACTATATTTTTGCCTAATATTTAGGCAAAAATGTAGCTACTCTATGAAAATAGGAAACAACATACATAACAAACTTTGACAGATTTTTTATACGAACAAATAAATAAGGGCGAAAATAAAAGAAAAGAAAAAAAGGAATAAGTAGAAAATAAAGCTAAGGGAGCAGAATATTGAGACAACATTTACCTATGATTGTTGAAACTATCATCATAAAATATGTGCATGTTTTTAAGAATAACTAGTAGCTATTATTATTCAGACTCATTCTCTTCAAAGAGTTCAGTCGTAGATAACTAGTAACGAGCTATTTACTTTTTCTACGCGTTTCACATAGCTTTTTATTTCAAAAGAAAAATTAAGCAGACAAATCTCATAGTATGCATGCACGCCACACCCAACGAAATATATTGACACAGTAAAATATTTATAGAGCAAAAAGAAAACACTCTGAACTCTGAAAAAAAGTAGTATTATGAAACGAGAGCATTGTGATTACTGATGAGTCGGTGTAATTATTATCAAATAACAGAGATCTTGGAATCTTTTGGAAATGGGTTTGTGTGAGTTGGAAGGTAACTATGTTGACGGTCAACCACGTTTGACCGTTAAAAATGTAACCCATGTGCCGGCCACGTAAGCACATTAACCGTCAAACATGGTTGACCGTCAACTTGGGGTATTTTTTAAACACCTTGATTACTTTGAGTACATATATGGGCCTGTTGTTAGTTCAGGGTGCTCAGTGCTCCTCGGTGGTTACTTGGAGGGCAGATTAGGTCCATTACCCTAAATTAAATTACACGGTTAAAACTTCACATATTTTTTTATCTTTAAAACTTCACATACTGAATTGTATTGTTATGTTTAACTTTAAAGACTGATCTGCATTATAATTCATTCAAAATTATATGAAATAAATAAGGATTAGTTATTTCATCAACTACATAAATGCAATATTGCCATTTCCTATGGAAACACCTGGGCCATGTGTGTGTGGAAGTGGAAGTTCCAAAAGATGGAAGAAAAGAATTAAGCACGAATCTTAAAATTAAAAAATTTCTTCCATAATATGTCCACTTCCATTTTAATCTACTCGCATGATTTTCATTTCAGTGTATTCCTTGTTTATGCTAAAACATCCACTAACCAAACATAACCAAGCAAACTCACAGTCATTTTCTCTCTCCATTATTGTCTCTGTTCAAACCTTCTTCTGACATAATCAAACATGACATCGAAGAAGCAATAATTTTTGTACAGATGATTGTAAATTTTGGTAGAGTATTAGTGCCGTTGAATTTTGACAAGGCATCTACCAACTGCTAATGGATCCAGCACTAACCATTTTTATCATCTCAATTATTTCCTTTTCTTATCAGCAATTCTTCTGAGGGTTGGGACTAATAAAATGCTCCATGGAGAAGGTAGAAAAAACACTTTCATTTTTTTTGTTTTGGGGGGTGGGGGTTAGTGAAAATAAAGAGCTCTACTTTTTTGTGAAACTACTTTCTGAATTTCGATATAATTGTTAGTTTTGGTCAAAAAAAATTGAATCTATATTTTAGAGGATGTTGAAAGCTAAGTATTCTATATTTTTATCAGTGGAATATAATTTCCACCAATTATTGATAATTTATTAAAAATATAGTCTCATGAAGACTCTAGGGGTCATATGAATTAAAATTCCAACATAGCCATTTCACGCAATATTTCATTTGTCCTTACATCAACCTTGCAATGCTTTGCTATGGGAAATGACAATGTCGCTGCCATCATTACTGTGGTGGAAAACTGGAATCTTCATTTCACAGTGCATTATTTCCCCCCGCAAGGGATTAGTAAATGGAGTAAGAATGAGACCGCATTCACTTTTGATTTTGATTGATCATGTAGAGAAGAAATACACTAAAATGCTTGGTAGGAAATAATATCAGTTTTTCATGGAAAATTCTCATCATTACATGTTCTCGTCTAGTTGTATTTATATGGTATTTCATCTATGTTTTATACTCCCTGTGTTCCGTAATAATGTTTATGTATCCGTAATAATACAATGGGTTAAGCCACCAAAACACACTTATTAAGAAAATATGTAAAAGTTAGTTGATTGTCTATAGCTAATGCTTTGTTTCCAATATTGCCCTTATTTACTTTTAAAAAAGAGAAATACATAAAGTCATAAACATCAATAAATATGAAAGAGATTTAGCGTCAAAATAGGAAAAATGTATTAAATGAAGAGAGAACGTGAGATGAACTTTTGTATTTTGAACCAAAACTATTCAAATTTCGAGCTCTTATATTACTAACCAGATGAAGTATATACAAAGAAAAACCTTAAACACCAAACAACTTCCAACTAAAATTTAATAAAGTTCCTATTAAATTTGTATATTCATATGAAATATTTAATGAAGTCTCTCTCTTCCCAATAATTAGGAGTAGAGGAGTATAAGTAAAAAATTATTTTATCCAATTAATTTGATTGAATTATTAAAGTTGTTAAAGTTAATTGTTATAACATTATAGACTAAAGTATACTTTTGGTTCCTTATGTTTGCATCAAGTTTCAATTTAGTCCTTTATGTTTGGAAAGTACACTTTTAGTCCTTTTTTGTTAACACCGTTAGTTTAACTTAACGGAAAATGCTAACTTAACAATTTTAAATGGTTATTAAATATTGAAAAAATGTTCAGATTAAAATATTTGAGTGTAAATATTGTTATATTTTCAAAATTTATCATTTTTGGTCCAATTTCATTATAAAATGATCATTTAAAATTGTTAAGTTAACATTTTCCGTTAAGTTAAACTAACGGTGTTAACAAAAAAGGACTAAAACTGTACTTACCAAACATAAATGACTAAATTGAAACTTGATACAAACATAAGGGACCAAAAACATACTTTAGCCTAACATTATATTTCAAAGATCACCCTAAGTCCCTTACCATGTAGGTTTGTTTATCTGCGCTTTCAATATCTCATTTGTTTATTTTTGATAAGGTCAGTTTAGAAAAAAGTTGGAAAAACTAGAAAGTATTCTTATATTGAGATATAAATTGAAAATTTTGAAAATAATCCTATATTTGAAAACAAATGAGTAAATAAAATAAATAAAAATCTACATAGGCAATAGGAAGCACAATTCAAAATACATCCATCACTAAGTGAAATTAAAATAAATAAACAAACACACACATGCATATACATGTAAATAAAATTTAAATTCAAATCAAGGTAAAATTGAAATCTACTTTATCAACCTTCAAAGTTCTTTAGATGCATATTACCAACTGGTACAAGACTTTCTTTGTATACGAACACCGTACCAGAATCCCCATGAATATGTAACATCTTCCCGTCCTTGGTATTAATGATGGTGGTACAATATTGTAAACCACTTTTAGTGTTTCTGTCAGAACGAAATATAAATCTATCCCCCCAAATAGTGTAAGGCAAAACTAAAGTGGACGGAAAATCATGGCTTGTGTATTTTTTAGTCCATCTCAATCTCTCCATAGATGACCCTAAACTCTCCTCTAACAACCACACATGGAAAGAATATACATGGTTTGGATATTCGTCAAAAGTCCTTCTACCCATAGAAAGTAAAGCAAGCTTACCCTCAAAAGTGGACAAAGAAATAGCTGATAATTTATGTCTATGGCCAGGAGGTCCAGGTATTAATGAAAACACTTCTGTGGCTAGGTCAAATGAAACTATGAAATAACGATGTTTCACCGACCCTTCATAATACTTTAGGGCGCCATCCCAGAAGATGTATCCATCACATGTGATAGGACCACCGTGAAGAAGTACATTATCAAAGATTCCGGGTTTAATTTCCCTCCACGAACCTCTTTGTAATGAATATACTTCAACCTGTTTTGTGTGATTCTCATTGTCGTATGCTTGCACTATTTTATAATCATTAGCAATTTCATCAAATCCAAATGCAATCCAGTACCATTCATTAAAGTCATAACTTTTGGTTAAAGAAACCCGCTTGACCTCTCCAATAGAGGGATTCCATAACACCAAAGAAGAAATACCACTCTCATTCATTCCAATACATATCAAACCATTGCATGAACCAATCACTCGTTTCCTGGAAGATAGACGAAAGAAAGGTGGATATTTAACTTCACGTCTATGCATCTCATAGTCGATCAAACGTAGTCCACTCGGTGTCCATAGAACAAGTGAAGGGTTTTGGTGTTTGGTGTAATGAAGATTTTCATTGATGAAATATTGGGATGGGGAGTTAATGAGATGTTTCCAACATTTTGACACACATTGAAACCTGACTAGGGACTTAAAAGGAAGTCGTTTGAGAATTTCTATGACAATATCTACGGGAAGATAAGGCATGTCACGAGCCATTGTCTTTCTTCTTTTATGGCTGGTGCCAACCACCCTTCTCTTTCTTTTGTTCTGCATGGTATGAGACATCATTACGCTCTCAGTTGTGACCTATTAGGGTTTCACAGGACAAGCAGATTTTTTTTTGACCGGGCTACAAAATTTATATTTCCAATTCCGTGGACAGTGATGAGAAACGTGTATTTTATATTAGGAATCCGAAATTTTGGGATCAATATGTTACTAATTTTTTTAACATCGATTTTATTGTTTACTGATTGAAATTTATTGAGCAAACTAATTGGGAATGTTTTCAATATCTTTTAGGAAATAAATAGTTGAACGAATCAGCCGAATTTGTTGAGTATCTTAGGTATTTTTTCTTAAATAAAAACTTGAAGTTATACGCTGCAGAATCCGTACATTAATTAACAAATCATAATATGGTGATTAAACCAATCAATTCATTCAAAGCACAAATAAAAATATAAAATTACAATTGAGATTTACTTGGATGGACGTGTCAAATTTCCATGCAGACATTTGGACTAATACTATGATGACATGAGACTCACGAAAGAAAGAAGCACTTGAAAGTGTTGTCCCTATGGTCATCATTATTGGATATATAAAAGAAGGAAGACTCAATAAAATGATTAACGCAAAATCCAATCACTTACGAGTGAATGCTCCTCTTAAGTTGTGGCTGCCTCGATGGGAAGAGGAGTAAGGATCATTGGCAGAATGGCAGCTCAAACAAAAGTAAACACCATCACATTAATTAGAAACAGTTAATCATGTCATCGGCTTATTGCTCTTATTGCTTATTCTTCATTTGTCTCTTTTGGTGTCAATTTCGCCTTATATATATTTGTGCATAGGTAATCGTTAAATATTTAATTAAACTCAACAATATGTCAAGACAAAGCATACAACATACGATTATAATTTTGTGAGTACTTCTAATGGTATTTGGAAAATTTAACCACATAAACATCATTAAGCTCTATGAATATTGGTCAAAAAAAAATTAAGCTCTATGAATGCCCTTAATATGAAAGATTAGCTACCTATTTACTTTTGGACATCCATACATTTCAGATCTTCAAAAAATTTCATTTTATCTTTATTACTATTATTTTTGACAAAAAATATTTTCTTTTACTTATAAAAGTGTGATCCTAAAAACAAATAAACTAGTGGAACTTCTTGTTGTCTTATTCATTCAATGAATACTTTTTTCACCAAAATTCATTCATCAAATTAAATACGCCATAACAAGAATAAACTAAAAAGAAATATCACAGCCCCTTTAATTGATCACAACTTTTATTAATACGAACGTAGCTGTTGTCCCATCACATTGTGGAATCAATCACAAGATCATGTTGAAACTAGTACAATCACCAGAACAGTATCACAATTCCTTACTAGACATACCAATACAATATCCAATCAAGCTCATTTAAAAGACTAATCAAAACCATGAACTTAATTAGCAGAGCTCACCCTCCTTGTGGGTGCAAATCACACAATCTGCAGTTGGATATGAAACACAAGTCATAATATAACCATCTTTCATCTGATTCTCATCAAGAAATGATTGATCTGATTGGTCCACAGATCCGGTAACCACTTTGCCGGCACAAGTAAAGCACGTGCCAGCTCTGCACGAGTAATAAGGAAGCTTCAATCCTGCACCAGTGCTACTGGGTGGTTACTTGGAGGGTAAATTAGACTCATTACCTTTTTCATTTAATTTCAATGTATTCCTTGTTTATGCTAAAACATCCACCAACCAAACATAACCAAGCAAACTCATAGTCATTATCTCTCTCCATTATTGTCTCTGTTCAAACCTTCTTCTGACATAATCAAACATGACAAAAAAATTACTCCCTCGGGTCTTAAATATAAGACTTAGTTGACTTTTTTTTGGAGATTAAGGTTACAAAATATGTTATTAAATCATAATATATTTGATATATTTTTATATTAGTCATTAGTTTATTGGTTTAATAAACTAGTTTAAAGGAAAATTAGGAAAATCAATTTATAATTGACTTATTTTGCTATTTTAGGATTTTCTCAAAAAATCAACGAGGTCATATATTTAGGACGGGGTAATATATTACTATGATGAATCACAAAAGGGGACTCCAAGAAGCAATACTTTTTGTACAGATGATTGTAAATTTTGGTAGAGTATTAGTGCCGTTGAATTTTGACAAGGTCGCATCAACCAGCTGCTAATGGATCCAGCACTAACTATTTTTATCATCTCATTTATTTCCTTTTCTGATCAGCAACTTTTCTAAGGGTATATTGGGACTAAAAGCTCCATGGAGAAGGGAAATTTTGAATCATTACAATTTTAAGTTAACTAGAAAGAGCAATTTTTTTTTGTTTTGGGGGGGGGGGGGTAGTGAAAATAAAGAGCTCTACTTTTTTGTGAAACTACTTTCTGAATTTCGATGTAATTGTTAGTTTTGGTAAAAAAAAATTGAAGGCGTATTTTAGAGGATGGAGAATGTATTCTATATTTTATCAGTGGAATATAATTTCCATCAATTATTGATAATTTATTAAAAATAGCCTCATGAAGACTCTATAAATTAAAATTCCAAGATAGCCATATCACGTAATATTTCATTTGTCATTACATCAACCTTGCAATGCTTTTCTATTGGAAATGACAATGCCTATGCCATCATTACTGTGGTGGAAAACTAGCATCTTCATGTCACAAAGTGCGTTATTTCCGCCCGCAAGGGATTAGTAAAGGGGTAAGATTGAGACCGCATACACTTTTTAATTGATCATGTAGAGAAGAAATATGTATACTAGTATAAATGGTAATGGATCCAGCACTAAAGCGCTTGGCAGGAAATAATGGATCAGTTTTAATGGAACATCATTACATGTTCTCGTCTAGTTGTATTTATAGGGTATTTCATCTATGTTTTATACTCTCTCCTTTCCGTAATATAATGGATTGAACCGCCAAAACACACTTATTATGAAAATATGTAAAAGTTAGTTGATTGCTTATAGTTAATGTTTTGTTTCCAATATTGCCCATATTTACTTTTAAAAGAAAGAAATACATTAACATTAATAAATATGAAAAAGATTTAGAATCAAAGTAGAAATTAAAAAATGTATTAAATGAGAAGAAAATGTGAGATGAATTTGAGTCAAAACTATTCAAATTTCGGCTCTTATATTATGAACCAGATGGATGATATACAAAGAAAAATCTTCAACACCAACAACTTCCAACTAAAATTTAATAAAGTACCTAGTAAAACTGTATATTCATATAAAATATTTAATGAATTGACGCTACCCGTGAGAACAATCTTTCTTATCACTTTATTACTTGGCGCGACCTGTGCACTTGCGGTGCGAACAAAAATAAACAAACACACACATGAATATATATGGAAATAAAATTTTAACTCAAATCAAGGTAAAATTGAAATCTACTTATCAATCTTCAAGGTTCTTAAAATGCATGCTACCAACTGGTACAAGACTTTCTGTGTAAACGAAAACCTTCTTGGCCCACCCATGAATATTTAACATCTTCCCGTCCTTGGTATTAATGATGGTGGTACAAGATTGAAAACCCCTTTTAGTGTTTCTGTAAGAACTAAATATAAATCTATCCCCCCAAATAGTGAGAGGAAAAGTTAAAGTGGATGGAAAAACATCGCTTGTGTATTTTTTAGTCCATCTCCATCTCTCCATAGATGACTCTAGTAAGTCCTCCTCTAACAACCACACATGGAAAACAGAATATAAATGGTTTGGACGAATCCCCCTTCTACCCATAGAAAGTAAAGCAAGCTTACCCTCAAAAGTCGACAAAGAAATCTTAGCTAATGAATTATCTCGATGGCCAGGAGGTCCAGGTATTAATGAAAACACTTCTGTGGCTAGGTTAAATGACACTATGAAATAATCATATTTCACCCTCCTATCATCATGCTTTATGAAGCCATACCAAAAGATGCATCCATCACATGTGATATTAGCACTGAAAAAATCTAAATTCTCCAAGATTCCAGGTTTGATTTCGCTCCAAGAACCTTTTTGTAATGAATATACTTCAACCTTTGTTGTGTGATTCTCATAGTATACTCGCACTATTTTATAATTATTAGCGATTGCATCGAACCCAAATGCGATGCAGTCCCATCCATTATTGAATTCATCACTTCTGGTTAAAGGAACCCGCCTGACGTCTCCAATAGAGGGATTCCAGAACACAAAAGAAGAAATACCACTCTCTTTCATTCCAATACATATCAAACCATTGCATGAACCGATTACCCGTATCTCGGAAGATAACCGAAAGAAAGGTGGATATTTAACTTCACGTCTATGCATCTCATAGTCGATCAAACGTACTCCAATGTGTGTCCATAGAAGAAGTGAAGGGTTTTGGTGTTTGGTGTAGTGAAGATTTTCATTGATGAAATATTGGGATGGAGACTTAATGAGATGTTTCCAACATTTAGACACACATTGAAACCTGACTAGGGATTTAAAAGGAAGTCGTTTGAGAATTCCTAAGACAATATGTTCAGGAAGATACGGCATGTCACGAGCCATTATGTTTCTTCTTTTATGGCTGGTGCCAACCACCCTTATCTTTCTTTTTTTTTGCGTAGTGCCAGGCATCATTACGCTCTCAGTTGTGGGCGGAAAGGAAAAGAACTTGTAAAGGAAAGACCGATTAGGGTTTCATAGGACTAGCAAATATTTTTGACCGAGCAACAAAGTTTATATTTCCAATTCCGTGAGCAGTGATGAGAAACGTGTATTTTAAATTAGGAATCCGAAATTTTGGGATCAATATCTTACTAATTTTTTTAACATCAATTTTATTGTTTACTGATTGAATTTTATTGAGCAAACTGATTGGAAATGTTTTTAATATCTTTTATCTACTGCTTGTATGTTATTGGCATCCATTAGTTTTTTATTTCTAAATTATTATTACTTTGTTTTCAACACCCTACATTAACGCATGTTAAGTTGAATTTTTTTGCCATGATTTACTCCTTCAAATATTGTTAGTAAAAATTTAATATTAATCAACCATTATATGGGATAATAATAATAAAAGAATTAGCCAAATTTGACATCAGAAGAGAATCAAATTTAATAAACAATATGACAGAATAAAATGCATTGAAAACGTATTAACCGCATAAATGCATACAATTCTTTTAACTTTCCTTATATCTCCATTCATCTACTTCTTGTTAATCTGTGTAGTGCTTTTAACTTTCCTTTTAAATACATCATTAGAATTATGTAATATTTTTTCCTAATTAATATCATTTTGTCTTTATATAAAAAAAAAAGTAAATCATCCAAAATCAAAGCCATGCCAGATTTGTACATCATAATGAAATCATATTAACAATAACATCTCAAGGACATAACGAAAAGAACAAATAGATTCATCATCAAATACATGAAAAATAGAAATCAATTAACAGAGATATACAAGTGGATTTGAACAAAATAAAACAAAACAAAGGCATGCAAACGAACAACGAATAAATATTATGTAAGATTGAAGGCATAAAAGGCATGGAGAAGAAAATAGAACATGAGAGAAAGTGAGAACCAGGTATCTTAGCGGCAGTGATCAAAGTAAGATATCAGTACTTAACACAAAACCAAAGACACAATACGCAAGAAACAATAAAGATAATTATTAATAAGCATGTAAAGGATGACCAAAACAAAAACCAACAAAAAAAATTCAATTTTCTATTTCTTTTCCATATTTTTTGGGGGTTCTTGATTGATCGATAAGCAGTCATAAATAAATGAATTAACGAGAGAAGTAATACCACAATGAACAAGACTCAGATTCCAATTTAACACGGGTAATTTATCAAATTGATTCACATGAGAAAAATGAGATTAAATTTTCCTTTGCGTGCTCAGAAAGCAACAACATATAACCCAGAAAACAAACTACTAGTACTACAACTATTGCAATCTATAAAAAAAATAGCATGCAATTCACAAGAGAGATTCTTCATTCAAAAGCCCATTGGTTTTCACGACGGACTTGCTCCTCTTCCTCAGCGGTGAAATCATTCTTGATGTTGAAGATGTTGCGAATCTCCTCCGGTGTCTTTCCCTTGATCATGTCTGCCACGGTCTGGCATGTTAGGTCCAGCAAGCTTTTGATGTCCAGGTAGTTAGCTGCAAGAATGAGATCAAACAGCGTAGCCTGGTCGACCTTAACGAACTCAGCATCCCAAGAGTTGAGATCGTCTTCGGAGATCTTGTCCTCAGAATTGGCGGCATCAACGTGCTTTTTGCAGTACTCGATGACCTTGGCCAAGATCCTACCGGTCACGTTGGGCAAGGGGATTCCATTATCAGCAGGACAATCTTCTTCAACCGTGTGCTTGATTGTTTGCGATTCAAGCGCCACAGCCTCGTCAACCTCGAAAGATTCGCCATCGGAGCTCTTCAAAATCACTTTCTTTGAAGACATGATGATTGCTTCGCAGAGTAACGATTTTTTTCTTCTAGGTGTTCGGTGTGAAAACAAGAACTCAAAAACCTAGCTTTTTCTTTCTAAACATTACAGGTATATATAGAGTGAAATTAATAACAAAACTGAAAATCGAAATCAAAGGCTTCATTAAATTAAAAGATCATTAGGAAATAAATCCTTGAACGAATCAGCCGAATTTTTGAATATCTTAGGTTTTTTCTTTTTTTTTTCTGAAAAAAAAGGTATTTTTACTTTCACTATTTTAAATAAAAACTTGGAAGTTATAAGCTGCAGAATCCGTACATTAATTAACAAATCAAAATATGGCGATTAAACCGATTAATTCATTCAAAGCACAAATAATGGATACACGTGTCAAATTTCCATGTAGACACTTGGACTAATACTATGATGACATGAGACTCACGAAAGAAAGTAGCACTTGAAAGTGTTGCCCCTATAGTCATCGTTGCATATATAAAAGAAGGAAGACTCAATAAAATGATTAACACAAAATCCAATCACTTCTGAGTGAATGCCACGATGGAAAGAGGACTAAGCTCAAGTGGTGAAGGCCACTCCTTTAAGTGTCGGCTTAAGGGGATGATAGCTTGAAGTCGCGATATCGAATCCCACCAGGGCTGCAGCCTGGGGATCGAGGTCTCGAGAAAGCCTTCGACTTCGAGTAATGCAGGCCTAGTACTGTGTTGTCAGGGGCCCATTTGGGGAGTTCGATATACTTCCGTATTCCCCTAAAAAAGCGCTTTTTTGTTGAGTCCAGCATTGTCGGGCTGTCGGCTACTGAACCCACCATATTAGGCACCCCAGGGTCAGCTCTCGCATTTTCCTCGGTATTGGCAAGCCCAACTCAAGTATTGTAGGGAGGCCCAAGGCTCTCTCTCGTCCATGACTTAATGCTGCAACATTCCTGGGAAGAGGCCTTGTCATTGGCGCTCCCATGGATCGTAGTCAAGACCTCTCACTTTATAGACATTTTAGATGCCTCGCTTATCACCACTTGAGTTGATATCATTGACAGAATGGCAGCTCAAACAAAAGTAAACTCCATCACATTAGAAACAGCTAATCATATTTAGGAAATTTAGATTTGGACTCGGAAGAGAGAATTTTAAATTAAACATACTTTTGGTCCCTATAGTTTACATCAATTTGGGTTTTAGTCTCTGTAGTTTAAAACTGATGGTTTTGGTCCTTGTAGTTTACTTCAATTTGAGTTTTAGTCCCTATAATTTAAAACTGATGGTTTTGGTCCCTGAAGTTTGCATTGTCTATAAGAGTTAGTCCCTAGAGTTTAAAATGACATAAATTTGATTTCAAGAGAGATAAATGTGCTGACTTGTCCTCTATTATGTTACTTTTGCTGAGATGACATGATGACTAGGCAAGATGACTTCACCCTTCTTCGAGCCTGTCCAGATCCCTTCAGTAGGCTTTCATGAAAGATCATCTTTTGATACGTTGAATGCCACCCCAGAATGATTAAGTTGTGAAAAAATATAAAAGAAAAAAACCCATAACTGAAAAGAGTTACTTCTTGTAAAAACCAGTCCTGTATTAATGTTGTTGTTATGCACTTCCCATGAGAGATCTGAGAGAACGTGAAAGGAAAGCTCTGATTTTTCTCATTGGAAGCAAGAAAGTTTGGATTTTTTTGTTCCCCTTCTCTCTCGCGCTGATTGGATTGTGGGTTTTGATTTTTCTGGGTTTTGGTTGTGGGGTTATTGAGCATGAGGAAGATAGAGGGAAAATCCATGTGGGGTATGTGGGCACTATTAGAAATATGAAGAAGGGGAAGTTTGTTCGATTTGGAAAAATCTGAACAGGTTTGAAGAAGGGAAAAGTGACGATGGAGATGGAGACGGAGATAGAGATGGAGACGGAGATGGGTGAGTAATTGGGTGGGAGAAGAACAACAAAATTATTTTTCAATTTAGATGATTTTTTTATTATTTTAGAAATTTAGAAATAAAATCATATATCCAACTCATCTTGCTTAGTCATCATGTCATATCAGCAAAAGTAACATAATAGAGGACAAGTCAGTACATTTAACTCTCTTAAAACTCTAGGGACTAATTCTTATAGATAATGCAAACTTCAGGGACCAAAACCATCAGTTTTAAATTATAGGGACTAAAACCCAAATTGGAGTAAACTACAAGGACCAAAACCATTAGTTTTAAACTACAGGGACTAAAACTCAAATTGGGGTAAACTATAGGGACCAAAAGTATGTTTAACCCCAATTTTAAATAGACCATGAGATTAAATAATGTAGGATTTGATTTTTAATCTGATTTACGATTAGAATAGACATATACCTAGAAGTCTTACATAGTTACATTATTAGAGCGGTAACAGTATAAATTGACCTAGTAAATTATAGTAAGACATTACATAATTAAGCTAGGTAAGGATGTGAGTGGACCAGAAGACATTCATAGACACAAGTAATCTAGATTAGCTAGTTGAATTAATTCGTAATTAATTTAGTAGGAATAAAAGCTAAGAAGCAAATAAGGAATTAGTGACTCTAAGTTGTTTTTTTAACTCGTGAATTTCATCTGTGTGAATATTTTGTTTATTTTATTTTCTTAGATGTTAGGTAATTGAAATCAACTTAAACGAAAATAAGATATTAAATTTCTAATTATTAATTGTCTAAGTCTCTGTGGGATCCACCTCATTTACTTTCAATGCGGAAAATTTGGACATGACCAAGGGGGCATTGCCCTATTGCCCTAATTACTAATAAGAGAGGCAAGGAAAAAGGAAGAAACTGAAACGGTTAAAACGTATACAAACATGAGGAATCTGGAGGTTATAATTCATATGGGTCAAGACTTGCAAAAGAGAACTGGGCTAAATTATTCACAAGAAATGATGTGTGAAAAATAAAAAGAACACCAAGTCAGAATATATCTCAGAAGCAGGAACAAGTGAAGTAAAAATAGAGACCTTTAAATAACAAAAATGGACAAAAAAAAGACAATGGAGGTTGAAGATAACGACCACCTGAAAATTATATTAGATCTTACCTTAGTATCGAATATACAAATAAACAATAAAAAATATCATATTCAATTTATCTCTAACACTATCAATCTTTCCTCGTGATAAGTTATAAACAGTGTTAGTAGTGAATTAACGGTCTTATCCAATATAATAGTTTTTATTGTATGTTAGTTAATCTGATACTATTTATTATTTATTGGTCAAATTGATATTTGCTTAATTGTTTATTGGTAAAAGGACTTGTAACCTTTCCATTTACCTTACTCTTATTCTCTTGTTCTGTTTGTCCATTTTTTATATTATTTGCATAGTGAAAATAAATCGTGCTAACATATAAAACGAAAATAAAAATGATAATTAAAACGTAAAATTAGATAAAAGTGTTCCTTTGACACATGTGGAATTGTTTTCGGTTCCAACCACCTACAATGTCTTAATAAAAATGATAATTAATTTTTTTTCTGATAAGGAATTGTATTATTAATAAAGTAAAAAGACAATAAGAATTTTACCTTTTTTGTGATTCTTCGCTTTTTCTTTCTTTTGTTCGGCCACAATAAATCTTTCAACTTAATTATTGATTCGTGCTTCCTTTTTATCCTCCTCTATTTCATCCTATCTTCCCCACTAGGCACATCACGTGAAAGCTGCATAATAAAAGTGATAAATAAAACCAACTTATTCTTATGCATATTTAAAACATCAAAATGATACAATAGGGTTAACGTAAATTGTGTGTATATTCGATACTAAGGTAAGATCTAGTATAATATCTAGTATAATTTTCAGGTGGTCGCCATCTTCAACCTTTATTGTCTTTTTTTTTTGTCCATTTTTATTATTTAGAGGTCTTTATTTTTCAATCTGATACCATTTATTGTTTATTGGTCAAATTGATACTTGCGTAATTGTTTATGGGTCAAAAGGACGAGTAACCTTTACATTTACGTTACTCTTATTCTCTTTTTCTTTTTGTCCATTTTTCTTATATTATTTGCATAGTGAAAATAAACTGTGCTAACATATAAACCGTTATTTTGTTTTGTTTAGTTATTTTTTAGTTAGTTAGTTTTGTTTCTTTTTTTATAAAAAAATTAATAAATAAACCGTGCTAACATATAAAACGAAAATAAAAATGATAACTAAAATGTAAGATAAAAATTAGATCTTACCCTAACTAGCATGTAACCCCGCGGCCAGCGCGGGTAGAATTATTCACAATGTTAAGTTCAAAGTTTGATTATTTATATTGGATTTCATGTTAATGTAATCCATGTTTATGTAATGCCCACACATGCTGCAAAGAAATTAAAATATATACTTCTTCCTTCCTATATATAAGACCTATTTACCTAATTTGATTAGATTAAGAATGTTAGTTAAGTCAGTTAAAATGACATGATATTACCAATATACCCTAACTATCCACCTTCACCCCCACACTCCCTCTCTTCTTGTCTACCATTAGGGAACATTGACTCCACCCTTCCTCTCCTCCTGTCTACCATTAGGTAACATTGACTCTAACCTCTCTCTCCTCTTGTCTACCATTAAGGAGCATTGACTCCACCCTCCCTCTCTTATCTATTATTAGGGGGCATTGAGAAGGATATTTTGGGGAAAAGTTGGTAAAAATTAGAAATAGGTCTTATAAATATTTAGGACCAAGCTCATCCCTCAAATAGGTCTTATATTTAGGACCGGAGGGAGTATCATAATAAATGGAATAAAAATATTTCAAATGATAAACGCTAAACTTACCAACATAATCAAATACAAACACTTAATTATCGAACTAAGACAAAATTAGATAGAATAACTAAACATACATATAAGTTAAGAACTATATATTAGTTTAGTCTAAATATTACTGTGGCATTAAGAACAATAAATTAAGACTTTAGGATAACTAATACAACTATCCACAATATTAAAACATTAAAGTAAATTAAAGCTGAAACAACTCTAGTATGATGGCCCAAATGATCAACTAATGCAATTATAGATTGTAAGAGTTCAGGGAAAGAAGGATTAAAGACCACCTTGTTGCTTTATGAAAAGAATAAAGCTTGGGAATACCTACATTTCAAAATTCAGATATTGATATATTATAAGATATATTGAATCTAAAAAAATATTTTTTCCATTATTTTAGCAATAAAAATATACATTATCTTATATAAACATTAAAAAATTGACATAAGTTCATATAGTTCATAATTTTAAAGACTATGAAGAACTTTCACATCACGTACAACCCAAAGAGTAAAAGTGCAGGAGACTAAAAAAATCATGGATGTCAAATAAAAGATCTATAATTTGAAAAAAAAAAGAACGATAATTAGCTTAAATTTTTTGTTAAACATTTTCTTAATTATAAAAGAATAACAATTATTTACCTCTTAGCCATTAGATTGTAAATAATTATTTTATAATGGTCCAATAAAAATACATCAAGGCAAATACAAAAATAACTGATAACCAACCAGTGAAGTGAAAGGTAAAAAAAACCCAGTGAAGTGTGCATAATGTCCTTGTGCCATTCCCTTTTTTTGCCACATCTTTGTAACAATCTATAAGATATATATTCAATGAGGTTAATACTTTTGTAGTGTAAATAAATAATAGCATCGCTAAAATAAATAATTCATTATTATACTTTAGAACATCCATGCTTAATTAGAACTTAGAAATTGAATACCCATACAAAAGACTATCACATACCATTGCAACGACCAACTATGGTGAAGCAATGTAATAATGGATACACACGGCAATAACTTGCCCAAAATAGAGAAGGTAGCTCGACCATACACAACCAAAGTAGACACAAAATATGGAAATAAAAACTACTTTAACACACATTAATATAAGGCATATACCAAAATAAAAGCTATAGACACAAAAAACAACTACACTTGGCCTACTTTTCTTTCTTCACAGCCGGAGTAATTTGCGATTGCCAATAGGGGTGGAACAATCTGCATCAACAACATCATCATCCAGTTCAGCAACAACCCTTTTAGCCCAAGAGGACTTCCTCCGTGACCTTAAAAGAGGTGGAGAGATATCATCAGCAATATCAATAGCTTGTCCTGCAAGAATAACTTCAATTCCATTAACAGTCTTGTAACTGGCAGCAACATTATCATCAGTCATTAGAGTATTAGTTTCAACTCCTTCCGGGGTCCTACAACAAATAACAGAGTAAAAAATTAAGAAACAAAAAACAATAGATAGTATTAACACTGATTATGAAATAATCAAAACAACATTAGACCTAGACAACCAAAGGCGGATCAACTTCAAGAGCCAACTGATATAACAACAAACAGAACATGGCAGTAGCATCAAAATTCAGTAGCCAAAAAGAAAACAAACTCCAAATCAACATAGCCAACTAAAATGATAAAATATACATTTTCCCCACCAGCTGCATTAAAATTATCGATCAGGTTCCTACAAACAATGAAGCGTTGAACGCTAATGCTCGATGTCTCGTGTTTCTCATTATATAGGTTTCTCGTAAGAGTTAGCTTCATCCTTCATCCTCCTACCAACAACTTCATCACACTCACTTGAGAAAAAATATTCACGGCCATCCTACAAAAATGATACAGCAAGTTAAAACATGTAGATGAGAAATAAAATACTGAAACTATACAGAATCTTACCCTCGCAAGCACTTCCTTCATTTCAGTACCTTGAATCATATGTCTGTGCTCCCCTCGTACGCCACAATCAACATCGGTCGCTCTCTCCACGTTCTTTCTCGCCGGATACTCTCTCACTGTTCTGCACTTGTATCCTCTGCTCACCGTCTTCTTCACCATATTTTTCCTGTAACTAAAAAAGCATTACATTTTAAATAGTGAACAAATTTAGTGAGAAATCGATGAAATAGAGGGAGAACCTACTGATTTAAAATAGAGGGAGACCCAATCGTTTTATGAAACAAATGGTAACTGTTCAGCTCTTTCATGGGTTTGAGCGGCTAAGAGGGTAACCACCCCATATTAGAAAATGATCTTCCCAAGCCTAACATGCAAAAAATCAACACAAACTCCCTCCACGAGATCAGGGAGGGAAACTACATTTTGAGCAGGAACAAATACAACTTCTTACGCTCCCTCCATCAATAATATTACCTGCAACAAAGAAAGCAACCAAACAAAAAAGAGATATAGTGTTGATGCGTGTCCAAAGAAGAACTATAAGGCATTTAAATAGGACAACCATCTCGGTACAAAGGTTTTCTACCTTGAGAGTTTTTATTAGACCATTGGATAATGAGGTAAAAGCTGACAATTTCCATATTATAAGAAATGGACACAGACACGCAAAAAAAAGGCTGAGTGCCCATACTGACTATGACTTATCATCATCAATGAATAAACATATAAAAATAATTTAGACAAAACTCATTAAGAAAGTATACGAAATTACAAAATTCCATTAAAAGAGACAATTGAATTGTATTAAAATATAATATTATAACTATAATATTATATTTATCACTTAATGAATTATTGGATTACAGTTGAATTGAATTAAAAAAAGTGTTATAGCTATAAATTTTATATTTTATGACTTAATGAAATGAAGTTTTACCTTTTATTGGAAATCTGACATTTATAAATTTTATCATATAATCAATTATATTTATATTGTAAATTTCACATTTACAAATTTATTATTTAATAATTTTAATACTTATTTTTTTATTTAATTCATAATACTCCTTTCATTCCTAAATATAAGTCCATTTTCCATAATTTGATTAGATTAGGAATTCTAGTTAAGCCAATCATTAGCACATGATATTAATAATTTACCCTAACCATATATCTTTATTCTCACTCTCACTCTCCCTCTCTTTTTTTCTTTTTAAATAAAAAGGTGCATGGTTGCAATAAAGGTCAAAGTAAAAAAATACAGCAGAGAGGGAAACAATTATTTTCCTCCACCTCTGTTTTTAATTATACTTAACGAAAACAAATAATAATTATTAATCAGAAAAATAAAATATTTGTCTTTCTCCATTATTGGACAATATAATTTCCCTATCAAAAATCTTTATTTATAATCTATATTGACAAAAATGAAATAGAATAATATTAAACATTTAGGATTTATGATTTGGGAAAATTCAAACCCAAAGAAAAATAAAACGAAGAGACTGAAATAAATAAACAATAAAGCACTATAAATTGAAACTGCAGTTCCTAATTTTGTAGAGCAAAACAATAAATAAACAATAAAGCACTATAAATTGAAACTGCAGTTCCTAATTTTGTAGAGCAAAACAAAATCAGAGACATGCACAAGATGTTATGCAACGTGAAACACGTCAACATCACCAAACCTTTTATTTTTATTGGGCAAAATATTTGCATTTGATTCATTGTCTCTTTCTCCCTTTTTCAAGTGTTGGCCCACATATGCAAACAGTAAAAGCACCTTTGCTACAGTAAAATCACGAATAAAACGACCAACACAAGCTGCGTTTAGCACAAAGTGGTGGAAGAGATTTATTAGATAGAATGTGTTCCTATAAGTTCTCCTCATATACATTGCAATAATTTTTTTGCAAGTCACATTGCGAATATAACAGAGCATATATGCATTTAATTTCTACAAAACAACAGAGAAGTTAATAATGGGGAACAAAATTTATCCTTCTTTCAAACTTTTTTTCTGTCATTTGTCTCTTTTGGTGTCAATAATTCTCCTTATATTTGTGCATAGGTAATCATTAAATATTTAATTATAACACAACAATGTTAAGACTGAAGATACAACATAGGAATATAATATTGTGACTACTTCCAATGGTATTTGAAAAATATAATCATATCAACATCATTAAGCTCTATGAATGCCCTTAATATGAAATATTAGCTACCTACTTACTTTTGGACATTCATCATACATGTCAGATTTTCAAAAAAAAAACGTTTATTTTATCTTTATTACTATCATTTTTGACAAAAAATACTTTCTTTTATTTATATAAGAGTCATCCTATAAACAAATAAATTAGTGAAAGTACTTATTGTCTTATTCATCCAATAAATATTTTTTTCACCAAAATTCATGCATTCATCAAATATGCCATAACAAGAATAAACTAAAAAGAAATACCAAAGCCCCTATAATGTGATCACAATCAACTTTTATTAATATGGACGTAGCTGTTGTCCCATCACATTGTGGGATCAATCACAAGACCATGAAGAAACTAAGCTAGTACAATCACCAGAACAGTATCACAGTTCCTTGCTAGACATACTGATGCATATCCAAGCTCATGTACATACAGGACTAATCAAAACCATATGAACTTCATTAGCAGAGCTCACCCTCCTTGTGGGTGTGAATCACACAATCTGCAGTTGGATATGAAACACAAGTCAGAATATAACCATCCTTCATCTGATTCTCATCAAGAAATGATTGATCTGATTGGTCCACAGATCCATCAACCACTTTGCCAGCACAAGTAGAGCATGCACCAGCTCTACACGAGTAAGGAAGTTCCAATCCTGCATTTTCAGCTGAGTCCAAAATGTATGTATCATCAGGAGCTTCAATCTCATTCTCAGTGCCATCAGGTCCAATCAGTTTCACTTTGTACACAGTAGCCATGGCAGAAATCTTGAAGGATTCAGATTTTAACCCAAATAGCTTAGATGCGTTCTTCACTGAGCCTAAGGATGACGGTGACGCACTCTTAAATAGAGCACAAGATCTCCTTGTTGCAGGTGTGGTTCTGGACATGGAAGCTGAATGAAGTGTCACATTGGACATGTTCACAACCGACATCTTAGCTTGTACCTGAATCAACATCAATTTAGACAATTTTATCTTGGATGAAACCAAACCAATACACAAGATAGTTATTTAGTTACAGATGATAGAATCAAGAAAACTCTTCTTAAGTTTGTAGCACACCTCAAACCCAAATGAAGGAGAACTGTTGTTTTAGGTTTTAACAGCAAATACTAAACTCTATCAATGATGCAAATGAACCATAGTAACGTTTTTGAACTTTATGAAATGCAATAGCATAACTGCTATCCTATCAATCAATAGCAAGGTGATAACAACTACTATTCTTTACACTATTTCATCTCTGTTTATGTTATAACTTGATGGTTGACATACCATTGCAAACACTAGAGCATCTTTGAAAGCTAAACTTTGTTAATAACTCAAAATTCGAAATGTTTCACATGGTGGTCCCTTTCAGAATATGACAAGAAAAGCTTGGATTAATTATTAATTATTATTATATAAATTTTTTAAACAATGAAAGGACCCTTCTAGTCTCTAGCTCTGGTCCCAATTGTAAGATTCCTTTGACTTATTTTTTCAGAAATTCGGGGTGTAAAGTCAATCACTTTAAATTGCTTATAATTATATTTTTTTTCCTCAATTCTAATTTATTCTACTTATAAACTAACCTATAATCTAATTACATATGATATATGTTACAATTTAGTAGACTAAGGTCTTATATTAAGGACAGGGAGGGAGTAATATCATTTCCTCAATACTGCCAGCAGATGTTTGTTGAACAAATGTTGTCATCAAGTCAACCCCTGAAATCATGATCCTGACTTAAAGTGAAATTATGATCCTGACTTAAAGCCAGCTTTCCAGAAGTTTGATAGAGATAAGAACACATAAATATTTGCAACTAAATATTTCCAATATGTGAATTCAGAGAAATAGCTTCTTTTTCTATGGATCATCATATGTATATTCAAATTTTAAAAAGAAAGAGAATCTAGATCACAATAAAACATGCCATGATTTCAGCACAACATGAATTTACAACAGCAGTCAGTGATATCCCCAGAGAAAACTGAGGAACTGGGAATCGATCAGAAACTCAAGACAACAATAAAATATGTCCATAGCACCATCATCATCAGTACTAAACAATCGAGGAGAAACACAATAGCAAAAAAGCAAGCTAATAAAAAATGAATGAATAAAGAGCAGAGAAGCTAAGAGAAGGGAGAAGAAAGCTCACAGTGGGAAACGCAAGGAAAGGAAAGTAGTGGAATAAGCACACGTAGTAGCTTGAACAATATTTATATATAGAAGGGAAGAGGAGGCTTATATGGGGAAAGTGACTTTTGGATTCGTAAGGGGGCGGATTTGTCTTTCACTTTGTAATACGACTTCTCATCAGATTTGGCTGTATGTTTGACCAAAGGACTATTATGGTAGTCATTCTTCTTGCACCAGCAAATCAAAACAATATTTTCTTTTTCCAATAACCAAAGTATCATTAGTTAACAATACCAAATCATACAAAGTCTGTCTGAATACAAGAAATGTTAGTGGAAACATCTAATCAAAGCAAATGGAGTACATCATAAGAAAACACAACCACCATCATAAAGTCAACCATTATCATGACTGAATGAAGATGCAGCATCCCTTTCCAATATTGAGGAAACGACCTTCCAATCAAAACTTTAGTTACCCAGTCAGCAGCTAAATTTACTTCCCTCGAAATGTGTTACACATGATGCAACTTGTTGAGACCAAATTACTATCATATGTCATCTCTCGGTATCCAAATGCACTTTATTAAGTCAACTTAGAGTATTTTAAATATATTAGTTAAATTAGTTATCATCATATATTGGTTTTTTTCATAAAGCACTTTTATCATCTTCCTTAATAACCCCTACATTCTTTTTATATTGTATTTGATGGAGAATCAAATTAGTTCTCTATTAAAGAAGGTGGAGAGTAAGAAATGAATTATTAAAAATTCTTAGAACAAATGAGTGGTACAGGCCTAGTGTTAATTGTCATTTACGGAGGGAAATTTGGCCATTAGATTATGATCACATAAATAGAATTCCTTAGTTCTTACATCTACTAAACTTTCCCAATTGCCAAATGCCCCATTTGTGAATTTAATTTAGTTTATTAAACTTTTTAAATGGGAAAATGACAAATAAATACCTCTGAACGTTCAATAAGACAAGTAAGGAATTCAAACTTCCAAAAGAACAAGTAAGAAACTTAAATAACCATTAACAATTGGAACATATCTAGTAACAATTGGAACATACCAATTAACAATTGACTGGTGGTTCTTTAATTGTCTTTTTTGAACTCTGAGTTTCTTACTTGTCATTTTATAAGTTTGAGTTCCTTACTTGTCCTTTTATACAATCGGAAGTTATATTTATTTGCCATTTTCCTTTAAATTCTACTTATTTTTCTTATAATTTTGTTTTAATTGTTGACTCACCTCCATAGCTACTCTCATCTTCATTGCGTCTGTTTGGTTTGAGGGAAGGGAGAGGGGAAGGAAAATGAGTGTCTCCCCATGTATGATTTAAAAAATTGGAGGAGAAAGAACCTAAAATGTTCCCTCTCTTTCCCTTATTTTGGTTCGCTCTAAATTGGAGGGTTTTTTAGTGAAGCCAACAATTACTCCTTCCGATCCCTAATATAAGAACCAAAATTTGAATAATTTTGGTTTCTAATATAAGAGTTCATCTCACATTCTCTCCTCATTTAATGTGTTTTTTTATTACTTTGCCCCTAACTCTTTTGCATATTTATTAATGCTTATGTATTCCTCTCTCTCAAAAATATCATAACAAATATGGACAATAATTGGGAAAAAATATTAACTCCAGACACTCATTCACATGCTTTCTTAAGAAGTACTCCCTCCGTTCCTAAATATAAGAGCACTTTGACTTTTTTGGAGAATCCTAAGAAAGTAAAATGAACAATTCAATCATAACATATTTTAAATATTATTTGGGAAAATCAATTTTTAATTACCATATTTTACTTTCTTAGGATTCTCCAAAAAAGTCAAAGTGCTCTTATATTTAGAAACGGAGGGAGTATTTTTTTGGCAGCCAGCTCTTATATAAGGGACCGAGTATTAAAAAAGTCATTGTTGTGTGTGTCCCCTCCTTTCCCACCCTCCCCTATCTCATTACCTCTTTATTACTTATTGTCTCTTCGTTACCTTACTTATTGTCTCTTCGTTACCTACTTTGCTTTGACTCTAACCTCTGTCATGGCTAAGGCTAGAGGTAAAAGGCCCCAACCTATGAGCCCTGATGAAGGGCCAACCTTGGGCCCTGATGAGCAGAAGATTGATGAGATACGAGCCGTTCTCATGGACCATGGTGTTCCCGCTTCTTTTTTCTCCGCCGCCGCCTATCTCTCCGCCCCCCTCACCGCCCGTCAGTACCTCTCCGCCATCTAACAGTTCTCCGGCAAGACAGACAACCACATCAAATCCATCCTTGACGTTGGTGTCAACTACAACTTCTTCACCAACATTCACAGCGTCGATTTCCCTTCCTGGCTTCGCTTCCTGCATTGGCTAAAGAAACCCACCGGCCAACACGCCGTCGCCACTCGCCTCCGCCAAGACAGGCTCCAGAAGAAGGCCAAGGCCGTTGGTTTTGAATACTCTGCTTCAGACATGGCACTGTGCAACGCCTTCAATGTCCTCTTCTCTGAGATGAACTCTGCTTTGAAGCATGTTCGCGCTAAGTGTGAGGAAGATGTGGCGGCGCTACAGCGTCAGATTGAGGTGCGTAAAGCTGAGCTTGAGAGTGAGCTTGAACATGCACGTGCTCACTTTGCTCCTGCCTCTTCCTACGTTCCTTTGGATGTGGGCACTTTCAATCGCGCCTGTTGGGCTCTTTATCGCGACCTTCATGCTCTTTCTGCCAATCCTCGTGACACTGAGGAGTTACTCAAGGCCGTCCATGAGGTTGGTCACATTGTGAAGAAGCGTCATCAGATGGACTTCATAAAGGTTGGTAATAATGCCCACCAGATTCAAGACTACCTCAGCAGGAAGAAGGAAGAATAAGTTTTGTTTTTATTTGTCCAATGTCCATTATTTAACTTTTTTCCTACCCATTAGTTAGTTGGTTCTTAAACATGAAGATGTAGTTGGCTCTTAGTTCAAGCACTGGTTAGGTATTCACATGTTGTCTTAAAACTGATATTGTGCATCTTGTTGAATGTTGATGCTTTGGTTTGTTCTTAGTTTTTTTTATTTTATTTTGTTTTGTTTCTTTTTATAAAAAAAATTCGGTTAGGTTAGTTAGGACAGTATTTTTTAGGAATAGGAAATTCCATGTGATAATTGCCAATTCGATCATCAGTGCATGAACATCAATATTAGGGAAAATGATAAATAAAGACATCCAAAATGTTCAAAAGACAAGTAAAGAACTCATACTTTCAAAAGGACAAGAAACTCAAATTTGGAATGTACATATTATCATCTAAAACATATCAATTAACAATTACTTGGTTCTTTAATTGTCCTTTTGAAATTCTGAATTTCTTACTTGTCATTTTGAAACTTTAACTTCCTGACTTGTCTTTTTGGACAATCGGAGGTATTTATTTGTCATTTTCACATATTACTTTGTTACAAAATTCCATTTACTTTGTTACAGGAATTCCAAATCGCACATTAGATCTATCTACTTTTACAAAATTTGATATCGGCATCATACATTATCCATATGATTTATGAAGATAGTTTGCAACACAAATTTCTCCTGATTGAAATTGAAAATCACACGTTTGATCAGTTTTCAAAAGTCCAGAATTTTTTTTGCCCAACAAAAAGTCTAAGAATTAAGATATAGAGGGAAAAGTAAAACCAAATAATCAAAATATGATTTGAAATGAATAAACTAAGATGGAGGGTTTCTTCCAAAAAAAAAAAGTTATTAACAATTCATAGTGTTGACTCATGACTCTTGAGTGTTGAGATAAGATTTTGTAAATACTATGATATCAAGGATCAGAGGTCAGAAGATGATTACTACTTTAGGTTAATTAGAATTAGAATCCCCATTATTATATCAGGCTTATTAATGCCCTAATGTCTATATAATATTATAATGTACCTATTCAGCTCAACAAAACACAAGATTATCCATACAAATTATTCCTCTAGCATCACATAGCAATATCTTCTTGGAATTTTAAGCTCTTTGGCAACTTCGTTTTGCTTCTGGCCACTCCAAAGTTAGCTTATACTACATATTAAAAACAGGATCAAGTCCCTGAGCCCCAAGAAGAACAACAATGAATGATATTGTCTATAATTTGGAAACAATAGCTCAAAAGTGGGATATAAGGAGACTATATGGTTTTTCAGTTGTCTTCTTGAACTACTTTTTGAAAGGCCATCAAACTGTCATTGACTTAAAACACTCACACCTGTCTCTCCTTTCCTCTTTGGTGCCAATATCCGATGCTTTGACCATTCTTCAAGCGCCTTCCGATGAAGAGCATTCATTCGAATGTAAGGTCGTTTCTGTTTGATCAACTTCTCGGCATTTTTCCAATCTTCTGCAATACCAAGTGCCACTAACAGTGCACACATAACCGCGACACTTCTACCATGACCTGACAGGAAAAACATTTCAACAAGTTATAACATCTCATTTTCATCATCTGACTTGAAGATAGCAGTATAAGATCATGAGGTTCAGATTTGAGAATTCAACTAATCAATCCAAAAATGTTTTTCAACATTCGCATTAAGGAAAGAATTGCAATGAACGCTTCATAATATATACATTATAGAACATAAAAATGTGACTGCATATAACTATGCAGAAGCAAGGAGATATGGGAGCTAACTTTCTATTTCCATTCCTTGAAGGTTGACTCTCACACATGGCTCTACACGTACTGTGACACTGAAGGGGAAAGACAAATTTCTCATAATTTAGATCAATTAAATATATTCATAATCAAGAATAAGTGAACCAACAACTTATATGCATGTTTAGAGAAAAGATATGAGACTCGAAAGACTTTATTCAAGTCATCCAGAAACTAAAAACTAACTATTGTGGTATAGTAAACTTACGAAGTATATCATACAGGGCATTGATCAGTACTATAGTGGGACTTGATATCACATGCTTTCTTGGCTTCTATCAATTGTCTATATAAAGAGTCCAAATCCCCATGGCTATGTTCTACAATATTCACTAGACTTTTTTACTGATTAGAACCCACCTCAGGTAGCTCAATCTAGAACCACTTAATACTAGCTATGGTGTCAATCAATCAAAACTGAGTGGCTTGTTGGAAGTAATTGGGCTAATTGCTCAAAAGCTCAATAACGGCCAACATCCATGCTTGCGCATTTCAAGGCTGCTAACTTCAATATATATTGTTTATTTCCTTACTTCTTGAAACATTATGTATCCTAATAAGCTTGAGATTATTCTCACAATGATCAGGGTAGTTCACATTTTCTGAATCAGATCCTATTGGGATTTGCATCCTGACAGACATACTTTGAAATATATGGTGCAAGACAAGTTCACTAATCCTGAGAGGCTAAGAGATACTTCAGACACTTAATAACTCCCTTGGCAGCACTGCCAGCCAGAAGCAGTCGCTGCACTACAGATATCTTCTTACCCAGCTTCCAAACCAACACCCCCTTGCAAACCCACTCATGATTTTCACTAAGAATTTTTAGAAGAAAAAAGAAATGCAGTAGACTACAAGATATCAACTCACAAGAGCTTAATTAATCTCACAGACTACCACCAAAAGAACCTACCAAAAAAGTCCACAGTGGCGAAAAGCTCAAACGTGATTTTATCCCAATCATTTGATAAAACATAATGGATGTAACATGAAGTCTTTAAGCTATGACAAAACAAAGATCATAGTTGTGGTTAAGCACTCACATGGGAGGTAAAAGAGGTGTAACAAACCAGCTGAACAATAATTTACAGACAAGCACATAACAAAAATTTACAAATAAGTAGGAATTTGAGAGATAATGTAAAACTAGAACAGAAATGAGTGCAATATCATGTGATGTTGTGGTGTGAAGAAAAAATAATGCAGATTGCCCTCCGGTGAAGCATTAAATAACAGCCAATATTACATTCCCTAAGCAATTTTAAATCGACATTCTTTGGCATAAAAAAGCTTGAGTTAATATATAAAGTTACAAGCGTGCACAGGATAATTTTACGAATACTCATACATTTACCTTGTACAGATGCAAAATCAATTCTCTAAAGCTTACCCAAACAAAAACGAAGTCATGGGAACAGAAAGGCATGTGATTACATTAAATAAACAAGTCAATTAATAAAAACTATCATTTTTCAATGTTGAAAGTCACATTGTCAAATACTAACAAGACTATACAGATAAGATATTGTGTAATCATTCAACTGATGAACCTAGATACTTGCGGGTTTTTTATGTCAAGGTTACAATTTGACCATAGCCCTAAATTTAGAATCAGCAAATTTTGTCATCGTAGACATCAAGAGTGAAGTCCATAGAATATTCTCAGCTCAATCCAAACCATATGTTAAGAAAAGAACCCACAAACATTTGATTCACTATGTATAGTTTCAAATTTTCCAGCAAAGGAAAATTGAGAACCACATCCATTGAAAGTCAAGCACATCAATAAATCACAACATGCATATGATAAATAAATGGCACACTATTCTAATACAAAAACTAGAAACCTAAACAACACCTCATGTAACAACAATGCAACCACTTTGCCATCAAATTTCAACAGCTTACCATATGCACAGTGAATGAAAACAGGCTTTTGAAGCTCTCTCTTACGAATAGCCCACTTAACAGCATTTTCTATTTCAGCAGGTTGAGGGGACCTAGTATCCCAAGTTGGAACACACATATAAGCCAAGCCAGAGAATTCTGACATCCTAGGAAGTTCACAAGTACAATCAATAACACAAGGATCTCCAGGTGGCAATTTCTCACGTGAAGAAGGCCATCCACCAACATAAAGTCCATCATGAATTTCACTATAAGGTGCCTCCCTACTTCTAAGTCTCCTCAATGTTGAGAAAAGCCTAACAAAGTACAAATATGGACTAAACATGATCAATGACCAAATGGGAAATCTCCCATCTGTGGTTTTACCCAAAAGTAATGGAAGATTGATTGATGGGTGAGAAGCAAGTGATAGCAAAAATGATATCAATGATGCATAAAGAAAAGGGATTGATAATAACATGAAACCTAGGTTTCTAAGGTATACAAAACTTAGAAATAACATGGTTGCTTTTAAAGATATCAAAACAGATATACCCACACCCATTTTAGTTAGGATTTCAAAACAATAGGAATGAAGAGAGAATAAGAATCAGAACTTTATTGGATTCACTAGGTTTTAGGGATCATAATGCGTCCAAAAAGAATGAAATGGCTAAAATTGAGAGATTAAAGAAGGTTAGGTGATGGTTTGAGGAAATGGGTATGAGAAAAATGAGAAATTGTGGGGATTGAAAGTGAAGATCGAGAGAATTTCAAAGATTTTGGCCACTCGCTAGCTTCCAGGCGGGAGACTTCTCTTTCTCCCTCGCTTTATAGGAGATTTCCAGGTTGTATTAATACTTTACAGTTAATTAATAATTATTATGATCTAATCATGAAATTAACATTTTTAAATCATCATCTCCTCATCCTATTCCTATTAATACTTGTAATAAATAAGGGGGAAGAGTGAAAATAAAAGTAGGTGACTATGATTTTTTTTATGATATGTATGAATAATTTTATTTAATTTAACTAACAATTTTAAGAAACATTTAATAAATAATATGATTAAATTGAAAATTGAGATTGAAAAAAATACAAAAACAATAAGACCCTATCCTACTAAGTGGATTATGTTGTGTCATTATGATCTATCACTAAGCTACTCTTTCGGTATATTATTTATGGAATTTAAATTTGAAATCATAAAGAAAGAGATGATTATGAATAACTTCAACCGAACAATCTTATGTATCTCTTTTTCTTCTATGAGCATACTCCACTTAATCTATTTTTTTTTTGTTTATCCTTACTCGCGTGTCAAGTAAGACTAATCTTTCGTCGTTTTGAAGATCCATATAGGGGTAGACAGCTAACCTATGAATTGCTCCATTCACAAGGGTTAGGGATTGAATCCCCAGCTACTTGTTTAAGGAACGAGAGTATTTATCACTCACGCCAACCCGTCAGGTTCTACTCCACTCAATCTTAATTCCTAAACATCATTAAAAATCGTTTATGAAATATTTTGGGTTGAATTGAGTGAAAAATTGAAATTTTGGGGTATGATTTGAATTTGGAAATTAAAATGGTTATATATTTGTTCTAATTCCAAAACTATGGGCGACACCCATTACAATCCTTACTAAGCATGTAGCATTCTCCCTGGCCAGGGTCATTCTCAACAAAATGCAATGCGATTCTTCCCTGCAAGCCCAATATTTTTTTTAAGAAAATTTTCTCTATAAGATGGATTACTCACACAACCAAACACATCATTCTCAACCTCGGAACTGATCCCACAATCCATTCTATGAGGGATCAAGGTTGATGTTGTGAAGTTAAAGGCTCATTGAGAATACAACAACAACAACAACAAAGCCTTATCCCAATTAGGTGGGTCGGTTACATGGATTACACGGCGCCACTGTGTTCGGTCGATTGCCATGTTTGGTGATATATTATTGATCAAAAGATCTCGTTGGATAATGTCGTTAAGAGTCCTCTTTGGTCTCCCTCTCCCTCTCTTGTAAGGACTCCAAACCATTTGATCTACTGTTCTTACTGGTTCATCTAATTCTCTTCTTTGAACATGCTCAAACCACCTCAATCGACTTTCGACCATTTTCTCGGCGATTGATGTTACCCCAACTCTTTCTCGAATATGATCATTGTATATGTTGATACACAAATTATATGATATCAAAGAAAAGAATAGTATCTTTATTCAGAATGAATGAGTGGACAAACCACAATGATAATACAAGAGATTAGTCGCCTAGACTTTGGTCGACTAACGAAAGAGAGAAATAGAAAGTATAAGATTCAGAATATATTGGATGCCCTTTCTACATGGTATAAGGTTCTATATATAGTCTTCAGGCTTCCATTTCCGTTGGTGCAGTTAATCTCCACATTTACAGCTATTGATTCTCATTAATGTGGCAGTTACTAGTCATTTATTGGACATTACTGGTCAAAGGATTTATTGCTCTTGATTCTGTCTTTAATGGATTGATTTGACTGAGCTGGCCTCCTTGTGGACTTATTGGGCCTGCAAATCCAGTGAAATAATGGGCATAACACTAAGTCCCCCACTTCACGATGACGATGCCAAGTGTCATTGGGAAGTAGCGGTTTCTTAAATTAACGGTAGTGATCGTTCATGCTGCTTCATTTGCCCATGTGTCACGGCTATGATGCATTTTTCTCGAAATTGACGTTCTTTTCCTCCTTCAATTTGTGTATTATGAAGTTGAGCGTTTCATCTTTCTTCGTCTTAGGTCATCAATTCTCTGGTCATTTTCAAGTTGCCTTGCAGGTATGCTCCTTTGCATGTAGATTATCTAGAGTATTTCGTTGATGAAGTTGAAATGAGAGCTCAAATGGAACTCATGGTTGAATTCAAAGCTGGGAATCATGTGGATTGGAACCCTGATGCTATCATTGAGGAGTGTCATGCCACTTTCCCAGATAATCCGGCTCCAGGCCCTGAGGATGATCCTTCCAGTCTTCCAGTCCAGGAGAACGAAAACAATGTTGATGTTCCACCATCTGCTTGATCTGATCTGCTTTTTTGTTTGACTGTGTTTTGTACTCTTGCTCTCAAACTTTGTTGCTTTTGTTTCACCTACTTGGATGTTTCCATAAACAAACCTGGTTACGTTAATTTTATTTTGCTTTGCAAATTTATGTTTTAACTGTCATGAATCTTAGCATAACAAGTTACTTTACCCGCTTTTGAGTTAGACGACTAGCATGCTTAGACGCTTGGTTGCCAACTCTCTTTTGGGAGAAAAGCATTACTCTCTTTTGAATTAATCGACTAGTTCAGATGCTTGGTCGACTATCCTTTTTTGAGTAAGCATGGTCGACTATATTTCTTGAATTGTGTCGACTTAAACTATTTCTGACAATTAGTCATTTAGATTGATCTTTTAGACATTTGTCATCTGGAATAATCTCCTTGCGACCTGCAACAAGTATAAGCAAACTATTCTCGTTTTGACTATGGATCAGAATTTTGAGTACTGTCAATTAACGTCATGAAACCATGATCCAGCTAGCACTCTTTTTCATCATATTTTATTTTCCTAGCCAATTTATTAGCACAATTCAAATAAAAGAAATATCGAAAATGAATTAAAAGTAGTACTTCTTTAAATGAATTGCATTTCACCTTATTGAATCTGGTTTTCATATTCATTGACTTACGTTCTTCATAAGTTGGATCTAATTTTCCATTTCTACTCTCTAGAGTATTCGGAAATACTTTCCTAAACACTCAGTCCCCCACTTGAAATTACCATTCTTTAACACTTTTATTTCAGAATTTAGTCGCCCTATTTTGGTAGACTGTTATTCTGACTAAAGGTTGTTCTTGACGTTCTTCAAGGAGATCCCTAATTTTGTGCTAATAATTCATTCTTATTATTATTTTTCTAGTTTATTGATATCTTAGAGAAGGTACTCCTATTTCTATAGATAACATAGCTTCATAACCATTAACTAACAATAAAAAAGTTTCTCCCATTAACTTTCTAGATGTCATTCTATCAACCTGTTTTCTTTTAACTTTATCTATTGGTTTTTATCACTAGATTGTACTTGTCCATTTAACTGGGGATTTCTAGGCATTGAGAACTTTAAATTCATATGTCATTAATCGCCTAAATTTCTTCCAATAAATTGTGAACTATTATCACACACTATTTCGCGTGGAAGATTAAATCTACAAATTATATTATTCCAAACAAAAATAATTACCTCAGTTTCTTGAACTTGAGCAAATGCTGCAGCTTCAATTCACTTGGTAAAGTAATTTGTTACTACCAATAAGAAGATAAGATGCCCTAGTGCATAAGGAAGTTTTCCAAATGTGTCCATTTTACATCTCATGAATGGCCTTGCTGGTGCAATAGTATGTCATTTCTCAGGTGATTGTCGTGCAACATTAAAGAATCTTTAGCAATGATCACATGTTGTTACAAAAGCAGCTACATCATTTTGAGAAGTTAGCCAAAAATATCTAGCTCCACTGACTTTCCTTATAAGACATCATATACTTCTCTAAGTGCACAATTTGATTTAACTAGAGAAATACATTTTAACAAAGATCCCCTAGTATATGATCATTTATACAAATCGTCGTCTATCATTATAAATTTGGTCGTTCTAATGATTATCCTGTAATCTTCATTTTTATCATTGGGTAGTTGACCATCATCATCATCATATGAGATTTATAATGTTACTCCAACCCCTGTTCATTTAGAACAAGTGAAGCTGTCGACATACAACACTAGGGTGATGAAAGTATCTGTCGACTAAGGCACAAAAATCTTTATTAGCAGCCCCTTGCAAATTTGGACTGAAGTCAGCCATTAGATATGTGAGGGCCTGAGATTTTATATCAGTTCTTGATAAATATGAAATATCAAATTTGCTAAGTTCTACTGCTTATTTCACTAGTTGTCCAAATAAATCAAATTTATGCAATATATTTCTAAGTGAGAAATAATTATAAACTACTATAGAATGACATTGGAAGTATGATCTCAACTTTATGAATCCGATACTAGTGTCAATGCTAATTGTTCCATAGTAGAATACCTGGTTTCCGCATTTAGCAATGTTTTGCTTACGTAATAGACTAGACTTTGACGCCCATTTTTTCTTGAATAAGCACTTTTTCTTGAATAAGCACTTCACTTACAACTTTAGTAGCAACAAATAAACAAATGTAAAATGTCTCACCTGATTTTGGCTTAGATAAAACAAGAGACTCTTAAAGAGCTTGTTTAGCCTTTTCATCCATTGGAATTCCTTGTTCTTTCATAGGACGTCAAAATGATTGACATTTTCTTGACGACCTTAAATAAAATGAGTCAATGCTGCTACTCTGCCTGTACGTTTTTTTAACAACTTTTATATTGCGAGGAATTGAATCTCCATGATCGTCTTGGTCTGAGCTGGATTTACCTCAATACCTCACTTAAAAACCAAATAAACTACAAGCTTTCCAAATTGAATTCCAAAGGAACATTTATTAGGAAATATTAAATTTCATACTATATTTTGCAATAAATCAAATGCATGTTGTAAATGGCATATAAGATCTTTTGCTCTTAGAGATTTCAACTAATATGTCATCTATATATATCTGCATTTTTTTTATAAGATGTTGACAAAACATTCTATTTACCAACCTTTGGTATGTGACTTCAATATTTTTAAACCAAATGACATTACCTTATAGGAGTAAGCCTGTTTTTGGAATGAACGACTTTTTCTCTTGGTCGTCAGAATGCATTAGAATTTGATTGTAACCAGAGAATACGTCCAACATGCTTAACTGCTTGTGACCAGATTTAGCATCTACTACTAAGCTGTCAAAATATATTAAAGAGGAAAACTATCTTTAGGATGAACTTTATTTAAATAAGTAAAGTCTATACAAACTCTGTGTTTTCCATTTTTCTTGGGGATGACGACTACGTTAGTCGACCAATGACGATTACGTTAGCCCACCAATCATTGAAATATATGTCCACATTAAGCTAACGAACTATAGCGTCTGGACTAATCTTTGTCATGTCTCTGTGGGACCAAGCAAAACAATCCAAATTAATTAGTAGACAAGAAAGAAATTAAATCTTTTCTTACCTCTCTATCAAGATCTGCTTCTATGGACAACAACATTTCTAGAATCAAAGAAAGGAATTTTTCTTATAATATCATCACAGTCCCCCTTGTCCATAGGAGTCAGATTTTGTAATTCCTATGCAATAGTTGTGATTTTTTTTACCACCTTTTGTTTTCACCTAATAAAATTCTCTTAGATTTTGGACTATTTGCAAATAAATAATATTGAACTTGCAACATTAAAAGAAACTCTTGAATAACAAAATCATTAAATGAAATTAATCCCTTAGATGATTGAGCGTCATTTTGATTATTTGACGTCCTTAACTCATCTTTAGGTAATAACCTGGGGTATGGTCGTCAAGGATATCACACTGCATTTCTCATCAAGCTTGTTGGACTTGTCTTTTTTGGATTCTGCCCATTTGACTTTCTTCGTCCACCTGCAAAATAAGGTTCAAATCTTCAATTTTTACCTTTGAGTTTTTGAGAACGTCTGTTTGTCGACGTGCTATTTTCTTGTCTGGTTGTCAATGTGTTATTTTTATGTCTAGTTGTCGACGTGCTATTTTGTTGATTTTTCTGTTGACGCTTAATAAATTCAATTCTGAAACTTGCATCGTCTTCTTCCATCTTGATCGTAGTCCAAGCGAACATTTGAACTTCAACCCAAGTTTGCACTTGGCTTATAGTTCACTTCTTATACAACTTAAGATCCATATGCAGAAGATATCTTCTAAAAGTCTGCATAGCAATATATTATTCGCAATTTGGGATACTTACCGTTTTCTGAATGAATTTGTAAGAAATTGTCTAGTAGCTTCATCAAGGCATTGAAAGATCGAGTGTTAGTCGTCGGACGTCTTGACCAAACTCCCACTACTAGCAAATTGTTGAACAAACATTTTAATTCACTGACCATCAAGATAAACATGTTAGTTAAACTGTGCAAAAACATAAAAAAGATGGTAAAAAAAAATTTCATCATGTTGAGCAAAACATTCTGGTATGTCGACCATAGCAAAAGATGGGCGACAAATGGACTATCAGAATAATTTCAGCGGATTATCAGAATGATTCCCTAAACGAGAAGATTCAAATGATTATGCAATTCCCAGAATCTGTAATATTGTTTTCTGCAATTTTTTCAATTCCTTCCGCTATTTATCCATCTTTGATTCTTGGGTCCTTCCATTTGATCCATAGACATCTTGACCGATTTTTGCGGAGTTTGAATTGATTCTTCATCATCAAATCCAGAATTATACCCTGCATTATCAACATAATTGTTAGTTTTATTTTCCATTACGCGCTTACCTGTGTTACCTATAAGATTAGGGACATCAGTAGAATGGAAAAATGTAAGAAGATAGCTATTTTCAATCGTTCTAAGATGATCTGGATGTCCAGCATCAAGCTCAGTGATCTGCAATCGAAGTCCTCAGATTTCTTGCTCCAATTGTTGCAAAGATAGCTCAGCAGAAGAAGACATGGTTGTATTTCAAGTGAGATTCCAAGTGGCTTTTCTAAGAAAGTTGTCGAAATCCCCACGGACGACGCCAAATGTTGATACACAAATTATATGATATCAAAGAAAAGAATAGTATCTTTATTCAGAATGAATGAGTGGACAAACCACAATGATAATACAAGAGATTAGTCGCCTAGACTTTGGTCGACTAGCGAAAGAGAGAAATAGAAAGTATAAGATTCAGAATATATTGGATGCCCTTTCTACATGGTATAAGGTTCTATATATAGTCTTCAGGCTTCCATTTCCGTTGGTGCAGTTAATCTCCACATTTACAGCTATGGATTCTCATTAATGTGGCAGTTACTAGTCATTTATTGGACGTTACTGGTCAAAGGATTTATTGCTCTTGATTCTGTCTTTAATGGATTGATTTGATTGAGCTGGCCTCCTTGTGGGCTTATTGGGCCCGCAAATCCAGTGAAATAATGGGCATAACAGTATATCCTATCTTTTATTGTATGACCACACATCCATCTCAACATTCTCATCTCTGCCACCTCCATCTTATGTTCATGTTTCCTTTTAAGAGCCCAACATTCACTATCATATAACATCGCATGTCTAATGGTTGTCCGATAAAACTTCCCTTTTATCTTATCTTTTACCTTACCATCACATATAATCCCAGTAGCTTTTCTCCATTTAACCCAACCAGCCTGAATTTTATTATTAGCGTCGCTGTCAACTTCACAATCTTTCTGTATAATTGACCCCAAATACCTAAACTTGCCCACATGTTGTATAGTCTGGTTTCCCAATTTAATTTCGGTTCCCTCATGAGTTTGTGTATCATCAAAGCAACAATGCATATATTCTGTCTTACCCCTACTTAGACGAAAACCCTTTAACTCTAAAGTCATCCTCCATAACTCAAGTTTCTGATTGATTTCTCCTTTTGAGTCTCCTAAAAGGACTATATCATCCGCAAAAAACATGCATTTAGGAATTAAAGACTCATTGACAATAAATTTCATAAATATCACTTATCATGTAGTACTACAAATCTACAATGCTTGGAAAGGATCTTGTTTTCCTTGCATTACTTTGATGAAGAAATTACATCAATCAAAAGAAATTCCTACACCAATCTCTTTATTGAATTAACTAAAGTCCTTTAACCAATCTCAATTAAACATCTTATGAATATTTTAAGCTGATTTAAAAAATTTAATATAATATAAGACTATGGAGATTTTTTTTGTAAATAGGCCGGGAAGAACAAAATAAGTCGAACATGATAATTTTTTGACTTTACACAAGTATCACATTAGATATAAATTCTCTATATTTAAATTATTCTCTATACGTGACATATCATATATGATATACCATATCAGGTTTATACGAACTTCCTAAGCACACATATCATTTCATTAGAGATAGTTCTATCCAAATAACTAAATATGAACATCCACCTATTTATTGACATTCGAACATATATGTTCGTTTTTTAGGGACAAACCCTTCCACTAATGCACCTAAGATTCATTTTCGTCTCATGTACCACGAAGAAGGTAATCAAATTCAGGTTCATAGTCCCTATCTTCATCCACTTCCATTATTGCATCATCAGAACTTTGAGGTGACTGCTTTTTCTTTGTTTTGAGGTCCCTTTTCATAGCTGACATCATTCTCTTCAATCTCCCTGAGCTCTTAGGCGTCGAGCTGTTATTGCCTTCATTCTTCATTAATTGCGTCATGTCTCCCTCATTGTTCTGCAACACTTTTTGAGATACATCTATTCGTAGCTTCTCATAGATATTCTTCATTTTATTGCTTAGCATTCATATCTTGTTCTCCATCATTTTATTAGCTCTCAATATTGTTTCCTGATTTGGATTGTGACGTTCATGTTCTGATAATAATGGTAAAATTAGTGTAACAAACTTGCTCTCATACGGTCCATTTTTTGTCCATTAGTTTTTTTGTTTTCATTTGCCATTTTTCTTCTCAACTGACATGGCATTTGCAAACTTTAATTTACTCTAATCTTTGTTTTTTTTGCCATAATTTACTCTAATCATTTAATTTTGCTTTGTTTGCATAGCTAGTCCTCCCGAACTATTTAAGCGTTTCTCATCTCATTAAATTTACATAATATCTTTTAAAATCAAAGATTTACTCTAATCTTTGATTTTAAAAGATATTATGTAAATTTAATGAGATGAGAAACACTTAAATAGTTCGGGAGGACTAGCTATGCAAACAAAGCAAAATTAAATGATTCAATAAAGAAAGAACAAACACATGATACCAAATTAAAAAATTTCGGCCAAAATAAAAAATTAAAAATTAAAGAATACTACTGATGTATGAAATGATTTTCCCTTCATCCTTTGAAATAGCATAATATAGGTCTACAGAGTATCTTTGGCTAGTTATTTTTTCCCCTTTCATAATTCATAAAAGATGCTCCTTATTACATACCCACGTACTCAATTTGATCAGATAAAAATGTTAGCTAGAATAATTCATATGGCATGAT